>CM062809.1:10577562-11777562 GCA_031772625.1 Pinus tabuliformis | reverse complement strand
CAGATATGTGAGTGGTTGTTGTCTGTTTGAAATTGGTAAGAAGCTCTATTCCTGTTTCATACCTTATGGGTAACTGAAAATGGGTTAAAAAGGTTGTGGCTAGGGTGCTGAAGTTATCGAATGAAGCTCTAGGTAATTTAATATACCATTTTGCTACTAGAACAGTTAACTTTCACTGGAAAAGGCGAAGCCTAATCGAATCATCATTTAGAGTGTTGGATGAACACCACAGATGAAAGGTCATCACATGATTCGATGGGTATTCACCCGGATTTCCATTAAATTTAGGAATATCCAACGAAAGTTTATGTGGAATCGCTGGCCACCAAGGGGCATAAGCAATTGGATCATTTGTCAGCCGATTTAGATCTGGTAATTCTAAAGTTGCCACAAAGGGAAACTATTGATTTAGGTTCGGTGAAGCATACCCAGGATAAGATGGGATTGCTTGAGTAGTGGGTCTTTGCATACCAGCATAGTGCATTTGATGTTGATAAATTTGGTAAGGTTGATGGGCATAACCACTATGAAATGGTTGATGTTGACCGTTTTAAATATATGGCTGCACATTACTTGCAAATATTTGGTGCTAAGATCCTTGGTAAACTTGTTGGAATTGTGATTGTTGATATTACACCAGCCATGGTTGTGAAACCATTTGCTATTGTCTAATACTGGCTGTTTGACCAAGATGAGGGGTGATGGTACCCATTTGAGCCTGGGTCACTCCAGTTAAGGAGCCACTAATCGATGATTGTGGTGGCGTCGTAGAGACAAGAGGTTGTTGAATTGCGACTTGAGAGACTTGAGGTTGGCATACAACAGGAAACGCTGTAATTGCGACACCGTCACAATAGCCGGTGTAGTGGGGATATTTGATATAGGGAGACTTTGTTGCATTGAGTATACAACTCTTGGTTGTTGAGGCAGTATTGGCACCCAACCATTGGATGTAATTCTAGCATAACCTTAATTCTGTTGTGAACTCTCGTATGTTTGTTCCCTAGAGGAGACAATGAAAGGGTATATTGCCCCCCATACAGCAGTAATCCAGTGCTCAAAGGAATGATTTTACTTTGAGAACCAGACTGCCCAAATTGACACTGCAAAGGATCAATTTACTGAGACTCAACATAAGAGATTCCAGATATTATTCCGGACGAACAAATGGGAACAGACCATACTGTCGAAACAACCCGTGGATGGATTCCGTCCAGTGATTGAGAGCTAGTTGAGACAGATGGTACGCTAGCGAACATTGTTGGAATAACAATAGGAAGTTCTGCCGCTGCTATGTCAGATGACACAATCCTAGATGTCGACGGTTGTTCAGACATATCTAATCTATCCAAAAGATTTCCTAGCGATTCTACAGGAACTTCTGATGATGGGAGTCTAATTTCTGACGAAGAAGGATACAAGGTGATCCCAACTCCAAAATGTGATGGAGTACTAGATGGAGGATCCTCCACAATCTCTTCTATAGCAATTAATCTAGGTGGAAGAGGGAGACCATCAGGTCTGTAAAATATTTCCCGTACCAAAGAAGATATAGATTCTGCAACGATAGATGTTTGGGGAATAACACCTTCTGAATCAGTTGTAGATGGAGCCAGTTCAGGAATAGAAGTGTTTACCATCACACTAGGATCAGTTCTACTATCCTCTTGTGGATGCGGAACTTCTTCTATAGAGGCAGGGATACCAAAAATGTTTGGAGTAACTGGAGTCTCTGAGGGTATCGGAACACTTGTTCCAACCAAACCAGGGGGCTTTGATCCAGTTAAACGAGTTTGCTTTGTTCGAAATAGTTTTGTTTCCGGAGACAAAGACGGTTGACTCGTAAGTCTCCGCGAATGACGGGGTTTTGATTGAATTTCCTCCACAATTGCGGATTACTTGATCAACTAAAAATAAAGGGGAAAATGATGTTGAATTAAATGAATTTTAGATGCTTTGACACAACTTGCTTTTTCAATTTTTAAGAGTCGAGAAAAAACAAAAGATGACTCTAGTCGCCTTCGATTTTTAATGAGCCTGAAGTGACAAGTGCTCAGATGGACCTTTTCCTTTAAGGAGTCTAAAAAGGAATGAAAGAGACTACTCTAGAAATCTAGACAAAGGGATTACCAAACCAATCACAAAAATGCAGAATACTTTTTACGGTATGGCAGTCAATCTTCCCGAATGCTGTGTTCAGTGCATTGCGATCGATAGGGTGGCAGACACGACTTCCTATGGATAAAGGGTATAGCCTATTATGGTCTCCCAATATATAATCGATGGTACATGGGAGCATAAGTCCGTGCTAGCACTTGTCGTCTCAAAGAGGAGGAATCACCCAACCAAAAATGAAAGCGATAGTTACCAGGCTTTACGACGCCGGAATACGTCTCTAGTCTAGACTTCTAAATGTTGTGCATTAGGTTCCAACGAGTTTTTATGTTCATTGAATTTATTTTACAGTTGATCTTTCTTAAGAAATTTTCCTTTTAGTTTCACCACGTGATGTAGATATACAATTCCTAAAATGCAATCTAAGATGATAAACAATCATTTAATCTTCTTTTTGTAATGAAAATCCTAGCTACTAAAGAAAGAGAGTTGATATTCTTTCAACATAGAGCAGAGAGCACACACTAGATGCACTGTCCTAAATCAAACCAACAAGCAGTCTAAATGCAAATGCACATGCATGTATTTGTTTTCCACTTTCTTAATGTGTGAATGACATAAAGAATGTTGAGTACAAATCTGAATTATCTTTTCAAAGTGATAGTACTAACAAATTTCTCTTCAAAAGTGAAAGGAAGATAATGACGACACTTTGCAACTTTGAATTGAAAAGTGCTTTCGACACTTGAAAAACTACTAATTCAAATCAAATACAAGAGTAACTGTATAATCGACCGTCAAGAATGATAGGGTTCTTTTCTTTGACTGAAAACGACACTTCCAAATCAAAAGATGATAGTTTGATTACGCTACTTTTTGTAAAAGAGAACTGTAAATGGCGCACAATACATAAAAACATTCACAATTCTTTGTACTATGGAGGTGGAATCATGCAAAGGAAAGGAGTTTCCATAGTGGTATACTAATCAAAGATAGAAAAACTCTTGAATAAAGCTAAAGAGAGTGAACAAAGAAACCAAAATCTGGAAGCAGAGGAGGTCTTATCTGATCAACGCACTTGCAACACAGGGAAAGTGTGATGCAGTGCACCTACTGCACATGGGAGGTGCGATGCATCCAGATTCCCAAGAGGAGAAAGTGCGATGGTCCAGGGACGAGACTTCAACTTGGTTCTTCGTCATAGTTTGAAACTTAGTTTAGGGGTTTAGGCCGAGCTAATGATAGTCAGTAAATAGAAAGCACAGGGGCTGATCTAATGAGGTTACTAGAGCCACCACTAGGGCAATTAGGATGTTTGGAAATCGATTGTTCAGTTTATAAACAAAACCCAGAGATAGACTGAAGTAGCATTGATCTATTTTTCACTTGCATAGCAAATGCAGTTCGAAGGCTAGCTGGCTTGAACTCAGGCTCTGTCTGTAAGTTTACAAAACAAACAAATATAGACAAGCAAACAATCTATTCGCTCCCCAACGGAGTCGCCATTTTGTTATCAGGAAATCTAGTGTCTATGCAGAGCTGCTAGTCCCACTAAGATGGGTAGCTATCTTAGAAACAAACAGATTAAAGTTACTTTCATTTTCCTTTATGAGAAGCAGATAGGATAGGATCAAAGAATACCAACCTCGATCTTTCGCTCGGTTATTTGCTTGTTCCTTCTCCTCACCGACAGTCTTTGCCGCTTCTCCCTTGACCACTCCACTTCAAAGAGTACCTGTAAAGTCAAAGCAGCATAATAACTTCAAAGTGCAGAGATCTACAATCATAAGCAATATAGGACCAGATATATATTGACCACACAAATGCATATACTATCAGACATTCAAGAATGTGGAGGAAAACTTGAATAGCTTTATTGATATGAAGATTAGAAGAGAGGATTACAACCCATTGATCTGACCCAACGTCATCCTCCCAGCATGAAATCCCTTCTTCACCTCATGAAAAGCTTAGATCACCCAACACTATGATATTCCACTAGGAAACCAACAACACTTCCTTACAAGATACAAAATTCCAGCCTCTGGATCTCTGGGATGAGGGATCCATATATAGATGATTGCAGGGATGTGAGTCAGCTTCTAGGATTTTGATTAGTTTCTTCTCTCTGATAGTTCTTGATTCCACTTGGATATTGATGATCTATTACTCATCCCTGGGTGAATTCAAAGAGGCAAGTGTCATAGGAGAAGTTTCTGGAAGATTCCATGATCATCCACCTCGCAAACTGTCTCTGCCATTTGTCCATTCCACCCATCGCACCCTACAGAAGGGCTTTCCAGTATGCATAGCACCTTTTACACTGGGCAGGTGAGATGCATCACACCCTTAGCATTGAGCAACCTGTATGGTCCAGTTTTGACCAGTTCTAAGCAGTTTTCTGTGGAGAACTTCTGGGAGATGATGTAATCAGATGACCTTGTTCCTTTACGGCATGAAACAACACTTTTAGGGACTCAGAAGCCCTTGGTTTATGGACATATATGATTGGGGTTGCAGTGCCCAAAAATGTCTATAACACACCCACAATGCGGGTTACCTGAGCCTGTAAGCTGCTAATGAGGTATGATTTAAATTTATTGCAATTCTTTTATGATGAGTCTCATGGAGAATTGTATGCCATGATGTAGGAAGGCATATAAATTTCCATGTTTTGGTGAATGGACTATGCTACATGGTGAACAACAAAAACTTGAAGATATCAGAGTGCACAAATAAGAACCAAGAAGATTTCAAAAGAGACACTGAATGATGGTGAAATATATATATATATATATATATATATATATATATATATATATATATAGAGCTGTTGGGAAAGCAACTATGTATGTAAACACTGAATGTAAATGAGTTGTAAATATAAAGCTCACTGTCATTATGCTTAGGTTAATCATATTTTTATTTTGTGTTTTGGAATGAGAACACCAAGGATGGTGTTCCTTTAAGGGGGTGGGGATTGTGACATCCCCTCTGGGTTAATTCCCCTTCTAAACATTTCCTTGTAATTATGTAAACATAAATTAAACTGGTTGAGATAAAGGGACATGGATTCCATTTCTTGAGGAGGGAGCTTGAAGAATTAGTTATTTATATAAGTCACGGGATTATTATGTATTAAATTTAGCTGGAAAAATGAAGGATAGGCCCATGTTTCTTTTGGGCATATTTGCAAGCAAGAAAAGGAAAAAACCTTAATGGGGAGTATGGATTGTGCTATAAAGGCAGGTTGGTCCACGTAGAACAATTGGAAGGGATAGAACCATTATGGCTGAGTTGGAGGAGGCGAGTGTTATCATTGATCACACTCCATGCACTGAGGGGAGATGACGCTACATGCACAAAAAATAAGGAAGAGGTCGAGATATTCCTAGTAACATTCAATCTTTCATTTAGAAGAGGTAAAGATACTCAGGTACTTGGGATGGTTGAGGAAACACTAGGTGTGGCCTGGGACTAGGAACATTGGTGCTTCCATTCTCTAAAGAAATACCTAACAAGGGTGATCTATATGCTCCCATGGTATTTTTTCCAGCTGATGAACCTCCCCATGCTAAACTGTCATCCTTTTGTGGTTTCCTCAAGACTAAAGAAACCACCTAGTGTGCCTTGCCTTGGGAAATAATAGGAAGGGTGTGGTATGAAGAAACTGTTAATTTATCAATAGCTTTCCAGCTGAAGATCCTTTCCATATTTGAATATTGAGCTCTCCTCCTTTTGTAATTGAGTTGTTTCTTGTCTAGGGTTGAAGAAACCAGCAAGAGTGGCTTGCCTTAGGAATGAAGAAACCACTAGGAAGTTGGTGGTTTGAAGAAAACACTAATTGACTAGTAGTTCTCCACTAAATAACATTCCCATGTCATAATTAAATTACTCTCCTGGTTTAGAGATGTGATTCTCTATGAAATAATTGACCACTATGATAAAAGCTAACTCACTTAAAGTTACTGAGATTGAGAAGTCATTTTCTTAAGGTTGACGAATACCACTGGGAATCTTTTGGTCTAAAGAACCTATTGATTTATCAGTGGATTTCCACTAGGGAACCTTCTACAATAATTACATTATGCTCTTGGTCTAGAGATGCCAGTCTATATGTTTATCAAAGACCCCTATGATGTAACTGACCGAGATTAGGCCTTGTGACATGAAAGTGGGAAAACTATTGAGAAAAATTGAGGGAAGTAAGTACCTATGCATTCAGTCATATAACGTGTTGGTGGGTGAAGGTGGGTTACCTTTGGAGGCCCTATTTTAGTTAGAAGCACTTATTTATAGTGTTAAGCACTCCTCCTCGAGCTTTGAAATATAGCTTGGGGGTGACTACTACAAGAAAGGCTTGGCTGCATTGTTTCTAAGGTTGGGTGGAGAGTTTAAGTCCCAATCTCAGTTGTTTAACTCATTTTATAGATAAGTATATACAAAAGCCTTTGTTCATTATTTTTTGGGCATGTGTTTAATGTGTTGGATTAAGGCCTATTGATATTGATTTAATGTGCTGGCTTATGTATATGAAATATGAAATGTGATTTCTTACACATTTGAGGAATGCCAATTTCCTATAAGGTTCTTGGGTAAACAAATGAATGCCTGTATGTGTCCATGACCTGGTTTTATGCTTATTATCATCCCAAGGGACCGATATATCTATTAACTATTATGAGCTAGTTTTCTATTTATTATTAACCTAGTTGTTATGAGTTTGAAATTTGCCAAATGGGCTTAAATATGAATGAATAGAAAGACTTATGTTAAGTTCCTTTTTATGCAGTTAAAATGTTGGCTATTAGGCCTGGTTTTGTCACTACGAAGCTCAGTAATGATAGTGTTTACATATATGTGAACTATTTAATACATACATATGTCTAAATATCTACATATTTGCAGGTTGGGTTGAAGCCTTTGTAAGCTTAGGAAGAATATCACACATAATATGTATGAGCATACCATACAAGGTCAAAATGGATAGATCTAAAGAGCATTATCATTATATATAAATACACTCATATGGATATGAGCAGTGTTGAGACTTAATGATTTAAGGGCCTGACTTATGAGTCGTAATAACCCATGTGAATAGGCGCTATGTTCAAGAATTGAGGGTGTGGGGGATGTAATTGAATTAATGGGGACTAAAAGGAAAATTACTTGTCGAGCCATATGACTAGGAGCCAAGGCCAAGGGCACACGGGTAGGGGAGCTCAGATTTGTCAGTTGTCGAAGAAGTATCAGAGCTGTCCATGTAATTTTGAAGGTATTTCCAAAGATATTTCGAAGGGAGACTAGGATGAACCCATCGGGATTTATCCTTTGATACAATGTGGCAGAATGGAGATGGATGTTAGGAATTCTACATATCAAGGAGGATGACCCCAAAATTAGTTATAACATGAAAGTAAATTTTACCATGTAACAGAGCACTAGTGGGACCTACAACCAACATGTAAGATGATGTGGCCTCTGAGTGATGTAGTGACTTGGGAAGCAGACATGTGTCACGTGGATTTGGGGTTTATTTAGGGGCAAGTGACCTATAAAAGGTTGACATGTGGCACTCCCAAATTGGATCCACTTGGAGGGTGTGATGTCACCCTGATGGTAAAGGCGGATGACATCACCCTACTGCCTCTACCTCGGAAATTTTAGGAGGTGATGGGAGAAATTCCACCAGGATTTTATTCCCAAGGTGATGTAGCATTGAGGGACCTACTTGATTGTGTAACAAAATGAAGGAGGGGACCACAAAAGGGGCTTGACCCATGTGATCGGCTGAAGTGCTCAATGGCAAGTTGATGTGGTTGCATGACTTGATAGCTCCATGTAACACCAATGATTTTAAATGCATTGCAAAGGGAAAAGGCCAGGATGATGTGGGAGGGGTGGAGCCCAAGTGCATAATAATGACAAAAGGTGTTGGGATGCGTATGAGGTGGGGTCTACAAGGGATCCATAGTAACCTTAGAAGATATTCCCCAACAATTTCGATGAGCAACAAAAATGGGAATTTCCAAGATTTTTTCTTTGGTCGGAGGAGGTAGGAAGGGGCCCGCATGACATGTACATTGGAAGGGGGTTTCATCATTATGTTATATATGCATACATTTCATAAGTTATGGAAAATGGGGAGCACATATATGTAATTTGACACTAGTCATGAGCAGGTCGACAATTAGGGTAATGTTTCCATGTGGCAGTGAGGTGGTTGTGATTTGGGTAGCCATGTGGGCGACACATGGGAGTTTAGATGACATGGAAAGATATTATAGGCCAAAATTTAATATATTATATATTTTTATTTGAGAGTCTGTTTGAGGAAAATTTTATATCATTAGAAAGGTATCGACAAGATGAACACAACGATGTCATCCATTTTAATATTTGAGGAAGTTGAAAAAGATAAAAAAAAAATTAGATCCCATTTCCATAATAGGACATTGGAGTTTGGGTCATCAGAGTAGCTTCCTCCTTCTACCCTTAGTAGTGGTTAGTGATAGTAGGGGGTGTGTTATTTATGCCAACATGAATTTTGTTGATAAGTTGAAAGAATTTGTCTAACTAATGGATGACAAGATTCAAGAGTTAGAACAAAAGCTATCACAACACAAAGGTCAAATGTTGATGTAGATGAAGCTTCACTATGAAGAAATGAATAAGGTGCAATGAGAACTTAAGGCACAATATAAATGAAAAAGTGTTGAAATAAATGATTTACAGAATAATTATTGAAGCCCAAAATTGTCTCTTTTTGACAACCTTCTTACACTCCATCCTCTATTTTTTTGACTCTAATAAATTTAATTGAGAACCAGTTTACAAGCGTCATGGCAATAGCAGGTACTTAAACATATTTTGTTTCATAGTTTTCATTGTTCTTTATTATTTAACTCAATATTTGCATAAGCTACCGAATTGCACCAATTCTGCAGCATAGTTGAAGGTTCGATGGGTTACAAAACTCTAGTTGAGGAACGAGACATATGGGAAGGTGGCTAAAAGCTGACATAACAATATTTACTTGTCTTCATGACTTGGATTGATGATAAGAACACCGTATAATCCTAGTCAATGCGGAAGTCAATCAACGAATAAGGAGCCGAAGGCGAACCAGGCGAGTAAGAAAATTAATGGAAGCATATATTTAGCCTCATGATTTGCTTCTCTGATAGGAAATCATGTCATATTATCTTCTTATGTTATTTGTAGTCTCTATTGAGTGGGATAGGCTCATAAACCTCTCAAACAATTATTGATAGAGGTTATAAATCTACCTCTTGACATGATAAAATGACAAACCTGAATATTATTTTTGAAACTATGTTTTCATTTATAAAGGCAAGTTTGATCATTCTGCTGAGAAATTGTCTTGATGCGCATTTAGTTTCTAAGTAATAGTGCGTACCTACAACTCATAGGAGGGCCCCCTGGAGTTGTAAGTTCTTACTTATTTTTAGACAACATTCAATTTTTCATTTTATATCACTTTGAATTATTTTATCTAACCTTCAGTTTCCCACAGGGTGTAGCTCAATTAGTTATTGCCTTGTTTCGAAGTCATGTGTAAAGAAAGAGATTCAGTGTTCAATTCCCCGTGGATTTGACCAACAAAAAAAAAAACCTTTCAATTTCAATTGATAATGAATGATTTTGACAATTATAACAAAGTTCATAATAGAGCATGTTGTGTTTAATCAATTTGTTGTAGGATGGATAAAATAGCTCGAGATCTCTTATGCACATAAGAATTTGTAGACAGATTGTGAAATGATTTGATATTTGAGATAGAGTTTAAGTTACATTTGGGTGAACAAGATTTCGATTTATATTAAGTGTGATATTTTAGATTAATTTCCTTTTCTGTTGAAAGTATTTTGGGTTTGCTTATTTAGCCTTCTATTTCAGAGTAACTTTATTTCTGCAAGTGTGATATTTCTTTTGAGCAAGTGTGATAATTTTATTTTCATTTTGCAAATGTGATATTTCTTTCAAGCAAATGTGATAAACTTAGATTCATTTATGTTAAGTGTGACATCTTTACTTTATGCAAGAGTGATAGTTGTTTTAATAAATTTTAAGTAGCATATGTGCATAAAGATATCTTAATTTAATTTCGGAATTGCTTACACCATAAGGACTTCTAACACATACAGTGCACATACAGTTCATCTGTTTACAAGCATTGGTCGATAATTTATGTAGTAATTTAACATCAATTAAATTACCAAACATTTTTGCGTTGTTTACGGGGAAGTGTATATAGAAGTCGTGTACTTTTCATAAAAAAATGATAAAAAATAATTATGTATAGGGAAAGAGATTCTAGAGGTAGATTCATAAGTAGAAGTAGAAATTTGATTCCAATAGCACCACTCACCCCACCAAGTCTTCATAGTACCATACAATCCACTGAAACACATATTCCATCGTTACAGGCAAACATCTACTTTCTGAGGTACATAGATATGAAATCCATCCGAAATATTCACCAACTTCCTCTACTGAAGTTGTAGTAGAAGAAGAAGATCCTACATCCCCAACAAAAGGAGTAATCTTTCTATCTTCAACTAGAGAACAACTTCTAGAACAAGACCTAGAAATCCCTAATGAAGAAGAATAAGAAACCTATTTTAACATTCCATTGATAGAAGAACCAGAGGGGGGTCTAAAAAATCCAATTTTGGAACCTTATATTAGCTTTGAGGAATCTGTAATGGTAGGAGAAGGGGGAGGAGAAGTACATGATGTGAATGGTGAACATAGGATTGGAAGTGGAAGAGGAGGAAATAAAGGAGGTGGAAGAGGTGGAGGAATAGGAAGAAGAGATGGTAGAGGAGATCCAAAATATTTTGGAATTCCCATTTCTAATGAAGATACCACAACCATAATGAAAAATATCTCACCCTCTATCCTCTCCAATTTCCATGGATTAAGAAATGAGGATATTGAAACATTTCTCTTTGAGTTTGAAGTCTTATGTAGATCCTATGACTACTTGCTTGATACTAGAATGTTGAAATTTCTTCTAACCACTCTTAAATATGCAACATTAAAATGACGTATGGGCTTAGGAGCACATACTATAAGAACATGGGAAGAAATGAAAAATGCGTTTTTAGAAAAAAACAAGGATTATTGGATGCCCCATAATCTTAAATATGAAGTATTTAAAATGATAAAAAAAGAAGAAGATGAAATATTGAAGATTTCGTTGAAAGATTTGCTTATAATGTAAAAAGGGATAAAATGCATACTCTAGATGAAGAAACCTTGAAATATCTCTTTTTGAAATCTATCAGAGATGAGTGGGTATATCTTCTCAATTTTATGGGTAAAGGAAATATTTCTCAGTTATCATTTGGATATATTTGTGAGTTATGCATACACATTTCAAGAGGAAAGGCAGGAACTAGGAAAAATCTAAGAGATCCTGTTATGTGTAGGATTAATAAATCTATAGTTGGAATAGTGAGTAGGGCTGAAATAAGCAATTTTCTTGAAAATTTCAAAATAGATATTTTGGGGAGTCTTAGTCAAAAAATAAATACCCTTAAAATACAAAACAAGCAAAACGCTAAAAATTCTGAATTATCTATCTTTTGTCCAAAATGTAGAAAGAAGCATGCCTTGAGAGAATGCCCCCTTGACTTTAAAAGTGTAGAAACCCATGTTATATGTGCAGAAAATCATAATATAAAGGAATGTCCTTCAATATCGGGTCTTAAAGCTATCTATCAAGAGGAAGTAATGCCAAATCAAGTAGAACCTCTTTTTTTTATTGCTAAGAGAACATGGAAAAATCTATAATCAAATATGACTCAAGGTTTCAACACTCAAAAATATGCACAACCACCACAAAGTAATTGGACTTCACCCATGCCTTGGAAACCTTGGTCTCAAACTTGGGCACAAGGATGGAAAAATCCTTTTGGAAAGTATCCTCAATTTCAACAACCTTAACGTATTTTTCCACCATAATATTTTCCTTAGTCCGTTCAACCCTATCAACCTCAAAATCCAAACCCACGACTTTCATTACCATTTCCACAAAAGCCAAATCAATTGCCTGCTCAACCACTTCCAAATCCAAATAATAAAAATTCATAGCATGTTTACAACATATAAGGGCAAAATTTTCAAACTTACATGATAACTCCATTATATCTAAACAATGTCCAACTTAGATTTGGTAGAGTATTGGAAAATAAGTCACCATCTATTGTTATCTAGGAATCTGAGAAGGATGAACACTTTGAGAAAGAGACATCTCTTCATAAAGAGAAAAATCCTAAAAAACAAACCACCCTTGTACATTTTGATGATACTCCAATAAACTCAACTCCCATTATAGAACAACCTTCAGTTTCTGTTCAAAATCCACCTTTTCCAAATTGAAAAAGGGGTAGAAAAACAAATTGTGTTTCCTGATTATGATGATAGATGAACTGAACACTTTTTGTATAAAAATTCCTTTGCTACAAGATATCAAATAAATACCAATATTTTACAAAGACAATAAGGGAGTTAATTATTAAAAAACGAGGAAGAAAAATAAAATAAGTTAAAAGAAGCCATTTAGTTGGGAAAATTGTAGATATCATGATGGGAAAAACAACGGTTAAGAAATATCTAGATCCAGGAAGTCCCATTATGAAAACACACATTAATGGTATTGAGATTCCAAATACATTGATTGATTTAGGAGAAACTATAAATATCATGAGTAAACAAACTATGAATCAATTGAAACTTCCTAATCTTCAATATACACCTACACTATTGTAATTAGCAGATAGATCTATTATCAAACTTGATGGTGTGTTAGAAGATGTATTTGTATCCTTAGATTCTTGGGAATATCCTGTTGACTTCATGATATTGACACCTAAGAATAATTTAGGAGGATACCCATTGATTCTAGGTAGACCATGGTTAGCTACAACTGATTCTTTTATAAGTTGTAGATCTGGTGATATGTTTATCTATGACGGAACTTCTCCAAAGAAATTCACATTATATCCTCTTGCAAAAAAAAAAATAGAAGTAGAAAGTGAAGTATGGATATATGATGATAATGAAAACTTTGATATACGACCAATTTTTTCTACTGCCCAAATAGATGAAGAAGATCAAATTTTAAATATAATGGATAATAATGAATCTTCCTCATATTGTCAATGAAATCAAAGTTTTAAAGAACAATGTAATATTAAATATCTATCATCTCGTCAAATGGATTTACATTCTATGGAGAAATTTGTAAATTCTTTAATAGAATTTTTTCCAAGGAAAACTTTGAATATTAATAATAATATGGACGAATCACAAAAGAAAGAATTAGTGAAGATGTTATAAGAAAATTTCTCTGCGTATGCATGGGAATACATTGATATGAAAGGAATTGATCCTAACACTTGTATGCATCATATTTATATTGAAGAAAATGACAGACCAATCCGATAATCCTAGAGGAGGATGAATCCAAACCTAAGGGAAACTGTTAAAGAAGAACTAAAAAAATTGTTAAATGTGAATTTCATTTATCCAATATCAGACAACTAGTGGGTCTCACCATTGGTAATTGTTCTGAAAAGAATGGAAAATGGATAGTATGCATTGATTATAGGAAATTTAATAAATCTACTTTAAAAGATCATTTTCCACTTCCTTTTATAGATCAAGTCCTTGATACATTGGTAGGTGTTAGTGTCAGCCTTTGTAGCCTTCCTCCAGTGATCAAATATGCTCTTACAAAGTGATTTTAAGGTGTCAAGGTCAAATTTTGTCATTTCAAAGAGTCTTCAAGCAAAATTTGGTCACTAGGCATTAGGTCTAGGGTTTGTTTTCACTCTTTTCAAAGTTGTCCAAATGGCAGTCCATGTCATCATTCAGCTGAGTGTATCATCATTCAGAGGGTTGTCATCATCATGTCAAGTTCCATTGGGTCATTTTACACCCTGTTCATGCTTTAGTTGCGCCTAGGCAAGGTTCATTTCCCTCTCCTAGGGTTTTGAAGGAAATTTCTCTTGAATGGTCAAATCATTAGCAAAACTTGCATCCTGATGTTCATACACCTTCCCCTATCCTTAATGTACCTTATTAAACACTTCCCATCACTGAGATTCCCCAAATTCCTCATTTTTCTACAAACCCTAGTTTCTGGCCACAACTTGGCAATTTTCTAGGCTAGGCCTGTGTTCTGCCCTTTTGGACCCCTTCCCCTCACTCGATCTTTGAGATTCCACTTTCCCCTGCTTCCTGACATCCCTCCCTACTTCCAAAAATTTCCCCAAGAATTTAGAATCCCCTTATCCCCTTCATTTCGCTTCATTTCGACAAAATCCCTTGTTTCACACATCGGGATAGGTTTCACTCAAATGATGTTTCTGAGCAATCAACGATGAATTTGGGAAAACTGAGAGAGTTTTTTGTCCAAAACATGCCAAAGAAGAAAAAATGCCTTCACTTTTTACACAGGTATAATGGTTTTGGAGAAATGTCAAAAATACAATCGCCTCGGGAGAATTGATGCACCTCTGAAGTGACCTTGGGAAAATTAATTTTTCGCCTAGCTTGGTTGGCCAAATAACTTTTTTGATGAGTCAATTGATAATTAGACAAAAATATCTTTCCAATGAGCTATCATGAGCTCAATTTGGAGTTGAGGAAGGCATTCAAAAGTTGACTGCAACAACACTCTCCCTTGAGGCAGCCTCATTTGGCACATTTTGACCAGTCTTGGGAGATTTGATTTTTGACAAGGCAAATGAACTCCAAATTGAAAAATTTTAATTGGGTGGAAAGTAGACTCAAATACCTTTCTAACAAGCTATCCTATGCCCGATTTGGACACCGGGAAGGCCTCCAAAAGCCTCCTTCAAAATGCGCTTCGCATAGAAAGTGTGCGCTTCGCATAGAGAGGTGCGTTGCGCATTGGGCCTCACTGGCCTGTGTAAATTAACAAGGGTGCTGCGCATAGGAAGTGCGCGCTACGCGTTGGGAATTGTGCTGCGCATTGGGCGCTTTGAGCCAGTGCAAAATTACATAGGCACTGCGCATAGGAGAGTGCGCTGCACACTGGGGTGGCGCGCTGCGCGTTGAATCTCAGCCATAGGAAAAACTTGTCTATGCGCCCAGATCGTGTCTAAACGCCTCCAAAGCTGCAAGTAGGTGTTCTATAACTGATTCAATCAATTTGATAGTGTTTATAGTGTGTTTGAAGAGAGGAGGTGATGTGTTGGGTGTAAGAAATCAAATGAAACCCTAAGCCCCTAGCAAAATCTTTTTTAAGGGTATTAAAAGACATATGGGTAAGTGGTGAAGATTTTTCTGCCCTTCCTTGGTGAAACATAGCTCCATGCCCATGTGAAAGCTTTGAGCCAACAACACTTCATACCCTTGTCCATTTTTCAAACTGTCCTTGTGACTGTTTCATGCCCAAATACACCAAAACAGAATGTCCATTATGGCATAAGTCTTATGATGTTTCGGTTGGCTTTTTTGAGTATGTATTGAAATTGTAATCTCACCATACCTACAGCATACATATTGCAGACATTGTGTTTTTAAAAGCCATGTTAGACACAGATTCAGACTATGAGCAGCAGTATGACAGTGATTCTACAGCAGAGGGTAATGTGCCACGAAGGTCTCGCAGAGGTGGCAAAGGTGGTAAGCCTCTCAGGGAAGAGCCTATTTCTTTGGTTCAATTGCAGGCTTGCCCGCTTGCAATGGATTGTTTTTGCCGTCAGTCATGCTATCACTATTGTGAGATAATCTCACAAATTCAGTTTCATCGTGAATTAGCTCGTGTGTTCATTCTACATTTACATGATGGCCATGTAAACCTCGCCGGGGTTGATTTCATTTTGTCACCAGAGATTATTGTAGAGGCCACTGGGATACCAAATGTTGGAGAGCAATGTAATAAACGTCAGCTGTTAGAGAAATCTTACTATCAACCATATATTAAGCCCGCGTATATAAGACATTTGAGTGCATTTTTTCCATTTAGATTCCTGAGGGATGAGTATGCACCATTGATGAAACTCATCATACGATATTTCAGTTGCGAGGGCAGATTCTCACGTCTATATGCGTACCATGTTCGTTTGTTGATGCATTTCACAAGGGTATGTATGATGAACATTCCGTTTTTCATGTGTCGGAACATAGAGAGGATGGTGCCTTTAGTACAAAGGAAGAGCCCACCACATCAGCATAAGAGCATCTATCATTATGCATTGATTAAAATCATAGTGATGCATCAGTTGGCACAGCAGGGAATTACTTGGGAAGATTTCATCTCCCGTGATTACTTTGTAGCATTACAGCCACCTCCCAAGATAGTTCATGATGCAGGAGCACCTTCACACCAGCTAGGCATTCCCGAGACTGAGCATATAAGTTCTCCTCCATATGTGACATACCAGCGAGGCCACAGGGCCTTATTTGCATCTACACGATGAGTACTATCTCCACATGGGGTGGAAGGGGTCTCGTTGACTTCATCAACACGGCGAGTATTATCTCCACATGGTATGGAAGGGGTCTCGCCTTCTTCTTCAGTACAGGTACAGGTTCAGGATAGAGGAAAGGAGCCAATTTACGAGGAGGGCCATTCAGGTGGTCATGATATTGATGTTGCATTGAGTGATGTGGAAAAGACCGAAATTGATAGATTGAATGAGAAGTTACTGAAGGCAGAGTGTCAGATCAAATACTTGGAGCAGCGCAATAAACAGTTAGAGGACGAGCACACACTTATAGAGCTGCAACGAATCCGTGAAGACCGTAGGTTGGCCCGTAAAAGACCGGGTGATTTGACACCTGTTGCGCGGAAATTTGTGCTTGAGAAGGTCAACCGACATTTGGAGGGGTTGTTGGCGAAGGCCAATAGAGACAAAGACTTGCTTCGTCACATGAAGAATCATTACTGGGCCCGCATGCATGTTTGCAAAGCGAAAATGAAGATCCTTAAGAGGCGATTGAGCAAGGCACTAAAACGGCAGAAAAAGCCCGATCCACTCCAAAATTTGTCCGAGGCTTCATTGGCGGGGCACAATACATGATAGAGGGTCATTACTCCGAATTTGGGCAAATTTGGAGAAATTTTTGTCATTTTTGAAAATTTTGTCCTAAAAACAGGTTTTTTGGTTCAACGCGCAGCGTGCAGCGCGCTACCCATAAGCTTGGGAGTTCCAAATCACAAATGGTTTGCATTTTTTGATTTGTCATGATGAAATATACCTGCTCAGCTATTGCCAAGGCATTTCATCAAGGTTTGGGTCCCCAAAGGGTCAAAAAACATGCAAAAAATGATCTCACTGCCCCTTGTTGGCACACAGGAAGCAGTCTTGGGAAAATGAACTTTTGGAGGGGCAAATGGACACCAAATGGAAAAATTCCACTTGGGTTGGAAAGTAGACATCTAGGGCTTTCCAACAAGCCAACCTGAGCTCAATTGGGATGCCAGAAAGTGCCTCAAAATCAGCCTGAAAGGTGCGCTGCGCATAGAGATCAGGGCGCTGCACATTGAGGATTTTGGCCAATTTTTCACCTTCCAGCTCAGGAATTCGGCCAGTTTTCACCATTTTTACTCCTTGATGTAATTTTTGACCCACCATGATGTAAATTGATGTATGTAAGGTAACATGGCACTTATCTACCTTCTTCTAGATGATTCATTCACAAATTAGCAAATAATTAATGTAATGAATCAGTTTCCTTGTTTTTAGAAGCAGGTTGTTTTGGTCACCTAGATTCCTACTCCATGTTTAGAATTTGTTGAAACCACTCTCAGAAGGAGGAGCTCGACCCCTAGAGGTTAGGGAATGAGGTTAGCTTGGTCTATATATGTAAATTTTCATTCAGTAACAGAGGTTGGACTCTTGGGAAGATTTTGGACATTATTGTACATATTTTTCATATTTTGGCTAAGGAAAGATCAGAGATTTTGCAGCACCTGTTGGGATCCTTGTGGCTTTGTGTGTTGATGGTGTGCTTCCTTCTGTAATTTGTAAGTTGTTAATGTGTATCATCCTCCTTCTTTCATCTTCTGCAATTGAACAAATGAAGTGTTAAGGTAGAATCCATAGATTGTTATGCTCTGCCTTTAAATTTGTTTGATTTTCCATGTTTTCGTCAGTTTGAAGAGGATCCATATTCTCTTTTGCCCTCTTTAACTCCTTGTCATTCTGATCCGTCCATTCACCTGATTAAAAGGCATCAAAACTATTAGCTACCTCGCCCCAACTCGATCTCTGCAAAAATCTGACCTCAATCCCCACACCCAAAATTGGTTTTCCCATTTCTCCAGTAAAAAACTCAAAAATCTAAAACAAACTTTCCTATCTCTTTACTAGCCTAAAATCAGTTCCCATTTTAAGTCATCTCGCACCCTATTGCTCATTTTCTCGAGATTGATTGGAGAGAGCCCTCTCCTGTCCTCGTAGGGCTAGCTACGAGGCTGAGCGTGGTTTGATGTTGCCTTGAGTTTTGCCTTCCTCAGCCTGAGGCAGATTCGAGCGTTAACAGTAGGGAAAAAATATTTTTCATTCTTGGATGGTTTTAGTGGATATAACCAAATCCGAGTAGCTCTAGAAGATCAAGATAAACAACCTTTACCTATCCATGGGGATCTTATGCTTATCGAGTACTTCCTCTTGGGTTATGTAATGCACTTGCAACATTCCAAAGGGTAGTTTTAGGATTTTTTTTTTCTTTTTGATCTAATTCATGATTGTGTGGAAGTTTACATGGATGATTTTACTGTCTATGGAAACTCTTTTGAAGAAGCTCTTAAAATTTTGGAAAAAGTTATCATTAGGTGTAAAGAAGAAAATCTCTCATTAAGCCATGAAAAATGTTTTATGATGTTCATTGAGGGAATTGTTTTAGGCCACCATATTTCAGGAAATGGAATCAAAGTGGATGCATCTAAGGTAGAAGTCATTTCTAAATTATCAGTTCCTACTTGTCAAAGGGATGTTAGAAGTTTTCTTGGTTTTACTGGCTATTATAGAAGATTTATAGAAAAATTTACGAAGATAGCCTCTCCACTTTTCAAATTTCTTACAAAATATTGTGAATTCATTTGGAATTTTGACTACCAGAAAGCCTTTGAAACATTGAAAGAAAATATTTCCGAAGCACCCATTTTAAGAGGACCAAATTGGAAAGTACCTTTTCACATTTCGACTAATGCCTTAGATACAAATTTAGGCGTTGTATTATGACAAAAAGATTTAACGCCTTACGCCATTTACTATACAAGCAAAAATCTGACCCCTTGTAGAGTTGAATTACACCATAACAGAAAATGAGTTTTTAGTTGTTGTACATGCATCGATAAATTTAGACATTATATTGCTAGTTATGAAACCTTCATTCACACAGATCATTCTGCAATTCGATATTTAATGAATAAATCAATTATTAATGGCATGATTACAAGATGGTTATTGTTATTATAAGAATTCATTATTATTATTTTGGATAGCCTTGGAAAGGAAAGCACATTTGATGATTTTCTATGTAGAATCCAAAATGATAATAAAGATGTTCATGTAAAAGATAATTTCCTGATGAATATCATTTTTCAGTATGTATTGAATCTCCTTGGTTTGCAGATATTGCTAACTATTTGTCCACAAGGAAGTTACCTTCAGATTTGTCTCTTTGAGAAAAAAAGAAGATTATTCAAACTAGTGCATCTTATTCATGGATAAATGAAGAATTGTACAAAACAAGACCTGAATTAATCATTCGAATATGTGTTAAAGAGGATGAAGTACCAGAGATATTAAAAGCTTATCATGATGAATCATGTGGAGGAAATTTCGTTGATAAAATAACTACCTATGAAGTCCTTCTCTTAGGATACTATTGGCCTTCTCTTTTTAAGGATGCTAAAGAATATGTTAAGAGATGTGATAATTGTCAAAGAATGGGAAAACATGTTTCTTCGGATGAAATGGCTCTACAACCCCAGGTACTTATTGAACCTTTTGAGAAACAGGCTTTGGATTTTGTTGGTCCAATCAATTCACCATCATGACAAAAATGGTACATTCTTGTTTGTACAAATTATGTCACAAAATGGGTTGAAACTAAAGCACTTCTTTTTGCTAGTAAAAATGCTATAGTTTCATTTATCTTTGAGGATATTTTCACTCATTTTGGTGTCCCAAGGGAAATTGTGACAGATCAAGGTACTCAATTTACATCCAAGTTGGTACAGAAGATAATGGAGGAATACAAAATCAAACATCATAAGTCTACTCCATATCATCCATAAGAAAATGGACAAGTTGAATCTACCAATAAAGTAATTGAAGCAATTCTTACCAAGACTGTGCATCTGCATAGAAGGGATTGGGCATAAAATCTTCCAGAAGCTTTATGGGCATATTGTACCACATGGAGAAACACAACAGGACACACTCCTTATGAACTTGTTTATGGAAAGCAAGTCCTTTTTCCTATTGAATTCTAAATAAATACTTTTAAAACAATAGTCAAATTGGGTCTTGATCTATCATAAGCCCAAAGACAAAGAATGGAGCAATTTAATGGACTTGATGAGAGAAAACAAGATTATATTCATAGAACCAATATAGTCCAATAACAAAGATCCAGGTGGCATGATAAGTTTATCAAAGAAAGAAAATTCTAGTATGGTGATTGGGCATTGCTTTTTGATTCAAAGTTTAAAGATTTTCAAGAAAATTTCAAACTCATTAGCTTGGTCCTTATGAGATTGAAACTATCTTTGATAATGGAGCAGTAGAATCAGACCATTGATGAAGAAAATTTAACTTTCCTTTTAAATGGTCATAGATTACGAATATATCATAAACCATTAACAAAGGAAGAGTTCATAAGAAATCTGCAAGATAATGTTGATTTGAAGTTAGTCAATGAATATTCTTCTTCCTCTCCAACTTAACCTTCTACTTTCTTTTCAAATAAAAATAAAAAATAAAAATAAAAATGTTTTTTTTGTATAAACATGAAAACCAACATTGTTGGCATGTTTATACATAAAATCTAAGTTGAAAACCAAGAACTCTTGGCAACATGGATTTTTGTTTTAATTCCCTATTCTTGTCCCATTTGTTTTTATTCATATTTTGAAAAATAATACAACTAAAAAATTGTTAATAATTTGCATCTCTCATGGAATTTTGCAGCGTACTTGACAAATTGCAACCAAGGAAAATGAAGATCATGGCAAAAGCAATTTGAATGAAGATCACAACTAAAGAAACCTGAATACAACCAACAAAAGTAAAATCCAAAAATCAGTAAGGAAACATAGAAGTTATGTAAATATTAGTTAGATAATAAAGGGAAAAACATTGAATTATGAAATTAAATAGATGAATGACCATTGCTACTGCCATTTTCTATAATGATTATCGTCATTATGACATGACTTTGGTTCTAACGAAAATATCTATATATCTCATCAAAATGATATGAATCCGATATGAAACCATTTTACCATTCAAATTTAATCCCTTCCTTCTGTATATCATCCAACTTCCTTCACATACCATCACAATTCCTTGCATCATATCCATTCCACTTGGCCCTGTTCCATTACCGAAAATGGCTCACATATTACCCAAATTCCATCTCTTTGACCTACTCCATAAACAATCTGCTTCCATACCTGTCAAACATAGCAATTAGGGACTAAGAATTATTTAGTATGGGAGTCATTTTATGCTCATAATCGAATGGGGATAGATTTCTTGAAGGATACCCACAGTTGAAACAATAGTTGCAGCAAGCGCATTGGTTAGAATTTGTTGAGAATTTTGATGGGAATGAGAAAGAAGTTACAAAATAATTTTCTCGGGAATATGATGGTATAGAAGTGGGGAATGGATACATTAAATTGGTTCTGATAGAGTCATTTGTAGCAGAAGCTACCGGATTATCGAGAATCAGGGAAAGTTGGTTCAAGAACCAAAAGATTAAGGAGAAATAATGGGAAGTCCTCCTTAAAAATCTAGGTATGGAAATATGTGTCTTTAAGAAGCGAATCCCAATCATGACCTTAAAAAATAAATGGATAAATTAGTGATTAATTATTCAAAAATTCATAACTTGTGAAGGTAGGTTTGACAACATGTTATTTTACCATGCTCGCTTGATGATGAATTTTCTTGATGGTAATGAAATCAACTTATCATACTTCCTGCTTCATAGTTTAGAAGAATGGATGCAAACATTCAGAGGAAAATTCAATCCCTAGATAATTCCTTGTAACATCATGGGTTAGAGAAAATTTTAATTGAAGCCCATCTAAAAAGAAAAGGGGATAATTGGGAAGATTTTTTGATTAGAAATCATTTCAAAGAAGATGAGCAAGAAGAACCTAATAATAAAACAAGAAATAGTAGAAGAAAGTTTCTTTCAAACCCTAAGGAAAACTCAATTGCATAAGAAACACAACAAGATCAGTATTCTGATGATGAAGCCCCTCTTGCAAGTGTGTTGGAAACTCTTAAGTAGAAAAATGTTAGAAGAAAGATAGCCAACAATAAAGGGGAAAGTACATCAAAAGGAGAAACAGAACAAGAAAAGGTTAAAAAGCATCCCCTTACTACTAAAAAATCACCATCAACTATAAGAAGAAGTGCAAGGCTTAACAAAACAATACATGAACAGTCTTAGAAATTTCTAGGATTCGTCAATTTAGAAGAAGAAGAGGAACCGAGAGTTCCATCACCAGCTACAAGTCCAGCTAGGAAAACTCTAGAAATTGATCTTGTCCAACAAGAAATATACGACTACATAGAATCTCTTGAACAAGGAGCTACAAGAAAAAATGTTGAATCATCCTCAAACCGAGAAGAAATTTTCAATGAATGAATACATTTTTATCCTCCAGAAGAACCCCACATTGCAAACACCCTTAAGTAGGAAATATATGAATTGGAGGTATTAAATAAACATTTGAAGTAAGAACATGAAATACTAAAGGTACAAAATGAAATCTAGAGGACTCAAAATGATAAGATCTTGTTACATATTGGTTTATGGTATGATAAAAATAATAAATTGAAAGTTAAAAATAGATTTCTTAAGAAAAAGGTCATAAGTTTGCAGTACATGATATTGATGAAGAAACCAGGAACGATAATCAATATTAGGAAAGCAAGAAGAACTAACTTATATATTCTTATTGAGGCCTTTGTAGAAGCTCAGTAATAGAGAAGGATTAAAAAATTTTGAAATTTTGTGCATGAGGACATGCAATGTCTTCTGTGTGGGGGAATGTTGAAGCCCAAAATTGTCTCTTTTTGACAACCTTCTTACACTCCATCCTCATTCGTTTTGAATCTAATAACTCTAACTGAGCACCAATTTACAAGGTTCATGGAAATAACATGTAATTAAACATCTTTTATTTCATAAGTTTCATTGGTATTTATCATTTAACTCAATATTTTCATAATTTACTAAATTGCACCAATTCCACAGCTAATGATTGATTCTACAACATAGTTGAAGTTTCGATGGATTACGAAAATACAACCAATGAATGAGACATACGAGAAAGTGGCTAATAACTGGCATAACAATATTTACCTATATTCATGACCTAGATTGATGATAAGAATACCGTATAATCCCTGTCAACGTGGAAGTCAACCAATGAAGAAGGAGCAGAAGGTGAACCATGCAAGTGAGAAAATTAATGGAAGAAAATATTTAGCCTCATGATTTGCTTCTCCGATAGAAAATAACAAGGAAATCATGTCATATTATCTTCTTATGTTATTTTTAGTCTCTGTTGAGTAGGATAGGCTCATAAATCTTTAAAACAATTATTGATAGAGGTTATAAATCTACCTCTTGGCATGATAAAATGACAGACCTAAATATTATTTTTGAAACTCTATTTGCATTTATAAAGGCAAGTTTGATCATTCTACTGAGCAATTGTCTTGATGTGTATTTAGTTTCTAAGTAATCATGCGTACCTACAACTCACAGGAGGGCTCCCTGGAGCTGTAAGGTCTTACTTATTTTTAGACAACATTCAATTTTTCATTTTATATCACTTTGAATTATTTTATCTAACCTTTCAGTTTTGATTGATTATGAATTCTTTTGATAGTGATAACATAGTTCATAACATAGTATGTTGTGTTAATCAATTTTTGTAGGATGGATAAAATAACTAGATATCTCTTATGCACATAAGAATTTCTAGATAGAGTGTGAAATCATTTTAGATTTGAAATAGAGTTTAAGTTACATTTGAGTGAAGAAGATTTCGATTTATATTAAGTGTGATATTTTAGATTAATTTCCTTTTCTGTTGAAAGTAGTTTGGGTTTGATTATTTAGTCTTCTATTTCAGAGTAACTTTATTTCTGCAAGTGTGATCTTTCTTTTGAGCAAGTGTGATAATTTTAGTTTCATTTTGTAAATGTGATATTTCTTTCAAGCAAGTGTGATAAACTTAGTTTCATTTCTGTTAAGTGTGACATCTTTACTTTATGCAAGAGTGATAGTTGTTTTAATAAATTTTAAGTAGCATATGTGCATAAATATATCTCAATTTAATTTAGGAATTTTTTACACCATAAGGACTTCTAGCACATACAATGCACATACACTTCATTAGTTTACAAGCCCTAGTTGATAATTTATCTAGTAATTTAACATCAATTAAATAAACATTTAAAGTAAGAACATGAAACACTAAAGGTACAAAGTGAAATCTAGAGAACTCAAAATGATAACATCTTGTTACATCTTGGTTTATGGTATGAGAAAAATAATAAATTGAAAGTTAAAAATAGATTTCTTAAGAAAAGGTCATAAGTTTGCAGTACATGATATTGATGAAGAAACCAGGGATGACAATCAATATCAGGAAAGCAAGAAGAACTAGCTTATATATTCTTGTTGAGGCCTTTGAAGAAGCTCAGTAACAGAGAAGGATTAAGTTTTTTTGAAACTTTGTGCATGAGGACATGCAATGTCTTCAGTGTGGGGGAATCTTGAAGCCCAAAATTGTCTCTTTTTGACAACCTTCTTACACTCCATCCTCATTCCTTTTGAATCTAATAACTCTAATTGAGCATCATTTTACAAGGTTCATGGGAATAACATGTACTTAAACATCCTTTGTTTCATAAGTTTCATTGTTCTTTATTATTTAACTCAATATTTTCATAAGTTACTAAATTGTACCAATTATACAGCTAATGACTGATTCTACAACATAGTTGAAGGTTCGATGGGTTACGAAAATATAGCTGATGAATGAGACATATGGGTAGGTGGCTAATAATTGGCACAACGATATTTACCTATATTCATGACCTGGATCAATGATAAGAACATCATATAAGCCTAGTCAACACGGAAGTCAACCAACGAAGAAGGAGTTGAAGGTGAACCAGGCGAGCGAGAAAATTAATGGAAGAAAATATTTAGCCTCATGATTTGCTTCTATGCTAGAAAATAACAAGGAAATCATGTCATATTATCTTCTTATGTTATTTTTAGTCTCTGTTGAGTAGGATAGGCTCATAAATCTCTAAAACAATTATTGATAGAGGTTATAAATCTACCTCTCTGTATGATAAAACAACAGACCTGAATATTATTATTGAAACTACGTTTGCATTTTTAAAGGCAAGTTTGATCATTTTGCTGAGCAATTGTCTTGATGCATATTTAGTTTCTGAGTAATCATGCGTACCTACAGCTCACAGGAGGGCTCGCTAGAGTTGTAAGGTCTTACTTATTTTTAGACAACATTCAATTTTTCATTTTATATCACTTTGAATTATTTTATCTAATCTTTCAGTTTCGATTCATTATGAATGCTTTTGATAGTGATGACAGATTCATAATAGAGTATGTTGTGTTAATCAATTTTTTGTAGGATGGATATAATAGCTTAATATCTCTTATGCACATAAGAATTTGTAGATAGAGTGTGAAATGATTTGAGATTTGAAATAGAGTTTAAGTTACATTTGAGTGAAGAATATTTTCATTTATATTAAGTGTGATATTTTAGATTAATTTCCTTTTCTATTAAAAGTAATTTGGGTTTGATTATTTAGTCTTCTATTTCAGAGTAACTTTATTTCTGCAAGTGTGATATTTCTTTTGAGCAAGTTTGATAATTTTAGTTTCATTTTGCAAATGTGATATTTCTTTCAAGCAAGTGTGATAAACTTAGTTACATTTGTGTTAAGTGTGACATCTTTACTTTATGTAAGAGTGATAGTTGTTTTAATAAATTTTAAGTAGCATATGTGCATAAATATATCTCAATTTAATTTAGGAATTTCTTACACCATAAGGACTTCTAGCACATACAGTGCACATACACTTCATCAATTTACAAGCCCTAGTTGATAATTTATGTAGTAATTTAACATCAATTAAATTACCAAACAATAAGATGTAATAAATGAAAAGAAATATGATTGATTTGTCACATTTTAAGTTGAAATTCATAGAAATCAATCAAGAATATCTCAGAGAACAATAATTAATTTTTGAGAGGTTAATTCAAGTGTAAATTTAAGAAAATTTGGCTAACTCTTTCCTCAAGGATATGATAGATATAGAAGATACAAATGATGAAGTCAAAGGAAAGTTAGATGAATTTTTATCTTGGTAGAAAGGTGTAAATAAAAAATTCCCTCACATACCAAAAATCAACATAATCCAGAAGAATGTTGTACTTAAAGCCTGGAAATAAAAATTTTCGCTTTTCATAAGATTTGATTTTGTCAGCACAACAAGTGTCTTCCCCCATCATGTAGTTTGGTCATTAGGTGATAAAGGAGACAATGTTAGAGATAGAGGTATCAGAGGATAAATATTTAAAGTCATAAGTTTTAAAGAAGAAGGATCATGAAAGCAGAGAAGAATTTCAAAGAAAAATTGAACAAATATCAAAACTTGAATTAGACTCAATTTGTGAGTATTTGGTAAAACTTTAAAGTCATTTAAACATGACCAAGCTTCTTAATAATACGATGAAAGATGACCTTCTAGATATTGAGACACAAGTCTACGATTACAGAGCCCATATCCGACTCAACACACCTTTAAAGCTATCTAAACTTATGGAAATCCATGCTTGATGGAAATAAACCAACAAACCTCCTATAGAAGCATCTGCATCTTCTTGACTGCTTATTTTTTTCATCACATACAAACATACTTCTTATTTTTTTTATATTTACTTTTACTATTGAAGAAATTATGGGAAAAGGACTTATCTCACTATTTTTCGTAATACTATTTATATCGAAGGATAACCCTGTAAAGCGGGTTTTGAATTTAGAGAAGAAATCATTTGCTACACTATTGCACTTTGTTTTTCTTAATATATTATTTGAAATAGTTGTGATTTCATGTTTCCAAAAAGTGGATCAAATTTGGTACTATTACTTTAATTTGTGATTCCTATTATTTTATTGAGATCATTAAAATTTTATTATGTTTACGTCTGAAATGATTTGATGGATACTAATGATTTATTGATTTGATTCAATTCGAAGCATATATTTTCGAGATAGTATGTGAATGTTGTTGAAGTCTTAATTCATTTAACTATTTAAATGAATTAAATTTTTTCATTTAAAATTGAGAAAAATATAACAAAGTAGCAAGTGATCTATATTACTTGTCATTTGTTCATGTTTTATATCTAGATACTTATTGATACCTCGAGTAACTGGACCTCTTGAACTAGTTGAAATAACCATCCCAAATGGAAAAGAGTCTAATTCGGACTCTAATTTATTAAATGTTGATCATGGTCAATTTTGCATATGAACATTTATGGTGCTAGAAAGAGGACCATTTGACTATGAGTGGTAAGAAGATCTGATAGAAATAATCCACACATTTATAAGAGATCACATTTTCCCTCAAATTCTCCTACAGCTTCCAGATCACCTTTAAGATCACCATCTTTAAGGTCTGAAGTTGCACACTCTGAACCTTCATGCTCATAGTCATCCCAAATTTTAACTCCTCTTCCACATTCATCGAGCTCAATTTTAAGGTCTACTAGTGATCCTTCTATTCTGTAATCCCCTCCTAAAAATATTGTTAGCCATCAAAGTCCTCTTCATTTGCTAGAAATCCAAAAAATTAGATAGAGGATTGAAGACCTCAAAATTTCAAGAGAGTTATCTAAAGTTTCTAAAGATTTTGTAGGAAGTGTTTCTTCTTCATTACAAACCCTTGGTGTTTTAACTAGGGCTTAGACTGAAAAATTAGGAGTTGAACCATTTGAATTTTTGATCAAAACTCAACATCATAAGAAGAATGTCTTTGATTTCCATTCAACAGCCAATGACAATAATACTCCTAGTTCTCCCCCTCTTACACCTACTATAAATATCCCACTCTCACAAACTCAACCTTATATTACTCCATCATCCTCATCATCTCCATCTACTTCAACTTAGCCAATAACATCTTCCTTTGCATTGTCGCTGTGACAAACACCCTCCAAAATTTTGTATACACTTGAATTGTGGAGCCTACTTTGGATCTTGTGATCGATCATTCCATCTTCACTTTCTGGACAATTTATGCTTTGTTAAGTGTTTGAGTCTTCCCTCAGATTCTAAGTGTCAAAGTCACTAGCTTATTCATGCTCAGTTCTTGAATAATTTTCAAGTCCACTTCTCTTGACGCACACTTACATAGATGGTGCACTTCTCATGGAAGTAAGACTCTCACAATTAGTAGTGATAGTGAATGCACAATTCATAAGCACACTATACTATGTAATACATATTGATAGTTAGTTCGCACTCTACATTAACAGTCTCCCTCACTTTGATTGCAATCGCACTTTCATTTTGGTGAGTTTTCTCAACTGTCGCTCTGGCACACCTTTATTTTCTCAAGTGTCACTATTTTGTTCACAATTGTCATTTTTCTTGAATTCAATTTGAAAAGTGTTATTTTCATGTTATCTTCACTTTGGCATGTGTTTCTTCCACTTTCTTTAAGCTTTTACAAGTGTCATTTGCACTTTTTGCTTACTTTTGCAAGTATCGTCTTTTAGCATGGGAAGTGTCGCACATCACAAAAGGATGAGTTATGGTTCATTTAAAGGGGAAAATTTGGTGTCAATAGGTCATATTTATCATATAGAAATGTATTATATCCATTCCTAAAGTTTCATGCACTGTCGTATTAGTGTCGTCATTATCGCGCAAAGTGTATCTCAAGTGTTGCACCTAAACGAAGGAAGTCACTTGTACATTCTTACATGGAATTTTTAATGCATTATCCTACACTATTGTGTCTTATTTACCGTAAATTCTTGCATTATACATATTCCCAAAGTCTTAGGCATTATTGCCCAAGTGTCGTCACTATCATCACAAAGTATACCTTAAGTGTCACACTTGGGGGAAAGCGTTGTTTTGTTGTTGCAACAATGGGATAATGTTGATTATGGGTGTTGAGTGTTCAATGATGTGTTGTCAATTATTTTTAGTGTGTGATCATGTTTAGGTCTTATCCTATTTTCATCTCTTCTTCATCGATCCCACACTGAGTCAAATTTTAGAAAAAATCTTGCATGATCAACTTAGGCTCACTCAGCTTCCCTGAAATGTGCATTTCATAGTGGCAAACCTCAAGCATTGATCCAAAATGGATTTAGTTTTGCCTTTGGATAAAAGTATTCAAATTAATATGAAAGTGCTATCAAAGTAGCGAAGCACAGTCATTGGATCAGTTAGATCAATGAACGAGAGTGACGAAGATAGATGGCTAGGATTAAGTCGCATAGAATAAAGTTAAGAAATGAAGAGATCAGATTAAGCCATGTGTTAGCAGAACAGAGGAGTAGTATTCATAAGCGGTAAGCAGTATGTCGTGTGCTTATAAAATGGTAAATGATATTCCTCAATTTAATGAAATTAACCTTAGTGAGTGACACATAGCACGAGAAAACCACTTTTCTCACGTGCTCTCGATCTGATATCGGTCATGCAAGAATTCACGTGAGATTGTGCAATATCCATTGGATCATGTGGGATCGATCGATGGTGGAGATCGGCCAAGATAGTTGGTGAACGGGTGACGTGATAGTTGTTGGATCAGAAGGTACTTGGTAATGGATATGATAAACTTGTATTTAGTTTGGTGTCGTGATCTCCGTTGGAAAAAGGTCAGACGGTCGGGGTCAACCCACGACCACTGATCCTTTGATTTTATGTTATCACATTATCCCACATTCACTGCAGATTGCAACTACATATGGTATATCAATACCATATCACCGAAAGAGAACGAAGATGTCGAAGGGTGGGACTTGGTTAACCAAGCCACCAATTTTTTAATAAACCACTGCAAGTGTCAAACCTGCACTACCACCAGCACGCAGTCTGAGGTGGTTTTATGCAGGCTGAGGCAATTTTTTCCAAACAGAGGGTGGTTTTATAGGGACAGAGGTGGTTTTGGACCATTCCAGGGGGTTTGGAGGTCACAGTGGGAAAATATCGTCGAGTTTATACTCAATTGACTCAAAATTTCGAGCTGAATGTAGTGGTGATGTCCATTTTCTTATTTGAGACTCTGTTTTCAATCTCATACTTGAACAACAATTTGAATACAAAATAAAGAGGTCAACACTCGAAGCAAAAGGAACAGGAGACGTAGCCAGAAAGTCTTGTGAAATCCTTTATTAAATTTAGATGTGTTGATGTGTTGGAATGCATTTTCAAGTTGTTTATGTGTTTATGTTATTAACAATCTTTTTGATCTGTTGCACTAAGTAACATAAGCGAATTCACACATAGTCTATAATACCTTTTTCATTAACGAATCAAGTGGTATTAAGGCAGCAAGATTTTTAAGGTTTGACAAGTTTGTGTGAAGATTTGAATGCTTACTAGGTTGAGGCTCAGACGAGGTGAAGGTGAACTTGTTGAGGCGAATCTAGAGATTGGAAGGGTATTTTCCTAAAGAAGGATGGCAGATGAAACTCCACTTGGGTCAGAATCTCAATTCTTGGATAGTTTCATGATAATACGTGCAATGGCAGAAGAGATGTATCACGAGTTTAAGAAGAACAAATATGAAGGCACTTTTTCACCTAAAGATCAAGAAGATAAGGGAAAGGGAGGAATTCTTCCTCCACAATCTCCTCCATAATCACCATCATCGTCATCATCATCCTCTTCTTCTCATAAATCCAGTCCTTCTAAGAAGAAGAAGAAGAAATCCTCTTTGATCAAATTAGATGTAAAATTTTATTTGCTAATTTATGTTGGAGAACTTAATGCTGAAAAGCTTGATAATTGGATAAGACAAATTGACGTATATTGCAGGGTGCAGAAAGTTGTTTCAGAAAGACAGAAGATCCAGCTTGCTAGCCTCCAACTTGAAGGAACCACACTTGTATGGTGGGAAGGAAAGACACAAGGAGATCTCCAAAAGCATGGTACAATCATTTCAACTTGGAATGAATTTGTTTATGCTATTTAAAAGAAAATTTTCCTTTGGCTTATATGAAACAAGAAATGATGAGTTGGCAAACACTACATCAATTAAAAGGTCAAAGTGTTCAAAGTTATACTCAGGAATTCCGTAAGAGAGCTTTAACATTAGGCATATCATTGGACTCACCAGAGACATTGTTGAAATACATAGGTGGTCTTCATAGTTATTTGAGGCATATCATACTTATTTTTAATTCAACTAGCTTAGATGATGTATCGGTTCAAGCAACTCATCTAGAAGCTAGAGGAAAAAATGTAACCCAAGATGTTGGGAAATCATCCAAACCTATTGAAAGCAAGAATAAAGGCAAAAGGAAACTTAAATGGAAGGAGAAGAGAACAAATACTGTGAAGAAGGATAAAAATTCATGCACTCATTATAAGAAGGAAGGACATGATGAGGCACACTACTGGTGATTACATCCGGAATTGTACCCTAAGAAGTTTGGGAGTAAAGAGCGAAAGAATGTTGCTGCTATTCAAAAGGACTTGGGATCAGATTCAAGTGACGAGACAACGATTACAGCTATAGGTATGAAAGGTAAATATTATAAAGCATCTACAAGTACTTCTTCACATTCTGTTGATAATGATAATGATGAGAGGAAAATAAATGAGCTATTTCACATTAGAGTCATTTCCAAGCATACTAAAATTGATACTTTATTTGATAGTGGGTCACAAGTCAATTTGATTTCTGAAGCAATTGTAAAGAAGCTGGGTCTAGAAACAAAACCTCATAAAAAGTCATATCCATTAGGTTGGGTGTGTGATGAAACTAAGCTACAAGTTACGAAACAATGTAAACTTCGTTTTTCTATTGGGTCAAAGTTTGTAGATGAGGTTGAGTTAGACATAGTCCCATTGGACATATGTGGAATTGTATTAGGAATTCAATACTTGTACGATATAAATGCTATCTTCTATTGAACTAAAAATAAGTATCAACTCACTAAGGATGGAATTGAATATATTGTAAGGGATCATAAACTCAAAGAAAAATTCTCTCTTGTAAATTCAAGACAGATGAAAAGAATTGTAAATTCAAGTAAACAATTTTTACTTATGATTGTAAAAGAAAAGGATATTGATAAATCTGATGCTTTCCAAGGTTGTAATCCTAAACAAAAAGCAGATCTAGTTAAATTTATTTTCGATTATGATATTCTGTTTCAAGTGCCTAAAGGGCTTCCACCCAAGCGAGAGATAGAACATGAGATTTATTTGCAGCAAGATGCTCCACTACCTAACATTAGAATGTATAGTTTATTAGCTCTAGAGAATGCAGAGATAAAGAAGTAGGTACAAGAGTTGCTCGATCAAGGGTTTATTCGACCAAGCACATCATCATGTGGATCACCTATTGTGTTAGTGCGAAAGAAACATGGTTTGTGGAGAATGTGCATTGATTTTAGAGCATTAAATAAAATCACAATAAAGAATCATTATCCTCTTCCTCATATTGATGATTTGTTAGATCAGTTAAAAGATGCAGTTTACTTCTCTAAATTTGACTTGCGAAGTGGCTACCATAAGATCAGAGTTGCTGAATAGGATGTATGGAAGACTACTTTCAAAATGAAGCAATGACTCTATGAATGGATGGTTATGACTTTTGGCTTAACTAACGCTCCAGCTACATTCATGCGATTCATGAATGATGTATTTAGACCATTCATTGATGATTTTGTAGTAGTCTATTTAGATGATATTCTTGTTTTCAATAAAATCTCTATGTAAAACTGTCAAAATGTGAATTTGGCAGAACATCTTTGAATTATTTGGGCTATATTGTAGGGGGTGGTGAATTGAAGATAGATCCCTCTAAGATCGAAGTCATTGTAAATTGGCATAAGCCCAATACTACTACAGAAGTTAGAAGTTTCTTAGGGGCAACACAATATTGGAGAAAGTTTACTGCTAACTTTTCTTTGATTGCAGCTCCTTTACATGCTTTGACAAGTGTGAAACAGGTGTTTCAGTGGGGAGGCAAACAACAAAAAGCCTTCGACACATTGAAAGAAAGGATCAATATTGCGCCAGTATTAGCATTGTCAGATCTTCAACATACATTTCAGATCGAGAAAGATGCAAGTGAATATGCCATGGGGGCAGTGTTGATGCAACACAGAAAGCCTATATGATTTCATTCTGAGACATTCACATCAACAGTAGTTAACTATCCTACATATGATAAGGAATTATATGCATTAGTTCAGAGTGTTAGAAAGTGGAAACATTACATAATGGGTAAAGAAACAATCAGACAACAGATCATCAACCACTACAATACCTACACTCACAAACTAAATTGCAACAATCATGACATTACAGGTGGATGGGTTTTCTACAACAATTTCATCTTGTTATCATATATAATAAGGGCATACATAATAAGGTTGCAGACATGTATCAAGACCAATTATAAATGCATCCACAATACTTAAGCATAATTCGGTAATTCATGAAAGTTACACTAAACAATATGCTCAAGACACAGATTTTAAGGATGTATATGCAACTTTAAGTCATGGCAAGCAGGTAGAAGAATTGGATTATTTCATAAAGGACAGACTCTTATATCATTTGGGAAAATTATGCATTCCACAAACTAAAAGAGTTAATATAATTCAAGAAGCACATACTTTTCCCATGTCAGGTCATTTTGGTGTAAGTAAAACAGTTGCACAATTACAAAGATTCTACTATTGGCCACGAATGAATGAGAGAGTTTCTAGATATATTAAAGGATGTACTATGTGTGCTACAAGCAAGCCAAGTAATATAAAATTAGGCTTGTATTCTCCACTTCCAATTCCTTATCGTCCTTGGGAAAGTGTTTCCATGGATTTTGTTGGGGGATTGCCAAAGTCTAGAAAGAGTCATGATTATTTGTATGTAGGTGTGGATAGGTTTAGTAAGATGTGTATTTTGACACCATGTAATAAATAGGTCACAGTTGAACAAACTGCAAATTTTTTCTTTCAAAATGTATGGGTTCATTTTGGGTTACCCACTTTTATTCTATCTGATCGAGATTCTCGATTTGTCGGGAAATTTTGGTCAAGTTTATGGGAGTTAATGGACACAAAGTTAAAGAAGAGCATGTAATTTCATCCACAAACAGATGGTTAGATAGAAGTGGTTAATAGGACAGTGAGACAGTTGCTTCGAGGATATTGTAGTAAGCATCCCAAACTTTGGGATGAGTATTTGTGTTATGTGCAACATGCTTACAACCATGCAAAACATTCTTCTACTCAGAGATCTCCTTTTGAGACTTTTTTTGGTTTTGTACCAAAGTCTCCCTTAGATTTTGTATTTGGTAAAGACATAGCAGTTGATGCACACAGTGATGTGGACAAAGAAACCAAGTTATTGAACAAATCCATGAAATGCACCAGGCGGTATAGGAACAACTGGAAAGAAGCCAAGCAATGTATAAGGCACGACATGACAAGCATCAAGTTGAGCATAGTTTTCAAGTTGGTGATCAAGTTTGGTTGTACATCAACAAGGAAGGACTACAAGGGGAAGGTAAAAATTTGAAACCAATTAGATACTGTCCTTTCAAAATACTTGACAAAATTGGTGAAAATGCTTTCCGCCTAGATCTACCAGCTTACATGCAAATCTATTCTATCGTAAATGTTGAAAAGTTGTGATTGTATGAGCCCTCATTGATTGAAGATCCCAAAGAGCAAGGTCAGCTACCTTCCATTGAAGATATTTTTCCCGAGTATCTAAATAAGCTATAGGAGGACACAGTTCTTGATAAGAGGATAAGGACTTCAAAATGGGGAAATGTTGAGTATCTTCGAGTTGGACCCAAAGGTACAAATCCATGTAAAGCACGATGGATAGAGATTGGAAAAGTGAGGGAACTTTATCCTCACTTACTCGACAGCTAAAACCAACTTTTGGTGGACCAAAAGCTTCCAGTGGGGAGGAGTGATCCAAAATGGATTTAGTTTTGCCTCCGGATCAAAGTCTTCAAATGCATATGAAAGTGGTATCAGAGCAGTGAAGCACAGTCGTTGGATCAATCAGATCAACGAATGAGAGTGAGGGAGATAGACGACTAGGATTAAGTCGCACAAAATAAAGTTAAGAAATGAAGAGATCAAATTAAGCCACGTGTTAGCAGAACATAGGAGTAGTATTCGTAAGCGGTAAGCAGTATCTCCCTCGCTTATAAAATGGTAAATGATATTCCTCAATTTCACGCAATTAATCTTAGCAGGTGACACGTAGCACGAGAAAACCACTTTTCTCGCACGCTCTTGATTTGATATCAGTAGTGCAAGAATTAATGCGAGATTGTGTGATAGCTATTGGATCACGCGAGATTGATCGACGGTGGAGATTGGCCAAGATAGTTGGCGAACGGGTGATGCGATAGCCATTGGATCAGATGGGACTTGGTAATGGATATGATAAAATTGTATTTATTTTGGTGTCGGGATCTCCACCGGAAAAGGCCGGACGGTCGGGGTCAACCCCACGACCACCAGTCCTTTGATTTTTTGTTATTGCATTATCCCACATTCGTTGTAGATTGTAACAACATATGGTATATCAATACCATATCATCGAAAGAGAACGAATATGCCGAAGGGTGGGACTTGGTTAACCAAGCCACCAATTTTTTAATAAACCACTGCAAGTGCCAAACCCGCCCTACCACCAGTGCGCAGTCTGAGGTGGTTTTATGCGGGCCAAGGTGGTTTTTGCCAAATAGAGGGTGGCTTTGCAGGGATTGAGGTTGGTTTGGACCATTCCAGGGGGTCTGGAGGTCACAATGGCCAAATATGGTCGAGTTTATACTCATTTGACTCGAAATGTCGAGCTGAACACAGTGGTGATGTCCATTTTCTTATTTGAGACTCTGTTTTTGAGCTCATACATTTAACATCAATTTGAAGACAAAATAAAGAGGTCAAGATTGGAAGTGAAAGGACCAGGAGACATAGCAAGAAAGTTTGGTGAACTCCTTTATTAAATTTGGCTGCATTGATGTGTTTGATTGTGTTTTCAAGTTGTTTATGTGTTTACAGTATTCACAATATTTTTGATCCATTGCACTAAGTAACATAAGCGAATTCACACATATTCTATAATACCTTTTTCATTAGCAGATCAAGCATGCATCCCCGCATCATGGTACTGCATAATACATAGTTGCTACCTCCAATGATTACACATTGTGCAGTCACAGTGCTTATGTATTACCTCCTTGCCCTCAAAAATTGCGTAATCCTACCTCCCAGCCAGTCTACTACTGTGCATTTCATAGTATTAGTCATCAAGCTATCTCCCTAATTCCTTTAACTCCACAAATACACAATCCACTGATCAATCCCCCTTTAGAACTACACGTTGTATAGTCTTAAGGCTCAAGCCTGCCTCACTGAGACCCTAAATTGTGCAGTCTTGATTCCCATGGTTCCAGTGATGCACATTACGCAGTCATGAGCATTAGTACCTTACTCCTGGCCTCTGGAATTGCACACTGCAAAATCCCTGAGCCTCCTCCTTAGTCCAGTACCTTGTTCTAGATCATCCAATCCATTGCATGAAGACAGTTATACTAGGAGGTTCCTGGACTGATGTCGTGTTGTCATGAGTGGATTTGAATTATAGGTACTATATCTAGACATTACAGGATGATGTTTGGAGAGGAAGAGAAAGAAACTATGCTAAAAGACACTTGTGAATTTGAAACCATGAAAGAGGTCATCAAGTGGGAAAATGAAGGGACACCAGTTTATGATAAAAGACCAAAGATTAGGACCACAAGAAGATTCCATACCATTCAACCCCTTGGAGGGTGAAGATGAGAAACAAATTAGACCTTTCATGAAGATTAAGTATTGAACAAACCTCTCATGAAGATTGAAGAAAATGCAGTAAGAGAAACAACTTGGCATTGCCACTTCATCATGGAGTCCATATCATCATTGTCAAGTTGTGACTTGTAATAGTGCCATCACAATGTCATGTGTGTCCATTTGTCTTGCTAAATCATTTGTGGATATAGAGATGTAATTATCAAAAGGAAAGGACAAAATGTAATTTGTTTCCAAGAGTCATATGTAGAATATGAAAAGTGACATAGTTATCTATAGACAAGAGAATCTTTAGGAAAAGTCCAAAAGTCATATATAGGTCCAAAGGTCACATCAGAAGTCTAAGAGTCATGAGGGCAACTCAAGAGTCATGGGGATATGAAAGGTCATTCCTCTTGTTATAAATACACCCTGATAATTCAAGCAAAGGGATTTTGGAGGCTTAGCCTTTAAAGAGCTAGCCTTGGCTTCTTTAGCTTAGCATAAGAGAGAAGATAATTATTTCGAGAAGCAAGAAGTGAATTAATGTTTGACTACTGGAGCTAGTGGCTCATTGTTGCAACTATGTATTTGGATCTTTCACTCATAATGAGAAGCTCGATGAACCAACACATTTTCGTGCATGTATCACGAATGTAGTAAGACTATTATTTGTATGTTTGCAGTATATGTTTTTTCACATGTACTAAGCAAATTGAACTATTTCAATGGCTTTGTTACTTATATTGTTGAATGTGTGTTGTATTTTCTTTAATGTTTGTTGTGTCTATGTGCACTATTTCACTATATAACTAATGAATATTTTCATGTTGTCATGTGTCTCTTTTAGGTACGTACTATTAATTCCTTCCAGAGACTCACTCCTCTCTCTCCCTTCATGAAATTCCCCTTTTACACATTGCAATTGATGTTTCACAATGTCAACTTTCTTGCCAATTTTAGAGGTTATGTGCATGTTGTCTTATGTTATTCATTTCAGTTGAGGAAAACCTTTAAGTTATGGTGACTGGGTTGATACTATGGATGGGGATCCTACTCCAAATAGTGTGAGGTCTAATTGGGACTTCACATCAGGGAGACCCCCTTGGCAGATGTATTTCTAGCACCGTCAACAATTGGCACTAGAAGGAGGGCCAAATTACAAGTTGTGTCTATTGAGTCTATTTTGAATCTCTTATCTTAAATGGCTCATCCCCAAATCATACTCGTGACGTGATTTGATAATAAATCTGATGGTAAACTTTCAATCCTCGATGAGTCTCTTTATAACTTGTCTCAATTGAAATTTGATGGTGAGGGTGAAATATCCATAGCTGGGCACATCTTTATTTTTCTCTATTTTTCGCTGTTTTATGAAAATAATTTTGAAGATGATTCCCTTATGCTTTTCTTCCTCACCCTTGAAGGTCGAGTTAACTAATGGTGTCATACCTTACCATCTTCTTCCATCCACTCATTTTACCAATTCCTCAAGGATATTCACCAAGCCTTTGATAGGTATGATTACCAAGATGTTATTAAAAGGATTAATCAACTAAGAATGAAGCTTAATGAATCAATTAATGATTTTCCTAATCGATTCCTTCACATTTGTTATGAATTTCCCGAAGAAGATACAGATTAGGATTTATTTAAACAAAATTTTGAGTGTTTGGTTTATATGTATTTACATGGTGACTCTGAACCCCTTGATGATTCTACTCTCCCAACTTTTCAAATACATGAGACATCGCTAATTTCAGAGGAGGAACCTATTATTCCTTTCATTCCTTGTCCTCCTCCTTTTTTTGTTCCTTGTGTTGAACCTATTCAAATAAGAAAAAATGAAAATACAATTTTTGATCCGTCTCTTCAACCTTCATCTACTTCCCATGATTCATATCTAATGGAGGAAACCTTGGAATGGTTCATGGAGCCTAGGGTGAAGACTAATCCTTCCATTCCTCAAGATGATATTAGCACTTTTATCCCCAATATTGAATCTGGTTCCACTGAAAGTATTACTTCTTCAAGGGACACCTATCATCCTATATCATCTACATTGCATGACCCTTTGTACCTTGATCCTCTTGATCAGTATACTCCACCAACTAGTTCTTTAGACTCTCTTGATTTTCAAGTTGTTGGTTTTGTTGTAGCACTCAACAACCCCCCATTTATTTTTATTTTTGTCATATAATAAATAATGGGGACCATTCTTTATTTTTAATAAAACTCTTTAGTGTTCAATAAATATAAGGCCTTTTAAAATTTTGTTATAAAAACCCCTCTCACTTGAAAGTTTATCTTATCAGAACCCAAATATCGGAGGTCCAACCTTACAAATGTTACGATAAATGAAAATCCCAATAGGCCTTTTTATTTTTAAATTAATGCAGTATCAAAGCATTTGTATCAGATCCTTATAATATCATAACTTTCCTTACAAGAAAGTTACGATAAAACCATTCTTTGATAAAATATTCTCGATACTCTATATAATTATTAAAAGGGTTTTTTGCTCAAATGTGAGGTTAAGTTGTGCGCTTCCTTTTTAAATAAAATAATTTAAGAGTTGTCGGCACCACACTGCCACTTGAAATATTGGCCTTCACAAATATCATGACTTTTAAAGTGTGCCATGCTCAAAACTCCTGATATCTCAAAACCTCTGATACTCAACACTTCCTATATCCATTACTTCTGATATCTCAATATTCTCGATGCCTCCTACTTATGATATCCAATATATATGATATTGGTCCTCTCCGATATCATGAAACCTCTGATATCCCCATCCTCATCCTATATCGATACTTTCATACTAGTTCTTTCTCTTTAAATCCATGATATGCTATTGTCGATACAGGAGTTCTAATATCACTTCCCGCCTATGCTTATTATCCGTTATTTCTTTATCGAGAGTTTCCTATATCGTAACTTTATAAAGAGCAGCCAAGTAATTTCTTCGATATATTTCTTCCAATACGCTGATGTGTGTAGACCCACATGAATTCACATTTTTACATTTAATATCCGAAAGTGGTGAATTTATAATTTTCGAGATTATAATTAGCCTCATTCATTGCAATTTGATTTTATCATAAATCACCCTTTATGACATAAATCATTATGTAAAATCGTTATTTGTGCTAAGACTTTTAGGTTAAAAATTTATCGCTTAGTCTTGTGTTTTTCATTATAGGCTAGTCCCAACAAGCACAACTCAGAAGAAATGTCTAAAGCAGCTAAATCAAACAAGACACTTGTTACCCAATAGTAGTCGAATGCTTTGCCAACTGAAAACCTTGATACACTAGGATTGATTTTTGATATAGTTTGTTCTCTAGATGTTGGTAATTCCTCTTGGGAATATATTTATAAACTATTTGAGGATGAAGGACCCAGAGTCACAGAAAGAACCATCACAACTAAGGATTCAACACCAATCTCTGATACCACTTACAGTGATGTGGAAAATTCATTTTTTCATAGGATTTCAGCCCCACCCAAGATCCTTCCTTATAAAAATATGATGCGATGGGTCATTGACAACTTAAGCATTGCAGAAAGGAAGTTTGTGACAAGAAAGAAAACAATTATTGACTCATTCAATGATAATGATTTTATTGCAATGTACCATTTTCCGCTACCTCAGTGCAGATATAACAAAACTTTTGTGGAGAAATTCATGAGAAACATTGATCATGCATAAAAAAACATCAAGGAATGGAGAAGAGACCCCAGAAAGCATAAGTGTGAAAAAAAGGGTATGTATGCAGTTGAATCTCTCACTCACCCTTATAGGAAAATTGCTGCCATGATATGTAGACTCTTTGCTTATTCCAATACACAAAAATTCTTCAACCAATGGACACCACTAATTGATGTTGCCTCAAAAGGATATATTTTAGATTGGGGAAATATACTATCTAACAACCTAGCCACTCATATTTTGAATTTTAGAAGTAAGCGTAGAGTTTCAGAAAATATAATTCCCCCTTTATACATGAGTGCCTATGTAATGGATGCCCTATGCTTCACTATGGATTTCACTTCTATGGGATGGAAATGGACCTTAGAGGACCCGAACCCCATTCATACATATCATGAAATCCTTTGGGATTCCAAGTATAATCCACACCTTTATAAAATATGCCATTGAATTATACTGCCCATTTATAAAATTGTCTTTGACAAGAAAACTCCTAAGATTTCCCCAGAAGTTGAAATAGACTTCCTCCGGGTTGGAAACTAGTTTGGAGAGTAGTTATTTACCTACGTATGGGTTTTTGGTAGTCTTACTAATCCCCATATTTTGCCTTTGTATGCCCCTGAAAAACTTATGGCTCGAGAGGTATCATACTAGACCGTAGGCAATGGCATTTCAAAAGTCCTAAAAGAGTCCAATAAGAAATTATGGCCGATTTTCCCTCTTCATTTTGGTATATATACTTTGGAGAATTTAAAACATGCAACCATCGAGATTAATTATATCTTAGAATTCAATTTTCCTACTATCCCTGACATATAGTATGATCCCTATCAAACTGTCAGGAATGTTACTGCACAGTCACGCATCATACAATTATTTCATGAACAAGACAAGTTTGATGACTTATTTGAAAAAACTTCCACCTATTCAATGGTTACCAAACAAGTATCAGAGTAGTTAAGTCCATAGGAAATGACTCAATTCACTCAATACAAGGAAGCACGTCTATCCCATTTACCTATATATTAATTAAATCTTACTCAAGAAAGCACAGGTCAAGATGAGGTTATAGTTGTTCATTCCACACAGGTTACTGATACGCCTCAACCAAAAGAGGCAGGGGCTTCTTCTTCTTCTCATACTGAAGGTATTTTTCCAAGTTCCAAGCTTGAGAAGATATAAAAACATACATCTAGGTTATGAAAGAAAAGGAATCTAAATTTTTGAAGACTCCCTCATAAGAGAAGGCCTCAGGCACTTTCACAATTTTAAAAAAGACTCTGATTACAATAAAGTCCTCTGATATGCCTTTGGAAACTGAAGAACTTGAACTTATACCAGTCTTCCCGACCTCTAAGGTTGTATTAAGGGTTGAAGAGATTCATCCTCTTGATATATTCTAGAATCCTGAACATAAAGTTGTTGTTAGAAGCCAAAGGAAGAAAAGGAAAATTAAACTGTACTAGACCTTAGTTCCTAGAAGCACTTCTTCAAAGTAGTATGGAAGGGTTTTGTATCCACTCCTTTAGAGGAACTCAAAAAAATCACCCAGTTCATAGGAGCTTATGCTTCCGCAACTATGGACAAATCCACTAAAACACAAAAGTTATTGAAGGAAAAGGAAGACAAAATTATGTAGTTAGAACAAAGTCTTGAGAGTGATAACAATTTTAATTCCCTTAAAGTCCAACATGACTCTGATTTGTAGGCCCAGGACACTCAGATACATGAAGTACAGAACATGATTGAACAACTTAAAGTCAATCTTGATTTAACAGAGTTCAAAAAGGAAGCATGAGAATTAAATACTCTCCTTTCTCAACAACAAATTGTATTCTGTCAGAAGTTAGCCATTATTCATGATTTGTGTCACACATCTAGTTCCCTAGTGGACCAATATCAACCTTCAGAACATATTTTGATGATATTGAAGAAAATATTGCAGGTTTCATAACGTGGAAAGACAACACTAATGGGAGATTAATTGATCTCCCTAGGATAGAGCAGTCACACAAAGAAACAATCTTCAGAGAATGGGATATCCTCCTTAAGCATGTAGAGACAACAATATTCAATGCAAGGGATATATCTAACAACCTCATTGAAACCATCAGCAATAATTTGTTTTAGGTGAATCTCATTTCAAACTACCCCCAAGGGAGCTCTACCAGATATCAAATGACTAACCAAAACGTGGCAGGAATTATCCAAAAAATGAGCCGAAACAGTTGAAAAAATATCTAAAGTTGACTTGTAATGCCATTGGCAGTTCTTACTCAAGCCTCATAACGAGTGGTTAATTCTTAGATGCCTATCCAACACAACCACCCACATGTTTCCAATGTTAAGGGATGCCATATTTACCAGCCAAATGTGGATTCAGCCAAAGACTCCACCTGAATTGAAGCCCATGACAAATATTTAAGAACTTCAACAACGAATGGGAGGACAATCCTCTTCACAAGCCTAGTCAAGTTGTTATAACAAATTCTAAAAATGTCTCATTGGTTTATTTTAAGCGTTGTTTGTTAAAACTGCTTCATGCTTTTACTCTACTTTTCTATATTTTTATTTCATTTTGAAACTATAAATCCCCTCCATTTGTAAGGAGAAGAGGTTTTGAATTTTGGAAAGAAGGCTTTTGTTTGCACTATTGTAACTTAAGTTTCTCTTAATAGAAAGTTGAACCACTACTATTTTCTCATGAGAAGAGTTACGATATATCGGGTACTACTATTTATCTGTCCTAAGAGTTGAATGGTTATCTGATTACGTTTATCATATATGTGTTGTAAGCAATCATACATTTCACTACTGATATGTGTGATTGAAATCATGTATTATATGTATATACAATGAAATCTTATATGTGTAATGGCTTCATCAACTAATTTAATTAACTATTTAATTGAATTAGTTATCATTATTTGCTTTAACCTCATAATAACAAGATAATCTATATTGTGATGTTGTTTATGATATCATTTTTAATCACATATACAGATAAGCTTTCTTGGGACAGATATTTAGTTTAAGTACTCTCTACTTTTACTTTTAATTAAATCTTAGCAATCGTACTTATATACTTCTTCCATTTTTATAATTTATTTTAATGGAAATTGGTCCCATAATTTCCAGTCAGAGCCACCATCCCAAATAGAAAAGGATCTATTCTAAGGTCCTGACTGGGTGGCTTTCTCCCAATGTTGAGGCAGACACTTCAAGCCTTCAACATTTTTGGTGCTAGAAGGAGGGCCATCAGACTATGAATGGCAACAAGGTCTAATCCCAAATCAAAAGGTCATTCTAAGAGTTAGTCTCCCTTGAAGTCACCACCAACTTCAAAATCCCATTCCAAATCCCCTAGCCATATATCTAAAGTTGTTCAAACAACCACCAAATCTTCCTAGCAAAATTCCAAAGTCAGTTGGCCAAAATTCTATAGAACTACTCACAAAGCCCCTTGAAGTCCAAACTTTGATTCAAATATTGGAAGGAATTTCTATTTCTGGAGAAAAATATGTTCAACTTGATTTATCGAAAGGAAGTGTTACATCATCCTTACAATCTTCTGGTATGTTAACTAGATCCTAGAGTGAAAAACTTGGATTCAAACCTTTTGAGTTCCCATTACCCACTCATCAGAAAAAGAAAAGTACTCTAGAGACTCAATCTTCTACTATTGAGATTAGATCATCCTCTCTACCTCATGCTCCTTCTGTTGATCCTGCTTCTTCCTCTACCCCTTTACCTTCCTCTTATCATCCTTTAATCCCTTTCATCCATATTCCTCAGCCACAATTAACTAGTGCTATTATAATCAGTAGCACTACAAGAGAAACCTCTTCAACTACTCAATCTCCTACAACCTCCACATCATCTACAATTTCCTCTGTTCCTAATACTCCCAGAATGGAAAATAGACCATGGAACAACCCAGGAGTAGTTTATATGACTCCAACACTACATTATCTTCCCAAACATCCAGAAATATGGCTACCCAAGTTTAATCCTGATGATGGTCTCCCTGTAGAGGAACACCTTCACAATTTCATGTTAGCCATTAATTTGAATGGAGTCACATAATAAGACTATGTTTGTTGACTTTTTCCTTACACATTTGAAGGATCTGTAGGGTCTTGGTATTTCTCTCTTCCTATTGGGTTAATAACAAATTGGGATATGTTCAAAGAACATTTTTTGTTAAAATTTGGGGATGACCAAATAACTTCCACTATGATTAATGATTTGTCAAATATTAGAGACAAACAAAATGAAAATATTAAGGATTTTAACTTGAGATTTCACAAATTGCTAAACAAAATCCTAGACACTTCCAAACCTAGTACTGATGTAGAGATTGAATGGTACATTAGTGCTCTTCCTTCAAATATTTATATGTTCATAGATAGAGCTAATAAAACAGTACTACTTGATAACATGAAAGAGGCTCTATTTGTGGAAAAGAGATTTCTATGCCTTGACAAAAAGTTTGCTACTGAAGAAAGAAAGCACACCCAAAAAGTTACTTTCAAGGATGAATCCAAGAAAATGGCTCCCAAAGACACTTATGACTTGGACGGATTACAAAAGGTTTTGAAGACAATGTCTAATGAGATGGTAGAAATCAAGAAACAGGTTGTTGAGTCTTCAAAGAAGTCCTTTCAACCTTTTAAAAGGAATCAATTATCACAATCACAACCTCTTGCCAATATATCAAATGTAGAATCCATTGAAGTTGACGAAGAAGAAGAAACAACCCTATCTGCATAGGAAATACAAGAAGATGAAATAGTTGAAGCTCATGGGTTATGGGATTTCATTTTGACCACTTCAAAAAATGAATAAGAACAAGAAGCTCTGCCAAGGAGTACTAGAAATAAGGGACCTGCTAATACTTCTCCATAAAATAAAAATCAAAATTCCCCTGCTCCTCCTACTAAAGAAAAGGGCATGACCAAAAATACTTCTACTCCATCTTCTGATTCCACTCCCACTACTTCCAAATCTTCTTCATCGTCTAAGACCTTGATAGTCTCCAATAGCATTGAATATAATATCGTGGAAGACATGAAAAATATAAAAGCCAACAATTCCCTATATGAGGTCAGTAAGTTAATATAACAGTAGAATTTTTTACTCAAATAATGAAATGCAGTCCCTGCATCTCCATTACCTTCTACTGCTATTACTGCAAAAGCCTCAAAAGGGAAAGAAAAGCCTCCAAATGTCCCTATAGACAAGGTTGATTTTTTTGATGCTATTTTGATTGGAGATAGATCAAATTCCAACACTCCTCCTTTTCTTTTGACTTTTGAGATTTTTAATAAGAATGTTCACAACTGTTTAGTAGATTTTGGTGCATCATCCAATATCATGCCTTATTCAGTTTGTCTCAAATTGAATACTTCACCTCAGAAATATTTCATTCAAAATTTTCAATCAGACTGAATAAAAGTCAAAGTTATAGAAGAACTTAATTCTATTTTGATTAGATTATCTTCAAATTCAAAAGTTTCTCAAATAAGCGATATCTTGGTTGCAGACATACCCAAATTCTATGGTCTTATTTTAAGAAGTGATTGGTATGAGAAACTACATGGTTACTTCGCAACTGATTGGTCACATCTTTGACTTCCCTGTAATGGAAAACCTAATCAAATTCGTGTTGATAGAGAGAAGCATATGAATTATTTTGTGATTGATTTATATGTGGAAAATGAACCAGTAGAATTCAATAACAAAATTCTTAGAAATTATTCTTTGGAATCTTCCTTTGGAAATTTTCCAGCACATAACTCTCCATTTTCATCTCAGATTGAATTTTTTTCTCAAACAAATTCATCTAGATGTATCAATATTGTAGAAAATCTTGTAAATAAGTGTGATAATTTGTTTTGGACTCTTTAATTTGATGGATCAAAGTCTAATGATGGTGCAGGTGCTGGTTGCATCCTAGTAAACCCCGATGGAGAAAAAATATGCTTGCTCGGAGATTGGGATTTGATTGTACCAACAATATTGCTAAATATGATTCATTGGTACAAGGCTTACAGAAGGCCATTAGTCTTACTGCCAAATATCTTAATTTTTTTTTTTGATTAAAAAATTGTTATAAAACAAGTTAGAAACAACATCCATTGTGTTTCTAATCACCTCAAACATTACCAATCTTTTATCCAAGATCTAATTTCCCCTTTTTCTGCTTTCAATGTAGCTCCAATCCCAAGATTACAGAATGCTAGTGCTGATCTTCTAGCCGATGTTTCTTCCAAGTTCATTCCACCTGAAGATTTTAGTCCTAATAGATTTTCAATTGAATTAATTTTTTGCCCCTCCATTCCAGATAACATAACTAATTGGCATATTTTCGACAATGACAATGACATCCTATGTTTTCTGACATCCGAAGGATCTTACTCTGACTAGATCATTGATGAAGATGAGCATGATAAGAAGCTAAATGAATATTATGAGGATAATTCTTTCCTAAACCTGTAGTGAAATTGGAAGATTTGTATGATCTTAAATATAGATTTAAAATGGTTACCAATTGCAAACTTCAGAGCTCTACTTTGATATTTGAACTCGTTAACCTAGGTTCATATCATAAGCCTCATAATATCAATTTAGGCCTTAGAATCACACCAGATGAGAGATCTTCTTTCATTCATCTATTAACAAGATACAAGGATGTATTTTCTTAGAGTTACGATGATATTAAAACTTATGACACATCTATCATTCAACACACTATTCCTATGCTGCTAGATGTAAAGCGAATTCAACAAAAACTTAGGAAGGTTCACCCTAAGATGGAAGCCCAAATTAAGATCGAATTAAATAAGCTCCTCAAAGCCAAAATCATTTTCCCAGTTAGACATTCCAAGCAGGTCTCAAATATTGTTCTAGTTAGGAAAAAAATTGGAGATATTCATATTTGCATAGATTTTAGAAATTTAAATAAAGCAAGTGAAAAAGATAACTTTCCTTTGCCTCTGATGGAACAAATTTTCAATCTGTTTCTAGTTCTGAACTAATGTCTTTCTTAGATAGTTTTTTAGGTTATAATCATATCCTTATACATCCCAAAGATAGACTGAAAACCACATTCAGAACCAAGTGGGTAACATATGCTTATCAAAAAATGGCTTTTGGATTGATTAATGCTGGAGCCACATTCTAGAGAGCCATGGCTATTGACTTTAAAGGTTTTATCAATAAAAAAATTGTCATGCACTTAGATGACATTAAAATTTACTCGAAAAAAATAAAAGAATTAATCATCTCCATGACTTAAATCAAATCTTTGAAAGATGTAGAAAATTTGGAATCTCCTTAAATCCTAAAAAGTCATTTTTTTCTCTTAGCGAAGGTAAGCTTCTAGGATTTATTGTGTCCAAAGAGGGAATCTGCATAGATCTAGAAATAATTAAGGTGATTTTTGAAATCCCCTTACCACATAACAAAAAGTCCATGCAATCCTTTCTTAGGTAGATTAATTTTGTCAAACGGTTTGTCCCAAATTTTTCACAAATTGTCTTGCCCTTACAGACCATGATAAAAAAGAAATCAGTTTTAAAATGGGGAATGATAGAAAGAAAAGCATTTGAATCAATAAAACAAGCAATCATAGATGACCCTTTATTATCAACTCCTAAGTTTTCTAAAAAAATTGTTCTTTACACTTTTTCTTCCAGATAATCTTATGCAGCAGTGTTGACACAACCCAATGAACAACAAGTTGAAGCTCCTATTTCCTTCTTTAGTTCCAATTTACAAGGAGCTGAGATAAACTATTCAAATTTTGAAAAGAAAGCTTTTGCAATGTTTAAGTCAGTAAATCATTTTAGGCCTTTTCTCCTCAAAACACAAACCAAATTAATTGTTTTATTCCCTTTGGTAAAAAAATTGCTCATTCAAAAAGAACTAGGTGAAAAGAAGGCTAATTGGGTTACTGCTTCGTAAGAATATGACCTAGAGATAAAGCCAGCTAAAATAGTTAGATTTCAAGGTTTTTGAAAATTAATAACTGAAGCTTGAGACACTTCAGTTGATGAAGATTCATGTAACAATGTTCAAATTATAGAGGTATGCCATGTTGACATCAAATCTCAATATGCTGATTTAATATTTTATTTAAAAAATGGTTATGCTCTAGTAGAACTCAATTACAAAAGAAAAAAGATATTTGAGGCTTCAAGATAATCATTATAAACTTGTTAATAATGTCTTGTTTATAAGAAACTATGATTTTGTTTTATTAAGATGTTTAGAGAAATCTGAAGCAGAAAAAGTCTTGTAGGAGCTACACGATGGACTAGCTTGTGGAAACTACAATGGGGATAATAAGGGGATAATAATGCTCATAAGATCGTACATGATGGTTACTATTGGCTGACTCTATTCAAAGACAACCATGCTTATGTTAGGAAATGAAAATTCTACAAAACTACTTCAGGGAGGGAAAATAAACCATCCTTTCCTTTGCATCCAGTTAACATTGAGCAACCCGTTGAGAAATGGGGACTGGAAATCATAGGTGATATCGTTCCTCACTCTTCTAGACAACATAAATCCATCCTAGATGTTCCGAATTATTTCACTAAATGGGTGGAAGTGATACCCCTGAAGGTGGCCAATTCTGAAAACATTATTTAATTTATTGATCAATTTATTATTACTAGGTTTGGCCTTCCTTATGCCCTTATGTTTGACAATGCATCTTATTTATCCAAAAATTCCATGACTGATTTTTTTCTCAAACGAGGTTTCAAACTCAAATATTCTGTAAACTATTATCCTCGGGGAAATGGCTTAGCAAATTCCACCAATAAAAACCTCATAAGGATCATTAAACGATCTGTTGTCCAAAATCAAAAGAATTGGCACAAAGCTCTAGCCTTTGCCTTATGGGTTGAAAAATTTTCCCATAAAACTTCTTTAGGCACATCTCATTATCACTTAGTGTATGGAAAAGAAGTTATCTTACCTCCTAATCTAGCTCTTCCTTCAGTAACCTTAGTGCAATCTATAGAGGAACAACCTTGCTCTGCTTTACAATTGAGAATGTCCCTAATTCCAAAGTTAGAGGAAGAAAGAGATAAAGTCAAATGAATTCATTCTCACCACTAGCAATTGGTTAAATCTTTGTTTGATACAAGTTTAGTAAGTGATAATTTTTTTGAAATCTATGACTTAGTTCTGAAATGGGATCATGCCCATGAAGAAAAAGGCAAGCACACTAAATTTCAAAAATTGTGGCTAGGTCCATTTCAGATCATTGCGAAACTAGGCCCATCAACCTTTATCCTTCAATATTTACAGGGAAAGAGGGATGCTCTTCCCATTAATGGGCTAGTTTTGAAAAAATATTTTTCTTGAAAATACTTGTCCTACTTTAGATATGTAAATAATCATATGTACATATCAATGTATTTATCCTAGTGGTATTAGGTAATACTCTTTTGACTTCATATTGGGGTCTCTAATAACTAACATGAAGTTTGATTAATTAAAGGAGAAGTGTTAGAAATAAATTATAAAATTGAAGTTTAATATTGCATTTGTTACAATCTCTGAAATATTTATATCCATTAACTTGTAAATATTTCATAACTTGAAAATATAAAAGATCTTGTCGTCCTATGATTAGTCATGAACAATTTTCTTTAAGAAAGTAAAGACTATTTTGAACTTTTATCATCTTTTCACTTTAATTGTCATCCACAACTCTTAAGGAGTGAATTTACCTCCCCATCGACTATTTTTCATTTTTAGAGTGATTCAAAAATATTTTAAAACTTGAAAGATAATAGGTCTCATCATGAGTCAGTTTACCATGATCATGGGAATCTAATGATATTGACATTATCATAAATGGTCACCAAGCTAGGATAATGGCTTATGGCTACATAACTATAAGACAAGATGTCTCATCACAAGTTGACTTGTTCAATATAATTATAACTTGTGAATGACATTGTAATTATCTGGCTACCAATGCTTAAAAAGAAAAATTAATACCTCAAAAATATTAATATAAGTGGATGAGATACTGGTACAATTTGGTTAAATGGTAACCCTATTGAGGCTATTGATGCCTGCTAGCAGCAATGGCTCTACCAGTGACAGATAAGTTTATCTAAATGCCAAGCTTCTATATCTCTCTACTTTATCTTTACAACTGATTAAATAAATGACAAAGATAATGAATATTTTCATCAGTAATAAGTTGTGAAACGTTTACAAAGTAATGAGTAATTTTATTAAGAGTAATCTTTATCAATCTAAATTTAAAATATTTACATCTTTCTAAGTTTTTTTAGTAATTAAAATTTCATTTACTTTAATAGAGATAACTGTTTCACCCAGTATGTCGCCAATTGTTGTAGTACTCAACAACCCCCCATTTCTTTTTATTTTAGCCATATAATAAATAATGGGGACCCTTCTTTCTTGTTAATAAAAATATTTAGTGTTCAATAAAGATAAGGCATTTTTTAAATTTGTTATAAAAAACCCTCTCACTTGAAAGTTTCTCTTATCAAAGCCCAAATATCAGAGGTCCAATCTTACAAATGTTACGATAAATGAAAACCCTGATAAGACTTTTTATTATTAAACTAATGCATTATCAGAGCACGTGTATCATATCCTTATAATATTGTTACTTTTGTTATAAGAAATTTATGATAAAACCATTCTCAGATAAAATATTTTGGATAGTTTATATAATTATTAAAGGGATTTTTTGCTAAAAGGTGAAGTTAAGTTGGGCGCTTCCTTTTTAAATTAAATACTTTAAGAGTTGTCGGCCCCACAAATTCCACTTGGCATATCATCCTTCACAAATATCTTAACTCTTAAAGCGTGCCATGCTCAAAACTCTTGATATCTCAAAACCTTCGATACTCAATGCTTACGCTATCCACTACTTTTGATATCTCAATATTCTCGATGCCTCTTACTTCTAATATCCTATATATCTGATATTGGTCCCCTCCAATATCATGAAACCTTTGATATTCTCATACTCAATTTATATTGGGACTTTTATTTCAGTTTCTTGCTCTTTAAATCCTCGATATGCTATCACCGATATAGGAGTTCCAATATCACTTCCTGCCTCCACTTATTATCCGATATTTCTTTATAGCGAGTTTCCTATATCATAATTTTCTAAAGAGAATCCAAGTAATTTATTCGATATATTTCTTCCGATACACTGATGTGTGTAGACACACGTGAATTTACACTTTTACATTTAATATCTGAAAGTAGTGAATTTATGGTTTTCAAGATTATAATTAGCCTCATTCATTGCAGTTAGATTTTATCATAATTTTCTCTTTAAGAAAAAAATCATTATGTAAAATCGTTATTTGCGCTAAATCTTTTAGGTGAAGAAGTTATCGCTCATTCTTGTGTTTTTCATTACATGCTAGTCCTGATAAGCGTAACTAAGAAGAAATGTTTAATGCTGCTAAAGCAAAGAGGAAACCTGTTACTTAGCTGTAGTCAGCTGCTTCGCCAGCTGAAAACACCAATACACCAAGATTGATTTCCGATCTAGTTTGTTCTCTAGATGTTGATAATGCCTCTTGGGGATATATTTATAAACTATTTGAGGATGAAGGACCCAGAGTCACCAAAAGAACCATCATAGCCGAGGATTCAACACCAGTCTCTGATACCATTTACAATGATGTAGAAAATTCATTTTTGCATAGGATTGGGGCCCGACCCAAGATCTTTCCTTGTACAGATATGATCTGATGGGTCACTAATAACTTAAGAATTGAAGAAAGGAAGTTCGTGACACAGAATCAAACAATTATCAGTTAATTTAGCAACGATAATTTTAATGCAATGTACCATTTTCCACCGCCTTAGTGCAAATATAACAAATAATTTGTGGAGAAATTCATGAGAAACATTAATCATGCATCAGAACCCATAATGGAATGGATAAGAGACCCCAACAAGAATACACATGAGGAAAAGGGTATGTATGCAATTGACTCTCTCGCTGGTTCTTATAATCAAATTGTTACCATGATATGTAGACACTTTGTTTATTCCAATACACAAAAATTGTCTGACCAATGGACACCACTAATTGATCTTGCCTCAGAAGGATATATTTTGGTATAGGGAAATATACTATCTAACAACCTAGCCATGCATATTCTGAATTTTAGAAGTAAGCGTAGAGTTTTAGAAAATATAATTCCCCCTTTCTACATGAGTGCCTATGTAATGGATTCCCTATGCTTCTATGGATTTAACTTCTATGGGATGAAAATGAAATTTAGAGGACCCAACACCTATTCATATATATTATGATAAGGCTTTGGGATTCCAAGTATCATCCACAATTTTATAAAATCTTCCATTGAATTATGCTGCACATTTATCAAATTATATTTGACAAGCAAACTCATAGGATTTCCCCAAAAGATGAAACAAACTTACTCTGGGTTGGAAACTGGTTTGGAGAGGAGTTATTTACCTACATCCAAGTTTTTGGTAGTCTTTCTAATCCCCATGTCTTGCCTTTATATGTCCCTGACAAACTTCTGGCTTGAGAAATATCATACCAAACCATAGGTAATGGCATTTCAAAAGTCGTAAAAGAGTCCAATAAGAAAGTATGGGCAGTTTTCCCTCTTCATTGTGGTATATATACTTTGGAGAATTTCAAACATGAAACCATCAGGATTAATCCTAACTTAGAATTCAATTTTCCTACTATGCATAACAGATAGTATGATCCCCATCAAACTGTCTAGAATATTACTACACAGTCAAGCATCAGACAATTATTTCATGAACCAGACAAGTTTGATGACTTATTTGAACAAGCTTCCACCTATTAAATGGTTACCATACAAGCAACTGAGAAGTTAAATCCACAAAAATTGACTAAATTCACTCAATACAGGGAAGCATGACTATCCCATTTACCTATAGATTCATTAAATTATACTCAAGAAAGCACAAGTCCATATGAGGTTATAGTTTTTCATTCCACATAGGTTATTGATGCGCCTCAACCAAAAAATACAAGGGTTTCTTCTTCTTCTTCTTCTTAGAATGAAGTTATTTTGCTAAGTTCCAAGCTTGAGTAGATATGGGAACAATACAACTAGGTTATGAAAGAAAGGAATCTCAAGTTTTGAAGACTCCCATCAAGAGAAGGTCTTAGACACTTCTGAAATTTGAGAAAAGACTCCAATTATAGTAAAGGCCTATGATAAACCTTTGGAAACTGAAGAAATTGAAATTATACCATCCTTCCTGACCATTGAGGTTGTATAAAGGGTTGAAAAGATTCCTCCTCTTGATATATTCTACAATCATGAACATAAATCCTTTGTTAAAAGGAAAAGGAAGAAAAAGAAAATTGAATAGTCCCAGGCCTTAGTTCCTGGGAACACTTCTTTAGAAGTAGTATGGAAGGGTTCTATATCCACTCCTTAGAAGAACTGGGAAGACTCACCCAGTTCACAGGATCTTATGCTTTTAGAACAATGGAAAAAGCCACTAAAATACAATAGTTATTGAAGGAAAAGGAAGACAAAATTATGCAATTAGAAAAGAGTCTTGAGAGTTAGAAACAAAGGATTGCTAATCAATTCTCGAGACAACTTGTTTAGCTTCAAAATAGTTTCAGTGCCCTTAAATTCCAACATGACTCTGATTTTTAGGTCAGGGACACTCAGATATAGGAATTACAAAACATGATTGAACAACTTAAAGTTAATCATGAATTAACAAAGTTAAAAAATGAAGTAGAGAATTAAATACTCTCCTTGCTTAGAAATAAATTGTATTATGTTAGAAGTTAGCTGTTATTCATGATTTGTGTCATACAGCCAATTCCCTAGTGGACCAATTATCCAACTTCAGAACATATTTTGATGATATTGAAGAAAAGATTGCAGATTTCATAATGTGGCAAAACAACATTGATGGGAGATTAGCTAATATCCCTAGGATAGAGGAGTCACAAAAAGAAATAGTCTTCAGAGAATGGCAGATCCACCTTAATCATGAAGATACAACAATATTCAATGCAAGGGATATCTCTAACAACCTCATTAAAACCATCAACGATGATATTTTTAAGGCGAATATCATTTCAAACTGCCCTGAGGGAGCTCTACTAGATATCAAAATACTAATCAAAACGTGGCAAGAATTATTCAAAAAACGGGCTGAAACAATTGAAAAACTATCTAAAGTTGACTTGGAATTCTATTGGACTTTCTTAGTCAAGCCTCACAATGAGTGGTTAATGCTCAGATGCCTATTGAACACAACCACCCACATTTTTCAAATGTTAAGGGATGCCATATTTACTGGCCAAATGCGGATTCAGTGGAAGACTCCACCTAAATTGAAGCCCATGACATATATTTACGAACTTCGGCAACAATGGGAGGAAATTCCTCTTCACAAGCCTAGTCAAGTTGTTATAACAAATTCTAAAAATGTCTCGTTGGTTTATTTTAGACGTTGTTTGTTAAAATTGCTTCATGCTTTTACTCTTCTATATTTGTATTTCATTTTGAAACTATAAATCCCCTCCATTTGTAAGGAGAAGGGGTTCTGAATTTTGGAAAGGAGGCTTTTGTTTGCACTATTGTAACTTAAGTTCCTCTTAATAGAAACCTGAACCACTACTATATTCTCATCAGCAGTGTTACGATATATCGGGTACTATCTGTCTATTGCTTTGCTTAAGAGTTGAATGGTTATTTGATTACATTTATCATATATGTGTTGTAAGAAATTGTACATTTTTCACTACTAATATGTGTGATTGAAATCATATATTATATGTATAAACAATGAAATATTATATGTGTAACGAATTCATCAACTAATTTAATTATCTATTTAATTAAATTAGTTATCATTATCTGCTTTAATCTCATAATAACAAGATAATCTATATTTTCATGTTGTTTATGATATCATTTTGAATCACATATATAGATAAGTTTTCCCAAGATAGATATTTAGTTTAATCACTCTTTATTTTTAGCTTTAATTACATCTTAGCAATCATAATTATATACTTCATCCATTTTTGTAATTTATTTTGAGGGAAACTGGTCCATAATTTCCAGGTAGAACCACCATCCCAAATGGAAAAGGATCTGGTCTAAGGTCCCAACTGAGTGGTTTTCCCCCAGTGTTGAGGCAGACACTTCGAGCCTTCAACATGTTCAAATTGTGATCAAGTAAAAGGTGGTTATATTGCATATGTATAGGTGCAGAAAGGTGAAGATACTTTTTATCTCTCTTCCCTCTTTCAAAACCCTTTATGTTAGGATGTTGTTCCTTCATTCTTGGATGATTTTCAATCTACTAATCTTGATAGTCAATTGAATGGATTTAATTTTTTTAATCAATCTATACTCTTGGAAAACCATCATTCTGATGATGATGATTCCATTGATGTATATGATGATCAATGGCCAACTTCACCTACTGATCTTTTAGTTTCTCAAGAAATTTTTATTTGAAATATTTAGTTCAAGAGTCTCTTTCAGTCAAAGAATATGTTCTCATGGAAGCTTCTGATTCAATTCCTCATTCCTTGTCTCCTTTTGCTTATATGTATTACAATTATGATCTCCCACCCGATAAGCATAATTTTGAATTGTCACAGGGAAGTGAGGTCATCCATGATGAAGAAGTGAGAAATAAAATCATTGAGTATCCATTCTATCCCTTGTCATTTCCAGTCTTGCATGAAGAAAATTCTTCTATTCGGGTTACTCATGAGATTGAACCAATCTATCCATCCTTAGATGCTCAATTAGAAGAATCTTTTGACTTGAGTAACATGGTTGTCCAAGTTTTAAAATATGATCAAATCAGTGATGTACATGGTTTCCATTTGGATAGTAGTGGTCTAATTAAAGATATTGATGGTACCTATCCATACACAATGCATGAGTTTGATTAAATCTTCACAATATGATTTTACAATATTTGAAAGTTGTGGGACTCATTAGGGAGTCGATGCACTTCAAATTTTGTTAATGGCTATGTTAGGTTCTCACGACTCTGGTAAGATCCTCAAATTTAATCAAATTTAGATTTTCTCACAAAATTATTTCTTTAGCATGGTTTCACTAGATGTAAACTCCGTCTTGAAAGATGTTTGGTATTTTGGATATGAACCTTTTGATTTTCAAGAATTGGTTTCTGATTAGATTGAAGATTCTAATTCAGTTAGTTCATCTTCATACAAATCTCTTGTGCCAAATTTGGGTTTGGAATGTATACCTTTCATGGATGCACAAAAATATTAAGCTGATCATTTTAAACATCTTCATTGGTTAAAGGACTCTTTACTACCAAGTTCTTTTGAAAATAATCATCTCCTAGTTTTTCTTGTGAATGTTGTACAGCTAATCATTTTCTTCATCGCCCCATAAATACTCTTGAGTGTTACTAAATGCTTGATTTATTTGGTGAATCATGTTCCTCTTTTTGATCCACTACATCCTGACTAGCTTCATTTATTTGCTATACTAACATTCCTTTTCAATTCTTTCGATGATTATGATGCTAGTACAATTTGTCACCAACTACAAGGGAATGGTTTGTTACATTCATCATGTGAGGAATATGATTATATTATTCATATAATTTTCAAATCTATTAAGCCTAATCTATATTTATTGTCTATTAATTGAGAATCTTATGCTTTAATCATTCCATCTGATCATAATTTTGGTCCTAATGACTTTCATTCACCTTATCATTCTCCCACCAACATACCTAATGATAGTTGTTCTACATCCTTTGATATTTATGGTTTATCATCTCACTATTCAGATACTTTTCAAGCAGTTGAGGCACTTTAGCCCTTGCTGATGATTATGTCAAGCCCTCACTATCTTGACAAGCCTTTTGAACATGATCACATTCATTTTCCCTCACAAGATTCTCCTCCTAATCCCATACCTTTAATTGAAAATTCATATTTTCAAGGATTTCAGGGTTTTCAAGAAGATTGTTTCAAATTTCATGATCCAATCTATGATCAATTGCAAGTATCATACTTAGCAAGCCCTTTTGCTAATAACAAGCTTCGATCTTTTCTCATGCTTGCTAAGGAGGATAGTACAGATGAAGATGCATTCACAAGAAGCCTTCGAGGTTTGTTTGATTATGATTTTCATAAAAAATATAAGATTGCAAGTTGATTAAAAGTAGTGGATATGACATATATTTCCCATGATAGGAGATACCTTCAATTTATTATGCAACTTATTAAAGATCTTATCTTTTCTATTTCACATTGTTTTATATCTGTTTTATTTTTCGTATACTTTTGTATGTATGTTGGGATAAGTTATAGTGGCTACATTGGAAATTTCATTACACTTGACCCTGACCTTCTAGCTGGTTAGGTTAGGAGTAGGTCTATCTGCATACTAGTCTCCCTTGCACACTCATCCTGCACTTGCTCTCTATAGTCTTTCTTGTGTTTTCTTACTTTTTTCTTGCATCTTGTTTTCAGTTTAGCCTCCATTTTCTTTGTCCTTTTGATTTTGTTTCCTTGTTGTGTCTTGTCTCTTATTTTGTGTTTTTTTAATAATACTTTGCATGAAGGATGTTACCTTTGGCTCGAAATACAATGTGCCAGAATTTGAAAAGGGAAATTATGGCGATGCACAATGATTGACTTATATGTTATCCTATTCTCTACATTGGGTTTATATATTTTGGTGAGTGATGTTTTAATGGAAAATACGATCCTTTCGTGAGGAAATATTTGTGTAGAACCACAATATTTGTATCTATTTTAGGAACCTCATTTCTAATCTTGTGTTGTAATGTTTCAATGTTTTCATGCTGATCCAATCAAGTAGAGAAGGACAAGGGGGAAATCTATAGTGAGAAAACCTATATCAGAGGTAAAATTATGCTTCTCTGAAGGGACAAACTCTTCTTCTCTCAATAAGTCAAGATCCCTCTTCCACCCCAGTGAAATAATAAGTGCCAATGCATAGTCCTATAAATATATATACAATAAATAAAGGGTGAAATAAGAGATATGATTCTTGTGCATAGAGGTGAAGCAAGTAACTTCACCGTGGTACTATCCATGCTTGCTGGTAGTGAAGAAATGCTTGTGTTCCTATAGTGACTCCACCAAGGTACTGTCCAGGCCTTTTGGTAGTGGAGAAACACAACAGATGAAAACTCATACTCTAATTATCCTAAACTCACCATTATATATTACCCTCCTCCTGAATCAAACAATTGTGATAAAAAATAGCTATGTGAATGTGTTTAACTCAGTTTGGAATGAAGGGGACTACATCTATATACAGGTTAAGTGGGAAGACCAGAGTAACCCACACAATGAATAAATACTTCTTGTGAAACCAGACTCTATGTGTAAAGATAGACCAAGGCAGAGAAGCTAGAGTTCTATGACTGTGTCTCCAAGCATTGTCACTCAACAAACACCCTCCAAAATTTTGTCTACACTTGAATTTTGGAGCCTATTGTGGGTCTTGTGATCGATTGTTCCATAGTCAATTTATGGTCGATTGATGATGTTTTAAGTGTTTAAGTCTTCCCTCATATTCTAAGTGTCAAACTCACTTGCTTATGCATGCTCAGTTCTTGAATAATTCTCAAGTCCACTTCTCTTGACACAAGCTTACATAGACAATGCACTTCTCTTGGAAGTAAGGCTCGTTCAATCACTAGTTATAGTAATTGAAAAATTCGTAAGCATAGTGTATTTTGCAATACATATCAAAAATTAGTGCACACTCTCCATTAATATTCTCCCTCACTTTGATTGTAATTGCACTTTCATTTCGGTGAGTTTTCTAAACTGTCTCTCTAGTGCACCTTTGGTTTCTCAAGTGTCGCTTTCACATTTGCAATTGTCATTTTTTCTTGCATTCACTTTGAATATTTTCATTTTCTTGTTATATTTTCTTTGGAATGCGTCACTTCCACTTTCTTTAAGCTTTTGCAAGTGTTATTTTCACTTTTCACATACTTTCGTAAGTGTCATCTTTTGGCATGGAAAGCGTTGCAAATCACAAAAGGCTGAGTTATGGTTCATTTCAAGGGGAAATTTGGTTTCAATTGGTCTTGTTTATCATATAGAAATGTATTATATCCACTCCCAAAATTTCATGCACTATCATACTAGTGTTGTCACTATCGTCGTAAAGTGTTTTTCAAGTGTTGCACCTAGTCGAAGGGAGTCAGTTGTATATTCTTAAATGGAAGTTCTGATGAAATTATTCTATAACATTGTGTCCTATTTATCACAAATACATGCATTAAAAAAAGTCCCCAAGTCTTGGGAATTTTTGCACAAGTTTCGTCATTAACGTCGCAAAGTGTGTCTTAAGTGTCGCACTTGGGGGAAAGTGTTGTTTTTTCGTCACAACAATGGGATCATGTTGATTATTGGTGTTGAGTGTTTAATGTTATGTTGTCTATTGTTATAAGTGTGTGATAAGGTTTAATCCTTATCTTGGTTTCATCTCTGCTTCATCGATCCCACACTTAGTCAAATTCTAGAAAACTTCTTGCCAAATCAACTTAGACTCACTTAGCCTCCTTGAAGTGTGTATTGCATAGTGGAAAGCCTCAATCATGCATCCATTCCTCTTAGGACTACACAATGCACAGTTCCTGCCTCTAGGGATTACACATTGGCAGTCACAGTGCTAAAGGATTGCCTCTCTTCCCTTAGAAACTGCACAATCCTACCTCCCAGGCCATCTCCTGCTCCACATTGCGCAGTCTCATGTTGAAGAATGTAACTAGCTTCAGTCTTCATAATTGTACTCGTCAAAAATAAGATTTATTATTAAATAAAATGACTTATTAAAACATGGGTTTCATGATTGGGTCAATTCTTTCTAGGTCAAACCCTCCATTGAAGGCTTCTAGGTTTTGTCTTGAGTCATTAGAGTCATGGTAATTTTTATTAGACCCTTCTTGGGCTTTTATATCATGTGAAAATAATTATTTTTGAGTCAAAAAGTTAATTTTTCACCTCCACACCAAGTCGGCCCTATCCTGAAGAAGTCAACCTACATGAGGGAAATTTGACCTAGCAGAAAGGCTATATAAGAAGAGGCAATTCAACCTATTTCACTCAGTCACTCAACAAGTTCAATCTACAAGAAAGAGAAGCATAAAAAGAGAGCGAAGAACTTGGAGAAGGGAAATGTTTGCTCAGAAGACATACATTGAGTTTTGGGCTATCTTTCTCTCACACATGTGATTTTTTCTCGGCAGTTGTTGGGGCCAAAAATTTGTGTCTATTATTGGTAAAAAATTCTGAAGCTAGGGGTCGAAGTTCTGTTGCTCGGGGGCCGAAATTCTGGATTGAAGCTACTGCTGGGAAGCTGTCACTTGGATTATTTTGTTAAGATCATCTATTGTAGGGAAGGGTTAACTTTGTGGTTGGAGGAGGTATTTTTCTAGGTCTAAGAATTCTGGAAGTGTCTCATCTTGATCTGAATCTATTGAAGAAAGAGTTTGTGACTAGGTTTTCCCCTTATAGGGATTTTTCCCTGGCATCTTGTGTCTCTTATTATTGTGATCTTCATACACATATAATTTTGTAATTTCTTGATGAAATATAAACTAATTAAGAAGTAAAATAAGGAAACATAATTCACAAGTAATTATCAAGAAAGAGGAATCAAACCCTAAATCCTACTAGCATTTGATTTCTCAACATACCAAAAGCAAAATACCAAAGAGATATTTAGGATATGCAACATATATGAAAAAATGATAGAATATGAAGCAACTACATTTGAATAAGTGATTCATCAAGAAGAATGGAAGAAGGTGATGCAAGAAGAATATGAATCCATCATGAAGAATGAGGTTTGGGAAATCGTTCCTAGACCAAGTGACAAATTGGTTGTCACCTCAAAATGGATTTACAAAATCAAACATGCTATTGATGAAAACATAAAAAATACAAAGCTAGATTCATTGCAAGGGGTTTGTCACAAAAGGAAGGCACAGACTATGAATAAACCTTTGCTCCTACTGCCATGTATACTACTATAAGATCTTTGGTTTCACTAGCTACTACTATAGGATGGAACATCCATCAAATGGATGTCAAAACAACATTTATAAATGGAAATATTGATGAAAAAGTATACATTGAATAACCAGAAGGCTTCAAAATAAATAACAAATATACACATGTTTGCAGACAAAAGAAATGCATATATGGCTTCAAGAAAGCTCCTAGGGCAATGTATGCAAGAATGGATGCATATATCTTAAGAATTGGGTTCATCAAAATATATGTAGATGCAAATACCTACATCCAAGTGGTGAAGAATGAACTAGTCATTATGCTACTATATGTGGATGATTTGTTTATTACAGGTGTCGAGTGAAAAATACAAGAATGCAAGAAAATCTTAGCAACCAAATTGAAAATGAAAGATATGTGCCTTATGCACTATTAGCTAGGCTTGGAAATATAACAGAAATGAGAGAGATATATCTGGGTCAAATTAAATACATAATTTAGATATTGTAGAGATTTGGTATGATGGATTCCAAGCCTATGATTACTCCCATGATCACTAATATCAAGAAGTTAAGAAGCTCTAACTCTAGTTGCATCAATCCTACTAGCTATCGTAAGTTGGTGGGTTCTCTAATGTACTTGGTAAATACGAGACCTGATATATGTTTTGTCATAAATGTTCTTGGTAAATTTCAATTGGAGCCTCGTCATGACCATTCGATAGCTTCCAAGCATATTTTGAGATATCTACGTGGCACTATACATCACTACCTGAAGTATGATGGAAAAGAAGTAAAGTTAATAGGTTTTACCAATTCTGATTGGGGTGGCAGTGAGACTGATGGAAGAAGCACTACCTGTGGATGTTTCAATTTGGGATCTGTAATGATTTCTTGGATGAGTAGAAAACAAGATCCTATTGTGTTAAGTAGTGCTAAAACATATGTTGCTACATGTGAAGTAGGAAAGGAAGTTGTCTAGTTGAAGAAACTTTTCTCAGATTTGTTTGGAAAGCCTTTGGATCCTACAGTGATAAATTGTGATAATAAAAGCAACATCAATATGTCTGAAGACTTTGTATTCCATGAAAGGACAAAGCATATAAAAAATAAGTACCACTGCATTAAGATCTTGGTACACTATGGGGTAATGAAGCTACATTATATTCTGACAGATGAACCGGTAGCTGATGTGTTGACAAAGTCTCTTCCGAATAAGAAGTTTGAATATTTTAGCAACATGCTTGGGTTGGTTTATATTATAGATTTAGCTAATAGGGAGAGATGAATAATCAATGGCAAGATGCTTGGGAGGACATGGGACCGACCTATGTGTTGATGTCTAGGTCTTGAAGAGGGAGGATGGCGTTGGTCATGGAACATTGACCTAGGATACACACCTAGATCCCTGAGTTGGTTGTAGAGCTTAAAAATCTGATGGTACCTAGATTTGGATAAAGCTCGAGTCTCCTTAGTCCCACCTAGATAGATTACCATGGCCAGGTATCTAGTCCGAAGCACTGAGTGTGCTAGAACTCTTTGTAGTTCATTTCATTTTGAAATATTCCATGTACTCTTATATGTATATACTTATGAATACCTCCCTATTTAAGAGGGAGTGTTGAAGAATATAACTAACTTCGGTCTTCATAATTGTACTTGTCAAAAATAAAATTTATTAATAAAGAAAATGAATTATTAAAGTATGGGTTTCATGCTTGGGTCAATGTTTTCTAGCTCAAAGCCTCCATTCAAGGCTTCTAGGTTTTGTGTTGAGACATTAGAGTCATTGTAATTTTTATTAGACCCTTCTTGGGCTTTTGTATCATGTAAAAGGAATTATTTTTGAGTCAAAAAGTTAATTTGTCACCTCCACACCAAGTCAGCCTGTTACCAAGAAGTCGGCTTACATTAGGGAAAAGCAACCTAGCAGAAAGGTTATATAAGGAGAGGAAATTCGACCTATTTCAATCACTCACTCAACAAGTTTGATCTACAAGAAATAGAAGTAGAAAATGGGAGAGAAGAAGCTGGAGAAGGACAAGTTTGCTGAGAAGACCTAAATTGAGTGTTGGGGTATCTTTTCCTCACACGTGCGAATTTTTCTAAGCAGTTGTTGGGGCTGAAATTTTGTGTCTATTGCAGGTACAAAATTTTGAGTTTGGGTGTCAAAGTTCTACTATTGGGGGCCTGAAATTCTGGATTAATTCTGCTAGGAAGTTGTCACTTGGAGTATTCTTTCAAGACCATATGTTGCAGGGAAGGGTTGACTTGGTGGTTGGAGGAGTTATTTGTCTAGGTCTAAGAAGTCTGGAAGTGTCTCACCTTGATCTAAATCTATTAAAGTAAGCCTTTGTGACTAGGTTTTCCCCTTCTAAAGGTTTTTCCCTGGCTAAGTGCCTACATATTATGTTTCTTGTTCTTGTGATATTCATACACATATAATCTGGCAATTGTTTGATGAAAGAAAGAGGAATCAAACCCTAAATCTGGATATTCATACACATATAATTCACAAGTAATTAACAAGAAAGAGGAATCAAACCCTAAATCCTACTAGCATTAATTTTTCAACATCTCAGTCATCAGTTTGTCTCCTTGAGTCCTTAAACTACACAACGAAAAAAGCCACTGGCCATTCTCGCTAAAGAACTACATATTGCATAGTCTCAAGGCTCAAGCCTACCTCACTGAGACCCTCAATTGTATAATATTGGTTCTTAGGTTTCCATTGCTATGCATTGTGTAGTCACAAGCATCAATACCTCACTCGCAGCCTCTAAACTATACACTCTGTAGTCCCTAAACCTCCTCCTCAGTCTAGTACCTTGTTCTAGATAAACTAGTGCAGTGCATGAAGAGAGTTAGACTAGGGGGTTTCTAGATTGATGTCATGTTGTCATGAGCGAATTTTAGTTTTAGGTACTATATCTAGACATGAAAGGATGATGCTCGGAGAGGAGGATAAGGAAACTATGCTAAAAGACACTTGTGAAGATGAAACCATGAAAGAGGTCATCAAGCGGGAAGACGAAGGGACACCAATTTACGAAAAAAGAACAAAGATTAAGACCACATGAAGACTCCATACCATTCAACCCCTTAGAGGGTGAAGATGACCAACAAAGTAGATATTTCATGACGATGAAGTATTGAACATAGCTCACATGAATATTTACAACAAAGCAGCAGGAGAAACAACTTGGCATTGCCACTTCATCATGGAGTCCATATCATCATTGTCAAGCAGTGACTTGTACCAGTGCCATCACAATGTCATGTGTGTCCATGTATCTTTCCACATTATTTGTGGATATAATGATGTATTTATCAAAAGGAAAGGAAAAAATGTAATGTGTGGAAGTCCAATAGGCATATGTGGAATATGAAAAGTGATAGTCATATATGGACAAAAGAGTCTTTAGGAAAATCCCAAAAGTCATATAGAAGTCCAAAAGTCACATTAGAAGTCTAAGAGTCATGAGGGAAGCTCAAGAGTCATGGGGATATGAAAGGTCATTCCTCTTTTTATAAATATACCCTCGTAAGTCAAGCAAAGGGTTTTTGGAGGCTTAGCCTTTGGAGATATAACCTTGGCTTCTCTAGCTTAGCATAGGAGAGATGGTCATTCTTTGGATAAGAAAGAAGTGATTTAATGTTCCATTATTGGAGCTAGTGGCTTCTCGTTGTAACTGTGTACTTGGACCTTTCACTCATAATTAGAAGCTTGATGAGCTAACACATTTTCATGCATGTATCGTGAATGTAGTAAGACTATTCTTTGTATGTTTGTGGTATATGTTTTGTTCAAATGTACTAAGGAAATTGAACTATTTCAGTGGATTTGGTGCTTATCTTGTTGAATGTGTGTTGTATTTTCTTTAATGTTCATTGTGTCTATATGAACTAATTTTCTAGATAACTAATGAATCTCTTCATGCTCTCGTGTGTCTCTTTTAGGTTTGTACTATTACTTCCTTCTAGAGACTCACTCCTCTCTCTCCCCTCACGAAAGTCTCCTTTTATACATTGCAATTGGTGTTTCACAGTGTCAACTTTCTTGTTAATTTTAGAGGTTATGTGCATTCTCTCTTATGTTATTCATTGTAGCCAAGGAAAACCTTTAAGTTATGATGGTCAGGCTGATACTCTGGATGGGTCTCCTACTACAAAAAATGTGGCATCTCAAGTAGACTTCACATCACAGAGACCCACTTGGTTGACAAATTTCCAACACTGTCAACACTCTGTTCCAGTTTCAACTGGTTCATCTACTTTTATTGTTACTATTTCTGTATCTACCCCTGCAACTACTATTCCACCAATGGCTCAAAGAAATTGGGAAATTATTGGAGTCCTGAACATCTCAAGAAAACAACATACCTTAACTGAACACCCTAAATATTGGCTTCCTATGTTTAACCCTCATAAAAATGAATCTTTGGAAGACCATATTAATAACTTCGTGTTAGTTATTATTCTAAAGAATGTTCATAAAGAGGATGTTCTATGCATATTGTTTACTCATACTTTTGAAGATCGAGTTGCCTCTTAGTATTTTGCTTTATTGGCTAATTCTATTAATAATTGGTGTGCTTTCCAAGATAAGTTCTTAAATAAATTTGGTGATGATAAATCATTATATTTATTGATAGTTGAATTATATAATATAAATATGGGTCCCAAAAAAAGAATCAAAGATTTCAATCAAAGGCTTAATAAATTTTTGAAAAAAATAGTAGATGCTTCTAAGCCATGTGATTATGTTCAATTGAATTTTATACTGGAGCTTTTGCTACTTCTACAACAATGTTTGTTAAACAAGCAACCAATAAAAATCTAGAAGAAGCCATGCAAGAAGCATTGAATATTGAGAAAGAAACGCTCAATGTAGCTAAAAAAGCTACTACTAAATAAAAAATCCCTCTTCTCAACCAACAAACAAGGTTACTTTCAAGGACGAAAACAAAGAAAATGATGCTTTCGACATGGAAGGGTTGCATAAGGTCCTTAAAACCTTGGCGGGTTAATTTGTTGATTTAAAAAAGTTTATGGTAGAGGAGCCTTCTTCAAAAATACCTTTTCAACCATTTTTAAGAGAAATCAACATACTCCTCTTGCTACATAGATCTTAGATGCTAAAGAAGAGGAAGAAATTGAAGAATTATAACAAGTTGAAGAAGAGGTCGAGACTTTAGATGCAAATGCGATGTGTGATGTTGTAGGTCCTTTATCAGATGATGAATAAAAAGATTTTATAGCCACAACAAGGAAAAAAAGAACCACTGCAAGTACATCAACCCCTACAAATTATGCTCCAGATATTCTTGTAAAAAAAGAGTCATCTTAAGATCGGTCAACTTCGAAGACCTTGATCATTTCTAATAATATTGATTATAATATTGTTGAAGACATGAAAAAGACTAAACCAAATATATCTTTGTATGAGGTTAGTAAGTTATAATAAAAACATAAGATATTAATTAGTGCTTTAAATGAAACTTCTAAAACGTCTTTATTGTCTGTTATCCTCCAAAATATCCCAAGGCTGAGAAAGGAGATCGAAGGAGGTAACCTCAAACCAATCTTTCAGTTTGGTATCTAGCTCTACCAAACTAGAGAGGGCTCTCTCTATGAAATCACAACCAAAGGTTGACTGGAATGTAAAATAATATTAGGCTATATATGCTAGGCTCAAGTAGGTTTTGAGTTTTAGGGTTTTGATTCTTGATTAGGGATGAAAACTAGGTAGCTAGGTCAAAGTATCAAAGGGTTACAACAACAAATATATGGAGGAGTATGGTAGAAATACTTTTGTGATGGATTTATAGTTTTTTCGGTGTAGTATAGGGTTTGAAAGAGTAAGAAGCTCTTAATGAACATGTGCACCATGAATTCATTAGTTAGGAAGAAAAATTACACAAAATGACTTTCCCATCAAGAAAAAGCTTACATGAAAAGAATTCTGCTTATAACCTTTAAGGAAAATCACTAAAGAAATAAGGTATGCAAAGGAGAGATGTATATCATTAATATAAAACTATAACGGAGAAAATACATCATCACAAAATCACTGCACATGAATTCCTAGATAATAGTTACAATTGCTCCTTTGATTTCTTGAATAAAGAGTTGAAGTACAAGCTACAAGTGTGCCAACCTCTGATGTCCAACCCTCCAAATGACTAAGGAAATGATACATATAGACAAAAACAACATCTCCCTTATCTCAAGGGTAGAATCCATGAGTGGTGGAGTAGTTCCCAAAATATCTCTAACCATAACCTAATGACAAGGGAGGTTAACAAACTCTCCTCTTAATAGCAATATTCATACATTTGACCATAAAAGACATTTACAAGCATGTATCTACTTCACATTCACTCTAACCAACCTATTTACACCTATTTACATCAAAAAAAAAAAATGACAAATTACATCAGTGGAGGTCGAATCTTGACTAAGTCAACTGAGGAAAGTGGCTTTTAGGTGAAATCGTAGCAAATTCAGGAAAAACCGCAGCGTGCCAAGAGAAAACGGAATGAAATTGGTAGAAGTGACATTTGGAGGCATTCCCGAGGTCCAAATCAGGATATATATGGCTCATTGGAAATATGTGGATGTACAGTTATCATTTCACTCATAAATCAAGTCATTTGGACACTCCACGATAGAGACAAATGCATTTTCCCAAGACTACTCCCAGAAGTGCAGGAAAAACGCAGGAAAATCGCAGTGCCATATTTCAAGGAACTTTTGATTACCTTATTGATCTCGAAATGCATATCTGAAGGTACCATTGGAAATATTTGTATGTCTAGTTTTCAGTAGAGTACTTAAGCATGCAAAATGGCCTCTCTAAGACTGTGAAACATGCATTTTCCCAAGACTACCCCCAGAAGTGCAGCAACTCTCCTGTAGCAATTGTATTTTTGGAATTTCTCCCAAATCATAACACCTATGTAAAAACTTAAGGAGGGTTTTTTTCCTGGTTCTATTATTTACAAAAATCTCATTCATGTTTGTCAAATTCATCTCACAGATACTCATAGATGCCCCCTCATCGATGATGGTGCTATTTGGACAATAATTCTGAATGGTATTCTTGCTAGCAAACGGGGTCTGCCTAGTTGGTTCCAGTCGAAGGAGACAACTAGGTTGCTTGGTGGTGGGACCGAGTAAACGGCCGGGAATCGCTCTGACGAACTTCCCTCCTACGATAAAGGAATGGGGAAAGTGCCCCCGTGCTCGTCGGAGTCTGTGCTGATGAAGAGAATTTGGATGGTGTCATCTTTATCCTCTTCAGTGACTGTATCATTCGAAGATGAATCCTCTGAAGGCAAGACCGGATCAACTGCCGCCTCGACCTTCTGACTTTCGTCGGGTATGGATTCAGCCGGTTCATCTTCAATGACCGGCGCTTCAGCTGACCACTTGAGCGGGCCAGCTGGATTTTCAACTAACGAAGGACTCGGCAAGAGTTTTTTGTATCCAGGAGGAAGTCGTAACGGTGAAACCGGACGATCATCCAAAAATCTTTTCGCTTCGTCTAAGAAGGGACAACGGTGGATGGCATGGTTGCCTTCGCACAGTCTACAGGGGGATTTAGTTCTCCCTTTTTGTCTAAGGACTTCACTTTCGCTAGTTGACGGTGGGCATTCAACATGGCTATCAGAGGTTGATGCCACCGGATTGTGCAAACGGGGAGACCAGTCCCTTAGTATCCGAGGGATGCAGGGACAATCTCTGTGGAAGTGGTCTCCCTTGCATATGACACATGGCGATTTAGGCCTAGTCAGTGCTGTGTGTGGATTTTTGTCAGACGACACTTGTTTGCCCCCAGTCGCTTTTGGCTCCTTCTTCTTCTTCTCTTTCTTCTTATTTCCTTCTTCTCCTTAGGAACTTGGTTTTTTGTTTTACCAGTTCCGTCAAGCGAAGAGGAAGGAGGAGAAGAAGAATTAGAGGAAGTAGAAGGCTGGTGGGCAACTCTGGACTGTTCTAACTGTTGATTCGACTGTTCAGGAATAGTGGTGTTCTGAACGACATTGGTTGAGAAGAGCCAGACCGGCAAGCCAATTGTCAGTCCTGGAAGCGACAATGTGGCCATATGGGGCGCACCAACATCTCCCCAAGAGGAGAAGGGACTAGGATTTCCACCAAGGGGAACTCCTTGGTTGGTAGGCTCCATTTTCTCAACCTAAAGATCAACGCAGGAAAAAGGGTGATTGTTCCGTTTAAAATAAATTTTAACGACGCTTAGACACAACTTGCTTTTTCAATTTCAAAGAGTCGAGAAAAAGCTAAAGATGACTCTAGTCGCCTTCGATGTTTTAACGAGCCCGAAGTGACAAATGCTCGGATGGACTTTTTCCGTTATAGAGTCTGAAAAAGGCCAAAAGGAACTGCTGTGGAGTTCTAGGTAGAGGGTGTGCCAAACTTTTCGCAAAATCACAGAATACTTTTTAAGGTACGGGCGGTCAATCTTCCTGAATGCTGTGTTCAGTGCATTGCGATCAGTAGGGCGGCCGACACGGCTTCCTAAGGATAAAGGTTTTATGCCTATAGGGGTCTCCCAATATATACTCGACGGTACGTGGGAGCACAATCCGTACTGGCGCTATCGTCTCTCAGGAGGAATCACCCAACCATCAGCAAGATCGACAGTCACCAGGTTTTACGACGCCGGAACACGTCTCTAGCCTAGACCTCTATGTTGTGCGTTAAGTTACAAAGTGTTGTTAAGTTCATTCAATTTATTTTAGTTTGATCTTTCTTAGAAGTTTGCCTTTTTGGATCACCACGAGATGTATGATACAATTCCTAAATGCAGTCTAAAGATGATAAGCAAGCTTTTATATCTTTTCAACAATGAAAATCCTAGCTACAAGGGGAAAAGGAAGACACAAACTTTTCTCAAAGAGCATAGAGCACATTGTAATGCACTTTTCCCTAAATCAAAGCATTCAAACTATCAAAATGAAAATGCACATATGCATGTATTTCTTTTCGCATTCTTAATATTGATGCCTAAAAAGAATGTTGTTGTACAAATTTGAATTCGATTTCAAGTGAAAACATAAACAAGTTCCTTTTTCAAAATCAAAAAGATGATTACGACATTTTATGATTTACTTGTTTCGACACTAGAAATGCATAAATTCAAACCAAACGACAAAAGTAAAAGCTCAATCAACTATGAACAGCAAACAAACTCACTCCTAAGATCAAAACGACACTTACGACAGGTCTAGATCTAAGGGCGACAGTATGACTAGTTTACTTTTGTAATGGGAAACTGCAAATGATGTAACAAATACACAAAGAACAAATACAGTTTCTTTATACAACTGAGGCGGAATTGAGGCAAAGAAAAGGGGTTTCAGATAGGTACACTGACTGATAACAGGCTGCAAAAAACAGAGATAAAACTGAGCAAAAGGAAGCAGGGAACCACAGCTGCACAAGGCAAGGGCTGATCAACGCACCCTCAGCACAGAGAAACTGAACTTCAGTGCAGGTATCCTTCACGGGACCTGCGTTGAAATGCAGAACCTCTTCACAAAGTCTGCGGTGAAGCAGAAACGAGAGTTGTTTCTGGGTTCTGGTTTATGGTTTGGAGTTAAATCTACAGTTTTTGGCCGGATCAAAGCTATCAATTAGGTACAATTAGGAGGATGATTTAAAGGAGGACTAAGATCTATCACAAAGGGTTGATAGATCACTTGTGGATCAATTTGTTCAGATCATAAAAACAGGCCCAATGAGTGGACTAGAGTGGCAGATCTCTACTTTGGATTTGAAAATAGCAAATGCATTTCGATTCGGCACTCCTGAGTTTATGAGAAGAACAACAATAGAAACACAAATAAACCAACAAGATACGATCCCCAGCGGAGTCACCAATTTGTTGTTGGAAAAAGTATCCAATTCGGAATGCCCCTATCCCACTCTAAGAGGTGATAGTGCCTTAGCAACAAACAAGGTAAACTAATTGAGTATTCTTCTTTACGAGATGTAAATGAGGAAGAAGGATGTAACTAACCGGTGTCTTCCGCTAGTTTGTCGATCCAATTGATCCTCTCTTCAGTAGCTCCCAGCTCCCAGCTCCCTCACTGGCCCAACTTCACCGAATTCCTGCAAGATCACAAGAGAGAGAAATTACTAGAAGATACAGATATACATTCATAAAAAGCTCAAGATCAGATTAAGCTAAACATGTAAGCATAACAAAACATCATTGGTACACAACATGTAGGAGAAACTCAAATAGTTTATTGATAGAGTAATAAAGTCCAAGAGGAGATACAACCAAGTGAGGCCCGATCCAGCATCTACCTCCCAGCAAAGGAATCCCTTTCTCTCCTCCAACAAAGCATAAATCACCCAATGTACTAATTCTCAATCTCAAACCAACAGCAATTCTCTGCAAAGTACAAAATTCCAGCCTCCTGAACCTCTGGGTGAGAGATCCATATATAGATGTGAGCAGAGAGGCTGAGTCAGCTTATGTTTTGACTTGTGGCTTCTCTCTGTCAGTTCTTGCTTCCACTTGGAGGTTGAGAACCTCTTACTCATCATTAGTCTAATTCATTGTGGCAAGTGTCATTGGAGAAGATTCTGGAAGCTTCCAGGGTCTTTCCACCTCGTTGAATGAGCTTGCCATTTGTCATTTCCCACTCAGTGCACCCTGGTAGTGCTTCCACCTGCGTTGCAGTGCACCTAGCCAGTGCAACTTCTGCATTTCAACGCAGGCAACTAGTGGAGCCTTTGAATTGATCCTGAATTGACTGTTTTTGAGTGGTTTTTAGTGGAGAACTTCTGGGAGAAGCTGTCATTGGTTGACCTTGTCGCTTTAGGAGCTGTAACAACATATTTAGGGACTTTGGATCCCTTGAATTATGGACATTTCATGCTTATATCTGTAAGGCACAAAAATGTCTATAACAGTTGCCCCCTAAAGTATGAGGCCGCTTATCGGGTGGAATGCTTTATTAGGAGGATCCGAAGTTCTTCCAATGCTGGGAGGAGACCTGTAATAAGATACAATACAATACATTATTTTTCATACTGCTTTCATGATCTAGCTGAGGCGGGCATTCCCATGCTCATCTTTATAAATTCATTTTTCTGTACATAGAATAGACAATCGTCTGATGGTAGATTGATGATTTTGATGAAATCATCATCCTTTTGGTAGGATGATTATTTGCTGCAATTCTGTACATGTCAATGTCTTTATTTTTTCCTGAATATATATCGCAGCCCGGATGGATGAAACTAGATCCGGGGTCTTCAAACTCGTTCGATCTTCACTCTAAGTACAAGTCGATCCATGTGAGAAATGTTCTGAAGTCGAACATGGAAAGACATCGCTTGATTACCGGTCAATGATGTAAACCGTTAACAAGCGCGAGAGGAATCACCGATAATGATAATGACCCTCAAGGTACTGCAGTACAATTCACGTGGTGTGAATAAAGGACTTGGCGTCGAACACCACGCAAAATCTTTCGGTCGAAGGTCATTGATGTATACCTGTCGCCGAAAGTGAGAAACTTGCCATTGAGGCATGCAAGCTTCAAAGTACTGAAGGGGTTGTTCCTAGATCAACTTCTTGGATGATGAGCTGATGTCGACAAGAAGCGATCCGTCAAAGGAGGGCCTTGATGTATCCCACATCAGTGACACAAAACGGAGCAAATGATTTTGATGGAGGTGAAAACGATCTGATGATATATGGTTCAGGGTGGCAGTCATGAAAGAATGAAGGATAATGTATGGTAGTGGATGGGACACGGTTGACTTCTCTGGATGACTTCTCTTGAACATATCGGGGACACTTGTGTGATGGATTGGTATCATTTACCCCAAAGGTGGATGGTATGGCGAGACCATGGTGATGTGACTGGTGAATGAAACAACCCAACCCGACTCAGGCACGGAGTGGAAGTGTCATGTTCAAGAGCGACTTGCTACCAATAAAGTTCTTTGAGTTTCTTCCCAATTTTTCCCCAGTCATTGCTGACCAGTACCTCTTTATTTTTGTCAAGCTTGAGGAGGATAACATATGCTTGTTCTATAATTTGCCCTTCGGGCAAACCCATCGCTATGTTTTAACGAGCCTAGCGATAGTGAAACTCGTTCTCGTCTAAAGACAAGTTTGTCGCTATTTAATGTTTTTAACGAGTCTAACGACAAAGACAACTTGGTCCTTTTCATTTTTAGAGAGTCTGAAAAGGTACGTAAAGTTAACTCCGAAAGTCCTTTTTCGTCATCTAATCCCTTAAGTCCGAAAAAGTATAAAACAATATAGAAGGGATGAATTTTCGATAGTTTTAACGAGCCGAACAAAACAAGCGCTCGATCTTTTTGTGCAATAATCCCTCAGGTCCAAAAAGATTAAAATCTAGAGGAGGGATAACACTTCCGGTCGCTTTAACGAGCTGGAAGGCCAAAACTCGGCAATCTTTTCATATTTTACGAGTCAGATGAAAAGAGCTTAAAGAAGACTCATCTTTTGAGGAACGAGTGATAAAACGGGTTAGCAGCTGATTCCAAGTAAGGGTTGGAATTTTCCAATCACGGCAGTGTCACAAGGATGGCTAGTGAAATCACTCTTCGCAGCTGTTCCTCAAAATGGGTAAACAATCAATATGGAGGTGAATGATCGGCCAATGGAAAAGTGGAGGTGACGGTGCAAACACGACCAAGGATTTAATGGCTGATAATGTTACATTCACAGTGGTTATTTACCGGAAGATAGTTCATTTTTTAACGAGCTTAAACGCGGAAAAACACTGCTCGGTCTTATGTTTATTTTTTAACGAGCATGAACTATGTGCTAAAACTGCTCGATCTTATGTTTATTTTTTAACGAGCATGAACTATGTGCTAAAACTGCTCGATAATCCAGTCATATGATAAGAATGTCTCATGTAAGATGCCATTTTTTATGGAGCTTGCGCCTTACCAAAGCTATGCCCCGCTTCCTTTCGTTATGCAAGTTCGGAAACGACTAATCCTACGCGTTTAAAGGGTTAGAGGTCCTAAAAATTTAAAAAATAAATAGCCGCCCCTTGCTTGCACTCCAAAAGGTTTGCATGCCCCCAGGTATAAAGTACGATTTCAAGGTTACCCCTCAATTTGCAGATAAAACATTTGTTCTACCAGGAAAGGCCTACCTCTTTCAGGTTAACAAAGATTGTCTCATTTGCGCAGCAAACAAAACACTTCCTCGGCGATGCCTACCGAGATAGACAAAGGTGAGTGACAACGAGCGCCAAACACATAACTTTGACAAAAGAATCTTATTCTAGAATAACCCCTCTTCCAAGACGGATGGGGTACAGACTAGTCATATTCTCCCGCGGAAACCTACCTTATACCCAAAGTTTTCCTGCCGAAGCAGACTAGGACGCATGCCCCCTGGGTTCCAGTCATATCCCTCCGAATTACTCGCGCTCATCGGGAGGACGGACCGTGGGTTGAGACATTTCTTGCATGAAGAGACCATTTAGGGATGGTATATGACTATTTGCGATGCGTGATCCGGGAAATGAAAGCTGGTCCACGAGATTAACCACTCTTCCTTCGTGCGGAAAGCACATTACTCTAAAGAGTGAGGAGACGATGGCTCCCATGCAATATATATAGTCTCATCCAAGGAGTAGGTTATAATCCAAGGGTCCTTGAACGACCATCACGTTCATTTGAACGGTCTTCCCTTTCAATGTGATAGGCACATTGGGGAGGATCCCTAAAGGTCGACTGGTTCCTTTATCAAAGCCTGTCAGATTTCTCATTTCAGGCAAAAGCGCTAGCGAACCAAGCGCTTTCCAAGCAATAGAGGAAAGGATACTCACAGATGCCCCCTCATCGATGATAGTGCCAGCCATGACCATTATGTATATTTGGACGATAATTCTGAATGGTATGCTTGCTGGCAAACGGGGTCTGCCTAGTTGGTTCCAGTCGAAGGAGACAACTAGGTTGCTTGGTGGTGGGACCGAGTAAACGGCCGGGTATCGCTCTTACGAACTTCCCTCCTGCGATAAAGGAATGGGGGAAGTGCCCCCGTGCTCGTCGGAGTCTGTGCTGATGAAGAGAATTTGGATGGTGTCATCTTTATCCTCTTCAATGACTGTATCATTCGAAGATGAATCTTCTGAAGGCAAGACCGGGTCAACTGCCGCCTCAACCTTTTGACTTTCGTCGGGTATGGATTCAGCTGGTTCATCTTCAATGACCGGCGCTTCAGCTGACCACTTGAGCGGGCCAGCTGGATTTTCAACTAACGAAGGACTCGGCAAGAGTTTTTTGTATCCAGGAGGAAGTCGTAACGGTGAAACTGGACGATCATCCAAAACTCTTTTCGCTTTGTCTAAGAAGGGACAACGGTGGATGGCATGGTTGCCTTCGCACAGTCTACAGGGGGATTTAGTTCTCCCTTTTTGTCCAAGGACTTCACTTTCGCTAGTTGACGGTGGGCATTCAACATGGCTATCAGAGGTTGATGCCACCAGATTGTGCAAACGGGGAGACCAGTCCCTTAGTATCCGAGGGATGCAGGGACAATCTCTGTGGAAGTGGTCTCCCTTGCATATGACACATGGCGATTTAGGCCTAGTCAGTGCTGTGTGTGGATTTTTGTCAGACGACACTTGTTTGCCCCCAGTCGCTTTTGGCTCCTTCTTCTTCTTCTCTTTCTTCTTCTTTTCCTTCTTCTCCTTAGGAACTTGGTTTTTTGTTTTACCATTTCCGTCCAGCGAAGAGGAAGGAGGAGAAGAAGAATTAGAGGAAGTAGAAGGCTGGTGGGCAACTCTGGACTGGTCTAATTGTTGATTCGACTGTTCAGGAATAGTGGTGTTCTGAACGACATTGGTTGAGAAGAGCCAGACCGGCAAGCCAATTGTCAGTCCTGGAAGCGACAATGTGGCCATATGGGGCGCACCAATATCTCCCCAAGAGGAGAAGGGACTAGGATTTCCACCAAGGGGAACTCCTTGGTTGGTAGGCTCCATTTTCTCAACCTAAAGATCAACGCAGGAAAAAGGGTGATTTTTCCGTTTAAAATAAATTTTAACGACGCTTAGACACAACTTGCTTTTTCAATTTTAAAGAGTCGAGAAAAAGCTAAAGATGACTCTAGTCGCCTTCGATGTTTTAACGAGCCCGAAGTGACAAATGCTCGGATGGAATTTTTCTGTTATAGAGTCTGAAAAAGGCCAAAAGGAACTGCTGTGGAGTTCTAGGTAGAGGGTGTGCCAAACTTTTCGCAAAACCGCAGAATACTTTTTAAGGTACGGGCGGTCAATCTTCCTGAATGTTGTGTTCAGTGCATTGTGATCAGTAGGGCGGCCGACACGGCTTCCTAAGGATAAAGGTTTTATGCCTATAGGGGTCTCCCAATATATACTCGACGGTACGTGGGAGCACAATCCGTACTGGCGCTATCGTCTCTCAGGAGGAATCACCCAACCATCAGCGAGATCGACAGTCACCAGGTTTTACGACGCCGGAACATGTCTCTAGCCTAGACCTCTGTGTTGTGTGTTAAGTTACAAAGCGTTGTTAAGTTCATTCAATTTATTTTAGGTTGATCTTTCTTAGAAGTTTGCCTTTTTGGATCACCACGAGATGTACGATACAATTCCTAAATGCAGTCTAAAGATGATAAGCAAGCTTTTATATCTTTTCAACAATGAAAATCCTAGCTACAAGGGGAAAAGGAAGACACAAACTTTTCTCAAAGAGCATAGAGCACACTGTAATGCACTTTTCCCTAAATCAAAGCATGCAAACTATCAAAATGCAAATACACATATGCATGTATTTCTTTTCGCTTTCTTAATATTGATGCCTAAAAAGAAAGCTGTTGTACAAATTTGAATTCGATTTCAAGTGAAAACATAAACAAGTTCCTTTTTCAAAATCAAAAAGATGATTACGACATTTTATGATTTACTTGTTTCGACACTAGAAATGCATAAATTCAAACCAAACGACAAAAGTAAAAGCTCAATCAACTGTGAACAGCAAACAAACTCACTCCTAAGATCAAAACGACACTTACGACAGGTCTAGATCTAAGGGCGACAGTATGACTAGTTTACTTTTGTAATGGGAAACTGCAAATGATGTAACAAATACACAAAGAACAAATACAGTTTCTTTATACAACTGAGGCGGAATTGAGGCAAAGAAAAGGGGTTTCAGATAGGTACACTGACTGATAACAGGCTGCAAAAAACAGAGATAAAACTGAGCAAAAGGAAGCAGGGAACCACAGCTGCACAAGGCAAGGGCTGATCAGCGCACCCTCGGCACAGAGAAACTGAACTTCAGCGCAGGTATCCTTCACGGGACCTGTGTTGAAATGCAGAACCTCTTCACAAAGTCTGCGCTGAAGCAGAAACGAGAGTTGTTTCTGGGTTCTGGGTTACGGTTTGCAGTTAAATCTACAGTTTTTGGCCGGATCAAAGCTATCAATTAGGTACAATTAGGAGGATGATTTAAAGGAGGACTAAGATCTATCACAAAGGGCTGTTAGAGCACTTGTGGATCAGTTTGTTCAGATCATAAAAACAGGCCCAGTGAGTGGACTAGAGTGGCAGATCTCTACTTTGCATTTGAAAATAGCAAATGCATTTTGATTCGGCACTCCTGAGTTTATGAGAAGAACAACAATAGAAAGACAAATAAACCAACAAGATACGATCCCCAGCGGAGTCGCCAATTTGTTGTTGGGAAAAGTATCCAATTCGGAATGCCCCTATCCCACTCTAAGAGGTGATAGTGCCTTAGCAACAAACAAGGTAAACTAATTGAGTATTCTTCTTTACGAGATGTAAATGAGGAAGAAGGATGTAACTAACCGGTGTCTTCCGCTAGTTTGTCGATCCAATTGCTCCTCTCTTCAGTAGCTCCCAGCTCCTAGCTCCCTCACCGGCCCAGCTTCACCGAATTCCTGCAAGATCACAAGAGAGAGAAACTACAAGAAGATACAGATATACATTCATAAAAAGCTCAAGATCAGATTAAGCTAAACATGTAAGCATAAAAAAACATAATTGGTACACAACATGTAGGAGAAACTCAAATAGTTTATTGATAGAGTAATAAAGTCCAAGAGGAGATACAACCAAGTGAGGCCCGATCCAGCATCTACCTCCCAGCAAAGGAATCCCTTTCTCTCCTCCAACAAAGCATAAATCACCCAATGTACTAATTCTCAATCTCAAACCAACAACAATTCTCTACAAAGTACAAAATTCCAGCCTCCTGAACCTCTGGGTGAGAGATCCATATATAGATGTGAGCAGAGAGGATGAGTCAGCTTATGTTTTGACTTGTGGCTTCTCTCTATCAGTTCTTGCTTCCACTTGGAGGTTGAGAACCTCTTACTCATCATTAGTCGAATTCATTGTGGCAAGTGTCATTGGAGAAGATTCTGGAAGCTTCCAGGGTCTTTCCACCTCGTTGAATGAGCTTGCCATTTGTCATTTCCTGCTCAACGCACCCTGGTAGTGCTTCCACCTGCGTTGTAGTGCACCTAGCCAGTGAAACTTCTGCATTTCAACGCAGGCAGCTAGTGGAGCCTCTGAATTGATCCTGAATTGACTGTTTTTGAGTGGTTTTTAGTGGAGAACTTCTGGGAGAAGCTGTCATTGGTTGACCTTGTCACTTTAGGAGCTGTAACAACATCTTTAGGGACTTTGGATCCCTTGAATTATGGACATTTCATGCTTATAGCTGTAAGGCACAAAAATGTCTATAACACCCCAGGGGGGAGGACACTGTGCCTCCCCCCAACGCAAATGATTCTCCTCAGAGGCATGAGGAAGGAACTAGTTCAGCTGATCAAAATGGAGACAGAGAGAAGATAGATCCACAAGATGCCAAGGTGAACGACAGGGAGAACCCCCAGGTCACCTTGAACACTTGTAGACCGGTCACTGCTGAACGCCCTGAAATAGAGCTCCCAAGTCATCGAATCAATGCTCAGATCCAGTACATGAGAGATCATGCATTGATAGGCAAATTCATAGGTATGTGGCCAACAGAGAAAGCACTGCATTGTTGGATAGCAGCGAAGTGGAAGCTGATAAGACACATAACATTGTAGCTAGGACCTAAAGGGCTCTTCACGGCCATCTTTAACTGCTTGGAGGACCGAAACAGAGTACTAGATGGTGACCCCTATTTTTTCAATGCAGCTGGCCTATATTTTAGGGGATGGGTGGAGTGCTTTAATCTAGACAAAGAATATCTCAGCTGGGTGCCAGTCTGGATCCGTCTCTACTCACTCCCAATGGAATACTGGGAGAAGAGACATTACAAACCATAGGAAATGGTCTCGGCGAATTTTTCAAAACGGCAGAGGAAACAAAACTCTAAAGATATACCTCCTTTGCCCACATTTGTGTTTATATGCACTTTAGCAAGGCACTTCCAGATGCGGTAAGTATTTTTCATGACGATGTTGAATGGGTTTAGTTAATTGATTATAAACATGTGCCGTTCAGATGCAGGAGATGCCATGCACTAGGTCACCTGTTTCGGGACTATCTTCAAAACTAGAAACCCTCGAATACCACTACCTTTGAAGAGCCGGATCTAACTGGCTTCACTAAAGTTTCCAATCATAGGAAAATCACAAGAAACGTACTACAATCCCTAAGAAGCCTCAAGCGAGTTCATCAAAACCCTCTATGAGCAACAGTTTTGAAGTGCTAGCCTGACAAGAAATACACAACCCTGAGCCCCTTGTCCCATCTGAGAAGGATCCCATGACGAACAAACAACCTGCACATTCTGATCCCAAAAAAATCCCAGAAGAACCATTACCCATAGATCCCTCCTCCACGGCTCTGCGCATAGTCCTAACTTGGTACTTGCAAGGAATGGAGGTAGAGAACTCATAGCCTGACCTTTCTAGGGCAACCGAAACAACAAAAGACATAAGTGATACACAACATATGGAAGAAGAACCAGAAAGCATAGACATTGCGGATTTGGGCATTCTTGGTCTAGAGCAGGCATGCAAAACAAAAAATTATGATAAAATCCCAGAGCGACAGTTGGCGAATCTGGAAGTAATTCTCTCCGGAGCTCAAAGGAAAAAATCCCTAGGTATTCAAACTAGAGGTCTATGGGATGGGAAAAGCATAATCAAAGATAACAAAAAGAGAGGGAGGAAAACGGATCTTCAACGCACCATCCGCATTGGGGAAATGCTAGTGGAGTCAGGCAGGTACTCCAAGCTCACAAAGTATTACAATTCTCTCTCCTACCTTCCATCAAGAAGTTAATCTCATGGAACATCAGGGGGCTCAATAGCCCTGGGAAATGCAGACTAATTAAGAACATGATAAAGCAAGAGAAACCCCAAATTCTCTTTCTACAGGGAACTACATGCAACTCCATCTCTCTAGATTGAATGGCTGCAAAAGTCTAGCCAGGTAGTATAGCAGTAGCAGTAGATGCTTCTGGCACCTCAGGAGGCTTGGCAATCATCTGGGATGCACACACCATCGAGCTCAACAACATTCATGCAAACAAGCATTTCCTTCAAGCTACTTTCCACATTACAGGCACTAGTATACATGGTCACATAACCAATGCATATTTTCCCTAGGAAGCTATGCATAAGGTAGAAATTCTGAATACCCTTTCCTCAATCAATACTGATAGGTCTCATCCACTCTGGATCACTGGGGGCGACTTCAACATGATAACCAAGATGGAAGAAAAGTGAGGAGGAAGTAGTAAGCTGGACAAGGAAAGTAACAATCTAAAAGATTACATTCAAAGCAATTGGCTTATTGACATTCCATTCAACAATGGCCCTTTTACCTAGAATAACAAAAGAGCTGGTTCACACCAAATTGTGTCTCGCCTGGAAAAATTCCTAATCTCTAACAACGCAATCCACTTAGGGGGGTACCTTTTAGCTTCAATCCTGCTGCTGACAGGCTCAGACCATTGGCCAATTTCTCTCCAATGGTCTCCACCAGGAAATGCTACCCGCAGGCCGTTTCGCTTCGAGGATTTTTGGATGACACATCCGAATTTTGTCAATCTGGTAGATTCGGAATGGATCAAATTCTCTTCGCCAAATGGTACAAGCATGTTCAAATTTCAGCAGAATCTTGAATACCTCAAGAGTAAAATAAAACAATGGAGCCATTCTTCATTTGGTAACATTTTCTAGGCTCAGACTACTCTAGATCAAGAGATGAAATAGATGTAGCAATGGATCATCACAGAGGGAAGATCAGAGGAACTTTCGAAACAGGAAAAGTCTCTTGAAACTCAGATCTTAGAGAGGGCCAAACAAGAAGAAACGCTCTGGAGGCAAAAATCGAGAATCAGGTGGCTAAAGGAAGAGGAAAAAATACAATTTTTTTTCACCGTTCCACTATTCAACGCCAAATGAATAACAATATTACTCACATCCAAAATGAGCAGGGGGTAAAAGCAGAAAAAAATGAAGAAATCGAGCTCGAACTTCTCAACTACTTTAAGCAAGCTCATCAAGAACCACAGATGGATAGAATGCAAGATATAGGAAAAATTATAGAGAACATCCCAAAACTCGTCATAGAAGAGCACAACCAGCTCTTACTCAGGCCAGTTGACTTACAGGAAGTGGAAAATGCAGTTCATCAACTGAAAGAAGGCAAGGCACCGGGGCTAGATTGATTTACCTCCAACTTTTTCCATAACTTCTAGGAGCTAATTAAATTGGAAGTCTGGCAGATTGTTGAGGAATCAAGAACCATGAGGTGGATTCTTTTGGCTATGAATGCCACATTCATAGCCCTTATCCCAAAGGAAGCTCATTCTAACAGCCCTGACAAATTTTGGCCCATTTCCCTGTGCAACGTCATCTACAAGATAGTTTCCAAAATTGTAGCTTCAAGACTTAAATCACTGCTACTACTTCTTATTTCGTCGAAGCAGTCAGGATATGTAGAAGGCAGGCAGATTACGGACGGCATAATCCTCACTCACGAAATTATCCACTCCCTGTAGCACTCCAAGAAATCAGGCATGCTACTTAAAATCGACCTCTCAAAAGCCTTTGATAGTTTAAGTTGGATGTATATTCAAAAGAACCTATCTACCTTTGGTTTCTCCCCAACTTGGATTCGCTAGGTCATGAGTCTCATCTCTTCCTCTTTTTTCTCAATTTTGAGCAATGGTATCCCCTCATCTCCTTTCCAGCCTTCCCGGGGTATCAGACAGGGGGACCCTCTTTCCCCATTCCTCTTTGTGTTAATGGCGGAAGGTCTTGGCCGTAGTATTAAAGTTGCTCTGTTTTCCCAGAAACTAAGAGGCCTGTCATTTCCTAACACTCCAACCTTCACTCATCAAAAATTTGTTGATGACAATATGTTTTTTGGTCACCCTTCAGTCTAGGAAGTTCGACAATTCAATTCACTATTGACGGACTTTTCAAAGGCCTCTGGCGCAAAGATAAACAAGACCAAATCTCAAATCTTCTTTTTTCATACCCTCGCTGTCACCCAAGATTCTATAGTTCGTATTCTTGGATTCTCAATTGCTATTCTCCCTTCCAAGTATCTTGGTGCTCCTAGGACTAACTCAGCTATGAAACACTCCTCTTGGAGAATGCTCTTAGAAAAACTGGAGGCTCGATTATCTTCCTGGACTCATAGGGCTCTCAATATGGCCAGTCACCTTGTCTTAATCAAGGTGGTTCTGCAATCCATGCCGCTATATCTCTTCTCGATCCTAGTTGCACCCAAATGGGTTCTCAAAGAGATAAAATGCCTACAGAGATCCTTCCTGTGGGGCAACTCAGATCAAAAACGCAAATGGGCCCTAGTCAATTGGGACACAGTTTGCCTACCAAAGCTTGTTGGTGGAATGGGTCTGAGGGATCCTTACCACAACAATATGGCTATGGGTGCCCGCATCTGGTGGAAATGGCTTACTATGCCATCCACCCCTTGGGCATCCCTATGGACTGCAAAGTATGCCAACAGTCAACCCACCGAATAATTAATCCAAATTTCAGAAGTCAACTAGGTTCTCTAATCTGGAATGCGGCCAAGCAACACAAGCTCTTAATTCAGTAACATAGCTTCCGGGAAGTGAAGGATGGAAATCCAGTAAGGTTCTGGGGTGACTCTTGGCAGCAGCAACCCAAACTAAAGGATTTGATCTTACCTCATCAAATCCCAGAACAGGAAATGCAAGCCTATAATACTATCAAGCACTTTTGGCTTCCTTCCACATTGCAAGGGCACAAGAAATGGTGTAGCATGGACCACTTAATAAGGCAGGGAACAGACTTAGCTCAAAAGATTCTTAGCACTGAATTAGCAAAGAGAAGACTACATTACTCAGAGGAAAAGGATATTCTTAGATGGGGCTGTGAATAAAAAGGATCCTTCACAACTAGGGAGGCCTATCACATCATCATGAAGGAACACATTGTCAAGGACCCTCTCTGGAATAAAATATGGGACCCCAAGATTTGGCTGAAAGTCTCGACCTTTCTTTGGCTCTTATGTCACAATAAAATCCTTACTTGGGACAATCTCAGGAAGAGGAGCTTCCATGGCCCCTCCATCTGTCCCAACTGCAAGCAAGAAGAGGAAACCACTCAGCATCTTATGAACTCTTGTCCATTAGCGCACAAGCTCTGGGAAAAGGTCAGCTTTAGATGCCAAAAGGATGGAAGGACATAAGGAGATATAGTTTCCACTGTTCACAACTGGGCAAGGAACCCATTCAAGAGCAGGATGTTAAACTCCTTATGGAAGCTTATACTGGGTTTTCTCAGGTGGACACTATGGAAGGAGAGAAATTAGCGAATCTTCAAGGACCAATCTATGCTCTTGGAATCTCTATGGAATACAGTATGTCAAAATATCAAGGAAACACCACTTCTTCAAACATGGTCTGAGGAAGACTTTCGCTCTCTCCCGTTGGAACGAACCATATGGACAAATTAGAATCTGCAGTGGAACCAAGAAATGATAATCAACGGAAAAACTCAAGCAAGAAGCAGGATACCAGATAAGTGGATTCCTCCTCTTTGTCACATGTTCCAGCTAAACTTTGATGGAGCCTCGAAAGGAAATCCAAGAAAGGCTGGATTTGGAGGAATATTCAGAGATCATAAGGGAACTCCTATTATAACCTACTTAGGCTCAACTGGATGGGACACTAACAACTTGGCAGAGTTAGAAGGATTATGGCAGGGACTCATTATAGCCCAAAAATAGGGTATATTCCTGCTTGTTATAGAGGGATAATCACAAATTCTCATAAATATGGTCACCAAAATTCTACAGGGAACAACCTCAAGTAAGGTGAACAATAGCTGGAGAATGGAGAGTCAACTAAAACATATTGAAATCTGGATCTCCTCCCACAAAGGGATCAATCTCAAGCACATACACTGGGAGGGAAACAAAATCGCTGACCTATTAGCAAATATAGGAGTGGAAAGCGGAACAAATCTCCATATAGGTACACTCTCTACTCTAGCCACTGAACAATAGATGCTAGAATATCAAGAATTGGTAAAGAATGAAATGGCTCAGGAGGAAGAAGCGAACCCGGAGGCGGGTGATCTCCAAGAACATTAATGGCCACCCAACGGACCACCGACGATCGTAGAATTGGGAGACCAAAGGGCAAGGCCTTTACATATATCAATATGCGATTGTGATCATATCGCATCGCAATATCGCATCGGTGGAAACCAAGCGGTGGAGCCTTTACTTATAGCAATATGCAATTGCGATCGAATCGCATCGTAATATCGCATCGGTGGAAACCAAGGGGCGGAGCCTTTACATATAGCAATATGTGATTGCAATTAGATCGCATCGCAAATCACATCGGCGGAAACCAAGGGGCGGATCCTTTACATATAGAATATGCGATTGCGATCAGATCGCATCGCAAAATCACATCGGCAGAAACCAAGGGGCAGAGCCTTTACATATAGCAATATGCGATTGTGATCAGATCGCATCGCAATATCGCATTAGCAGAAACCAAGGGCTGGAACCATTACACCTTCATATGTGTGATGCGATGATGTGGACCTGACGATATTCTAAATATTATTTGATAATATTTGTTTTTTTTGTTTGTATGATTAACCAGCGGGTCTGTCGTTTTGTTGTCGCTTCTGGTGGTGCTGTGTTGAATCTTTTTCAGGGTTTTGCTTCAAAACATGGATCTGAGTCCTATGTATGGGTTTACTTTGGTGACAGTCCTGGGATATATGATTGGTCTTTTGCCATGTCAAATTGGTTTCCCTAATCTGGGGCAATTTAGACCTTCTTGATGAACTCTAGCAATAGCAGTTGAGGCGGGGCCTTGGTGTAATTATATTTTTGTTTTTATTAATAGAATTAGCCTTACATAGAAAAAAAAAAATTCTCAATGTGAACCATTTCACTTTAACACTTAATTCCCTAAATTTACTAACTCCCATGATAGTGACAAGAATGATGACACGACTCTCATTGGATATGGATGACACAAGCAAATGATGAGACTAGGTGTATTCTTAACTACTATATGAAACTTTGGAATTTTAAACCATAGATGATTTCAAGACCACAATGATGATCTAGATCAACATTTAGACTTATGATAATAAATAATGACATGACCATGCTAAGGGTGGTGGCTTTGCAAATCAAGGGAGTAGTGATGACCTAGACCAACACCAACTAGTGACCAAATTTATATTTGAGGATTGACCTGAAAATAGAAAAATTTGACTAAGACCCTAACAAAAGCTTTGAAAGAGCACATTTGATCACCGGCCACTTGCAGGACTGACAGACACTAACACTGTGTACTACTATTATTACTCGGGGTAAAATTAAAGCTCAACATAATTCCTCTTCTAGAAAAAATGAATCATGTTGATGCTATTTTGATTGGTGACAAAACCAATTCTCATACCCCAAATTTTTTATTAGCTTTTGAGATTTATAATAAAAACATTCACAATTGTTTAGTTGATTCAAGAGCCTCTTCAAATATTATGCCATATTCAGTATGTCTCAAAATTAATGTTAGGCCACATGAATCAACTACATAGATTGTTCAATTGAATACATCAAAAGTTAAGGTACTATGAGAGCTTAAGGATGTCCTCATCATATCAGCATCACATCCTAAATTTTTTCAAATAATTGATATTGTGATTTGCTATTGACATGAGATTGGTCTGAAAAATTAATTGGATATTTCGCAACAGATTGTCCTCACCCATGGTTATAATCAAATTAAGGTAGGTCGAGAAAAACATATGAAGCATACAATCATGAATATTGATGGTGTAAATGAGCCAATAAAATTTTCAAATAGTATTGTCGGAAATTATTGTACTCATTCATTCTTTGGAAACTTTCTTTCTTAAGACTCTCCTTTTCCTTTTTTGACTATCATTTTAGAAATTGAAAACTTTTCTTAGACTCATTCATCTTTCTATATAAAATTTGTAGATAATATTGTAGATAAAAATGTAAATAATCAAATTTGGTTGATGTATTTTGATGGATCAAAGTCTAATGAAGGTGTTGGTGTAGGTTGTATCTTGATTAATCTCAATGGATAAAATATTATGTTAACTTGCAGACTTGAATTTTTGTGCATGAATAATGTCATAGAATATGAAGCATTGATTTGAGGCTTAAGGAAAGAAATTAGCTTAAACTTTCAATACCCTAAATTTTTCGGAGACTCAGAATTCATCATAAAATATGTCAAAAGTACTATCCACTGCATTTCTAATCACCTTAGGAATTACCAACAGTCAGTGAATGACCTAATATCTAATTTCCTTGCATTTAATATCATTCCTATTCCTCATATACAAAATGTTGGTGTTGATCTTTTGGCTAACATTGCCTCAAAATCAATAGCTCTTGATGATTCCAATCTAGATCATTTTTCTGTTAAATTGATTTCTCGATGCTTTGCTCCAGGCAATATCTACAACTAGAGAGCTAGCGAAATAAAATAGCTTAGCAAAGCTGAAGCATTGGTTTTAATGATAATGAATACACTATCAACTTCCTCACAACTAAGGCCCTAATTGCACAAGAAATTATCTCATGAATATATTTTTATTATTAAAAATAACATTCCTCTTATTAAAAATGTCATGCTTTTTATTAACCCAAAAAAAATATCTTCATATATAATTTCTAATTTAATTAACTAATATATTTATTGTTAATTCATTTTCCAACTAAGTTTCCTATTTTTTCTCATTCACTTCCCTTTCGTTCATCCATTTTCCAAATATATTTCCTATTTTTTCTCATTCACGTCCCTCCCATTTTAATTCACATATGTATGTGCAAACAACATTATTGTTTTAATTAGATAAGAGCATTTTAATAAAGAATTGAGTTTTCCATTTAATTATAATGAGTTCATCCTAGCTAAATGAGAAAATATCTCATGAATTTATTTTTATTTTTATAAATATTATTATAAATGCTAGGCATATAAATCATAATTTATTTTAAATAGTAAATATTAACTAATACAAGTATTGGCGATAATGTTATGATCATTCCAACCCTTTTAACCATTTACCAAAGGTAAGGTCATATTGACTCCAATCTTTCAAGTGAACACATTTTTATGAAGGTTGAAATAATGTAACATGAGCTTGAACTTGTTAACTCCATCCCATTCATGGTTCGTGAAAAAATAATGGTCACTGAAGATTAGGGATTCCACACTAATTATTTATCTCACAACTAAACATCATGAGTGAATGATTACATGACATACCCTCGAGGTAACATGAAGCCTCCTAGGTGAACACATGAATTATTCATCCCATCACATGAAGGTTGTTGCTAGTAGGCTAGGAGTAGGATCACTACTCCCTCTCTCCGAATAGTACACATGTCATGCCCACCCTTCATACAACCCTTACCTATATGCAAGTTTAACTGAAATATTCATTGATGTTCCTTCACATATATAGAGCCACATGTTAAATAACATTGTCGAAAGTAAGTATAAATCAAAATTGCATGTTTGCAATATAAATCAAATCACACCGAAGTTCATTTAAATGTAGCTTTTATGTGTCACACTTGAAAAATTATAATTGGTTTTCCAAAAATATAATAATTCAATTATACAAACCATGCATACAAATCATCAAATCAAAATCATTAGTCTATGTGTTCAATATTAATATACGATAGAAATGGGTATTAATATGTGCATAATTTATACATAATCAAGATATCAAATAGAGAAACATGATCATGTTGACCAAAGCACGTCAAGTCATCTACACATCATAAACATACTCAAATAATAATAAGTCTAGTTAAAGAAGGACACTGCAAACCATAATATTAATTTTTTATTCTATGGCTGATTTAAATTTTTGTTCACAATGGTGTGATATTTTAAGGCAATGGTTTTAAAAATCTTGCAATCTTAACCTTCCCTCAAAAGGAGTGCTACTTCTAGCACCCATTTTATTAATTTTTTATTCTATGGCTGATTTAAATTTTTGTTCACAATGGTGTGATATTTTAAGGCAATGGTTTTAAAAATCTTGCAATCTTAACCTTCCCTCAAAAGGAGTGCTACTTCTAGCACCCATTTTCAATTGAGGATTGAAAGTTTTGTTCACAATCATATGAGTTTTTAAGGCCATGGTTTAAAAAATATTGCAATCTTAACATGCCCCCAAAAAGTCAGGCCAATTTTGTAGTTCAAAGTTTAGAAAGAATTGTAATTTTAATTCTAAGAAAAAAGTGTCAAACACTTTTCAATTTGAAAGATTAATTTGAAGGTTTTGTTTGTAAAAGTACTAGATTAATTTAAAGGTTTTGTTTGTAAAAATACTAGCTTTTTAGTACATGATTGCAAAACTATATAATTTTGGTTTAAAAATAAAAATGTTTTAATGACGTTTTTCAATCGAGAGGTTGATTTTAAGATTCGTTTTCATAAAATTATAGGTTTTAATATGATGGTTATGTTAGCTCTGCTACATACGTCAGCATTTGAAGGACCAAATACCAGCTTGGCCATGAGTTTATGTAGCAAAGGCAGATCGCAACAGTCTTTTCTCCCTTCTCCTCCATTTTTCCTTATACTCCATAGCCCCGCCATCGTTGTTTTTCCTCCTAAAACCTCTCCATCCCACATTTAAACCCTTCGAAACCCAACAAAGTCCTTTTTAGCCCCTTTTCCTTAGTCCTTGGGCGCTTAACCCACGAAACCGCGCCCATATAACCCTCTGCCACATTCGCAACCATCGATATGCTGCGCCCCGATCTGATGGTCCCATGCTGCACATAACCCGGTCGCTTGTTCCCTGCCCTCTGATCGCTTACCGTGAGATCCAACGGTATCTGCTTCCTCTGCTACTGAAACTTACCCGCGCTTTAACTCGCGGGGAAAGTGGTTTCCCACCAGTCCCATCTGCCATGCGTCGCGCAATAAATGGGATCGCGCCCCACTGTACGATTGCCGCCCGTCTGTCAACAACAGTGCGGGGAATACTGCTTACCGCCCTGTTGGGTCCCTATAATACTAGTGATTACCCCATTACTATTGTAGTTATACCCCTTATTTATATTGTTGTGCCCCTATTACCCCCATGTTGTTATTTCTGTGCCCCATAGAATCTCTCTATTGTTATTTTTGTGGCTTTATATTATTACTGTTAGGTCGGCTGGATTATATTGTGACTCCTTAGACTCCTATATATAGAAAGGAGGTTTTGTCATTTGTATCATCCAAGAATTGTTCATTTATGTAATGTAAAGGAGGTTGCCCCCTCGAAGAGGCTGAATTCTAAGGCGTTGATCTATCTTTTCTATCTTTTCTTGAGCTCGTTTCATAACATTTGGTATCAGAGCTTTGGATTCTAGGGTTTCGCTACTCCAAACAGGTCATCATGGAATTTTCGCTATAACCTTTTTCTGTGACGTTTCAGAAGTCGCAAAAAAAACCCATTTGAGAAGAAATTGCGCTGAACCTTGGCTCTGAATTTCAGAGCTTTTCGCGCGACATTTGCGGAGATATGATCTAAGGAAGTTGGTATTTTTGCAAATTCCTGAATTACATTCAAAATAGGTGACCTGGGGAAAATCGTCATAACTTTCTCTCTGGGGATTGGATTAAAATTTCGTAAGAAGGTATAGAAAGAGGACGGACTGTAGTTTCTTGTATGCATGTTTCAGATCCAAAGGTTGAAACAGTGACTCGTGGCACGTCATACAAGTTCGCTCTACTGAACTAGTCTAAAAGCAAGTCACTGTGGGAGATTTCACATAACTCTTCCTTGGAGAATCCAATTTGGGTTAGACTTGTGGCATTGGAAAGAGGACGCAGAAGGCTACTACAAGTCGCAATTTCAAAACTGGATGATCCAAAATTACAGAGATACATCAGATTCAATTTCAGGCTTCTATAAAGAGAAAAAAGGTGTGTAGTTTTTTTTTAAATTTTTGTGTAAGCTTGGTTTAATAGAATTCAAAGGGCATAGTGAAGCATTATTATCGGTAACTAATGCCCCGAGGAAAGAAAATGCAAACACCTAGTAAGGAACATGAAAGCTCTAGCATGACTCATGAAGAAGAGGAAGAGATGCTACATGATATATCAAAATTACAAGAACAAGTGCAACAAATGTCACGCTCACAAAAGCTAACAGAAGCTAAGATAAATGGCGTGGAATCTAAGATAAATGGCGTGGAGTCTAAGATAAAGGGCATGGAAGCTAAGATGGATGATTCAAAGACATATTTGAAGAGAGACATGGCAGATTTGAAGACAGATTTGAAGACAGACATGGCAGATTTGAAGACAGATTTGACAAATTTTCTACAAGAAATACTTACTAATGGTGAAAAGGTTGTAAAGGAAACTCATGATGTGAACAAAAGTAATGTTAATAATGATTCCATAGACTCTAATGTTAGATCGAAGACCCACCATACTCCAAAAATCGATATGAGGAAGTTTGATGGCAAGGATCCCGCCACATGGATATTACAGATGGAGCAGTTCTTCGATCTCAATAATGTGCAAAACACACAAAAGGTACGTATGGCAACTGTATATTTGGAACCAAATCAGTTTGTATGGTATCAATGGCTTTTCTCTCGTAAACAATTTATCACTTGGGCAATTTTTACGGAAGAATTGATAGCACATTATGAAGATACAAAAAGCAACACATTTTTTAGCCAATTGATAAGTCTCAAACAAAAGGGTTCAGTAATGGAGCACATTGAGGAGTTCCAAAAATTGAACATAAGGGTAAAAGATATTCCAGAGGAGCATAGGATTGATGTGTTCATAGGGTCTTTAAAGGATAATATCCAACATGATTTTCGCGTTTGGGAACCTGATTCATTAGAGAAGGCATTCAGGTTAGCAAGAAAAATGGAAAACAAAATTATGGCAACTAGGAAGCATACCACTCACAACTATAAAGACGGAAGTGTTTTTGCCCCTATTCTTCCACAACCTTTAAGGTTGACACCACAACAATTGGAAGAAAAAAGAGCAAAAGGGCTTTGTTACAGTTGTGATAGCAAATACACTAAAGGTCATAAGTGTGCTGAGAAGAAATTATTCTACATAGATTGTGAAAAGGAAGAAGAAAAGGAGCAAGAAAGGTCAAAAGAAGAAGATATACTCCAGGAACAAAGCCTAGATGAAGAACAAATAAATCCGACCATATCTTGTAATGCATTGGTGGGAATTACCACTCCTCAAACCATCAAGATAGAAGGACAAATCAAGAAGAAAAAGGTAATAGTGTTGATTGATTCAGGAAGCACCCACAATTTTATTCATTGTAGGGTAGCAAAAGAATTGAATTGCTTCCTATATCCAACACCAGAGTGTCAAGTGATGATTGCAAATGGAGGAACAATAAATTGCTCTGGAAGGTGCCATAATATCAAGCTATCCATGGGAGAATATGTATTGACTAGCCCAATGCTTTCCATTCCAATGGGAGGTGCTGATGTTGTACTAGGAGTCCAATGGCTACAATCCTTGGGTACAATAGCTTTTAATTTTCAAGAACTTTTCATCAAATTTTCTACGAAAGGAAAGGAAGTTGAATTAAGGGGTATTGCAGGGAAACCAGGAAAGATAATTAGCTCTAATGGTATGACAAATCTTCTAAAAAAGGGGCAAAGAGGTGTAATTGCACAATTATGTTCGCTAGATGTTTCCACATCGGAGTTATCTATTTCTCCAGATCTCCAAAAAGTCCTAGACAATCATTCCAAGGTATTTGAGACTCCCAAAGGTCTCCCACCTATGCGTGATCATGATCATGCTATTCATCTGATTCCAGGAAGTGTTCCTCCAAACATCAGGCCATACATATATCCCTATGTCCAAAAAAGTGAAATTGAACATATGGTTGCAGAAATGCTAGAGGCTGGTATAATTCAACCAAGTCAAAGTTCTTTCTCTGCTCCAGTAGTATTGGTGCACAAGAAGGATGGATCATGGTGCATGTGTCCGGATTATAGGGAGCTCAACAAGCTCACTATTAAAGATAAGTTCCCCATTCCTGTCATTGATGAATTACTGGATGAATTGCATGGATCAATTTACTTCACCAAGTTGGATCTTCGTTCGGGATATCATCAAATCAGAATGAAGATTGAAGACATTCCGAAAATGGCATTTAGAACTCATGAGGGTCATTATGAATTTTTGGTCATGCCTTTTGGCCTTACCAATGCACCTTCAACATTTCAAGGTTTGATGAATTCAATTTTCAAACCATTCCTTAGAAAATTTGTGTTAGTATTTTTTGATGATATACTAATCTACAGCAAGTCTTGGAAGGATCATGTTGAACATGTTGACAGGGTGCTACAACTATTGGAGGAGAAACAATTATATGCAAAAATATCCAAATGTTTCTTTGGAGTCTAGGAGGTGGAATTTTTGGGTCATATTGTATCTCATGAAGGAGTTAAGGTAGACCCTAGCAAAATTAAAGCCATTAAGGAATGGAAAATCTCCACATCCATAAAGAATCTGCGAGGATTTCTTGGGTTGACAGAGTATTATTGCAAGTTTGTTAAGAATTATGGGAGAATAACAACACCTCTAATAACATTATTGAAGAAAGATGCATTTGCATGGACTCCGGAAGCAACAAAGGCCTTTGAACATCTTAAAGAGGCAATGTGCCAAGCACCGGTCTTAGCTACACCGAACTTCACAAAAACCTTTATTGTGGAATGTGATGCTTCAAGAAATGGAATTGGTGATGTTCTAATGCAAGATGAAAGACCCATTGCTTTTGAAAGTCGTCCAATCAAGGGAAAGTTTTTAAGCAAAGCTATTTATGAGAAGGAAATGTTGGCAATACTCCATGCACTTAAGAAATGGCGACCCTACCTAATGGGAAGACACTTCAAGGTAAAAACGGATCATGATAGCCTTAAATACTTTTTAGAACAAAGATTATCCTCTGAAGAGCAACAAAAGTGGGTCACAAAGATGTTGGGTTATGACTTTGAAATCATCTACAAAAAAGGGAAGCAAAATGTGGTGGCAGATGCACTCTCAAGAAAGGATGAGGATGTGGAAGCATTGTTGTGCGCCATTTCTATTATCCAACCAGATTGGATAAACGAAGCAAGGGAGGAATGGAAGAATGATGAAGAAGTGTGGGCACTTATTCGAAAGCTACAACAAGATTCCAGTATGTCTGATACATTTAGCTGGCAAAATGATTCATTATGGTACAAAGATCGCTTATACCTCTGTAAGAATTCCCAGCTAAAACAAAAGATTCTTATGGAATTGCACACTTCTCCCTTAGGAGGGCACTCAGGATTTTTAAAAACTTACCACAGGGTTAAGAAGGAATTTTTTTGGGATGGCCTTAAATCAGATATTCAAAAGTTTGTGGCGGAATGTTTGGTTTGCCAACAAAATAAAGTTGAAACAATTAAGACACCAGGTCTATTACAACCTTTATCCATTCCAAGCCAATGTTGGGAGGAGGTTTCAATGGATTTTATCACAGGTTTACCCAAGTCTGAGGAAAAGAGTGTCATCATGGTGGTAGTTGACAGACTTACCAAGTATGCACACTTTTGTGCATTATCACATCCATTTAAAGCCAGTACAGTTTCTACTGCATTTATGGAAACAATTCAAAAGCTACATGGAAACCCAAAGATTATTGTAAGTGACAGAGATCCCATTTTCACTGGAAATTTTTGGACAGAATTATTTTCTTGTCTTGGTACTCAGTTAGCTCATAGCTCATCTTATCATCCTCAATCTGATGGGCAAACTGAGATAGTAAACAAATGTTTGGAAGGATATCTTCGTTGCTTTGTATCTGATAAACAGACACAATGGGTCAAATGGTTGCCTCTGGCTGAATGGTGGTATAACACTTCCTTCCATACAGCAACAAAAATGACCCCATTTATGGCACTTTATGGGTATCAACCACCATCCATCACATCATATTTAAGAGAAAATTCTAAGGTTCAGGCAGTGGAACATCACATCGAACATCAACAACAAGTCCTCCAACTCTAAAGGATAACCTCGTGTTGGCACAAAATAGAATGAAACAACAGGCAGATCAACATCGCAGTGAAAGAAGTTTTGATGTAGGTGATTGGGTATTCCTACGGCTACAACCATATAAGAAAATGTCCCTAAAGCAAGCTAAGAAGGATAATAAATTATCACCAAAGTATTATGGTCCGTACAAGGTGTTGCAAAAGATTGGTACTATGGCATACAAATTGGAGCTTCCTGCAGCTTCTCGATTGCACCCAGTTTTCCATGTTTCATGTTTAAAGAAGGTTATAGGCGACAAGCTCCCAGTTCAAACAATATTGCCAGAACTTGACGAGGAAGGAAAAATTATATTGGAACCGGAAGCAGTCACAGAAACAAGAACTCGACAGCTACAAAATCGATCAATTTCAGAGTATCTTATCAAGTGGAAGAACTTATCCGCTGAAGATTCCACATGGGAGGATGAGAATTTTATGCAGAAGTATCCAGAACTACTCAAGCATTGAGGACAACACTTTTTTGAAGGAGAGGGGCATGTTGGGTCCCTATAATACTAGTGATTACCCCATTACTATTGTAGTTATACCCCTTATTTATATTGTTGTGCCCCTATTACCCCCATGTTGTTATTTCTGTGCCCCATAGAATCCCTCTATTGTTATTTTTGTGGCTTTATATTATTATTGTTAGGTCGGCTGGATTATATTGTGACTCCTTAGACTCCTATATATAGAAAGGAGGTTTTTCATTTGTATCATCCAAGAATTGTTCATTTATGTAATGTAAAGGAGGTTGCCCCTCGAAGAGGCTGAATTCTAAGGCGTTGATATATCTTTTCTATATTTTCTTGAGTTGGTTTCATAACACGTCCACTCGCCTGTTCCCCGCTCACTATTGCCCATGCATGTTAGCCGCTCGATAGCCATTGGATCTGCCTGCCCGGGATCCAACGGCTCACGATTGTCTGCCCCCGCTTTCTCCTGATGCCTCCCGCCGAGAGATCCACACCGTCCATTCGTTTAATCCAACAACCAATATTGCTCTGCCAGCCGACCACTCCACCCACTGTACAAACCATGTACTGTAACCATTCTATGCTCCTGAAAGGACAAAGGTAGTCAATTTCCGGAGCTAGGTGCATTTCCTCCTCAACAAATTCACTCCATGAATAGTATGGTTGAGGGGAAGAGGACGTGCTTCGAGAAGATCAGTGCAGTTATCAGTTATGGAGCTTCTTTCAGGCAATGCTCCACGTGCTCGAGAAATATAACAGAGGCCCGAAGACCCATTCTATCACATAAACAAAGGCCGGGAAATAACCTCTGGGAGATAGAGGCCGAGAAGCAATCATGGGCATCGATAGCACAGCTCAGCAAACCAATAGAATCAATTATGGAGCATATCTGGCATGAGAGAGCTCCCTGCCAACACAACCTAAAATATCTGAATATGGTTAGTCTTCCGTTAGAAGAAGAAACCACCGAGCCATGCCTGTCGATAGAGGGAATCAAACAGTTAGGGAACGTATCAGGAAGATCAAGACTCTGAGCCTTCTAGAGAGCTCAGGAGCATTGTAAACAGGCTATAAATCACTGTTAGTAAGATGTAATAGGGGTTCAACTTCTGGAGACTCATGATACTTTGCTACTCAAGCTTCTCATCTTCATTCATTAGTAATACAAGATAATTTTACTGTTATACATTCAATGTCCATTTTCTCTTCTATTATAAGCTTGCACTTGAACAGGTTGTTCATGTTTCTTCTGTGTTTAAGGCCAGATAACTGTCATCTTTTCTCTGCTTTGATATAGTAGATTTGAAAGCTTTTTTGTTGCCCATAGCTAACCATTCATATGTGTTCATGTATGCAATCTGCTGGTATGGTCAGTATTCTCCATCTATCCATTAAATCTACAAACTATTGAGCATTTGCAGTCTAAAGCCTTGTGTTATTGGGGGTGCTCATGCATGTCTTGAGTAAAAGCATAGTTGAAATGGTTATCTGGCTTGATCCAAACCATCATTAATTCCAATAGTTCAGAGAACAATATTGAATATTATATGTAACCAGGAATCTCTGATCTACAGCCTAGGAGAGTTTCTTGGAGTGCTAACATTAATTGGCATCGTTGTCGGGGAAAGGAAACTGAAGCTCAGTTTCCTTGGGAAACAACACAGACCCAACTTTGATGATAGATAAAGTTTGGGCACATTTTTGGTTGTAATCATCTATCTGGCGACTCTACTAGAGGCCAAACCTCTTGGAAACTCCACTCCATAATTCTGGCTTAGTTTGTGAGGCATACTAAGAGAAATCCTCAGAAATCACGAGCTGACCCAGTACCTGACCTAGAAAAGACCATCAGGGAGAAGAAAGTATTATGGAAAGGAGCATCGGGTTCAGGTAAACCTAAACAATATTCTATATCTCTTCAAGAAGGTCCTGCAATAGAACAAATACATGTTGAGAGTACAGATTCTAATGCTAGCAGTGAAGAAAAGCTCTCAGAAATTCATCAAGCTCCTTATTCTTTAGTTTCTCCTTTTGTTGTTAGCCCAAAGGGAACCTAACCTCCTATTCACCATACTCCTTTGGTCTCGTCAATCACTCCCCCACCTTCTGTCATTCATACTTCTAGTACTCTTTTAGTCACCATAGTTATGGCAGGTCCGCAAGCACCCACCAAAATGGAAAGAATCATAGCTGCTAGGTATGGACCTCAGATACTACCCACTCCTTTGAATTCTATGCCCACTGGAGAATATCATAAGTATATGCCTAAGTTCACTAGGACTGAAGGTGTCACCGTCGAAGAACACCTTGAGTCATTCTATAGTTATGCTGATAATATAGATATTAGTGAAGATGATGTGTGGATGAGAGTCTTTGTCCAAAGCCTAGATGGGGAGGCTAGGAAATGGTTCAGAGAACAAACCCCAAGATCTATAGCGGATATTGAAACTTTAGATGATGCATTCCTAAAGCATTTGGGGGGATAAGAAGGATCTCCTTTATTACCACACTGAGTTTGGGAACTTAAAGAGAGAAAATGGTGAACTGCTATCCGATTTTAATAAGAGATTTAACCACATGTACAGCAAGATACCCGCTGATGTGAAGCCCACTACTACCTCTGCTAAACTCACCTATGCTAATGATTTTGATTCTGACTTCTGCCTACTGTTGAGAGAGAGGCGATGTGCTACTTTGGCTAACATGCAAGACACAACCTTGGAGGTAGAATCAAACATCATGGCTGAAGAAAAACTCAAGGGAAATGCTGATAGAAGAAGACAGAGGGGCGAGTCTTCATCCTCCTCTGATCCCAAGATAGATAAATGGACCAAAATGATCGAGTCATTAGCCTCCAAAATTTCCAAATTAATGTTTGAGCAGCACCTTGGGAAAGGGAGAGCTCCCAATACTTTTTCTCCTATAAATCCAAATCCATATAGAAGAGCTAATGAATAGTTGTAGATATTGGAAAGAAGCAAATATGCCAATGAAAACCAAAGGTTCAAGATGCCTTTCTAGAATGTAGTCATGGAGGAAAAGCAGTTTGAAGAAGATGACGAGATCCATTGCCTTGAAGACAAAGGAAATGCTTCATTTTTGACCACATCTTCATATGAAAATTCATTATGCAATGACCAGACTAACCAAGAATGGGGTGGTGAAGCTGTTCTGTAGACTGGTGAACACCAAAGATATAATCTAAGGTCAAAGGCAAACAATGTCAAGGAGAATCCTGCTCACAGATCTGCTATCCCAACAGAGCCACAAAACACCAGATAGAAAAGGCCAGCAGCTGATCAAGTCATCCTCAAAGCACCAGCTCAAGAGGTAAGAAATTCTGACAAGTCCCCTTCCCCTTTCAGCTTTGAAGCAGAAGTCCAGAAGTTAAAAATATATTTACCTCTATTAAAACTTATAAAGAGTGAAGAGTTTAGAAAGCCTATCCTTGAAGCCCTTGAGTTGAAAGCCACACAAACCTCCACTGACTCTATCAATTTGCAAGATGATAAACCCGCAGTTGTGCTTATCCCATTGACTGAACCTGCTGATGATAATTCTCCATCATTTTATGTCTCCTTGACCATTCATGATAAAATCCCGCACAATTGCCTGCTAGACACTAGGGCTAGCCACAATCTGATGCCTAAAGCAGTCATGGAAGAATTAGGCCTTGATGTCACCAGACCATATCATGATCTATTCTCCTTTGATTCAAGAAAGGTGAAATGTCTAGGACTGATTAAAGATTTAGTCTTTACCCTAACTCAGCTTCCCATGAAGAGTATGGTGATGGACATTGTGGTAGAAGATGTCCCTCCCAAATTTGGCATGTTGTTTTCAAGAGGATGGATTAAGAGACTAGGTGGGACATTACAGAATGATCTATCTTATGCCACTGTCCCAGTTTTTGGAGGAGAAAGCAGGAGATTGTATAGAGAAGCATAGTTGGCATATATCATCAGTGATGAGAAGAATCCTTCCAATCATCCTATATATGATGTGGACATCGATTTTGGAGCATGTATACTCCAAATAGAAGAATCACAGAGGGCCTCGACCTAGATCAAGAAACCGGAAAATTAGGTCAAGGAAGAGCACGGAAGTTAGGTTTGGGAGATGTTCTGTGATGGAGCATGTTCTAGGGAGACTGTAGGAGCAGTGGTGGTGCTGGTATCTCCAAAACAAGAAAGCACACAACTGTCTTTTAAGCTGGCTTTTCAAGTAACTAATAACATAGCACAATATGAGGCTCTAATATTGGGCCTTAATGCAGCTAAAGACAGACGGATCAGAAGTATAAAAGTGTTTGGGGATGCTGATCTGATCATTCAATAGGTGAACAAAACGTTTCAATCAAAGCACCCAAGGCTAAAAGCATACAAAGATGAGGTATGGAGAGTCAAAGATTCCTTTGATAATTTATGTATTTCATATATCCCTAGAGCCAAAAATAAACTTGCTGATTCCCTTGCTGTGTCTGCTAGCATGTTCATACCTCCCATGCCTCCCAGACTAGTTTATGAAGTTCAAATGAAATATAGACCATCCTTGCCTGATAATGTCCAGCATTGGAAAGTTTTTGAAGATGATGATGAGGTGAATATGTTCCTACAAGTCATTGATGAATTTTCTGCGAATTGACCAAGAGAATGAAGCCTTGGAAGAAAGCCCCCAATCCCAGCTTAGAAATAAAATTGGTAAAGATAGCATTGTCCAACTTCCCAGCAATCATATACCTAAGGGTCTAATTCCTCTAGAAATACTTTTTGATCAGAATGATGTGCCTTATAAGGCTGCACAAAAAGAAGACCAATCTATAGTCTGTAAGTATGATATAGGGAGTCCAGATCAGCTAAGATATATAAATATGTCCACTCATCTGTCTGCTGACCAAATTTCTAAATACTACAATTTAATGAAGCAATTTGTTGATGTCTTTGCTTGGGAATATAGTGACCTGAAAACTTATGACAGAAAGATCATCTAGCATAAAATCCCTTTAGAGAAGGACACCATCCCTTTCAAGCAGAAGCTGAGACCAATAAATCCTTTGCTCCTTCCACTCATTGAAAAAGAAATTAAAAAGTTATTGGCTGCCAAAATCATAGTTCTTCTCAGATCTTCAAAGTGGGTAGCCAACTTGGTAGTGGTAAGGAAGAAAAGTGGAGAAATCAGACTTTGTGTTGATTTCAGGAACTTAAACAAATGCTCTAGGAAAGACAATTATCCCCTACCCAAGATGGAGCATTTGCTATAGAAAGTCTCAGGAGCCAAAGTGATGACTTTCTTGGATGGATTTTCTGGGTATAATCAGGTTGCTGTGCATCCAGATGATCAAGAGAAGACTGCATTCACCACTCCTTGGGGCACTTTTATGTATTCCAAGATGCCTTTTGGGTTGATGAATGTTGGAGCCACCTTTCAAAGAGCTATGGATATAGCATTTGTGGGAGAGAAGGATAAATTTGTCCTTATCTACCTTGATGATATAACAGTATACTTCAACAACCATCAAGACCATGTGCAACATTTGAAGAAAGTGTTTTTGAAGTGCATAAGGTTTGGGATTTCAGTAAATCCTAAGAAGTCACAGTTTGCTTTAGAAGAAGGCAAGTTGTTGGGACATATTGTTTCTAATGCAGGTGTCCGAATTGACCCATAAAGAGTAAAAGAGATACAGACCTTTCCTGTCCCGAGATCGAAGAAGGACATCCAGTCCTTTCTGAGCAAGATTAATTTTGTAAGGAGGTTTATCCCAAATTTTGCAGAACTTGTGAAGCATATTACCTTTATGTTGAAAAATGGGTCAGAAATCAAATGGACTAGCACAGTAAGAAAATCCTTTGAGTCCATTAAACAAGTTATTATGGAGGCTCCCACTTTAATCAGTCCAGATTATAGCAAGGAGTTCCATATATTTTCTTTTGCCTCCGTTGACACACTTGCAGAAGTTTTATTGCAAGCAGATGAAGAAGGCTCAGAGCATCCGGTGGCATTTTTTAGTAAAACCTTAAGGGATGCTGAGCTAAGGTATGATATCATTGAGAAACAAGCATACGCTCTTATCAAATCTTTGAAAGCTTTGAGAGTTTATATTCTGGATTCCAAAATAGTTTCATATGTACCCTCTAATGCAATAAAAGATGTCTTAACACAACCTGATGCTGATGGAGGAAGGGCTAAATGGATTGCAAAATTAATTGAATTTAATATAGAACTGAAGCCCACTAAGCTTGTCACAGGTCAGGGTCTTGCCAGACTATTAGCTGAAGAAAATTGCAGAACATTGGACATGAACCTCATGTGTTTGAATTCAGAAAATGGTCAAATAGAAGAAGAGGAAGCAACTGAACCAGGAGAAAAGCATTCATTGACAGAGAATCTAGCTTCTTGTGATTGGTATTCTGTAATAGCTAATTTCTTGCTGAAGCTAGAAATCCCTCCAAGCCTTACTCAAAGTCTAGCCAGCACTGTTAAACTCAAGGCAGCAAAATATTGCATCCATGAAAATCTGCTCTATTGGAGGGACCCATCTAGAACGCTTTAGAGGTGTTTGGACAAAGAACAGTCAATGGAAGTTATGCAGCAGTTTCATTCCAGCATGTGTGGAGGAAATCATTACTAGAAAACTACAGCCCACAAGATCCTCAGGGCTGGGTGCTATTGGCCCACCTTATTTTCTAATGTCTTTTCATTTGTTAAATCTTGTGACAGGTGCCAAAGATTCGAAGGGAAACAACAATTGAAGTCCTTGCCCTTAAAACCAATACATGCAAAAGGACCTTTTCAACAGTGGGGCTTGGATTTCATTGGAGAAATCAATCCACATTCCGGTGGCTAGCATAGATGGATATTAGTAGCCACTGATTATTTTACTAAGTGGATTGAAGAAATCCCTACCAGAAAGACTGATCATAATGTGGTCATGAAGTTTTTGATTGAGCATATCTTCACTAGATTTGGTTGTCCACATAAATTAGTCATAGATAATGCAGCATCCTTTAAAGAAAAATAATTGGTGGAAATGTGTAATTCAATGGGCATTAAACTGGTTCATTCCACCTCATACTACCCTCAAGGCAATGGTCTAGCAGAATCTTCCAACAAAAGTCTGATAAGGATAAATAAGAAGTTGTTGGAGGACAACAAAAAGAATTGGGATTCTAAGCTCAAATATGCACTTTGGGCTGACAGAGTGACCATTAAAAGATACATAGGTAATTATCCATTCAAGCTGGTGTATGGCACCGAAGCTGTGTTCCCAATTCAGTTAACTCTCCCTGTGGCAAAGTTCCTGTAACAAGAACAGGATGAGGAAGAAGATATGGCAAAAAGAATCACTGATTTAGAAGAGGTACATCAGATTAGAGAGCAGCTGGTTGAAAAGTCTGCAGCACATCAGAAAAAGATCAAGGAAGCCTTTAACAAAAGGACAAAAATAGATAGTTTTGAAGTTGGAGACATGTTCCTTAAATGGGATGCACTAAAAGAAAAGAAAGGCAACCATGGGAAGTTTGATGCTTTCTGGACAAGGCCTTTTATCATTTCTTAGATCAAAGGGAACAATACCTTCATGCTACAAAGTATGGGGGGAGAAGAAATTTTTGATGGCCCAGTTAATGGGCGTTTTCTGAAAATTTATGTGATTTAAGGCCTTTTGGCCTTAAAATTTGTAAATATTTTATTTTAGCAGTTTTAGTGTAGGTTCAGTCAGACTCCATGCCCAATGGAACACTAGGAAATTTTGCTAATTTGTTTTCATCAGAAAGGCAGTGATTTGCAGGTTCTTGAGACCTCACAGGGAGGATCTCATCCCCAAAAGGAGCTAGTGTTAGCTCTGCTACATACTTCAGCATTTCGAGGACCAAATACCAGCTCGGCCATGAGTTTATGCAAAAAAGGCAGATCGCAGTAGTCTTTTCCTCCCTTCTCCTCTATTTTTCCTTATACTCCATAGCCCCGCCATTGTTGCTTTTCCTCCTAAAACCTCTCCATCCCCCTTTAAACCCTCCAAAACCCAAAAAAGTCATTTTTAGCCCCTTTTCCTTAGTCCTCGGGCGCTTAACCCATGAAACCGTGCCCATATAACCCTCCGCCGCATTCACAACCATCGATTTGTTGTGCCTCGATCTGACGGTCCCACGCTGCACATAACTCGCTTGCTTGTTCCATGCCGTCCGATCGCTTACCATGAGATCCAACAGTATCCGCCTCCTCTGTTGCCAAAACTTACCCATGCTTTAACTCGCGGGGAAAGTGGTTTCCTGCTGGTCCCATCTTCCACGCGTCGCATGATAAATGGGATTGCGCCCCACTATACGATTAGCACCCATCTGTCAACAGCAGTGCAGGGAATACCGCTTACTACCCACTCACTTGTTCCCCGCTCGCTATCACCCGTGCATGTTAGCTGCCCGATAGCTGTTGGATCTGCCCGCCTAGGATCCAACGGCTCACAATTGTCCGCCCCCGCTTTCTCCCGATGCCTCCCGCCGAGAGATCCCCGCTGTTCATTCATTTAATCCAACGACCAATATTGCTCTGCCATCCGACCACTCCGCCCACTATACAAACCACATACTATAACCATTCTATGCTCCCTAAAGGACGAAGGTAGTCAATTTCCGGTGCCAGGTGCATTTCCTCCTCAAAAACTTTGCTCCACGAACAGTATGGCTGAGGGGAAGAGGATGTGCTTCGAGCAGATCAGTGCAGTTATCAGTTATGGAGCTTCTTTCAGACAACACTCCACCTGCTTGAGAAAGATAACAGAGGACTGAAGACCCATTCTATCACATAAAAAAAGGTTGGGAAATAACCTCCGGGAGACAGAGGCCGAGAAGCAATCATGGGCATTGATAACACAGCTCAGAAAACCAACAGAATCAATTATGGAGCATATCTGGCACGAGAGAGCTCCCTACCAACACAGCCTAAAATATCTAAATATGGTTAGTCTTCTGTTAGAAGAAGAAACCACCGAGCCATGCCTGCCGATAGAGGAAATCAAACATTTAGGGAACGGATAAGGAAGATTAAGACTCTGAGCCTTCTAGAGAGCTCAGGAGCATTGTAAATAGGCTATAAATAGCTGTTAGTAAGATGTAATAGGGGTTCAACTTCTGGAGACTCATGAGACTTTGCTACTCAAGCTTCTCATCTTCATTCATTAGTAATACAAGCTACTTTTGTTGTTGTACGTTCAATGTCCATTTTCTCTTCTGTTCTGAGCTTGCACTTGAATAGGTTGTTCATGTTTCTTCTGTGTTTAAGGCTAGATAACTATCATATTATCTCTGCTTTGATATAGTAGATTTTCAAGCTTCTTTGTTGCCCATAGCTAGCCATTCATATGTGTTCAAGTATGCAATCTGCTGGTATGGTCAATATTCTCCATCTATCCATTAAATCTACAAACTATTGAGCATTTGCAGTCTAAAGCCTTGTGTTATTGGGGGTGTTCATGCATGTCTTGAGTAAAAACATAGTTGAAATGGTTATCTGGCTTGATACAAACCATCATTAATTCCAACAGTTCAGAGAATAATATTGAAGATTATATGTTACTAGGCATCTTCGATCTACAACCTAGGAGAGTTTCTTGGAGTGCTAACAGGTTGTAAAATAAAGGAATGTTTGTAACTGTGAAAAAAAACCCAAGTATTGGATTAACAATTATATTGAGAGGGGGTGAACTAATATAACACAATTTTATACTATTTAAAACATTTAATCACAAAATAATACAAGTCACATAAGAGCATTGAATGGAATATATACAAGGAAATCCATCTGGGAGAGAGCCATAAAAATTCTTTTAAATATTTAATTGAAGAAGGCACCAACTTTGTTATAATATTTGTGGGCACCAACTTACTAGAGACACCAATCCCCTCACCTTTGGAAGCACAATCTTGTAGGATACACCAATCCCCTCATATTTTCAAGCACCAACTTGCAGGAGACACCAATCCTATTCGGATCTACTAATCCAATGCATTTTACCTTCAAGATCTCTGTTTCATTACATTTCCAAACTGGGTCCAGAGGCAATTTCTTCAATTCTTTCACAAACAACGATCTTTAATTTATATCTCCATACTTTTTTTTTTCCTCAACATCAAATCACTCTCCTTGGTTCACCTACAATCATTTAACATATTGCACAACATTTCACTCTTTCTGGCACCCTCTTCACTGCCTTAGATCTCAGAACATTACCATCTGCTTACACTTTGTTCACACTTATTCTTTCTCAAATCTTCCAACACACTCTGTCTATTCCCTTTGTCCCTTCTCTTATTGGATGTGATATTTAGTATTTATTCTCTTCTCTCACATAGTTTTCACACTCACTTCACATACGTTCTCTCCACATGCTCATGCTCTCCTTATGCATGCGATCCCCTTACTCATGGTCTCTAATGGTGTATGATTTTTATCTAATTCTCTAATCACCACACTTCCTTTAACTCATTTATTCTATTTATATTTTGGAGCACAATATCGATTCTCCGTTTGGATCCTTCTTAGCACATTTTCTTACTTGGGCACTTTAATATTTTGGAAATTTCCCTTGATTGTGATCGTGGGATATGACCATTACCCAAACACCTTGGACATCGAGTGATTACACTTTGATTCTTTCCCAGAAAAATGATGAGCCAATGAACCTATAGCTCTAAGGGCTAGCCTCAATGCTCCCCATAAAAATACACTATAACTGATGACTTTAACACATCAAGCATTGGTAGATCAGGTCTACTCAATACTTTCTAAACACAAAAAGACCATGTATTAAGATAGAAGTACCGAGACCTAAAGATATTAAGAGATATTGTTTAACATCTCAAACTGGAGACTATGACTTGGAGCAGAAACCATGGTCTTGTACTATCAATGGTCTTGTCCATTTTCATATGATAGGTAATTTCCTATTACTTCAAGCATTCACACCTCATATTGATATATTCCTAGTCCATTTAATACTTTAGTGCTCCAATGACCGAAGGTCCTGATATGGGACCCACTTGGTTTGACCTTTTGCTTTTTGGATTGGTGAAATCAGTCCATTGTCATTTCAATTTCAACACTATGATGTTTTGGTAGCCCACAATCTGATATGGGATCCATAATTTCCACATCACCTACCACTTGCTTTCCAAATCATCCATTACAGTCAATCAACACTTATCACATGTCCAAGTGCTGACACACTTCTACCACATGTCACATAGCAAACATTCACTTAGCTTATCAAAAATGCAAAATCAACCTGTCATATGTCTCCACCTCGTCCATCCACATTAGCTATCCTACCATCTAGCATCCACGTCATCACTACCACTTGGCCTACCATGTCAGCTTAAGATACCATATATGATGAAGTCGAAGGGTCTTTATGCTTTTGAACAATGTTAATACTTCCCAAGTCAATATCTTAGCCCTTAGGAGCTAGCTCGTTGGCTCGTTGTGACCAAGAGTGATGAGTAGGGGCTAACTGTCTTTGTCTTCTCAGACTTCTTGGCTTTCTCAGTCTAATTGGACTTCATTTCTTTCTCATCCTTCTTGGCTTGATTTTCTTGTTTCCTTGTTGGCTTGATTTATTTGCTTCCTTCTTGACCTTCTCATCCTTCTCAACCTTCTCAACTTGATTTTCTTATTACCTTCACAAACTTTTCAACTTGATCTTCTTTCTTCCTTCTCCCACTTCAACTCATTCAAATAGATCAACCTTCTAATCTTGACAACAATGACACGAATATAAACAATCTCTCCCTGTGTCATTGATGGAAACCCCTGGCATTGGAGCACTGATAACCCTTGGCACCCTTGTGCACTTTGATTGTTTCTTTCCAATCCATGTTCACTTTAAGCTTTGAACCAAGTAATCTCTACACGAACTTCTTTCACAACCAATTTATAGACTCTGCATCAATGGTTGAATACCACACTAGTAGTTGATCTCTCCTATGGAATTGAACTAATTATTTTCTCCCTCTACACTAAACGAATCTCCAACTAAGTGGCTAAATGTTGCATCATTTCTCTAAACCAATTTTTTAACCAATGACCAAATTCTCTACACCAGTATCCATACCAATGTTTAAACTCTGCTCTAATAGGATGTCTCTCCCCCTATATGTTGTTCATAGCTCCAATGACCAAGCAAGTTAACTCCCTCCCCCCTTGACATTAATGACAAGTGGTTGAGTTTTAAACTAATAATATAAAGTAATCATTGATACTAATGTTAGATCCCATAATACCAACTATTCATATCTTATACCAATCGATCATGCATGGTTATTCATCTAATCCCCCACGAACGAATGCTTCTCCTTATTGTCAACTCTCTCTCTCCTTGATCATGAGCATAAAACACGTGTTTCCTAGAGGTTTTGACACCAATGAATGGTTTGATACCATTTACTAAGTACTTACAACAAGTATTAATACCATTTACTAAGTACTTACAAAGAGTATTAATACCATTTACTAAGTACTTACACCAAGTACTAGTACCATTTAATGAGAACTTACACCAATTATTAATATCAATTGTGTTTGCCAAGTGGAATAATTCTAATTATACCAATTATAAAAATTCTAAAATTTTTCCATTTCATAATTCTTGTCCTATAGCTCACTCTCTAATATCTTAACATCTATTGAAGATTTTTCATACCCCATACTATCAATATTAATGAAAAGAGAGAGATATTCCTCCCAACCTTTATCTTAGTTACTCAAATGGATGTCTGGGAAGATATTTGGTGAATATATATGAAATTTGTTATTTAGAAGCAATATATTCACACCTTACAAATTCATCACCTACCTAGTCTCTTAAGAAGTGATAATGAATAGGGATATCCTTTTTATTTCAGTACATTACAAGATTCTTGGAAATGTTAATAGCACTAGTATTATCACACATGATTGGAATGGGTGAGCATATTCTAGCTTGTTCATACCCCATACTATCAATATTAATGAAAAGAGAGAGACATTCCTCCCAACCTTTATCTTAGTTACTCAAATGGATGTCTGGGAAGATATTTGGTGAATATATATGAAATTTGTTATTTAGAAGCAATATATTCACACCTTACAAATTCATCACCTACCTAGTCTCTTAAGAAGTGATAATGAATAGGGATATCCTTTTTATTTCAGTACATTACAAGATTCTTGGAAATGTTAATAGCACTAGTATTATCACACATGATTGGAATGGGTGAGCATATTCTAGCTTGATATCCTTTAGGGTTTATTTCATCTATAGGACCTAAGTTCAACATGCAACTACTACTATGTACTTGGATTTAGCTATAGACAATGAGATGGAGGTCTACTTCTTATTCAACCATGATACTAAGAGTTATCCAAAATGAAGACTACACGACTTGTGCTCTTTTTTTCATGAACATTGCCTACTCAATCTCCATCTATGGAAATTAATAGTTCCCTTTAGATATCTAAATATTATTTTCACCACATTCACATGGCTCTCCTTCAGAGTAGACAGAAATCTAGAAACCAATCCAATAGCTTGCATTATATTAGGTCTTGAGGTTGTTATGTATAGGGTGATTCCAATCATTAACCTACACATACTTTGATTTGCATTATAGGATTCATCATCCTTACTCAACTTGCACCCTATGACCATATGTGTGTTGATAGGTGTACATTCTTCCATGCCAAATTTATTCAATATTTCCTTTGGGTATTTGGTTTGAGAGATAAAAATAGATTTGTCAGATTGAGCATTTTTTAATGCAAGAAAGAATGATAACTCTTACAACATGGACACTCAAACTCCTTTTAGATGTTTGCTACAAAATATTTACCCATTTGCTCCACATCACTTCCAAAGATGATATGATTCACATACATGGCAATGATTAGTAAATTGTCACAACCAATTTTAATATAAATATCATTGTCTGCTATGCCATTTGTGAATCCTTGCTATGGTAGATATCTATCAAGCCTTGAATGCTAGTATCTTGGATATTATTTTAATCCATATAGTTCTTTCTTTAGTTTACATACCTGATATGCATCTTTAGATAGTTGAATCGCTCTAATTTTTCCATGTACACATCCTCTTCTAAATCACCATTTAGAAATGTAGAATTGACATCCATTTGATATACTTTTAATTTTATGAAACATGCAAATTCTAGGAACATGCTTATTATTTTCATTCTAGCTATAGGATAAAATTTTAATGCAAAATCAATGCCTTCTACCTATGCATACCCTTTGCAAACTAGTTTGGTTTTATTCCTCACTACTTGTCCATATTCATTCAACTTGTTTCTAAAGACCCACTTGGTGCGAATTACATGTTTGCCTTTTGGTCTAGGTACAATTTCCCATGTGTTTTTTTTCTTTATCTGATCTACTTCTTCATTCATTGCCTTGAGCCAATGCTTATCTTCATTAGCCTGGTCAAAATATTTGGGTTATATTCTAGAAAATAGTGCTATACTTGCATGTATGGGGGTGCTAATTAATTTCCTTCTAGTTTGAACTCTTGATTTTCTATTTCCAAGTATTTTATTTCCAGGATGAGATTTTTTCATATACCTTGATGGATTTTTGTGGTATTGAGGTGCCATATCTTCTTCTTATTCATCTCTCTTCTTATTATTCCTTTTTTAGATCTACTCTTGTTGTCTTGTCTTATTCTTCATTGATTTGTGGCATTGCTATTTGGGGAAATGCTTCATATACCCTTACACGAATACTTTCCACTATGTTTCTTAGTATTCTATTGTAACACTTGTAGCTTTTCCTTCTGGAGTAACCAAGAAATATTCCTTCATTATCTCTAGAGTCAAACATTCCTAGATTATCTCTGTTCCTCTTGATATATCACTTTATTCCAAATACTCTTAGATGCTTGACTTAAGCTGGTATACCTCTCCATAACTCATGGGGTTGTTATCACTATTTTCTATTAGTTGAGATATGTTTAATATGGAGAAAATTGTTTGAATCACCTCTCACCAAAAAATTTCTAGTACCTTTGCTTCATCCAACATAGCTCTTGACATCTCTTACAATGATTTATTATTTATTTCAACTGCTCCATTATGTTGAGGGGTTATGGCTATTGAGTATTGTCTTATAATTTCATGCTCTTAATGTAATTCACTGGAAGTCATCTTAGGTAAACTCTCCTCCTCTATCAGCTCTCAAACACTTTATATTTAGATCCATTTCATTTTCAACTTGAGATTTGAATATCTTGAACCTACTAAGGGCTTCTAACTTTTATTTAAGAAGCATGATCCATGTTTACCTTCTACAATCATCAATAAAGAGTATGGATATATTTCTCCTCTTAAGGTTTGGATTCTTATCGCAGGGGCTTCACTCAATTAACCTATGACATATCACGTGTGTTCATGGCACATTAAACAATACCCTTAATTTGACTACATATTGGAAAATACCTCTAAAAATCGCATTATTTAACCCCCTACCAATACAAATTCAATACAACTTACTAATTTAAAAACCCCTATTTTCACTAGATATTGTAGGTATCTATTTTTTCATTAATGTTTTTTATACCCCTTTATATTTTTTCATTAACTTTGGGCTCCATTTTTTATACCCACCAATATAAAAACTCTCTCTCCCTATATATCCCTCAATATATTATGTCATTTTTTCCTCAATAAATATCCCCCAATATGAACCCACATGGTATGGTATTTCTCCCTCAGTGAAGTCCCCGTGATTCTCATAGGATCATATACATCTATATGAACTATCTCTAGTGGTCTAAATGATGAATATTATTTTGTGTTGAATTGACCCTTGTGTGCTTCCTAAATTGACGTGCTTGCATATGGAATCATTCAGATTTGATATCTTTGGAATGACCCTCACTTATTTTGTATTACTAAATTTTAACAGGTTTTTAAAATTTATATGCCCCATTCTTCTATGCAACTAGATTTCATCCACTTTAGTCATGCATCGTTATTCTTTGGCTCCATAAAAAACATATACATTGCTAGGAGTTCTAATTTCTTTGGCTATCACTTGCCTAGATTCTAGTTACTATTTTCAAATCCCTTAGAATGAAATGTGAGGTCATATCCTTGGTCACACATTTGACTAACACTGAACATATTGTGCTTTAGACCATCAACATATAAATTTTTCTGAGACTTTGTCTTTCCATTTAAGCTAATGACCCCATTACCTTTTATCCTAGTTGGTGCATTATTGTCAAAAGTGACACTTCCTCCTTTGTATTATTTTAAGGAAAGGAATTTACTCTTATCCCTTATCATTTTCTTTGAGAATCCACTATCAATATACCATTTACCTTCTTGCTTGTGAACATACAATGCAAGCCCACATTCTTCATATTTTTCTGGCTTCTTCTTCCGTCTCTTAGTGTTTTCTTATTGTTGAAGATGTTTGGGATATTTTTTCCCAGGGGTACTTATGAATATTCTCCTACATTCACTTTCCTTGTGAAAAGAAATATTATAGTTATAACATTCAATTTCATCCAAGAGATTAGAAAATGCATTGTTTTTGCTAGTACAAGAATTCCTAGATATAAGAATTAATAACTGACTAGATTTAACATTTTCATTTTTCATATATCTACGAGATCTACAATTTAAAACCTTATGACTAAAGCCATGACATGAGAAATAATAGACTTAAAATAGATTCGAGTACCTAAAAGGGAATGGCCTTCATGGAGGAGTGGTTCTGCCGAACCCTTTCTAATGTTCTTGCCAATTCTTTGATTTACCTTGAGTATAAATTGTGGAGTTAATGGTATCATTTATTTGTTTCTTCTTTTTATCAGTGCCTCTGTTTACCTCTTTGGACCTTCCTTTGAGCGCATTTGCATAACCAATGGGATCTCCTTTTTCTAAGGACTTTGTGCTTGACTCTCCTTTCGAGATCTCATGGTTCTCTTCGTAACCCAAACTTATATTGATTGTCGGTGATATTTGTTTATTGAGGATATTATTAAGGTTTTTAGGGAATTTTACAAGTATTAATTTAAGATCCATTGGAGCTCTAGATTACTCTAGATATTTTCTTAGAAAAAATATCTCTACTTCAAGCCTCTCCCATTTTCTCTCCCATTCTGTCAACTAATATGAAAGAATTTCTTCTCTTCTCTTTGCCTCTTCAAGTTGGGTACTTAGAAGGATAATTGCTTCCTCATTTGTACTTGAGTCTGTATTTTCATATTTCTTGGATGGATCCTTTCTTAAATATGCATCTCTCTTTTCTAATCCTCATCTCATATCTTGTGAGAATTCTATGTAGTTCTTCCATATTTAACGTGTCTAGGTCCATATCCTCAGTGGCTAAAATATTTGCATTGAATATCATAAGAAGAGATCTCAATACTTTATGAACAAAAATGCTTTATAAAACTTTTCATCAAGACCTTAAATGTTTTTTCCAACTTCGTCAACTCTAAGAAAGTATCCTACAATATTTTCATCTTTGTTCAATATATTTATACTTTCAAACCTCATTGTGTCTACAGTTATTTCCTTACCTTAGCATCTTCTTCGTATTTAATCTAGAGCTTATCGTAGATATCCTTGATAGATATAAAACATATTACCTTAACAAGTTCATAGTCAACAAGACCACACATAATTCCTTTCTTTTCCTTTGCATTGTTTGTAGAGGGCCTTCCTCCATCTAGATCTATTGGAGGAGTTTCTAGATTTCTATTTCCATCTTCAATAGACATCCAAATGTCAACACCAAGAGACATTAAATAATCACTTTTTCTTACCTTCCAGAAAGTATAATTAGACCCATCAAATATAGAAGATTTAGTTGTGTAACACCCCTGCTCGACCCTTGGAATGTAAATAGCATGAATATGTAGAACTAGGATGGTGAGACGAAACATACAAAATAGACTGGTTATCTGATGACATCTTTTGAGGGCCATTGTGCCCATGTGCATGTCTATATACATGTTATGGGGGGCATTGTGGCCATGTGCGTGAGGGTTATATTTTTTTCTCATGTGGATGAGTGTTATGTCTTTTGGGGGTTGTATTCTCATGTGAACACATTTTATATTTCTATGTGTTTTGAAGCTAGAAGGCACAAAAATTTAATTATGATAACACATGCATGTTAATAAAATATAATAGCTACAAATTAAAAATACATAGAGAGTACGGGGAGATGAGACTCCATGGATGATAAAAGGGGCTCATATAATTTCATAAGCATTAAATAAAAGGAACCCATGCATATAATCATTGTCCATTAAATGGCTTAGGAGAATGCCATGTGGTCGAAAGAGGGCATGCATATGAAAAGAGCATGTTGGCACTGTGGGGGGTAGGGGGGGGGGGGGTGTTTCATGATCATTCATTCTAGTAGGTTGTAAGGAAAGTGTATAAAGAAACATGGAAAGGGAGTTTATAAGGGTACCTGGAAGAATTATGAATGAAGTGGTCCAACTCTTGGAAGCCATGGGACACTAAAAAATTCATATCCAGCTGAGTAAGCTATCCTAGAAGGTGGTGGCATAGCCCGAGGGGCTGCAGGTGTAGAGAAGGGAGTGCACCACTTTGGGTGTAGGATTATGGGGAATGTGAGCCTATTATTTGGAGGTTATCGATTTCTGTACCTTGGCTATGTGCGGGCTTGGAAGGTGTTGGCTACCCAACAAATCCCCTTCCATTTTATCTAAATGAAATGGGCCCCCTTGTTTATATTAGATTCCTAAGTTAATTTATTTCCTTGTTGATTTTGAAAGTCGATTTCATCTTCTTTCATATTGTTAAATCTTTCAATAAATGATAGAAGTATTCAATTTTCAAGGCTAATGGAATGTGCCTTGGAACATATTTGTAACATGCTTCTTTACATTGACCCCATGGCTTATTTCTATGATTACTAGTTTTAATAAGTATAGGATTTATTGTAATTCATAATGCTATCATCAACAATTTATGAGTTGGTGTTTGTTCCTATGTTTCCTTGAAAGTTTGAATGCAGTTTTGTTTACTTATCCTTTAGGTTACGCAAACACCACTATTTGTGATTCCAATACCCACATTATGGATTGATTTTTTTTTTTTTAAGTAATCTGTAACAATTCAAATAAGGTTTAAGCTATATGTCATATCATATTATTAGATTTGAATTTCATGTTTATATGATCCCAATCCTTTTAAACCAAGGATTGAATATTAATGATTAATGGATTACAAAAATTTGAATGTGGTTTATGGGATTGCAATGTTTGATTTTCACTGACCTCCTATACTTTTGAACCTAACAACTGATAGTAATATCATACTATAAATCATTCATATTTGAAAGGGATGGTAATCAATGTTTGACAGGTCATTATGATTATGTGGAAATATTGGTTTTAGTGGCACATTGTGCAACCAACATTTGGCCTATGGTCATGAGTGAATAATTTTGAGGGAATATTTTCTCTGTATTTATTAGACCATTCATTACTCCACTTTGTACCACCAGTACTCGATCCTCTATTTCATTTCAAACCTATCAATACCTAAAACGTAATTTTGCAGGAGACTATTGTTTCACCCTAATTCAAACTATGTTTTGACCATTTAACAAAAGTCTCTAGTATGTTGGTCTATCAACTTTCATTTTGTCATAACCTAACTGAATGCTCTACCATTTTTCTGTGAATAAACTTTGCCCTTTCTTGTCTTGTTTAATTGCCTTCGTGTGAGAATTGAACCCCTTGGTGGTGAGATGATAGAAGCCTATGAGGAGTTTTTGGCCATGTTCAAAGAAGCAGGTTGGTGGGATTTTATCCAAGATTTTCAAGGCCACAATGTCAAAGTCGCCAAGTCCTTTATACAAACCTACAACCAGGAGTGGGAGATGATGAAATTCTTGTAAATGAAGTTTTCATAGTTGAAGCTACTCATATGCCTACTGAAGGATAAAAATGGTCGAAGCACTACTGTGTTAAGAACATTCCATGGTACAAATTTCTCATCTCCAAAAAGACATCCTAAAATGTGAAAAGTATGCTTGTCAACTTATTGAAAACCAAATGGTGAGACTTAGTGTTGATTATCATATTCTATGTTAATTTTGAGGGCTTCTATGATTTTTTTCTACTATCATTTTCTGTTTCTTATGGTTTTTCTGGGTTACAAGTTAAATGTATCATATTATCTCTTCCAAAGTATCACTAAAATGTCGAAGTTATACTAAAGAGGTTTCAAAAACCTTGTTAGGAGTTTGTTTCACTATGGTTTGATTTAGATTTTGGTCGAGTTTTGACTGTCCCAAATAGGGGATTATTGAGAATCATTTCTTGGTAGAAATAATTTTTTGAATCCTCCAGTAAATGACAGGGAAAAAATCTCATCGAACATTGAAGAAGTTGAGGGTTTTCATGAGAAATCATTAGAAACCTAAGCTTCTGTGGTTTGTCAAAGTTCTATGCCTGAAAACCCTAGCCGACCATATCAATTGAGCATGCTAAATAGAACATATGAAGAGACTATAGACTTGGTCTTCACTCATCTTACTTGTAATATGGCTAAAAGGACTAAATTTGTTTTTTTTTAACAAAACCTTGATCACACTCTGTCCGGAAACTCTAAGTCCGAGCCAAATTTTATATGTATTGTGACCAGCATGAACTTGTAGACAAAATAATCAAACATGATAAAATTGCAACCAAACCTTCTAAGGGTAGGAGTAAATATTTAGCTCATCAGATATCTCGAGCCAAAAGGAATAGGTATGAAAAGGGTTCAACTATGGCTATCTCTATCTAGATAGATATTCCTGACGAAGATACACCTAAAAAGGGAAAGCCAGAAACCTATCCTGTTGAAGATGTTAAAGATAATAATGTCTTCAACAAATTCAACAATGCTACATTTGGGTTTGATAATGACTATAAGAATCAAAAGGACTCGCATAGATGCTTGCAGATTTTGTTCTAGCAGGAGAAATACACAATCATATTTCCTTATCTTAAATACAAAGTTCATGAATTGCAAGAAGAGAATAGACAAATTAGGCTGCAAAGAAAATCCGTGGAAAAACAACATGGTAGACAAGTTACCAAGCTCAAATAAAAATTATAGTTGGCCGAGAAACAAGTAGTAATTAAGCATTCTAGTATTAACATTATTATCACATATGATCCACAAAATCTTATTACTTCCAAATTATTAATGTTTGGGTCAACGATTTTATATTTTCATATTGTTTCAAAGGTATGAATAACTGCTAGTTGGTTTAATAATTTTAGTTGGTATATTTTTGATATGTGATAATTTTGTATGGTATATTTTATGTAGAAATACATTATCAAACATTGAATTAGGGGGGGATGGAAAAGGTGAAGTTTTCACCTGGTGACATTGAAATTTTGTTTATACAATTTGCTGTAAGATTTGATATTAAATGATTTTAATATAAAGACATAATTGCCCTATTTTTAATATTTCATTGTTACCTATTTAAATTTCAATGGTTTCTTTGATTGTGGATCAAGAAGTCCTGAAGTTTAGATTAATGTCTCTCACTTATCTGTGTTTCATAGAGTCGATGTTTAGAATAACAATTCCTCTTCCCATCATTGACTAATTTTGTTTGTTTGGATTTCAAATCAACTTAATTATTGTGATTATAGTTTAAATGGATTAATTTGGTTATCATATCATGTGCGTTTATATTTATGAAATGTATTTCATTAATTGAAAATTGCTACATTTACAATATTGATGCAAACAAAATTAGTAACATGATTGTTTTACTTTCTTAACTTGTTCTTTTATCTTTCATTTTTATGAGCAGGTGTATCTAGTTTATATTAAATGAATGATTATTTTATTTAAAGAGAAAGTAAAACTAGTCCTTTAATTATTTACATTCTTTTGGCCAAGATATATTTATATTTAGTATTTTTACATTTTATCTCTTTTATGATTTTAATGTAAAATTCATTAAAGCGAGTCAAAATTTATTTCAATTTTTTAGAAAAATTAATGAATACATTGTGATCTTTCTCATTATCTTTTAATTTATTTTTGCACTAAAAGTCAATTTTATTTTATGATTAATAATTATTCTTTCTGTTTAAAATTTAAATCATTCTTTAAATTCTTTATAACTCATCTCTTTCCACTAGTTAGAGTTTTCTTCTGGTGATTCTACAAATTGTATATTTGTACATAGTTGTTAACCCCTAACTAGCAGTAAGTATTCATGTAGGACACTTAGAAGAGATTTAACAATTCATTTCTTTTAAGGGAAGGAAATATCTAGCTAATGAAGCCACTAAACCTGAGAGGAAAAGGCACACCCAATGGCTTGGGTTATTTAAAGAACATCAGTCTAGGCTATCTCCTCTTGTTGACAAGTGGTCATTTATTCTTGTCAATAAAAGTGTACCTGAAATACCTATGAGGGAAGTGGAACTCTTGGCAGCCATAGAACTCTAAAACATCCCTAGCTGACTGAGATTGGCCTTGATGGGGGATGTGAGCCTGCTAGTTGTAGGATGCTGAATTTGTTACCTTGGCCAATTAACGATACAGCAATGACAGCCCACAGCAGCTCACGGCAGCCATTCAACTTCGAGGTATGTGACTAATCTCATTCTTCTATTGCATAGATTTAATTGGGAACTGCATAAACGAATGGGATGAGGGATTAAGCCACGAATGTAGCAAGGCTCAACTGATCGTTTGCTTCAGAACTCCGCCGGCAGCCACGCAGTGCACGTGGACAATGGACTCACGTAAAAAATTAAAAAAAATTGTAAAAGAAAAAATAGTGATCAGAAGTTTAACTCTAGTGCAGTTGATTAACAAATAGAAGACATGCAGTTCATAAAATCACTTCAGTTCGAAGAAGCCAGCGTGCATGTGTTTTTCCACATCACCACAAATCATGCAGTCAATAAAGGAACGCTCGGCTGAAGACTCACGTTAATTGTGGGTCAGGAACACTTGCTAACTGTTGTGCATTTACACTTGCAAAGGTTAAACTCACGTCCTTCATCAAGTTTTTGGGCTTGTTAACAATTCTCCCGCATGCAAAGATCATTCGAAGGCCGAATCACGCTCTACAGGCGTTTCTACAGGATGTCGTCTACAGGAAAGGCAGAAAACAGTCCTGCAGAAAGAAAACATGAGGAGCTTCTGTGGGTTGATGCTTCCGTTGGCTGACCACGGGATTTCTAGAAAAGTTCAAGCTCAAAACGAAGAGAAAGGAGGAAGATGTTGAAGGCCACATTCTCGTTTCCATGCATTTCCTTTTGCATTTTCTTTTGCACTGCTATGAAAAAAATCAGTTGGTATAGTTCCTTTCGAGACTATGTTTGCCTCAGTCCTTTTATGGTTTGGAATTGTATCCATTGGATTGTTCTTCAGATTAACTTCAATATGGTTGCATCAGTCCTACTGTATATTTGGGTTCCTGTTCATTATCTTCGTGATCCTCATGGTTACATGTGCAGAAATCACTGTTATCTTGTGCTACGTTGAAATGTGCAGTGAAGATTACAACCGGTGGTGGAGATCTTATTTGGCTGCAGGCTCCTCCGCATTCTACTTGTTTCTCTATGCCACATTCTATTTATTCACCAAGCTGGAGATGACAAAACTTGTTTCTAGAATTTCATATTTTGGCTACATGCCCATCATGTCATACTCACTTGTTGTTCTGACCGGTACAATAGATTCCTATGCATGCCTTTGGTTTGAGCGGACAATGTACTTATCAGTGAAGATTGACTGAGGCTCTGCATGCAGCTACCATTTTTCAGAGGGGCCGTTTAAATTTCAAGATTTGGAAATAATCTGATCATGGTTCAGCCTTCTACAAGAATATACTTGCACACTCATACCAAGGCTGAGGGCACTAAGAAAAGCAGCAGAAATGGAGGGTGTCTTGGCAAATGATTCTGCATATCTAAAGGAGACTGAAAATTTTGAAGCTTCCGAGACAAAGGATGTATTAACAAACAGCATTGCAGAGCAAGTAGATTTTCAGAGAAGAGGAAAAAGCAGTTTCAAATTTGAATGATGTAGTGTCCGAGTCCAATCCATCTGGTGAAACTATCAGTGTACATGTGAATGTAAGCCTTCAACAAGCCACTAAAACAGGACAAGTTGAGACAACACCGCAGGCAAAATCAGTGAAATTGGGTCTACAGGAAGCTAGCAGACTGTTTCTACAGGAAGACAGAGTCTGTTTCTACAGGAAGACAGAACAATTTCTACAGGAAAGTTTGAAAAGAGGGAAGCCAAAGGAGAAATCGGCCAAGATGCTAGCCAAGGACGTCACCAGGGCCATCAAAGACAAGGGGAGAGATTTGGTTGCTCAGAGGATGAGCAACACTTTCAGTAGGGGGGTGATTATGAGCCCCAAAAATGCACAATTATTTGGGCTCATTCAACCTCCTCATTTGGCTTAGTCCACCATTCTCATTTGTTTATTGCATGTTTTTGATTATTTTTATGTTAATAGAGTGAATTTGGTTAGTCATTATGCCAACAAGTCTAATGGGTGCTTTGTGTAGCCTTGTTGGTCAACTTGGAGACAAAATGGAAGGTCTTAATGTGCACTTGGCAGCCAAATTCGTGGGAGAACAAGCTAGATGATTTGTAGGAAGGTGTCCCCCTCATTTATGGACCCTTACCTCGAATTCTCCACCATCAGCTCGGAGTTCAAAGGCCACCAAATCAATGAGCTCAAGGGCAGCCAAGCAAGTCAAGTTGGACTGCTGTTAACTACAAGTCTTGGGCAGCCAAGTCCCTAACTTTTAGGAGGACTGTTGGGTCCTCAAATTGTATAAATAAGAGGGCTTGGGGCCTCATTTTGGTTAGCTAGTTGGGAGTCAATTAGTTTAGCTAGTTAGTCATTTTGTTTTAGCCATTAGTTAGCCATTTTGTAATTCGATTTTTATGCAATAGACTAGCTTTGCTTTCAGCTCATGTTCAAGCTCTCCTTGTGGACAGTTTTGATGTACTTTTCATTTCTTGATTAATAAAGATGGATCCAGCTTTGCACCAGCTCTAAATCTTTCATGGGAGGCTGTAGCTCTTGGGGTTGGGCCCATCTCAAGCGCCCAGTACCTCCCTTGTTTCTCTTTATGTGTTTGCTGCGTTCTTGAAATAAAATCTGCTCTTTAGACTTAATTCGTGCTTTGTTACTTAGGTTTCTTTTGATGGTTCAAGTAGCTTTTCATGTTTATAATAGATTGGTAGGAGTTTGTTATGCATTTAGATCTTTTGGCATGTTCTTGCTCACGTGATGTATATGGTTCTCTTTCCAAACAAAGCTGATGTTTATTCATTTCATTGACAGTTGGATTGAGTTAGCTAGGACTTGGTTTGTTTGCAAGAATTCCTTGATTTGTGTGAATGAGCATTGTGCAGGGCATCTCTATCACCTTCATCACCTCCTCGTTCATTTGAGCCTCGTTCAGATCAGCTCCTCCATCACCAAGTCTGTTCCCTCATCTCCCATCTTCTCTTTTGCCAAGTAACCTTACCTTCTTCTCCATTGTTGCCTCAACTACCTTAAAGCCAAATCAGCCTTCCACATATCATCTCATCACTCCATCCATCAGTTCCTAGGTCACTTCAGACCCCCATCCTACCTCCATAACCATCCATGCATCTTCCATCAACCATCCATCCTCAAAAATCCAATTCGTAAACATCCTGTAGAAGAATTACAGAACATCCTGTAGAAGACCTACAGGACTTTCCTGTAGAAACCCCTGCAGACTTCCTGTAGAAGTTCATAAACACGGTTGCATGTCATCCAAACTTTGTGAAACTCTCAGAGAGAATGTCAGGTATCCCTTAGACCCTCTCTGTACCATCCCAACCTTTCCCAAAGCAATTCGTCCCTTGATCCATCCCTGCACAGTGGAAAACTAGTTAGAAGCACATGCATGATAATTTCAATAACTTAAACAAAAATACAAAAAGATGTTTTCTTCAGATAGTGATAACTTAGACACATGCATTTTACCTTCATAGAAGTAATAGCATCTCTTCTCATAGTTTGCATTCTCATTTTTGCATTAGTAGGACTAGTTGGTAGAATTAGGGTTTTCCTAGGGTTTCCATGCTTTGGTTTGCTTTCAGTTCATGTTCGCCAAGTAGATTAGTTTTCTCTAAGCTAGCTTTCGTCCATCATTTAGCAAGCTTCTTCTGAGAGCCTATAGAAGTTGGCTTGAGCCCTAGCGGACTTGTGCCAGCTGACCAAGTGACAGCTGCGACAAGAGCTAGTACTTGTGCATATAGCACCGCCGCTTCCAAGTTTGTACGAACTACCGGGTTGATAAAATTAAGAGACAGGAAGCCCCAGGAGTTGTAGCATTATTGCTACAATACTGGAGCTCACCAGTAGTGCATTCAAGTATGCATTTAGATATGCATATCAACAAGTGGGGAATTTCCCAGAAAAGGGAAAATATTTAGCTTATAGGTTACCAGAGATATCAAAGCCATAATTAGAACTCAATAGAGTTTGGAATAGGCTGAAAGTGGGCCAGGGGACATTATAGGTGGTATCAGAGCCCAAGATGAAAGACTAGGTTTGTATGGGAGATGCATAGATATGGTGCATAAAGGCTAGAGGAGAAGTGTTTTACAAAACACTAGTAAGAGGATGCCTGCCAAGAGTTTGTTAAAATTTCCAAAGTGGAATTGAGGAAATTGAATCCAAGGGCTAAAAGTTTTCAATTTTAACCCTTTCCTGAATGACATAAATCCATGGATCAACTGAGCTGATGAAATTACAAAGCTGGCCATGGAGAATTTGGTTAAATTTTGGAAAATCCTGAATTATTTTACCATTTTTTATTTTACTTTATGAAAAATAGCAAAAAGGGGGTCAAAGTGCAAGTCTACCATGCTAGATCCAATGACCAAGATCAACTATGAGGCCCCCCTCCTGGTTGAAGTTTAATGGTGGGGGTGACAAAAATTTTCATCCCCACTAACTATTATAGATCAAAGGTTGACCATCATAGATCATTGTGGGCTCCCCCTTATAGTTTATGTTTAGCAGAAGGGGGGGGGGAGAGGAGTTGGTGTTTTTTACCAAACCACCCATGATTGATCAATGATGGGGATTAATTATATTCCCTCCCTTCCCTGAATTCAAAACCATCATCGGGTGCGGGGGGTTCACATTTGATTCAGGTGGATATTGGTGGCCACCTGCCTATCCCACTTGGACCCCCACCATTGTCTCTTTCAGTTTTTCAATTTCCTTATTTGTAGCACAATTTTAATATTTTTGACAGTTTTTAGGTCCTAGACTTTCAGAGCCATTTTGAGGCCGTAAACGACATTTTTTTCGAAAACCAAGGCAACATGGATTGTAGATCATTGTTGCCCATTCAAAAGTTGTAGTCCTCGGATAGATATTTATAACAAGGTATTGTACATGTCAAACAGAGATCATATGCCAATGTTACGACCCTGGGAAGTCGATGTACCAATTTAACCAAACGGGGCCCATAGTTTGGTGCTTCATCTCGTAGGGTTAGGTTTTTGGATGTTTACTGTTCTCCATTGTTTCTAAATAATAAATAGGCCTTTGAGCCTCATTGTAACACATTTCAAAGGCATGTAGTTGCCACATCTCTTCTGAGAGAAATGCTATCATCGCCCGATCTAGTCTTATTTCCATTTTGTTTGGTAAGCATATTTTAGTATTCGATATTAATGAAATGAAGTGTTATTTCTTCTGCATCTTTGTATTTATGGTTATATCTGTAATTTGTTCTTGTTTAAAACTGGATTAGTGGTATCAAAGCGATCTGTTCTTTCTCTATTTTTTCTTTGCATGTCCCCAACGAGGTTGGGATATAAGGAGTGAGGGCTTGAACGGGTAGAACCTTTGCAAGGCCAGCCTCGAAAATCCCGACTGCCTCCCATGGTGGATGAAAAGAAAGACGAGGGGGCAGAAGATCCTATCAAAATCTTGCTTGAAGAAGCCCTCAAGCAACAAAGGAACATGATGATGGACAACTTTGCCCAAATACTTTAGTGGCTACCCAGGGGCGATGCATCTACTTCCAGCAGCTACTCTAGAAGTGCCACACCCTTTAAGCTACATGTTAACTTTGACATTCCCATATTTGAGTGTCAGATAGATGCAAATGCTATATATAAATGGTTACATCTTCTAGAAGGATATTTTTCTATTCATGGTTTTTCCAACTGGGAAAAGATCACTTTTGCATTTCTCAAAGCCACCCCCCACGTCAAGGACTGGTGGGAAACCTACTGGGAGTAGAAGGATGAAAGTACAGCCTCACTATTTTTTGTTGCACCCACCTGGAATTCATTCCAGGATGCCATCAAGGAGTAGTAGTACCCTATCGGAAGCTATGAGGATAAATACATAAAGCGGACCACACTGCGACAGGGAAGGGACCAAGACGTGCCAAAGTTTACCAATATTTTTCATACCCTTCGCACACAGTTCGGTATCAAGGATTCTGAGCGACATTTGGTACTCAAATATCGTGATTGACTAAATAGGTACATATAGGATGAGATGGAGTTCCTAGACATCTCCTCGCTTGGCACCGTGTTCTAATATGTTTTCAAGATCAAGCAGAAGTTTAAACAAAAGCGAGACTTTGGATCTGCAAATTCGAAGAACAAAGGAAAAAGCCAAGGTGGGGTGACCTAAGACAACCCATTGAATTTGCAAGTAAATAACACAACCATGAAGTCAAAGAAGGACATAGGAAAGTGGTGTGAGTTCCATAAGAGCCCCACTCATAGCACAAGTGAGTGTTGGGCCAAGAAGTCACTGGTGGCTGAGTTGAAGGATTCATAATCATATGCATGTTCCGACCCTAATTCAGAACCCGACAAGAGAAATGACAAAGAGAAGTATATTATTGATGTGGAGCCCAGCGCCACTGTTGCCACCGCCAAGATCTAGAATAATGAGCCTGAAGATCCAGAGGAGGGGGAGCATATTTTCCACTCACATATGTGGGTGAAGGGTTCACCGCTACAATTCATTATCGATAGTGGTAGCCAAAAGAACCTCATTTCAGTAGAGGTTGTGAAGTGGATGGGCCTATTGACCATACCACACTTGCAGCCATACAACATCGGGTGGCTTCACCAAGGACAAGATCTCCGAGTCAGCCAACAGTGTTGCCTTCCCTACAACATCAAAACCTTCACATATGATGTATTGTGTGATGTTTCTCCTCTCGACGTTTGTGATGTATTATTAGGACAACAATACTTGTGGAAGTGACATGTTGTATATGAGTCTAGACCTCACTTTGTGATTATTTATTTGGGTAATTCATTATACATGATACTGGAGGTAGCCCCACCTACTTCCACTGCTTTGATCTCTGCTAAGAAATGCAGTAAGATCATCTCCCAGACTAGGAAATTTGTTTTCTTTTTTGTTCTCTCTCAAAGAAAGGGGAAGATCATAGCCACATACATGGCCTCCGGGAAGGGTTCCTCCACATAGTATAAGTAGGTGGATATGGTCATGAAAGAATATAGGGACATCTTCTCCTCACCGACAGGGGTACCGTTGAATTATCAAGTCAATCATTCGTTCGATTTGACTCCCGAAGCACCTCTACCCAATGGGACTATATATCACCCCTCCATTGCGGAAAATTCCTAGTACAAATAGCGACATGATCAACATCGGGTGTCACACAAGTTTCAGGTGGGGAACAAAGTTTGGTAGCATTTACAGAAAGAATGCCTTACGACAGCCCATCAAAAGCTCAGACCACTCCGATATGGTCCTTACACCATTACTAAAGATGTGGGAGACAATGCTTTAGAGCACAACATTCCTCCATTCCTTGGCTTGCACCTAGCCTTCAATGTGGATCGCCTTCGGCCATGCTTCCCACCATTACTGGACACATCAGACATTGCAGAACAACTCACACCAGCAGATGTTTCCTCATCTCATGGAGGAGCTCGACATAATGGGGACCATTGCTTCCTAAGGGGGAAGGAATTATCTAGGTGGATATTGGTGGCCACCTGCCTATCCCACTTGGACCCCCACCATTGTATCTTTCAGTCTTTTAGTTTCCTTATTTGTAGCACAGATTACTATTTTTGGCAGTTTTTTGGGTCATAAACTTCAAGAGTCGTTTTGAGGCCCTAAAGATGTTGTTTTGGGAAAACCAAGGCCAGCATGGTATATTGATCAATTTTGGCCATTCAAAATTTTACTCCTCGGGTATATATTTCTAATGAGGTATTATGCGCATCAAATGGAGGTCGTATGCCAAAGTTACAACCCCGGGAAGTTGATGTACCAATTTACACAAACAGGGCCAATAGTTTGGCGCTTCATCTCCTATGGTTAGGTTTTTTGATGTTTTGGGTTTTCCATTGTTTCTCAATAATAAATAGGCATTTGAGCCTCATTGTAACACAATTTAGAGGCATGTAGCTGCAGCTACCATCACCCGAGCTAGTCTTATTTCCATTCTATTTGTAAGCATATTTTAGTATTCGATATTAATGAAAGGAAGTGTTGTTCCTTCTGCATCTTTGTATTTATGGTTATATCTGTATTATGTTGCATTCATGTTTAAATAAAGATCAACATTAATTGTGGTTTTGGTTAAGGATGTTTCCCATGTCTGTTTGGAAAACAATAAGATAGGTAAGAAACTCAAATAGAGTTGAGTAGCCACTTTGGAATAGGCGATGCTATCATGGAAGCTGGCATGGATAGGTCATACGGCATTCCATGTCAACATGACATCATGATGAAATCATCAATTAAAATACTTGGAGGGGATTCTGATAATTGCACCCAAAAGAGACAAACAACTTGATGAATGTGAAATGGAAGACCAAATGCATGATAAGTGTCAAAAGAAGTAACACATGGTCATTTCAAGGCCAATGAGAACTAACAACATGAAAAGTTGAAGGCCACATGCATGCCAAGTGTCGAGGGAGGTTACACAAGGAAGTTTGAGGCCAAGGAGAACTAAGGAAACCTTAAAGTACAAGTAGTTAGTCATTTTTTCAAGGAAGAAAAAGGTGCATGAAGGTGCCAATATTTATAAAATATTCACAGAATATAGTTACAACAAAGTATAACTGGTCCAAGAGAGAGAATCAGGCATAATTTTAGCAAAATTTTCTTAATTTTTGCTAAATTTATAGGTCATCCACTTCTAGGGAATTTTTGAGGGCCTAAACAATGTTTTTAGGTAGAGAAGTACTATGAAAATTTCTTGTATCAGTGGTACAAGACTATTTAAATCTTAATTAAAAGAGCTTGGAGAAATATTTATAGTGACATACTACAATCATGAAATAGATTTGATGTGAAATAGGTGTGACAAAAATAATATGAAGGAAAAAAGGGTGTAACTCAACAACCAAAACTTAGAATTGGGCATTGAAGTAGTCAATGGAAGGCTAAGAGACTATAAAAACCATCCATGGAGTTAGAATTGAAAATTTGAATGAATAACGGCTAAGGAATAAAATATAGTGTGATGTGACAAAACATGGGAAATTGGGGTAAATAGGCCAAAAATTTAAGAGACCATAACTTCCATCCTGAGACTCAGCTTTTGAAAAATAGATAGGTAATAGAAAGCTATTGAGAATGATAATACACCTATGAACCAATACTTTTGGATCAAGGAGGAAATTTCCTGAAATTTCAAAAATAAGGTAATAAAGGTGACCTATAAGGTAGGTCCAATATGAGGACCATGATTACATGGGACACTTAGGAATATTACAACTATGAAGAAGAAGTCAGATCCATGAAAATTATCATGGGAAATTTTTATGCAACCAAATCATAAAATAGAAGAAAAGATAGATCAACGCCTTCAAAATCAACCTCTTCGAGGGGGAAACCTCCTTTACATTACACAAATGAACGATTCTTGGATGATTCAAATGACACAACCTCCTTTATATATATAGGAGTCTAAGGGATCACAATATAATCAGAGTTGACATAACAATAATAATGTAAGGGCACCAAAAAAATAATAGTGGGCTTCTATGGGGCACAACAATAACAATAAGGGGGCTACACTAATAACAATTAGGGAATAATGGGATTCTATGGGGCACAACAATAATAATAAGGGGGCTACACTAATAACAATGAGGGAATACACTAGTATTATAAGGACCTAACATGCCCTTCTCCTTCAAAAAAAGTGTTGTCCTCAATTCTTGAGTAGTTTTGGATGCTTTTGTATAAAATTCTCATCCTCCCATGTGGAATCTTCCACAGGTAATTTCTTCCACTTGATGAGATACTCTGAAATTGATCAATTTCGTAACTGTCAAGCTCTTGTTTCCATGAATGCTTCAGGTTCCAATATGATTTCTTCTTCCTCGTCAAGTTCTGGAAATATTATTTGAACTACGATCTTGTCATCTATAACCTTCTTTAAGAATGAAACATGGAAAACTCGGTGCACTCGGGAAGATGTAGGAAGCTCCAATTTGTATGCCATAGTACCAATTTTTTGCAACACTTTGTAAGGACCATAATACTTTGGTGATAATTTATATCCTTCTTAGCTTGCTTGAGGGGCATTTGTTTCTATGTTTGTAGCCGTAAAAATACCTAGTCACCTACATCACAACTTCTTTCGTTGTGATGTTGATCCGCTTCTTGTTTCATTCTATTCTGCGCCAAAGTGAGGTTATCCTTTAAGAGTTGGAAAACTTGTTGTTGATGCTCTATGTGATCTTCCACTGCTTGAACCTTAGAATTTTCTCTTAAAGATGACGTGATGGATGGTGGATGATATCCATAAAGTTCCATAAATGGGGTCACTTTTGCTGCAGTATGGAAGGAGGTGTTATACCACCATTCAGCTAGAGGTAACCATTTGACCCATTGTGTTTGTTTATCAGATACTAGGCAACGAATATATCCTTCAACACATTTGTTTAATATCTTAGTTTTCCCATCTGATTGAGGATGATAAGATGGGTTATGAGCTAATTGAGTACCCAGACAAAAAAATAATTCTGTCCAAAAATTTCCAGTGAAAATAGGATCTCTATTGCTTGCAATAATCTTTGGGTTTCCATGTAGGTTTTGAATTGTTTCCATAAATGCAGTAGCAATTGTAATGGCTTTAAATGAATGAGATAATGCACAAAATGTGCGTACTTGTTAAGTCTATCAACTACCACCATGATGACACTCTTTGCTTCGAACTTGGATAAACCTGTGATAAAATCCATTGAAATCTCCTCCCAACATTGACTTGGAATGTATAAAGGTTGTAACAGACTCGGGGTCTTAATTGTCTCAACTTTATTTTGTTCGCAAACTAAACATTCTGCCATAAACTTTTAAATATTAGATTTAAGGCCATCCCAAAAAAATTCCTTCTTAATCCTATGGTAAGTTTTTAAAAATCCTGAGTGCCCTCCTAAGTGAGAGGTGTGTAATTCCAAGAGAATATTTTGTTTGAGTTGGAAATTCTTACAAAGGTATAAGCGATATGTGTACCATAATGCATCATTTTTCCAGCTAAATGTATCATATGTACTAGGATCTTGCTGCAACTTTTGAATGAGTGCCCACACTTCTTTGTCATTCTTCCATTCATCCCTCAGTTCGGTTATCCAATATGGTTGGATAATAGAAATGGCACAAAGAAATGATTCCACATCCTCATCCTTTCTTGAGAGTGCATATGCAACAACATTTTGCTTCCCTTTTTTGTAGATGATTTCAAAGTCATAACCCAACATTTTTGTGACCCATTTGTGTTGTTCCTCTGAAGATAATCTTTTTTCTAAAACGTGTTTATGACTGTCATGATCTGTTTTTACCTTGAAGTTCCTTCCCATTAGGTAAGGTTCCCATTTATTAAGCGCATGTAGTATTTCCAAAATTTCCATATCATAAATAGCTTTGTGTAAATACTTTCCTTTGATTGGACGACTTTCAAAATAATTGGGTCTTCCTTCTTGCATTAAAACAACACCAATTCCATTTCCTCAAGCATCACATTCCATAAGAAAGTTTTTGTGAAGTCTGATGTAGCTAAGACCAGTACTTGTCACATTGCCTCTTTAAGATGCTCAAAGGCCTTAGTTTCTTCTGGAGTCCAATAAAGTGCATCTTTCTTTAGTAATGATTGTATAGGTGCCGCTATTCTCCCATAATTCTTAATAAAATTTCTTTAATACCTTGTCAACCTGAGAAATCCTCATAGATGCTTTATGGATGTGGGGATTTTCCATTCCTTAATGGATTTAATTTTGTTAGGGTCTACCTTAACAACCACATGAGATAAAATATGACCCATATGTTTCCCCTCTTGTACTCCAAAGACACATTTGGAGTTTTTTCCATATAATTGTTTCTCCTCTAATAGCTTGAGCACCCTGTCAACACGGTGAACATGATCCTTCCAAGACCTGTTGTAGATTAGTATATCATCAAAAAGTACTAACACAAATTTTCTAAGGAAGGCTTTGAAAATGGAATTCATCAAACCTTGAAATGTAGAAGGTGCATTGGTAAGGCCAAAAATTCATAATGACCTTCATGAGTTCTAAATGTTGTTTTCATAATGTCTTCAGTCTTCATATTATTTTATGATATCCTGAATGAAGATCCAACTTGGTGAAGTAAATTTCTCCATGTAATTCATCCAATAATTCATCAATGACAGGAATGGGAAATTTATCTCTAATAGTGAGCTTCTTGAGCTCCCTATAATCCAGACACATGCAACATGATCCATCCTTCTTGTGCACCAATACTACTGGACCAGAGAAAGAACTTTGACTAGGTTGAATTATACCCGCCTCTAACATTTCTACAACCATACGTTCAATTTCACTCTTTTGGGCATAGGGATATCTATTAGGCCTAATGTTTGGAGGAATAATTCTTGGAATAAAATGAATAGCATGATCATGATCATGAATAGGTGGGAGGCCTTTGGGAGTCTCAAATTCCTTGGAATGATTGTCCATGACTTTTTGGAGGTATGGAGAAATAGATTATTTCGATGTTTGAACCTCTAGAGAACATAATTGTGGAATTATGCCTCATTGTTATTTCTTTAGAAGCTTTGTCATGCTATTAGAGATTATTATCTATCCTGGTTTCCCTACGATACCCCTTAATTCAACTCCCTTTCCTTCCCAAAAGAATTTCATGAAAAGTTCTTGAAAATTAAAAGTTATTGTACCCAAATATTGTAACCATTGGATTCCTAGTACAACATCAACACCACCCATTGGAATGGAAAGAATTGGACAATTCAATACATATTCTCCCATGGATAGCCTGATATTATGGCACTTTCCAGATAAATTTATGGTTCCTCCATTTGCAACCATCACTTGACACTCTGGTGCTGAATATAGAAAACAATTTAATTCCTTTGTTATCTTACAATGAATAAAATTATGGGTACTACCCAAATCAATCAACACTATTACCTTTTTCTTCTTGATATGTCCTTCTATATTGAGAGTTTGAGGAGTAGTAATTCCTGCCAATGCATTAGAAGATATGTTCAGATTCATTTCTTCTTTCTATGTGGTTGATTCCTAGAGTATATCCTCCTCTTTTGATGTTTCTTGTTCCTTTTCTTCCTCCTCTTCACATTCTATGTAGAATAATTTATTCTCATCACACTTATGACCTTTAGTGTATTTGCTATCACAACTGTTAAAAAACCCATTTTTCTCTTTTTTCCTCCAATTTTTGTAGTGTCAACCTTGTAGTTTGTGGAAGACTAGGACCAGTAAAACTTCCATATTTATCATTGTGATTGGTAGACTTCCTTTTTTCCATAATTTTGCTTTCAACTTTGTCTTGCCACCCTGAATGCCTTCTCTAAGGAATCAAGTTCCCAAACGCAAACCTCATGTTGGATGTTATATTTTAAAGTCCCTATGAAGACATCAACCCTATCCTACTCTAGAATATCGGTTACCCTAATATTCAATTTTTGGAAATCTTCAATATGCTCTGCCATTGAACCCTTTTGTTTGAGATTTATCAATTGGCCAAAGAAGGTGTCGCTCTTTATATCTTCATAATGTGCTATCATTTCTTCTGTAAAAATTGACCACATGATAAGTGGTTTACAAGAACAAAACCACCTCTACCATACAAAATAATTGGGTTCTAAATATAAAGATGCAATACGTACCTTTTGTGAGGGTTGCATATCCTATAGATCAAAATATTGCTCCATCTGTATTATCCAAGTTACCAGATCCTTGCCATCAAACTTCCTCATATCTATCTTTGGAATGTGGTGGTTCTTCAACCCCACATGGGGGTCTCTAAAATCATGATTGATATTTATTTTGTATTCATCATTATTTTCATGGATTGCCTTGTCACCAATGGGACGCCTTTCTTATAGCAGCTTTGCAAAACCTTCTTTCAATCCTTGTATCTTGACATTTATCATTGCTTGCATGTCTGATTTTAAACTATCATTCAAAAATACCATGTCCATTTTTATACCATCTATCTTAACATTTATCATGGCTTCCAATTCTTTTTTTGTTACTTTTTGTGAGAGTGAAATTTGTTGCATTTGGTCTTACAATTTTGATATATCATGTTTCATTTCTTCCTCTTCTTAATGGATTGGGAACATGTCCCCTAGGGTCAATTTTGGGGTTAAAAGCCCAAGTTTTGGGGCTAAAGGCCCATGTTTCATATAAATAATGTAAAGTCTCCACATTTTGTGGTCATGGAGCATGAAGATGTAAACAGTAAAAAAGGGTTTCCACCCTCAGTTTAGGTAGCTTGTGTTGGCTTGATGAGATCCACCCTTGGTCTTCGGACCATGGGAATGTATAAAAAGGGAGTCTTAGAAGAGTCTAAGGCAGTTCAGTTCTTAAGTAAGTTTTAGGGCAATTGATTGATGTAATGAATTTGTGAGGGCTAGGAGTGAAGAGTCTTAGCGTAGGAAGAGGATCTGTAGCTGAGTGCGCAGAGGCCTAGGGTAGAAGTCCATAGCTGAGTGCACGGACCCCTGCAGCTATGTGCGCAGGGAAGTTAGAGTTTGTACTGGAGATTTGAATCATCAATACAGAGAATTATTCTGGAGATATTTTTGTATGAGCTATTTTACTTCTGTTATGAATATATGCGGTTATGCTATGTTGAATACTAGGTTTATGGTTGAATACTGTATTGATGCACAAATCTATGTGTTTTACTTTGTCATATGAATGTAGGTAAGAATATTTTTTTACACAAAGATAATCATAATGCATGTTGAAATTAATCAATAGTTAAGCTAATTTGGGTAGACACAAAAGTAAGAGTAATTACAGAGGTGCGTAAGTGTTTGAATTACCTATTTAGGGTTTGTGAGGTGTGATCACAGACCTTTGCGAAGGTGTCGAAGCTGAATAAGGGAAGTGCATTGATAAGCCCTAAAAGGCTTATCAATCTGTGCAAAGGAAGGGTTAGGGTATAAAATGACATCACAACTATCTCGGGGTGTGGAAACTTGGTTCCCGCATCCCCCCATACTGCTTCGGTTGATATTTCAGTTTGCACTCCACGAATTGATGCCGAAAGGGCCAGTAGTGTAGCGATTTGCTTGGCTAATTAACGTTGAACCTGGGTCAAGGCCCATCAAGCCAACAAATGGTTCCGTTTCTAGGACCGGGATCTGTATAATGAGATGTGTGATGTCACATCACTGGAATCCAACTAAGAAGGAGATCGAAGACTGTTTGGATAGAAAGACCCATGAATCTACAGCGCAAGAGAACAGGAGTCCTCGATTAACGAAAGAATAGTGGTTGGACAGACACCTGTACACAGAGATACATGAGATCTTCTTTTGTTCCTTCCCAGTCGAGTTGTACGAGTGGATCATAAAATTAGCAGACGACCAAGGAAGGTGGAGGCTTGATGGTCCAATAATCTGGACCCCGGAGTTAGTTCGGAGATTAGAAGCCTCTGAAGATATGATCGCATGCATTTTCGATCATTGGCTCGATTGTATCATAGGAGGGTTCATGATAGAGTTCATGGTTGATACCTCGGTCAGTTATAGTGAAGCAGAGTGCCGCTTCTTCAAGGGACCGTGAGGTAAGTACTTAAAATCGTTAAATACCTGGATTAAGATGCTCTTATGTGAAAAGTGGGTTATGCAGATACCTTGATGTTTGGGGCTACACGGAGTGGAAGGAAATTCAATAATAAAGGGAAAACAAGCCCTAAATATAGCTTGCTAATTGAACCTCCTCTAAGTGAAGATGAGGAAGCAACACAGGCATCTCCGTAGAGCATTGTTTAGTTGATAAACCAAGGGTTCCTGCAAATACTCCATCCACCCACACTACCTCCATCTTCACCTCCATCGCATACACCTTCACCTACACCACCACCACCTCTACCACCATTCAATATGACAAACTCAGTAAGGCTACTTGTGTTCAAGGGTGTGGGAAATGAAGATCTAGACTAGTTTTGGTTCATCGTGAAGGCTATATGGGAAGCTCAAGGTATCATAGATGATCAGATGAAGAAAGAAACATTATTTAGTGCTTTGCAAGATCACGCGCTAACGTGGTACATTAAGTACTGCAATCATAACATGATGCCTGTGTTGGCAGATATCTAGACGGAGCTGAATAAGGAATTCAGTAGACCTAAGTCTAAAGCACAATAAATTGTGGGATTCAAAGAGAACATGATGAAGCCCGGTGAGACACCCTGTGATCTAGATCAGAGATTGAAGTGTATGATCTGTGAGGTTAACATGAATCTGACTAATGGGTAGCACCGTGAATGGTTTGTGGCTTCACTCCTACCTCATCTCAGGGTTGTGCTATCACAGCAAAAGATTGGGACCCAGGCAGGAGACCTTGAAATTGTGATGAGGTTGCATGAGACACCGATTCAAGATGCTAATGTAGGGGTTCATCAGATTCATGCATAGTTACAGAACCTTTTACTACAAATGCAGAGTCTGAAGAAAGATAGAAGAACTCTGCGTGAGGTGCGCGAAGAAGTTTGGTTCCTGAAGTGCAAAATCCAGGGGCATGACAAAGATCATTGTCCAGTTTTTGAAAATTATGTTGCAGCAAGGGGACTAATGTCTGTAAGGTCGGAAGCTCCAACAAGGCCAAGTACAAGGCCCATGCTATGGTGCGCTGTCTATCAGGTAGCTGGAAAACATTCCATTTTCTGCATAAATTCGTACAGACACCGCAACAACTCTTCTGCAACTTTTTTCAATTGGTGGGTCATGATGAGCACAATTTCCATAGTTATGAATTAATAATGGATAGAACGCTTACATATAGGGTGCAGGCAGAAACATGGCCACTGAACCAAGGCATTGGGGGAGCACGAGACGAGTATCAGGGTTGCAGATGAGGCCAAGGTGGAGGGGGACCTAGCAGAGGTTAGGGGCATATCATTTGCTATAAATGTGGGAGACCAGGACACTACGCATGAGACTGTTTGAATCTTACATGTCTGTCATGCCACTATTGCACTTACTTTGACAATGCGATGAAGGATTTCCCTATGTTATTAGCTAAGATACGAGAAAAGGGGGCACAACCTCAACAATTGACTCAAAACCTATAGATGATGAGGGATGAGCCTCGCGAGGAAGATCCTAAGGTAGATATTGTGTTGCAGAGTGGGAGACGACTGGTGAAGGTAAGGGGAAGCAGCCTGAAAAGGGTGAGTGGGTTCGCAAAGCACCAAAAAAGTGACCGAGTTTGATCTAGAGCATGCAAGAGAAACATTTATGGAAGCAAAGAAAAGCTTCACAGAGGCCTCTACCTCAGGAAGTCAGGAGAAGACAGCTGAAGAAATGGATCTGTCCAGGATTACTACTTTCATAGAAACCTATATGAAGCTGTTGTGCTATAGCAAGGCCATGAAGGGACTATAGGAGCTGATCAATAGGTGCACTAGAAAGGAAAACACTACTAACCAACCGTGTTGTTGGGTGCAAGAATTGCATTGGAGAAAACTCATCAACACTTAATTGTCAACCCAAGGGTTTCGTAAACTTAGAGATGAAGCACATGCAATGCCAGAAATGGTATGAACTTTTCCTATTCCTAATCCTACTTCTTAAAGTAAATTCTTTTCAGAATCAGACAGAAGACAATCGGAAAGGTAATTGACAGCAAAGCAACTCTAGTGGTGGAATGTAAAAGACAATTTGCATGTAAATTAAGTAAAGAGATTCCACACAATGGAAAAAATCTTAAGTTCTGTAATGAAATTCTATGTTCATCTTCAGATGGATGGCTAAAAGTTTGACAAGTGGGCCCTTGCAGAATTATGTCTTCCTCCTGATCTTCCTTCTACACAAACAATCTGTCCTTGCATTGTTGCAATCTGCTTGCACTAGTGTAGGTACAGTATCTTTGTATAAAAGTATTTGACCTTCCTTATTGAAGACTTATGTCTTAGTGAAGGTGCTCTAAGCCTAAGGACTTAGAGCGCTATGTTTCTGTGACAAGAGACCAGCTCTTGCACTGAGGTAGAGCTTCCTTCACCTAGTTTCCAAATTACTTTCAAAAGGACTGAAAGATGTGCTGAAAAAGAATTGCAACTATAAATGAAGTTATGAAGTAAATTATCTGTGGAAAAGGAAATTCTTGAATTCATTAAACCTTGCAAAGGAAATAAACTTCATGAAATAAGAGAACTTCAAAAGAATCGAACAATAGTCTAGGTGTTTTGCATGTGTTAACTAACTTTAGTAATCCATTCAAAATGCTTATGTTCTTTGCAAGTATAATATGTTTATGGTAATTTTATGCAACTACTTCCAGATCCTCTAAAGATGTACTTTTAATACTAAAGACAGTTACTATGTTAATGATTCATTCACTTGCGAAATAGTTGGAAATAATATGCAAGTAAGAGATTCACTGTTCACGACAAATGAATGTTTAAACCAAAGTGCAGGCAACCCCATGCACTAGTGTAGGAAAGAGTTCCTTGCACAATTCGATCGAAAATGAGTTAAAATAGAGATTGACAGTAAAGCAAATGCAAGAAAGGTATTTCATAAAAAAAATAAACACAACTAACTCTCAAACCATCGATCCACTTCACATGTTAGCTACAAAAGATATTTTAAATTAGAACTTGAAAGATAATGATTAAAACTATAACATTACATAGTTGCAAAATAAATATCCACACCATATTTCTGAATAACGAAAGCAAGGGAGGTAAACGAGCTAGGTTGGTTGGGCCCTAGCCAACTAACTCATTCCCCTTCTAAGGAACAAGAGAGCTCAGCACTTCAAATATACATCAAAGATAAATTAGATGTTGTGTATGCAAACCATAGCAGTTCTCTTGTATTACTCGATTCAGAAAATATACATAATAGAGCAGTCCAGCCCTAGAGCTGACGTGATAAGCATATTACATAAAAGAAATTACAATCAATGGTTCACTAGCTTCTACCTATGATCTATATACTATATATCCTTTCGGCTCTCACTGTTTTCACTAATTACAGACATTTCTTGTTTAGGCCTTTCGGTCGAACAGACTTAGAAACCAAAATTACAAACTTGGCCAGCAGTTATAATACACATGAATTTCGCTTGGCTGTAACCTAACTTTGGAAAATATTCCCTGATTACGTGCCACTTGTTATCCTACTTCAGTTCATCAGTAGCTAGACTCGGAGTCAAGGATCGAGACCTGTCCTTGTGGAAGATTTGGCTTCTCGAAAATCTTGGACAATCTTCGTGGCGGTGCAAGAATCTACCTGCACTAGTCACACTCATTCATAATTAATACTAAGTTCCATGATTACTCTATGAAATTAATATGAGTTACAAGAGGTATGTAAATAGGCATAAAATCCATATAAAATGATTAATAAAGTGTTGTAATAAATCTTAATATAAAATATGAGCATGTGCAGGAATGTGTAACTATCTTGTACTAGTGTAGGAAAGAAGGGTATTTATTGAGATAAAACATAGGTTGATTTTGATGGAAATGGGGTAGCAAATAGGGAAATTTAGGATACCAACATCCTCCCATCCCTAAGTTGTTTTGTGTCCTCACAAAACATTTTACCTCTACAAAAAATCTTTAAAAATTAATTACCAACTCCTCAGTCTTGAACTTCAATGTTTATTCCTACCTTTACTATGTTTGGCTTCTTGTCTTGGGGCTTTTGTAGCTGCTTAGTCACCTTCTTGAGGCGTCTATAGCATTTGGAAGCCTGATACTTCCATACCTTTACTTGTTGCTTTTGCCTCTTTACTTCTGCAAGTAACTCCACCTCGCTCTATTTCTACCAACTCTGCTCTTTCATGACCTGGTTCAAAACCTCCAAGTCATGGACTTGTTGCTCCAGATCTACTATTCTTCTATTGAGGAAGAGAGTTGAGGGTGTTGTGCTAAGATCTTTAGGTGTGAATGCATTCTCTGCCATGAACTCAAAACAAGTCCCATCATCATCAAGGTCAAGGTTGTCGAATGTTTGCCTTATGACATCGCCGAGGGTTTCTATACTCAGGGTTTTCTCGCCACTGAGGGTTTCGATGCCCTCACCAATCTCCATGCCAAGGGTTTCAGTACCTTGTGCACTTAATTATTTAGGGCTCTTAACACCTTATTCTTCTAGTTTCTTAGGGGGTTGAGAACCCTGTCTTTCCAAATCAGTAAGGGTTTCGGTTCCCCGTTCTTCTATAACTACAGGGGTTTCAGTACCCTATCCTTCCAGTACTGCAAGGTATTCAATACCCTGAACTTCTAGCACTTCAAGGTCTTTAATACCCTGACCTTCTAAAATCATAGTGTCTTCAATACCTTGCCCTTCTAAAACCACAAGGTCTTCAATACCCCACTCCTCGAAATCATTCAGGGTCTCTACGTCTGGTTCGCTGAAATTATCAAGACCCTCTACATGTTGTTCCTCTTTGTCCTCCTTTGCTTGGACTTCACTAGTATGTGGTATCAACGTTGTCTTTCTTCTCTTTAGCCTACTAACAAATGCTAACAACAAGACGTTGTCTTTTGAATTCTCCTCATCTTCCACAGTGTGTGCCACTACGTCTGCAAGCACCGAGAGATTATGAACTTTGGGGGGAACTTGTGGTGATTCGTCGATTACGATTGGAGAACTCGAATGGATCATCCCTTGGGTGACAGTATTCCTCCTCATTGAGGTTCTGGTCTTCCTCTTCTTTTCCGTGGGTGGAGTGTTCTCAATGACCCTCTTCTCTGGTTCCACTGGTGAACTTTTACCTTGCCGCTTCGCAAGAGACAATGTCTCTGCCTTTCTCTTCTTACTTGAACTCGTGCCAACAGACTCTTCTGCACCCCTTGCTCAGAATTCTTTCATAAACACTCCCCATGTTATCCCCTTCTCTTCTAACTTCTTCTTTACTAGACTCGTAATAAGCCCATGATGGCAGAGCTTGTTTGCAACCTAGCTTGCACTTCCACTCTACATGTTTTTCACCATATTCTCAAGGCTCCTAAGAAAGAAGTTAGGAAAATTAATCAATTTTCCTGCCTCGAAATACAATAGCAAATGAAGGTGATATATAAACGCCAAGGTATAGTTTCCTTCTCCAGTTACAAACTTCTGCAATATAAATAGTAGGTCTCGCCACTTCCCGACCATGGTAGTTTGTGGAAGTACCTTTCTCTTATCGACCTTAATTTTCTTGTCAACCACGAACCAGTGCCAACACTTCTTCACAAGCTACTCCTTTTTAAACCAGTGCTCCCTTGTAAGTGGCAAGCTTGTGGCTTGTGCAATGAACTCCTCTGTAATTTTGAATTTTAAGGACCCAACCCTGACTCGGCCTTCTTTGAACGTCCTTGTGAACTCTAATACCACTGCCATGTTGAACTTGTTAAACTTCTATACAAATGGCATGAACCCAGATTCTTGCATTAGTGCAAGACTATTCCTGTACTCAATGATTTGTTCAATTTCTTGCAAAGGCAGCAGTTCACTCCTCACATGTGCCATTTCGAACCACACTCCACTTCTCTGATCGCACCTTTGAAGGAATTTTTGAGTGACTCCAATGTTCGCTGTGAGTTTTATGCCAGAGGTTCATCGCCCTCCGTCTTTTCACACCTACTCACCTGACTATGATGGAACAACCCCCCCATATCAGGTGTTGATTCGTGTTAGCCCGCTATGGGTGAATTGTAATGATTGGATGTAATGGCGGTATAGGTGGCAGTGGTCCAACAGCTATAATGATCAGATTATGGGTAAGCTAATAATGGTTAGGCAATGCAGAATTATTTCAAGGAGGGTGAATACAGGTTATCGAACAATAGTACCATCCCATAGTCAGCATCATAATTCAATCAGACATAGTTCAACACTTGTTAAAAAGATTAGATTTCAAACCTTACACATCTTTCACTTTAAATATTTGTTCATAGATTAGTAAATAATGAACAAAGCATCAATTAAAACATGGAAAGAGATAGCATATTAACAGATGTGAAGGAAAGCACATGCCCATAAATATCCTTGATAAACCACTCCAGGACTGTGTAAATTGCTTTGACAATCAACTTTGTTTCTGCACCAAACCTGCTTGCACCAGAGATTTTTAGCAAATAGAGAATCTGATAGGACATACTTTTGTAGCTGGACTTAAAAAGATGCCTCATTATACAAGAAAATATTATTTGCCATCCTTTGATGTTTCTCAAACATGCCTTCTGGATTTACTGCATCAAATTTTGCAATCAATTTATGAGGAAATAAAGAAGTGGGAAAGGGGTAAAAATTTTAGAATGGGAAGGAATATTACAACAGGGATTTTAGAAACAATATCACCAAGAGGTATAAATGAAATAGGATGTGGAAAAAATTCAAGGGAAAGGACGGATTTTATGAAATCGGGTAAGGGTAGTTTCTCGGAAGAAAGAGGAAGGTAATTCATTGGGGAATTTAGAAAAGAAACTAGTGGGAAATTTCGAAATGGGAAATAAAAGAAAGACAACATTTTTACCTTGAAATCTGCCTGCACTGGTGCAAGAAAAAATAACTGCAGCGGGAAGTAAGCATTTACTTGGATAAAAATGTCCTTGCTAGTTACCCAAACTTGGGTAAGTTCTTGGTTTCGTGAACTTGATTCTTCTTGGTGGCAGCCAACATATCTAAAAATCAAGTAACATTCCCTTTTTATTAAAATTTTGATCTTCTTTCCAGCATGTTGATTTTCAGGTTGATCCTTCTGCAATCATGTCAGTCAACTGATTTTCATAATTACAGGAATTTTTTTCTTTTTATACTTTTTATTTTTGTCATTTTTATTTTTAGTTTTCCTCGATTATTGTTATTATTTTTTTAATAAGGACAAGAAGGAATCAATTATTCAACATTTTTGTGTTACCACCTACCAACTCCTTTTCAAATGGCTGTTGGACTTGCTGCATAAAATGTCCTTTAGTAAGGGGCTGAAAATATACCTTCAATCTATGCCCGTTTACCAGGAACATATAATTTCGTCCATCAATAGTTTTGATTTCCACCGCTCCATTTTTGAACACATTGACCACCTCATAGGGTCCCATCCAATGCGTATGGAATTTTCCTTTAAAATGTTTGAATCTTGAATCGTAAAGGAGTACCCAATCACCTGGTTGGAACTGCTTCTTCTGAATGGAATTTTCATGCCACTTCTTGTGCTGTCGTGGAACCAAGATGTTCTGCTGACAACATTCCTTCATATTTCATATAACTTGTTTAATTGTAGAAGGTGTTGTTGTTGTGCTTCAAAGAGATTGAGTCTCAGTTGGACTGCAGTTCTGAAAGTCTTCATCTAGAATTCGATGGGCAAGAGGACTTGTTTCCCGTACACCAGCTCATATGGTGTGTGTCTTGTGCTATTTCTCCAAGTGGTTCGATAGGCCGATAATGCTTTCGGTCATTTGTCAGCCCAATCCTTTCTATGCATGTTTATCGTCTTTGTGAGGATGGACTCAATCACCTTATTCGTGGACTCCACTTGACCATTTTCTTGCGGGTGATATGATGTATATTTCCTATGTTGTATTTTGTACTGCTCCATCACACCCTATACCAGATTAGAAATAAACTACGATCTATTGTCAGAAACAATTTCTCTAGGCACACCAAATCTAGTAAAGATTTCAGTAAAAATAAAATCAACAACAACTCTTTCAGTAGCAAAAGAAATAGCTTTAGCTTCTACCCATTTTGTAACAAAATCTGTACAAACCAAAATATTATTTTTATTTGATGATGCATGATTTATTGGTCGTATGAAATCAATGGCCAATTTTTCAAAAGGCTCAATCTTAACCTGAGGACATAAAGGCATTTCATTGGTTTGATTAGGCTGGCCAATTCGCTGACAGCTATCACACCGCTTGACATACTATTTTACATCCTTGAACAAGGAAGGCCAAAAATAGCCAGCTTGTAAAACTTTGTATGCAGTCTACTTATCAGGGAAGTGACCCCACAAGGTTCATCATGGGCAGATTTTAAGATATCAAACACCTCTTCCTCTCTTACACATCTATGGATAATGAGATCTACTCCGATGTAAAAGAGGTCTCCTTGGATCCAGGAATATGTAGCACTTTTTTGAATGATATTCCACTTTTCATGAGAGAATAAGTGAGGTGGTAATTTTCTGGTGACTAAATAGTTAGTTATGTCATCAAACCATGGAGATTTGCTGACACAACAAAATGATGTTCGTTAAGAAAATCATCATCAACAGGAATTCCTTCACCGGGATTATTTAATCTTGAAAGATAAGCTGCTACTACATTTGACTTTCCTAGTCTATCAACAATGGTAATATTAAATTCCTATAATAATAGCAACCACCTAGTCACTCTACTGCTAGTTAATGGTTTATTCATCAAATATCTTATGGCGGAATGGTTAGTATGTACAAAAACTTCATATCCTGTAATATAATGTCTGAATTTGTTAATGGAAAAAATTACAACTAAAAACTCTTTCTCAGTAACCATATAATTTAGTTCAACGGGTGACAAGTTTTTACTAACGAAATAAATAAAATAAGATTGTTTGTCTTCTTCTTGTCCTAAAGCTGCACCTATAGTAGTATCTGAGGTATCATAGGAAATGTGAAATGGCAGGGACCAGTTTGGTCCTCTCAATACTGGTGCCTGAACTAATTTTTCCTTCAATGTCTCAAAGGAATGTTGGCAAGCCGTTGACCAAGAAAAGATAGTATCTTTAGCCAAAAGTTGGAAAATGGGGTTAGCTATCCTTGAGAAATTCTCAATGAATCTCCTATAGTATCCCGCATATCCTAGAAAACCTCTCACTTCCCTTTGAGTTTTGGGTATAGGAAGACTCGAAATGACTTCTATTTTTGCAAGGTCAACCTGAATACCTTTGTTAGAAATAAGATGGCCAAGAACCACTCCTGCCTTGCACATTAATCTGCAGTTCTTGTCACTCAAGGCGAGATGAGCTTCTTGGTAGTGAAGAAGCACTTTTTGTAGATTCTTGAGGGCTTCTTGAAATGAATCACCAAACACAGAGAAATCATCCATATAGATTTCTATGCATTCAAGGCCAGCAAAAATAGCCAAGACTGCCCTTTGAAAGGTAGTTGGGGCATTACATAGCCCAAAGGGAAGCACTCGATAAGAAAATGTACCCCATGGACATGTAAAAGTGGTTTTGTCTTGATCCTTGGGTTCTATCTGTATCTGGCTATATCCGCTAAAGCTGTCTAGAAAAGAAAATTACTTCTTACCAGCAAGGGTATCAAGTACCTGATCAATGAAAGGGAGGGGAAGTAATATTTGAGAGTGGATTTATTCAATTCTCTATAATCAATACAAATATGCCATCTCCCATATTTTTTTGGGACTAATACTAATGCAAAGACCCACTGGCTGTTAAAAATGGGATAGATAAAATTAGCATCTAAGAGTTTTTGCAATTCTTCTTTTACAACATCTCTTAGAGTTGGGTTCATTCACCTATGGGGTTGTCAGATGGGTTAGGATCCATCCTGAATATAGATATGGTGTGTACAAGTTTCGGGAGGGATTCCTTTCATATCTTCATAACCCCATGCAAAGGTATCAAGATGGTTTCGCAACAAATTCACAAGCTGCTCTCGCTGAGAAGGATCCAACTCTGAACTGATATACAAGGATTTACCTGGACTAATCTCAACAAGAGTAGTATCAAGCTCAAGAGTACACAAGAGTGTCTCTAGAGATGGTGATGATGGAGGTAGAGAGTCATATCCTTCCTGAAAATCTAGACCAAAAATCTGACTTAATGACTTGAAATTAGGCATGGTGTCTAGATTGTTTAGGAAGTTTTGAATCTCACCCCCCTATGAGGACTCAGCATTCTAATGTATCAAGGAAATAGGCTGATTTTCCTCATCACTACCTATTCTAACCATAAAGTGTCTCGGAGCTCCTGAATAGATCTAGTAGGTGGATATAAGGTGAATTTCTTTATGGAATCTCCATGGGAAATATACATATCACCAGAACAACATCCGACATAAGCATCAGCTGTAGCAAGCCATAGTCACCCCAAGATCAAGGGATGCCCTCCCACAGGATTCTTTGGCTGAAGCACAATGAAATCTATGAGATATTCCCAAGAATATAGGGAAATGACCACATCATCTAATACTCCTTCTGGCTTGATTTCAGATCTATTTGTCAGTTCAAGCATCATGGGAGTAGGACGAATATGGACCAATCCAAGTTGATCCATGGTTTACTTAGTCATAATGTTTATGGCTGCCCCTAGGTATATAAGTACATTGGAGACAAGGACATCACCTATCTGAACAGAGAAAACAGGGTTTCTGGGGTTGGTATATTTTTCCATGTTCATACATCTCGTCATTAACTCTGCTGCTCTACCAACAAATTATTTGGGGTTCTAATCTTCTCCTTCCTAGCTTTTTGAGACAAAGTTCCCTAATTATTTTTGTACAAATTCAAATCTCTTTGATAGCTTGGAGCAAAGGTACCCTTATGAAAAGGTTCCTAAGCTCAGAGGCCAGGCTAGACTTAGGAATGGGGTCTTTCTTTTCCACAACTAACCTCTCTGGATAAGGAGGTTGGTTGGAAGAAGATGACAAGGGCTTAGAATGTACAAGGATAGGCTTAATGGTGTCATCTTTTTTAGAATGGTCAAGAGTTTCCTCCTCTCCTTTCGCATTGATAATCACGGTGGGCTTATTTTGATTTTCTGAGCTTACTACCTTCCCTGATCTCAATTAGAGATGATTGACTCCAACTGGCATAGTCTAATATCTAGTTGAAGAAAGCAGAGTCATAGAATGGATCATTTGTACTGCTTTATTATTGGGGTTGGGTAAAGTTTGAACAGGCAGTTGAGAAGGTCAAAACAATGGAGGTAATGGTAATGGTGGCATATGTTGACTCAGCTGAGGTATTGATGGTTGAGGCATTAGGTAAGGTGCATATGTAGGAGGGTATGATTGCATAGGTGCATGATAGGAATTATGTGAATGATGTGAATGGTTTGGCCCTCTCCGTCCTTGTTGCCAAGATTGCGAGGGTTGTCTGTATTGATATTGATTCCCATGCTGCCAATGATGAGAGTGACCAGTGTTAGGATAGGAATATGAATATGCATTATAACCAAAAAAATGTTGTGGAGATTCAGGAACCATACTTACACTTACCTGAGGCCAATTCCTTCATGCTCCATAGCATGCAATGATTCAACTTCAGGTTTTCCTCCAAATATAGCGTTCAGCCCAGGTATAGAGGGACATTTATCTGTAGCATGGTTATCTACACAAATTGCACATTTATTAGTTTCTTTAATATCTAGAGGGCATTCTCTTAAAGGATGCTTTCTTCTACATTTAAGACAGAAAATAGAAAATATCTCTTGCTCTTCTACAAGTTTTTGTTGAAACTTCAAAGGGTTTATTTGTTTACTAACAATATTCATTATTTCAATTTTGATATTGTCCATTTCGTTTTCTAATCCAATAATCATACCATCAGTAGATTTGATTTTTCTGTTTTTATTCTGAATTCCTTTACCGGATCTATATTGGTTCCTCGAGAATTTCCTGCACAAGTCACAGATCTGATCAAATGTATTTTGAGCAACATCCCCTTGTCCTAACATGTTTAAATTATTTCTAGCATCATCAGTGAGCCCACATAAGAACAAGGTTCTAATGGTACTTGGATCAAATTTGTGCTTTGACCTTTGAAGGATATACATGAATCTCTCCAAGTAGTCCTCTAAAGTCTCATCATCATTTTTCACAATAGTAAATATTTCATCTTGAATATCTCTAGTTTTACAATATTCCTAATATTTTGACAAGAACATTCTCTTCATTTGATCCCAAGAAGATATAGTGTTTCCTCCTAGTCCCATGAACCAACAGAGTGTTGCATCCTTGAGAGTTGCAGGAAACAAGTTTAACTTCTGGGCATTAGATGAATAATCATAACTTCTACACAAAATATCAAACTCAAATAAGAAAGAGTCTAGGTCTTCTTGTACCTTAACATAAAAATGAGGAAGAGCTAATGGTGAAATGTTTTTCATTTGCACTTGTGTATAAGGATCCACAATCGGGAATCCGAAAGTGGATTGTTTCTCATTTACCTGATTTTCACCACTTCCTTCTACATGGTCTTCCATATCTACCATTATTGTTCTTCCACCCAAATCGCTCTTAATAGGCTGAGAAGGCTAACTATGGATTCCAACAGTCCCCTTCTTCCTCTTTATGGGTTGTGTCACACCTGAACCACTACTACCAGGGCTTAGGTGGACTATTCCTGCGTGATGAGTTTAAGTTTGTTTGGACTTTCTACTTGCAAAAGAAGGACCAATATGATTTTTGGTTTTAGATTTCTCATTGTTTCTTTGGCCCCTAGTGCGCTTCAGACCCCTACCTCTTTTAGTTATTCATTTCAAAGAATGACAAAATGAAATTCAAATAAAAACTGCAAGTTTCAAAAAATAAATTGGCACCTATAAATTCCTTCAAACAATAGAAGCACACTATAGGAAAAAATGATAGTAGACATATCCCTATTGCAAAAAATGGAAAATTCTTACCAATTCAAATCGCCTCCCCTGCAACGGCGCCAAAATGTTGGGTGCAGAAATTGCGCTGGAGCAAACTCCTCAACACTTAATTGTCAACCCGAGGGTTTCATAAAGTTATAGATGAATCAAAGGGAATGTCGGAAATCGTATGAACTTTTCCTATTCCCAATCCTACTTCTTAAAGGAAATGCTTTGCAGAATCAGATATAAGACAATCAGAAAGGTAATTGACACCAAAGCAACTCTAGTGCTGGAATGTAAAAGACAATTTGCATGTAAATCAAGTAAAGAGATTCCACACAATGGAAACAATCTTAAGTGCTGTAATGAAATGCTATGTTCATCTTCAGATGGATGGCTAACATTCAGACAAGTGGAACCTTGCAGAATTCTGTCTTCCTCCTGATCTTCCTTCTACATAAACAACTTGTCCTAAGGGCTTAGATCACTCTATTTCTGTGACAAGAGATCAACGCTTGCACTGAGGTAGAGCTTCCTTGACCTGGTTTCCAAATTACTTTCGAAAGGACTGAAAGATGTGCTGAAAAAGAATTGCAACTGTAAATGAAGTTCTGAAGTAAATTATCTATGAAAAAAGAAATGCTTCAATTCATTAAACCTTGGAAAGGAAATAAACTTCATGAAATAAGAGCACTTCAAAAGAATCAAATAGTAGTCTAGGTGTTTTGCATGTATTAACTAAATTTAGTAGTCCATTCAAAATGTTTATGTTCTTTGCAAGTATAATATGTTTATGTTAATTTTATACAACTTCTTCCAGATCCTCTAAAGATGTACTTTTAATACTGAAGACAGTTACTAAGTTAATGATTCATTCACTTGTGAAATAACTAGAAATAATATGCAGGTAAGTGATTCACTGTTCGTTGCAAACGAATGATTAAACCAAAGTGTAGGCAACTGCATGCACAAGTGCAAGAAAGAGTTCCTTGCACGATCTGATTGAAAACAAGTTAAAATAGAGACTAAGAGTAAAGGAAATGCAAGAAAGATATTTCTTAAACAATGTAAAGACAAGTAACTCTCAAACCACGGATCCGTTTCACACGTTAGCTAAAAGAGATATTTTAAAGTAGAACTTGAAATATAATGATTAAAACTATAACATTACAAAGTGGAAAAAGAAATATCTGCACCGTCTTTCTGAATAACGAAAGCGAGAGGGGTAAATGAGCTAGGTTGGCTGGGCGCTAGCCAACTAGCTCATTCCCCTTCTAAGGAACAAAAGAGCTCATCACTTCAAATATACATCAAAGATAAATTAGACATTGTGTATGCAAATCATGGTAGTTCTCTTGTATTACTTGATTCAGTGTATTACTCGATTCGGAAAATATACATAACAGAGTAGTCCAACTCCAGAGCTGAGGTGATAACCCGATTACATAAAACAAAATTATAATTGATGGTTCGATAGGTTATACCTATGATATATATCTTATATATCCTTTCGGCTCTAGCCATTTTTACTAATTATAGACATTTCTTGTTCAGGCCTTGCGGCCAAACAAACTTAGAAACCGAAATTACAAACTTGGCCAGCAATTATAATACGCATGAATTTCGCTTGGCCGTAACCTAACTTTGGAAAATATTCCCTCATTGCACACCACCTGTTATCCTGCTTCATTTCATCAACAACTAGACTCGGAGTTAAGGATCGAGACCCGTCCTCGTGGAAGATTTGACTTCTCGAAAATATCGAACATTCTTCGCGGTGATGCATGAATCTACCTGCACTAGTCACACTCATTCATAATTAATACCAAGTTCCATGATTACTATAGGAAATTAATATGAGTTACAAGAGGTATGTAAATAGGCGTGAAATCCATATAAAATGATTAATAAATTGCTATAATAAATCTTAATATAAAATATGAGCATGTCCAGGAATGGGTAACTATCTTGTACTAGTGCAGGGAAAGAAGGGTCTTTTATTGAGATAAAACAGAGGTTGATTTTGATGGAAATGGGGTAGAAAATAGGGCAGTTTAGGATACCAAAACGCATGTAGTTAGGAAGATTGGTAGGGATAAGGTGAGAACAAGGCGTGAGATGAGGCTCACTACGCAGATAGGAGAATATGAGATGGATCAAGTTATTCTAGATCTTGGGTCGGACGCGAATGTTTTTCCTAAATAAAGTTGGGAAAGGATGGGGAGACCTATGCTATAGTGGTATCTGACCCAATTAAGGATGGTGAATCAGCAGAAAACCATCCCCATGGGAAGATTGTAGTGAGTAACAGTTGATATCGAGGGCGCGAGCGCACTAGCTGATTTTGAAGTAATAGAGATTGTGGATGACAGCAATCCCTACCCCGTGCTCCTTGGATCGATTGGGCCATTGACATGAATGGGGTAATTAATTTGAAGAAGTGGAATATGATATTTGAGAAGAAATTGCTCCGCATAATGGTGCCCCTGGACCCTACAAAAGTACCACAGTATACTGAACCAGTCATTGATTATGAAAGTGATGATGATTTGGACCAGATTTACAAGATAACAGCGTGAGATCAAGATTGGGTGAATTTGACAATGGATGGGCATATTGCATGGGATCGTGAAAGTTCGTGCACACTAGATTCAGAAGAAGAGTTGGAGAATTGGCAAAATCAATTGCATGAAGTATCTACATTGCGTCGTAATATGATGACCAAGTTTTTGCACTATGTATCGTCAGAGGTAAGAAATGTGCCCTAATACAATGGTTTAATTGATGTCGATCACTTTTCAGATGCATTTGAAAGAGAAGTGCCAAAGAAGAATCGCTTCCAAGCCTTGGATTAGGCACTGTGTGCTACACCTATGAGATGTTAAGACATGCACAAGGATAGTTTTGATGATTGGAACGTATACAGAAAAATGATGAGAGTGTGGTTTGGTCACCCACAAGTGCAGCTAACAGAAAAATACGATGGGAGGAATGAACCACTTGACCATTTGGCCAAATGGGTTGAATTTTATGGAGTGGAACCCTAGATGGAGTGGATACATCTGTTCTGTCATACCTTGAATGTTATACTGATGAATTTGTACTTGGATACAGAGCTTCGCCATGGCACTGAAGAACAGGATGTTTTGCGCCAAGGATTTTTTATGAAGTTCATATTTGAGGATGGGTTTGAATATATTGATGAAGCATTGCAGGAGGTAAAGGCGGTGATATTCAATATACCGCAGGATCCTCTGGATTTGAGTCAACCCGATTAGACTACCCCACTGAGTCACGCGCTGGAGTACTACAATGTGACAGTGGAAGAATAAGACAAAGACCCGAGGAATATTAATATTCCAGAGACTAAAGGTCACCGTGAAGTTGAAGGACCACAGCTAGAGAATCTAGACATCACTGAGCCACTCAAAACTAGATAGGTGAAAGTTGGCATGGAGGCTGAGCCAAAGTTTGCAAATATTGGGGACTACTGGGATGACACAATAGTAGATAAGGTCACCCAATTGCTCCGCGAATATCAGGGTATGTTCCCTACAAAGTTTTCAGATCTAAAACGGATAATAGGGGACTTGGGTGTCACGAAGATCACTCTAAAAATAGACACAAAGCCAGTCAAGTAAAGGCCTTACCACCTCAAACCGAAGTATAAATAAAGGGTCTTCTTGGAGTTGGATAAAATGCCTGCAGCAGGCATCATTGAACCAGTAGAAGAGTCTGATTGGGTAAGGCCCATGGTAGTGTAGGACAAGAAACAGAAGGATGAGATATGGATATGCGTAGATCTTAGGAAGTTGAATGATGCTTGCGTGCATGATGCTTTCCCAACTCTATTCACTGATGAGGTTATGGATAATGTTGGAGGCCATGAAGCATATTCTTTTACTGATGGGTTCTCAGGATACCATCAGATCAAGATCACGTCAAAGGATAGAAGTAAGATGACCTTCGCAACTAAATGGGGATGCTTCCAGTATACGATGATGCCTTTTGGGCTAAAGAATGTGTCGAATATCTTCTCATGCATAGTCATCGCAATGTTCAAAGATTTCATTCACAAATTTCTGGAGGTGTAATTTGATGATTGGACAATGTTTGTCCTGCTAAAGCGCCATGTAGCAAATCTGTGCTTGATGTTGGATACATGCTGGAGGTACCAGATCGCACTCAATCTAAAGAAATGTTTGTTCTGCATCCCTTTTGGGTTCTTGCTGGGTCACTTGGTATGCAGACAAGGCTTGATGGTAGACCCTGCGAAGATCGTGGCTATAATCAACTTGGAGGCACCAAGAAGTGTGAAAAAGTTGCGTGCAACGTTGGGTCACATAGGGTACTATAGGAAGCTCATCAAAATCTATGCTCAGATTACCACGCCAATGGAGAAACTATTAAAAAAGAATGCTACATTCTGCTGGAATGAAGAATGTCAGAAGAGCTTGGATATGCTAAAAGAGAAAATGGTCACCGTGCTTATCCTAGTCTTCCCGGATTGGAAGAAGGAATTTCATGTGCATGTGGATGTGTCATGTATTGCGCTGGGAGCAGTATTGAGACAGGTCGGTGAGGGAGAATTGGATCATCCTATAGCATTCGCAAGTATGAAGCTACCTAAAACTGAGAAGAATTATTCAACGACGGAGTACGAAGGTATGGCTATGGTATATGCGCTCCATAAGTTCAGGCACTACTTGCCAGGTAGAGACTTTAAGATGTATATAGACCATTCCACATTGAAGTACTTAGTGAACAAGCCTGTGTTGCGGGGGAAATATGAAAATGGTTGTTGATGTTTCAAGAATATGATTTTGAGGTTATTGTGAAACCAGGACAATTGAATGTCAGGCCAGATCATCGGTCGTGCATTGAAACATGACAGGAGCCTATGAATTTGGAGGAAGGACTACCTGACACATAGCTCTTTATGGTATGTGTCACGGACAGTCACTTTGAAGATATTATACACTTCCTAACGATAGGAACAACTCTAGAAGGATATAATAGCCAACAAAAAAAGAAATTGGTGGTGCACGCGGCAAAATTTTTTGTCATTGCAGAGCACTTGTATAAAATGGGATCAGATGAAATACTGTGACATTATGTGCCAGAATTTGAATGAAATAATATCCTCACTAAGGCTCATGGAGGAGTCCTAGGTGGACATTATGTGGGAAAAGCAACAACGTAGAAGATTCTATGCGCAAGGTTGTGGTGGCTGACACTGCATAAGGATTCAAAAGCATATTGTAGGGCATGTGATGCATCCCAAAGAGCTGGAAGACCATCATGCAGGGATGAGATGCCACTGAATCCGCAGATATTGTTACAACCATTCGAGAAGTGGGTGAATTACTTTGTAGGACCAATTCAGCCTCCAGAAAAGAAGACGAGAGCACGATACATCATCACTGCGACTGAGTATTTAACTAGATGGGTGAAGGTGCAGCCTGTGAAGGACTGTACAAGCACAATAGCACCAAAATTCATTTTTGAGTATGTGCTGATGAGGTTTGGTTGTCTGAAAACTTTGATGAGTGACCATGGTACACATTTTCTTAATGAAAGGGTCAACGCATTAACGAAGGAGTTTCAGGTTTACCAGCAGAAGTACACCCTATCACTTGTAGGCTAATGGAATGGTAGAAGCATTTAATAAGATACTGAAGAGTGCAATGATGAAGGTTTGCGATGCAAAAAGAAATGACTGGGATGTGTGTGTACCCGCGGTGCTATGGGCTTACAGAACAACTTGTAAGAAGCTAATTGGACAAACGCCTTTCAAGCTAGTTTATGGCATTGAAGTTGTGATGCCATTGGAATAAATTGTACCTAGTCTGTGCATAGTGACATTCATAGGAATGGTGGATCACGGAACCTTGGAAGAAAGGCTTGCGCAGCTGACAAAACTAGAAGAAGATAGATTTTTGGCTAGATTCCATCAATAATTTTAAAAGGAGCGTGAAAATGCATGGCACGATCGGCACATCAAACAGCACACCTTTAAGGTAAATGATTTAGTGTTAGTGTATGACAGCAAGTTTGATAAATTTCCAGGAAAATTTTGGATGCATTGGTTGGGGCCCTATGTCATCAAGGAGATTATTGATGGTGGAGCAATTTAGTTGGTGAAGTTGAATGGAGTGCCCTTTCTAGGGAAGATGAATGGTAGCCAATAGAAGCCATACACCAGGGATCCAACCAGATGACTATATGGTGGAAGTACAATCTTAGCACTCCAGGAAGCTAAAAGGAGGTGTGAGACTATAAACTACACTACCCAGGATATAGAGTTGCAAGATTGGGGTATTGCGCGAAATGGAGGGTTGTCATAGTGTTAGCAAAAGCAGGAGGGGAGCTGCAATATTGAAAGAGAGACCACATAGGGCAGCCGGAAAATGACCATTATTGTCATTGTTCATGATTTGACATTGGGAAAATGGCTGAATGGAGCTGTCAACAGCAATTAAGTCATAATTTAAGAGCAAGATCTTTGAAAATCTGCCACCACTCTAGCATTTATGAACAAATTTTGAGGGGAGCGGTCAGATTCAAATTCAAAATTTCCTATAAATTAGAAATGGTCAACCAACGAAAAACACTTGGCATTTTGAGAATTAAGGTGTTGAGCTATCAGGTGCGCATGAACCTTGACTATTTCGAGGCTTTGGTAGCGAGTTCAGTGTTTGAGAAACTATCGAAGGAAACTCAAGAGCTCTTAGTTGGAATTATGTCAACACCCTTGGAGACTGCAAGTGTTGGAGAAGTGATGGAAGGTGAGGGAGATGCCCAAGAGGTAGCGAGTGTAGAGGTACCTATAGAAGTACACAAATCGCCAAGGTCGCCCATGCTGAGGCCTATGCCGACCAGAGAGGGTCCAAAACCAAAGAAGGATAAGCAAAAAGAAGCGTAATTAGTGTGCCACCTAGAAAGCACCCGCAAAAGGAAAAGCCTACTGCACAGGAAAAGGGTGAAGGATAGTAAGATATTCTGGATTCTCATGGAATCAAACATCCACGCTGTAATCAACCGTAAGCCACAGTTCTCACTGACTATCTTTGAGCAGTTGTCCGAATATGTGGAGTTCAAGGTGAACTTCCAATGTGTTTCCATCAGATAATGGAAGGACCCCGCACAAAAATGGTGTGATCTTCCATACCTGGTGATGGATGTGAAATTGCCATGGTTCTGGAGAGTTGGCCGGTAGAGTGGTGCATGGCCTCAAACTTATCTATTGGGTCTAGTAAGTCTGTCACGAAGCAAAAGAAGGAAGAGGCCTAGTTAAAGATTTAGTAGTTGGCCAAAAAATGAAGGAAGGAAGCCGAGGTCAAAGCCAAAGTAGAGTGCACTGCCAAAAAGTAGGTAGAAGGGGAGGAGGAAGAGGAAGAGCGTGACTCTAATAGGAGTCACAAGTCGCCTTCTCCACAGATAGAGGATGAGGAGCAGCGCTCAAAATAGGGAGGAGCAGACCTGGAGACTACTCCATTCCAGGTTAAGTGTATAAGGGAGTAGGAGAAAGTAGGGCCATAGAAGAAGTCTAAGGCTAGCAAATCATCCCTTGACCCAATCACCTTGATAGAGGGTGTTTTGAATGATATCGACGATATAGTGAGGGACACAACCGCAGAACTGCTGAAGCATTTTGAGCAGCAACAGAAATAGGACTTAGTTGCCATTAAAATGGGTTTGTATGAGCTGCAGATCCAGGCTAGTCAGGTGCAGATTGGTGTAGGGTGGGGTAGTGCAACATCGAGCAGTTTGGTGCTTGGAACCTCAGATGTAGCATAGATGGTCCGTTCAATGGATCCCTAGGCTGTCACGCTGCCAGATGGAGAATTGACCACACAAACAGAGGCTGACAGGGCCACTATCAGTGCTCTCCAGAAAGTTGGGTTAAACTTAGCCATGCTTCCAAGTGAAGCCCTTCACACCCTACACGATGGTGTGATCGCGGAACTTTGAGCTTGGGAACAACGCACATTGAATGTTATCAATGAGCATAAGATGAACAATGCCCAAATGTTCATAGAAAATTTGTCTGTGATTGGTCTTCTTAAGAGGATCATAGAGAAGAAGGAGCATACAACAACTGTGGTGGTTGAGGCATGCCATATTATTCCAAAGCTGAATATCCTAGAAGATGCACCAGTTGACGCAAGAATCCAGAAGCTCGTTGTAGATGCGCAATGCACGAATAGAGCTTGGTAAGGTTTAGTTTGAACTGAACCTTAAGATCACTGAACTTGAATTGAGGGCCCAACCTTCAACTCCACCAAAAGTGAGAGAGTAGCACAAGACCGCTGTCAAAGATGTCGTTGCAGCTTTGGATACCGTAGTGAAGGATTGCACTACACTCTTCGAACATGTGCTCGAAGTAGTTACTAGTCTACAGGAAGATCCCAACCTACAAAGGCTAGAAACTGAGGCATGAGAACTACAGTAGAGGTACAATGAGGTCAAAACGATGGTGTGCATTGTCACCATATGCAGAGGTTGGTGAAGCTGTAGGAAGTGAAGGCAATAAAGGAATAGGTGGACGCAACTCAGCACAAGGAGGCAGTAATGAAGGCCAGATTGGGGCCTTGACTAGAGGAATCCTATGTCCTCACAGCCTCCATTGAAGGAAAATTGGCAAGTATGTAGGCGACACAATAGAAAATACAAGTATATAGCGTAGAACCAGTGACGGACCAGCTGGTTGAGCAGGCTAAGCAGGCAGCAACATAGTGTACTGCCGAGGTTGTAGTAGTACAAGTGGTGCTGGGATGTCTTTGTGATAAGATCTCCACACTGGCTGAGTGACTTGGGGTGAGTCACCAGATTTATGTTGGGGGCCTGTTGGAACAGGTCCCCTAGGGTCAATTTTGGGGTTAAAAGCCTAAGTTTTAGAGCCAAAGGCCCAAGTTTCGTATAAAGAATGTAAAGTCTCCACATTTTGTGGTTACGAAGCACAAAGATGTAAACAGTCAAAAATGGTTTCCACCCTTAGTTTAGGTAGCTTATGTCAGCTTGATGAGATCCACCCTTGGTTCGTGGACCATGGGAATGTATAAAAAGGGATTCTTAGAAGAGTCTAAGGCAGTTCAGTTCTTAAGTAAGTTTTTGGGAAATTGATTGATGTATTGGATCTATGAGGGCTAAGAGCGAAGAGTCTTAGCATAGGAAGAGGCTCTGCAGCTGAGTGCACAGAGGCCTAGGGTAGAAGTCTGCAATTGAGTGCATGGACCCCTGCAGCTGTGTGCATAGGGAAGTTAGAGTTTGTACTGGAGATCCGAATCATCAATAAAGAGAATTATTTTGGAGATATATGTGTATGAGCTATTTTAATTCTATTATGAATATATGTGGTTATGTTATGTTTAATACTGGTTTTATGGTTTAATACCGTATTGATGAGCAAATCTATGTGTTTTACTTTGTCATATGAATGCAAGTAAGAATATCTGTTTACGCGAAGATACTCATAATGCATGTTGAAATTAATCAATACTTAAGGTAATCAGGGTAGACACAGAAGTAAGAGTAATTACAGAGGCGTGCAAGTGTTTGAATTACCTTCCACGAGGGACGATCGTAGAGCTTCGCGAAGGTCTCGAAGCCGAATAAGATAGTACATTGATAAGCCCTAAAAGGCTTATTAAAATACACGAAGGAAGGGTTAGGGTATAAAACGACATCACAACTATCTCAGGGTGTGGAAGCTTGGTTCTTGCATCCCCCTATACTGGTTCGGGTGAGACTTCAGTGCACACTCTGTTGATTGATGTTGAAAGGGCCATTAGTGTAGGGATTTTCTTGGCTAATTAATGTTGAACTTGGGTCAGGGCCCATCAAGCCAACATCATGTGTCATAGTGGAGCTTGCGGATTGCTTACTAGGTGTTTCAATTTTCTTTCTTTAGGGCATCAATTAATGATAATTATGCTTTAATATGCCCTTTTGAATCACTTCAAACTAATTTTTCAAACCATATTGATGAAAATTTTAAAAATTACTACACACCATTTTTTGTTTCGTAGGAGCTCGATATTGAATCTGTTGTATATCTGCAATTATAGATCTCCAAGGTCTACAATTTTGTCCTATGGTATCCTTATGAAACCTCTTTCCAACCCCATAGGTCTGATAAATATTGGAGTCTTCAAGAAAGAGTTAGGCCAAATATCACACACTGACCTGATTATAGACTTCTTCAGTAGAGACAAATTGTACGAAGTGACACTTTCCACCTTCGAACTTGAAATCGCTACACAAAAAACTACAATCCATCCTCCTTTTGTAACTTCTTATGAAATTTCAATCTGATACTCAGAGGGAATGTTATGACAATTTTCCCAAGGTGACCTGTTTTGGATGTAATTCGGGATCCTACAAAAACCCTAACTTCCTTAGATCATATCTCCGAAAATATAGTGCGACAAGATCTGAATTTCAGACTCGAGATTAAGCTATATTTCGGCTCAAAAGGGTTTTTTCTAGCTTTTGAAACATCGCAAAAAATAAAATGAAAAAAGATAAAATAAATAAATAGAAAAAAATTCCAAGATGACCTGTTTGGAGTAGAGAAACCCTAGAATCCAAACCTATGATACCAAATGTTATGCAACAATCTCACAAAATAGAAGAAAATATAGATCAACGCCTTCAAAATCAGACTCTTCGAGGGGGAAACCTCCTTTACATTACACAACTGAACAATTCTTGGATTATTCAAATGACACAACCTCCTTTCTATATATAGGAGTCTAAGGGGTCGCAATATAATCAGAGTCGACATAACGTTAATAATATAAGGGAACCACAATAACAATAGTGGGCTTCTATGGGGCACAACAATAAAAAATAAGTAGGCTACACTAATAAAAATGAGGGAATAATGGGCTTCTATGGGGCACACCAATAATAATAAGGGGGTTACACTAATAACAATGAGGAAATACACTAGTATTATGGGGACCTAACAACAATATTGGAACATAGTCAAATGGTAATTGAAGGAATAGGATGGAGGATAAAGGCTTGGAAGATACCGTGAGGAGTCTCCAAATGGAGGTCCTCAATTGTAAAGCTAATAATGAGATATTGATAAAGAGAAAACTACAAATCAATATTGAGATTTTATAGATATTGAATAAATTACATATGAGAATAAAACAATGATTTGATTCTATAAAGGTAAAGGAACATGACTTGGAGTTATGGGGAGAGCTTCCAAAGATTTAATAAACTATAGGAGTGTTTTTAGGCAACCTCATCATGCATCAAGGATATCCACTTACATCCTTCATATTTCCTTAGGATAAGTATGTAGTTCAAGCATGTCACCAGTAAGGAGAAGGAGACTAGACCAAGAGAGTTTACAAGGGGAGAGTAGAAATATCAAGCCACTAACATTTAATGGTGAGCATAAGAAGGGAGAAGAGGTTGAAGATTGGCCGTTGGAAATGAGAAATTACCTCTAGCTACATGAATGTTCCTATAATTTAGAGTCACGAATCACCATCTATCACTTGAAGGAGAAAATAAATATATGGTGGGATTAGCTCAAAGAAGCAAAAAAATGGATAAAAAGAATATCTCATTGAGGGAATTTAAAAATTATTTCCAAAGGAAGTACTTGTATGAACATTACTATGAGAGAAAAGTGTAGGAACTTTTTGAACTCAAACTAGGGAACATGGAAATGGAGGAATATGGATGAAAATTCATTGAGTTTTTGAGGTATGTGGATTTTATGAGAGATGAAAAGTTTAAGGTATAGATATAAGTGAGTGGATTAACACCACTACGTTATCACTAAATAATTTTCCCTGCCTATGGAAGGAAACTCACTAAGGAATCCATTAAAACCAATTTGGGATTGAAAGCTGGCCCTTCAATCTGGAGAGGTATTTCTCCTTAAATCTACCACTCAAGGTCACTTTAGCAGCAGGTTATTAAGCTCATTGGCCATATTTAGTTGGTAAAACATGAAATTCGTTTGGAATGGATGGAAAGGGACCATTAGGCATGGAGTCTTTGATAGAAAAATATGCTAGCCATAGATTGTATGAACAAATTTTAGCAAAGGCAAATAGATTACAATTTTTTAGACAAATCATCATTGAGGTATGGTAGAAGAAAGTAGAAGATAAATACCAAAAATAGAGTTGTATGATTTATTCTAATGATATCTAAGCTGAAAAATGCATAGGTAATTTGAAGAAAAGAATTTGAGTATTCATAAGAATTCCAATTCATATAGTTTTTTCCAAACATCGAAGACTTAATGATCAAAGTTTTGACTAAGGAGGAAAGAAACACAATAGAAAAATAGATAGAAAACCATTCACACATGAATCTTTGACAATTTGCACATGTAATTCTACTTATAGCAAGTTATATTAATGTCAAAGGTAAACACAAGGTCTATTTTTTCTCAAAATTCTGAAACCTTGGTCCTCTAGCATGATCTACTTTATAGAATACTTACAAACTGTTCAAGATCCATAAATAATGGATCTCAAACCTCTTAATCTATTTTTAGCTTATTGAATAAAAAGAAAATTAAGGAGATAATATGTGATCCCCAAGTCGAATTGATGAGGTGGCTCTCGAACTGAAAGTTGTTTAGGATTTTTTCGAAATATAGAAAAAGATTAATTCTGGCGAATTCCATAAAAAATAGGCCCTAAATATTCCTGTGTATCTCTCAAACTGTGACACCTGTGTACAAATTGAGGGATATTTTTTTAATGGGTCTGTCCCCAACAAAAACCTCTTTTTATTTTCAAAAATTTGTTTCCAAATGTTCGAAAACAACACCCAAAGTTACTATATTTTACAAGAAAAACGGAGTAGAAAAACATAGTTTTGTCATCATGTTCAAAATAGTAAGTTCACCATGGATCTCAAGTTTGATTCATCAAAAATGAAGCTTGGTGCATGAATACATCTTGCATGAGATTTATAGTGACTAGAATCCCTTATCGTTGCCTCAAAAAATATATATGCTCCAGTCACTGATAAATTAATTGTCAACGCTTTGTCAAAATATTTTCAAAAGGAACACTGATAGATTAACTATCAGCAATGTTACAAATATTTTTATTTAAGTTTTTCTTCTTTCTCCAACAAAAGGTATATATTATTGGCCTATGTTGGCTTGAAGATTTGGTTGACTTAGTTGTTGAAAAAAACTTGAAGGTTGGAGCTCATTGAGCCCAATATTTTTATTTTTTTATAAAACTACCTAAGAACCCTCCATTAGCAACTGAGAGCATATATAGGTACAAAGAAGGCCAAACACACATTTTTTTTTTTTTTTCTGCAGTGCCTACTTTTTAAGAAAATGAACACTCATTACCATTTAATCTATTGGCAGTTGTGTTTTAAACCCATTGAACTAGTGTTGACAAATTATCTGTTAGTGCACCTGGATTTTTGTGAAAAGTTTTAAACAACTGACCCAAGGAATTACCCCTAAAGACATTACCTTGAAACTAAACAATGATAACACATTCTATGGTGACATAAATAAATTTGATGAACCAAAGACTTTGGATCAAGCTATGAGGAAGGAAGATTACCTCTATAAGCAAGGAAAAATAAATTTCAGCTTTTCAAAAGAATTGGGATGATAAGAAAAGAGGAAAGATGGAACAAAGGAAGAAGGGGTTTAAACCTTCATATTTCAAAAATTATTCTTAGCAAAAAAAAAACAAAAATAGATCATGGTGAACTAAAGGGGGCTAATTCATTGAGCAAGAAACCAAGATTTTAGCCCATTAGATGTCAGGGTTGTGATGGAAAGCACAAGTATAGGGACTTCCAACACAAAGAAGGAAAAATTTGGTCTATAGATCACATCCAAGGAGTTGATACAATAGAGTACATGGGTATAATCATGCCCAAAATTTATGCAACATTGGATAATAGGTATGCTGAGCATCTGTCACACATGGTCAAAGTCAAAGGTAAGTTGAATAATCTACCCATTGCTAGTTTAATTGATTCTGGATCTATGCATAGTTATTTTGATCCTAAGTTGGCTGAAACACTTAAATTAAAGAAAACAAAGCATGGATAATATTGGTTAGTTTATTTAGATATAAGAGCTAAAAGAAGAATAACTTAACTAATAAATAAATGTCCCATCAATATGAATGGATTAGATAAAAATGCAGATTTAAATATAATACCATTGGGATCATATGATTCCCTAATTGGAATGGATTGGATGGAAAAGCATCATGTAACACTAGAATCTTACAATAAAATATTTACTTCCCTTAATGAAAAATGGAAACAAATGAAGGTGCGGGGAATACCAAGGCCAATTTATATTAGGGAAATATCCACTATGCAAATGAAGACAAATTTCAAAAAAGGGTGCCAAATTTATACATCCCACATGGAGTATATGACTAAGTATTAGGAACCAAGTCTAGAGGACCACCCAATACTTAAGGAATCTGAAGATGTGTTTGTTGAGTTTCTAGGGTTACTGCCTAAAAGATACATTGACTTTTCTATCGACTTGGTACTTGAAGTTGCAGCAGTGTAGAAAACACCATACAAGATGAGCACACCAAAATTGAAAGAATTACAAATGCAGCTAGAAGAGATCTTAAGGAGATGGTACATACACCCAAGTGTGTCACTATGGGGTTCCCTATTCTTATTTGTTAAAAGGAAGGATGATACATTGATACTATGCATTGAATTTCATTAGCTAAATAAGGTCATAGTGAAGAATAAGTACCCATTACCTAAAGTAGATGATTTTTTTCACCAACTCAAGGGAGCTAAAATATTCTTAAAATTGATCCGAGGTCAAGATATCATTAGGTACAAATTAGGGAAGATGATATTAGTAATATAACATTTGTAACTCAATATGGGAATTATGAGTTTGAAGTGGTGTCATTTGAGTTATCTAACATACTAGGTGTTTCCATGTGCCTTGTGAAGGCATCTTCTAGAATTATTTAGATAAGATTGTTATTGTGTTTATGGATGATATCCTCATATATCCCAAATATGAGGAAGAGCATGAAAAACAATTAAGGATATTACTACATGTACTTAGAGAACATTAGTTATATGCCAAAATAAGTAAGTCATCACTTTATCAAAGAAAAAATAATTATTTGGGTCATATTATTTCCGAAGAAGGGATAAAAATAGACCCATAAAATGTTAAATCAATTAAAGAGTGGCTAGCACCCAAAAATCTGATTGAGGTAAGGTCATTCACGGGTTTAGCAAGGTATTATAGAATATTTGTTGAAGGGTTCTCTAGGATAGCCCATCCCATTACTTCCTTGCAAAGGAGTGGTGCAAAATTTGACTAGTATCATGAATGTGAAGAGACCTTTCAACATTTAAAGAGATTGTTAACAAGTGCACCTATAATGAAGATACCTGACCCAGATGAACACATGTAAAGAAGGACTTAAAGGAGCTCTCATGAAGAATGGGCATGTGATATATTAGGAATCCATGAAGATCAAGGAGCATGAAAAGAATTATGCTACTCATGATTTGCAGCTAGAAGCCATTATACATGCCTTGACGATGTGGAGGCATTACCTCATGGGAAGGAGGTTTGAATTAAGAACTTACCATAATGGGTTAAAGAATTTTTTTGGATAATCACATTTAAATCACAAACAAATTATATGGTTGGAAATTTTGGCTGATTATGCTTTGAAATTAAGCACACAAATGGTAAGGACAATAAAGTGGTTAATTCACTTAGAAAAAGGGTCCATGCATTGCATGTTACAACCATAAGCACATGTATATATTATTTAAATATTAGAATTTTATAGGCTGGAAATCAATATCAACAATACATGGAAATACAAATCAACCTACAACAAGATAAAGTGCAACCCAAGTACAAGGATTGTGGAATAGAAGGAAATGGATTCCTATTTTATAAAGGAAATATTTATCTGCCAAATTCTCAAGGGATGAAAAATTTAGTGTTGAGTGAAATGCATAGAGTGCCTTATATTGGGAAACCAATGTATCAAAAGACAATCTCAACAGTCAATCAATAATACTTTTGGCCAAGCATGAAGAATGAAGTGGTTGATTATATAGCTAGGTTCTTGGAGTGTCAAAAGTTTAAAACTAAGCATATACACCTAGAGCGATTGCTACAACCATTACCCATTCCTAAGTGGAAATGGGGAATCATTTCCATTGATTTCATTAGAAATGTTCCTATAACAATGAAGCAACATGATTCCATCATGGCGGTGGTGGATAAAATCACTAAGGCTTCCCACTTCATTCCAATGAAGTCAACACACAAGGAAACAAATGTTGCTAAGATTTACATGAAGTAATTTTCCAAGCTGCATAATGTACCCGAGGAAATTATTTCAGACAAATATCCTAAGTTCACATCCAATTTTTGGACAAGATTATTTAACAAATTTGGAACAACTGTTGAAAAATGCAACAATAAATTCTCAATTTTATTTTACCTTGATTAAATTGAGAAAATTTGAATTTCCACATTATTAGACAAATTGGATGATTTTAACCTATATGACATGGCTTTTGTCACCCACTTTAATCAATAAATTGGAGTTAGAGGAGTTAGAGTTAAGTTCAACATGTGTGATTGCTAGTTTGTAGCAATCAAGGTTAGTTATCTGAGGTTGTTTTCAATTAAACTAGTTCCAACTTTTGGAGGAGCTAGTGGAAGATTAGCTAAGCAATGGGACTTCAGTCAAACCCAATGATCATCCAGTTAACTGATCAATCCACCCAAAATAGCTAATGCATGAAGAGAATTCGAGTTACCTAGTTGAGGCGAAGATTCCAAGGTAGTGTAACATTAGTTGTAGGCTAGTATTGAGTGTACATGCATTGCATGTAGTCAGAGGATTATCCTAAAGGAATTATGGAATCAATTTGAGGAATTTCCTAAATAATAGGGGCCTGATTTCTTATGGAAAAATGCAAGGAAATATGACCTTATGCAGAGGCAAAATTTGGCTATGTCTGGGTCATAACCTTTCAGTGATCATAGAGATAGGTTATGCACTTGTAGGGTGTGCTCAATTGAGAAAATCAATTGTAATACATCTCTATTCTGTTGATTTAATGCAAGCAAGCATTGGGGTTTTTAGCAGTTTTCTTTCCCCGGGAAAAATACTTGTTACAAGTGTGTTATTTCTTATTGCATGTCTAAATTTTTTGTTTTAGACTATGAGCGAATGTCTGTAGAGTAGTAGAGTAGGTTTTTGTGTTGTGATTTTGATTAAAAATTCCTGAGAAAGTGAAAATCTACATCATAATTTATACATGGTATGAGAGAAGGATTCACATTAGAGTAGGAATTTCAAAGTTGTTTCTCAGTAGGTTTTAATTTGGAGTTCAATGCAGCAAGATCTATTCAAAGCTGAGAAGATGTCCTTTAATGAACTAAGGCTAGAGTATTCCTTGGAAGGCACCTCTAATTTTGTTGCATGGAATGATCACATGGAGGCGGTATTGGATGAAAATGGATTGCTAGAATACATCAAATTAGATATTGCAAAACCGCAAGCATCTGAACCTTGTGCAATGGAGGAAAGATGTAGCCAAGGTGAGCAGAATAATATTGTAGGGAGTACGAGATCACGTTGTCTCAGGTATCCATGGAAAATTAACTCCATTTGCAATGTGGAAAGCACTGACATACTTGTTCGAGAATAATAGTGACCACGAGAAGTTGATGCTCAAGAATAAACTTCAAAGTATCATGATGCAGAAGAATGAAATAATTGCACAGTATCTCAGTAAGTTTACACAGTGTCATGATGACCTTGGTGGGGTTAGCGTTACTGTTCCTGAAGAATACTTGGTAAGCCTATCCCTTCTAGACCTTCCCAAGACCTGGCATAGCTATCAAGATTCGGTGAATGGGAGGGAGAAACTACCGTATTGGGAATTCTTATGGTCTAATTTGGTACAAGAGGAAATAAGGTGAAATACAAGAGATGGGAATTAATCTGAGGGTGTGGATGGAGAAATGTTTTCATTGGATGGAAAGGAAAATAAGCAAAAGGGAAAGAAATATCAACCCAAACCAGAATCCAGTCAAGGGGGCATGAAGAAATATTTGCCCAAAATTAAATGCTTCCATTGTCATGAATTTAAGCATTATGCCATGAAGTGGCAACACAAATAGGCAAGAAAAAATACCTCAGGAGGAGTAGCAGGTGAAGCTTTGGCTTCATAATTCAAGCTTGAAATTACCCTTATCACATGCATGGCTAGCACAATGAGGGGGAGCATGTGGTACTTGGAATCAGGTGCATCATTCCACATGATAGGGTGTAGAGACTTTTTGAGTGACCTAGAAGAAAAATATTTGCAGATGCACATCAAGGGATGGAAAAAGGTATATCACAAACAAGATTGGTATAGTCATCTTTCAAAGGGATTCGAGCTCCCCCATCAGGTTCAAGGATGTCATGTTTGTTGAGGGCTTAAAGAAAAATATCATCTCTATTGAAGTTTTAGAAGACCATGGTTATGATGTGATCTTAAGCAAAGGAAATTCATTCCTGAGACACATAGGCACAGGCAGGTGAAGTAGATCAAGGTTCATGTGAAGAACCTGTATAAGCTAGATGTGGAAGATTATGCTACATTAAACATAAAGGTAGAGAAGGTGTAGAGAAATGATGTTGGTTAACTTTGGCACATAAGACTTGGCCATTTGCATCATGGCACCTTGAAGATCATGCAATAGATAACCAGATGCCTCCCTAAAGGAGCACTTTAGTAGCAGGTTGTATTCAAAGTATGTACCTTAGGGAAGTACATAAAATACAAATTCCATGGCCAGGACAACAAAGCACATGAAGTCCTTGAAAGGATCCACTCTATTGTCTGTGTACCTTTCTTGATAGCCTCCACTGCCAGATACAAATATTTTGTCATTTTTATTGATGAATTCTCAACGAAGTGCTAGATCTTCTTCACGTGGAAGAAATATGTTACATTCTTTGAGTGTGTATAATTCAAGGAAATGATTGAGAAATAAACCAATAATAAGGTTAATGCTCTCAAGAACGATAATGGAGGTGAGTATGTGTCGAATGACTTTAAAAATTTCTATGCAAAAGAAGGCATTCGATGAGAGTTGACAACACCCCACAACCCATAACATAATGGGGTGACTGAGAAAAATAACCATATCATTGTGGGAGAAGTGAGGGTGATGTTGCATGAATAAGGCATACACTTCATTTGTAGGCCAAGGCATGCAACACAACCGTCTATTTGCAGAACTAGAGTCCTCATCAGATTCTTTGCATGATTACACCAGAGGAGGGTTTCTCGAGGAGAAAGCTGGATGTGTCACACTTCAATATTTTTGGAGCCTCTGTTTACTTCCACGTCTCCAAAGAATCAAGGAAGAAGTTAGATTGGGTAACAAAATTGGGGGTATTTGTTGTTTACATAGAAACTCCACACAACTACCATGTGTACTTGCCATCCCTCAGAATGATAGTTGCACAAAGGGATGTAAAATTTGATTAGGAGAAAGCCATGTGGTGCTCTATTGAGAGGGAGCTTCAGATCCCACCAGAGGAGGAGCTTTTAACTCTAAAGGAAAAACCTCAAAAAGTTGTGGAGAAACCACAAATTCAGGAGCAGAGAGTGGAGACAACGACTCAAGAACCATCCAGAGAACATAAAAAAATGACTAGCGAAGTTGAGAGACTTATGCAGGATGCGAGGGAGAATGTGGGTGCTCCTTCAAATCAAACAGAGAAGATCACTAGATTAGTACACTGGCTACATGTCCCTAATGACTGAGCTTTTAGAGACTGGCCCATCTTCTTTTGAGGAAGTAATAGAGAAACCTGTACGGGTTGATGCAATGGTGGAGGAATACAAAACCATTGTAAAGAACTATGTTTGGGAAGTGGTACCAAGACCAACAGATAAATCAATTGTGGCGTCAAGATGGATATTCAAGAAAAAGCATGCAACAGATGGAAGCATAGAGAAGTATAAGGACAGATTTGTGGCCAAGGGGTACTCTCAAATTGAAGGGATTGACTATGAGGAGACATTTATCCTATAGCAAGGTACTCATTCATTAGATTAATTATTTCCTTGGATACACAAATGGGGTGGAAGATCCACCAGATGGATGTAAAAACAACATTCCTTAATGGATCTATTGAGGAGGAGATGTAGCTCGAGCAACCAAAAGGCTTTAAGACTTTTGATCAAGAGTCTTATGTGTGCAGACTCAAGCGAGTATTGTATGGTCTCAAGTAAGCACCCTATGCTTGGTACACCAAGATCAATAGTTAGCTCACCAGTTTGGGCTTCACCAAAAGTGAAGCAGGTAAAAACCTATATCATTTCTTGGTAGAAGGTAAATTGATTATTATTGTCCTATATGTTGATGGTTTTATTTTAACTAGTGATGAATAATTCATTAGATCTTGCAAGGAGGACCTTGCAAGAGAGTTTGAAATGAAGGACATGGGTCTCATGCACTACTTCCTCGAGTTGGAAGTATGGAAAGGTGATGGGGAACTATTTGTATCTCAAATCCAGTATGCAAATTAGATACTATAGAGATATGGAGAGTTGCAAACCCATGGCGACACCTCTAGCGACCAACTAGAGGAAGGAGGATGCCACTTCAGGTGAGGAAATGGATGCTACCATTTATCGACAGCTAGTGGGTTCACTAATGTACCTTGTGAACAAATGACCATATATGTGCTATGATCCAAGCTATGGTTAGGTCAACCAAATTAATTTGAAGGGCAGCTAAGCATGTTCTACAGTACCTTAGAGGCACTACCTAGTTTGGACAATGGTACAGATGGATAGAGGGAGTGAAGTTGTATGGCTTCACAGATTTAGATTGGGAGGGAATCCATCAGAATGAAAGAGTACATAATGTGGAAATTTTAGTGTTGGGTCCACAACGATTTCCTGGTACAACATTAAGCAAAGATTTGTGGCACTCAACTCAGCAAAAGAAGATTACATGGCTGCAAGTCAAGCAACATGTTAGGTGACCTGGATGAGAAATATACTTGTTGGATTGTTTGGTAAAATGAATTGTGATCTACTATGATAATTAGAGTTGCATTAAGTTGTATGAGAACAATTTTTTTCACAATTGATCCAAGCATACAAATATCCAGTATCACCATTTACGAGACTGTGTAGAGGTAGATAATGTTGTTGCAGTACATTCTAACAGAGGAAAATGATGCTGACATTTTGACAAAGGCCTTGTCAAGAGGGAACTTTGAGTTCCCTAGGTGCAGGATAGGGGTGGTTGATAATCCATTTCTTGCTAAGAGGGAGTGTTGAAAAAATGCAGCAAGAAATTCTCAATTTGATTTTCCTTGATTAAATTGAGAAAATTCGAATTTCCACATCAACAAAAAACTTGGATGATGTTGACTTATGTGGCATGGATCGTGTCACATATTTTACTCAGTAAATTCGAGTTGGAGGAGTTGGAGTTAAGTTCAACATGTGTTATTTCTAATTTGTAGCAATCAAGGTCAATTATCTCAGGTTGCTTTCCATTAAACTAGTTCCAACTTTTGGAGGAACTAGTGGAAGGTCAGTTAAGTAGTGGACTTCACTCAAACTCAGTGATAATCTAGTTAACTGATCAATCAACCCAGAATAGATAATTCATGTAGATAATTTGAGTTATCCAGTTGAGGTGGAGATTCCAAGGGAGTGTAACATCAATTGTAGACTAGTCCTGAGTGTACAGGTGTTGCATGAAGTTAAAGGATCAACCTAACATAATTGTGCAATCAATTTGAGGAATTTCCTAAATAATAGGGGCCCAATTTATCAAGGAACGTCGCAAGGAAATAAGAGCTCAATTAAAGGAAACATTTGACTAAGTCTTGGTCAAAGCCTTTAAGTGAGCAGAGAGATATGTTATGCACTTGCAGGGTGTGCTCAGTTGAGCAAAGAAATTGTAATACATATTTATTATTCTAATTTAATGCAAGTAAGAATTGGGGTTTTGAGAAGTTTTCTTTCCTTGGGAAAATTACTTGTTTCATGTGTGTTGTTTGTTATTGCATGTCTAAATTTTTTGTTCTAGATTGTGAATTAATGTCTACAAAGAAAGAGTAGGTTTGTGTCTTGCGATTTGATCCAAACTACATGAGTAGTTGCAAATCCACATCATAATTTCTATAGGAACTAATTTAAATTTTTGTACATCCTACCATACATAATCATATGGTCAAATAGAAAGAGTTAATCAAGTTATTGAAGACATGTTGAGAATGTGTGTGATGGAAAAACCATTAAAATGGGAAGAATATTTGCATCTGATGGAGTTTTCTTATAATAACGCATACCAAGAATCTTTGAATATGAGACCATTTGAAACCTTGTATGGTAGGAAATGCAACACAACACAGATTTGGGATAGTATAGTGGATCAAGCCATTTTTGGTCCACATTTTCTCAAGGAAATGGAAGAGCTAGTAACAAAAAACAAATAAAATTTGAAGGTTTCCCAATATAGATAAAAAATCTATGCATATAAGAACAAGATAAATAGGGAATTTAAAATTGGAAGCCATGTCTTCCTAATATTGAAGGAAAGGAAAAGTTCCTCGAGGTTGGATAGTTGTGAAAAGTTCATAGCTAGATATTGTGGACCATTTGAAACTGTGAAGAGGATTTGCCTAGTGGCATATAGGAGTGTGTTGCAAACATCCATGCACATTCATAATGTTTTTCATGTTTCATTTCTTAAAAATTATGTTCTTGATGTTAAACATGCGACCAATTAGAATATGATTTAGGTGCATCCTGAGGGATACTTTTAGGTCCAACCAGTATAAATTTTGGACGAGAAAGTCAAGGTGATCTAAAATTGATCCATCACCTTGGTAAAGGTGTAATGGACCCATTCTAGTGTTGAAGATGCTACATGGGAACATGAGGATTTAATGAGGGAATAATACTCACACCATTTTGGATAAACACATCATATATATGTGTATATATGTTGTACTAAGGAAAGTTCCTAAATAAGGGGGAGGGGAATGGAACACCCCTACTCGAACATTGGAATGTAAATAACATGAATATGTGGAACTAGGAAGGTGATCCTGAACATACCAAATAGTTTGGTGAACTGCGGACAAGTTTTTAGGGCTGTTGTGCCAATGTGCATGTGTGTATATATGTTATGGAGGTTGTTGTGCCTACATGCATGAGTGTTCTGTGTTTTGGGGCTAGTATGCCCATGTGAAAATTTTTTATATTTATATGTGTTTTGAGGCTAGAAGGTTTAGAAAAGTAATTATGATGAAACGTGCAAGTTAATAAAATATAATGGCTACAAATCAAAAATACGTAAAGAGTATGGGGGGTCAAGACTCCATGGATAATAAAATGGGCTCATACAATTTAATAATCATTAAGAAAAGGGATCCCATGCATATAACCAAGTTTCATTAAGTGGTTTTGGGAATTCCAAGTGCTAGAAAGAGGGAATACATTAAAAAATGAACATATTGGCACTATGAGGGGGGATTATTCCTAATCATTTTGATAGGCAACAAGGAAAGCTTGTAGAAAATCTTTGAACAAGAGTATGTGAGGATACCTGGAAGACCTATGAGGGAATTGAAACTCTTGGAAGTCAAAGGACTATGGAATATTCTTTCATGGCTAAGTAAGGAACCCTAGAAGGTGGCAGAACAAACTAAGGGATTGCAGGTGAAGATAAAGGAGTGCACCACTTGGGTGTAGGCTGATGGGGAATGTAAGCTTATTGGTTGGAGGTTGTCAAGTTTGCTACCTTGGCTAACTAAAGGCTTAAAAGGGTACCTAAAATACCTATGAGGGAAATGGAACTATTATGAGTTACAAGACTATGGAACATCCTTGTTTAACCAAGATAGGGGTTGATGGGGGATGCCAGCCTACTAATTGGAGGTTGTTAGGTTTAGTACCTTGGCCAGTTGATATTACTAAGCATGTGCTAGGAGTTGGGGAAGTTGATTCCCCATGGAGTCAAAGCCCTAGTTCAGGGATGACCTACTATTGAAAGAAAAATAAAAACATGGTTTATTGCTACGTGGAACATCAAAGGTATACAACTAGTTGGGAAAATTAGAAGATAAGTATTTGTCTTCTATGTTTATTTCTGTTGCAATATTTAATATGTTTTAGTGTTTTTTATTTACGTGATAATCATGTATAACATTCCTTTGTATAAGTTGTGCATTTAATTATGCATTGATATATGCATTTAAGTGTGGAATTTCCCAAAAATAGGAAAATTTCAGATTATAGGTTACTAAAGATATCATAGACAAAATTAGACCTTAAAAAAGTGAAAAATAGGCCAAGAGTGGGCCGAAGTAAATTATAATTTGCAAAGGATCTATCCTCATTATCCATTGATTCCCTCATGATCTACCTTCCAATGGCTAGACTAATCCTGAAGGAGCCCACTCTTATACCAATTATTGGATTAACAATTATACTAAGAGGGGGGTTAACCAACATAATAAATTTTACACTATTTAAAACATTCAATCACAAAATAATACACTCAAATAGGAGCATAGAAAATAGGATATACATGGAAATCCATTTGTGAGAAAGTGCACAAAACTTATTTTAATTATTTATTGGAGCAGGTCGTTACAAAGAACCAACTTACCAAAGACACTAATCCCATTAGCTTTGCCAGCACCAACTTATGGGAGACACTAATTCCCTCATATTTATAAGAGCTAACTTGCAAGAGACACCAATCACCTCAGACTTGAAAGCACCAACTTGTAGGGGACACACATCTCCTTTGATTTTCAAGCACCAAATTGCAATAGACACAAATCCCCTTTGGATTTGCTAATACAATGTATTTTACCTTCTCGATATATGTTTCATAACATTTTTAGACTATATCCTGAGGCACTTTCTTCAATTCTTGCAAAGATATCCCTCTCTCTCTGGTTCTATTGCATTCATTTAACATATTGTACAAGGATGCACTCTTCTTGACACACTCGTCATTGGCTCAAATATCAAACATTTATCTTCTACTTATGCTTTGTCCATGTATGTGCTTAGATCCACCAATACACTCTCTCTATTCTCTCTGTCTCTGCTCTTAATAGATTGGATCTGCAATAATTATACTCTTCTCTCACATAATTTTCACACTCACTTCACATATGTGCTCTCCACATGCTCATGATCTCCTTACGCACGATCTCCCCTCACTCAAAGTCTCTGATGACATATCTAATTATTTGATCACCATGTTGTCCTTTAAATGCATGTTTCTATTTATATTTCGGCACATGCTCTTGATTCTCAGTTTGTATATTTCTTGGCACCTTTTCCTACCTAGGTAATTACACTTTGATTGTTTCCAAACACATTGATGTGATGATGTACTAATAACTCTAAGGGCTAGACTCAATGCTCCTCATGACCATACACTATAACCAATAGTTTTAACATATCAGGAATTGGTAGACTAGGTCTACTCCTTACTTTCCAAACATGATAAGCCTATGTATCGAGACTAAATTATCAAGACCCAAAGCTCTTAATAATTATCTGTTACCAACTTGGACTAGGGACTTTTATCTAGATTTGGAATTGTGGTCTTATACTATTAATGATCCTAATCATTTGTAATTTAGGCTAATTTATAGTTACTTCAAGACATCAAACCTTGAGTTGAGATATTCCTAGTCTATTTTGACACTCTAGTGCTCCAATGTCCTGATATGGGATCCACTTGGTCTAACATTTTTCTTGTCAGATTGGCTTGATATGTCCACTAGTGTTTCCATTTAAATAATATGGTGTTTTGATAGCCAATAGTGGGACCCACAATGTCAACATCATATACCGCATCACCTTCCACTTTGCTTGCACATTATCAATTGTAGCCAATTATGACTTGCTACATGTCCAAATGCTGACATGTAGTTGCCACATGCTACCTACCAAATGTTCATTTATCTTGTTGACAATTACGGATTTCCACCTTGTGCATTGACATCAATTGTCCTGTCACCTAGCATCCACATTATCACCTCCACATAGCCTTCCAAACTAAAATGAGGTATCAGATATTAGGAATTCAGAGGGTGTTTTTTCTTTTGAGTAATGCTGATAATTTTTAGGTTTGATAGGCTCCTATCCCTTGATATCTAAACTATTATCTCTCTATGTCCAGAAGTGATGATTGTGGGATAACCTTCTCATCCTTCTTTTCTTACTCGACCTTATTGGCCTTCTTAACCTGACTTGTTTTATTCCTTCTTGGCCTTCTTAGATTGACATTATTCTTCCTTCCTATCTGTTATAGACATTTTTGGGCACTGCAACCCCAATCATAAATGTCCATAAACCGATGGCTCTTAAGTCCCTAAAAGTGTTGTTCCGACCTCTAAAAGAACAAGGTCAATTGATTACATCTTCTCCCAGAATTTCTCCATGAAAAACTGCTCAGAACTAGTCAAAACTGGACCATCTCACCTGCTCCATGGTCAAAGTGCACTGCATCCCACCTAAATACACACAGGAGGTGTGATGCATCTTGAAAATCCCTTCTATGGGGTGCAATGGGTGAGAGTGGACAAATGGTAGGGTCAAAATGCAAGGTGGAGGATCATGGAATCTTCTAGAAACTTCTCCTGTGACACTTGCCTCTCTGCATTCGCCCAGGGATGAGTAAGAGATCATCAATCTCCAAGTGGAATCAAGAACTATCAAAGAGAGAACACTAATCAAATCTCAAAAGCTGACTCACCCCTCTTGCAAACATCTATATATGGATCCCTCATCCCAGAGATCTAGAGGCTGGAATTTTGTATCTTGTAAGGAAGTGCTGCTGGTTTCTTGGTGCAACATCATAGTGTTGGGTGATCTAAGCTTTTCATGAGGTGAAGAAGGGCTTTCTTGCTGAGAGGATGATGCTGGGTCAGAACAATTGGTTGTAAGCCACTTTGCTATTCTTGATTATTAATGAAGCTATTCAAGTTTTCCTCCACATTCTTGTATGATTGATGATATATGCATTTCTGTGGTCAATATATATCTGGTCCTATATTGTTTATGATAGTAGATCTATGTTCTTGGATAGTGTTATGCTGCTTTAACTCTATAGGTGCTCTTTGAAGCTGGGTAGATGAGGAAGCGAGTGGCAAAGATCTATCAGAAGGGAGAGGAATCAAGCAAGGAACCAAGCGCAAGACAGAGGTTGGTCTCCTTTATTCCCCTCTTATCTATTTCTCATAAAGGAAAACGAAAGTAGTTTTAGTTTGTTTGTTTCTAAGGTAGCTACCAGCCTTAGTGTGACTAGCAGCTCTGCATAGACACTATATTTACCGGTAACAAAATGGCGATGATACTGGGGAATGAATAGATTGTTTGTTTATCTACATTTTTTTACTTATAAATTTACAGATAGAGCCTGAAGTTAAGCCAGCTAGCCTTCGAACTGCATTTGTTATGCAAGTGCAAAGTAGATCAAAGTTGCTTCAGTCTATCTCTGGGTTTTGTTTATGAACTGAACAATTGATTTAAAAGCTCTCTAATTGCCCTTGTGGTGGCTCTAGTAACCTCTTTAGATCTACCCCTGTGATTGGTTTACTGATTACCACTTGCTCGGCCTAAATCCCAGAACTGAGCTGCAAATTGTGACCCAGAACCCAATTAAAGTCTTGTCCCTGGTCCATCGCACTATCTCTTTTGTGAATCCTGGATGCATCACACTTCCCGAGTGTAGTAGGTGCACTGCATCTCTTTTTCACTGTGTTACAGGTGCGCTGATCAGACAAGGCCTTTCCTGCTCCTAGATTTTGGTTTCTGTTTTCACTCTTTTCAGCTCTATTCAAGAGTTTTGCTGCTTGTAGTCAGTACACCTCTGTTGAAACCCCCTTCCTTGCCATTATTCTACCTCCATTGTGCAAAGAACTGTAAATGTTTTTACGTATTTTGAGCCATTTTCAGTTCTCTTTTACAAAGAAGTAGCGTAATTGAACTGTCGTTTCTTGATTTGAAGTGTCACAAGTGTCGTTTTCAGTCATAGAAGAGAATCCGATTGTTCTTGATAGTCGATTACACTGTTACTCTTGTATTTGATTTGAATTAGTATTTTTTCAAGCGTCGAAAGCAAGTTTTCAATTCCAAATCGCAAAGTTTCGTCATTGTCCTCATTTTGTCTTGAAAAGAAACTTGCTAGTAATGTCGCTTTGAAAAATAATTCAGATTTGCGCTTAGCTTTCTTTTTATCATTCACACATTAAGAAGGCTGAAAACAAATACATGCACGTGCATTTGCATTTAGATTGTTTGTTGGTTTGATTTAGGACAGTGCATATAGTGTGTGCTCTCTGCTCTATGTTGAAAGAATATCATCTCTCTTTCCTTAGTAGCTAGGATTCTCATTGCAAAAAGAAGATTAAACGACTGTTTATCATCTTAGATTTCATTTTAGGAATTGTACTTCTACATCACGCGGTGAACCTGAAAGGCAAATTTCTTAAGCAAGATCAACTGTAAAATAAATTTAATGAATCTAAAAATGCTTTAGAACCTAACGCACAACATTTATAAGTCTAGGCTAGAGACGTATTCAGGCGTTGTAAAGCCTGGTAACTGTTGTTTTCATTGTTGGTTGGGTGATTCCTCCACTTTGAGACGATAAGTGCCAGTACGGACTTGTGCTCCCACGTACCGTCGAGTATATATTGGGAGACCACAATAGGATTTATCCTTTATCCATAGGAAGCCATGTCTGTCGCCCTATCGATCATAATGCACTGAACATAGCATTTGGGAAGATTGACCACCGTACCGTAAAAAGTATTCTACAGTTTTGCGATTGGTTTGCTAATCCCTTTGTCTAGATTTCCAGAGCATTCTCTTTCGTTCCTTTTCAGACTCCTTAAAGGAAAAGGTCCATCTGAGCACTTGTCACTTTAGGCTCATTAAAAATCGAAGGCGACTAGAGTCATCTATTGTTTTTTCTCGACTCTTAAAAATTGAAAAAACAAGTTGTGTCAAAGCATCTAAAATTTATTTTAATTGGAATAAATATCACCTTTCCTACATTGGTCTTAGGTTGAGAAAAATGGAGCCCACCAACCAAAGAGTTCCCCTTGGGGGAAATCCTAGTCCCTTCTCCTCTTGGGGAGATATTGGTATGCCCCATATGGCCACATTGTCGCTTCCAGGATCGATAAACGGCTTGCCCGTATGGCTCTTCTCAACCTCTGTCGTTCAGAACACCGTGATTCCTGAACAATCAAGTCAGCAACTAAATGATACCAGAGTTACCCCCCAACCTTCTACTTCATCCAATTCTTCCTCTCCTCCTTCCTCTTCACTTGATGAAGCTGGTAAAGCAAAAAATCAAGTAACCGAGAAGAAGAAGGAGAAGAAGAAGAAATAGAAGAAGAAGAAGGAGCCAAAGGCAAAAAGGGGCAACCAAGCATCGTCTAGCGAAAATCCACACACTGCACCGTCCCGGCCTAAATCGCCATGTGTCATTTGCAAAGGAGACCACTATCATCGAGATTGTCCTTGCATCCCTCGGATCTTAAGGGACTGGTCTCCTCGTTTGCACAATCCAGTGTCATCAACCTCCGATGATCATGTTGAAAATGCACCATCGACTAGTGAAAGTGAAGCCCCTGGACAAAAAGGAAAATGTAAATTTCCTTGTAAACTGTGTGAAGGCGATCACATCGTCCACGGTTGTCCCTTCTTAGACGAGGCTAAAAGAGTTTTGGACGACCGTCCGTTTTCACCGTTATGGCTTCCTCCTGGATATAAGAAGCTCTTACCAAGTCCGTCACTAGTTGAAAATCCGACCAACATGCCCTTGTGGTTGGCCGAAGCATCTATCATTGAAGATAAACCATCTGAATCCATACCAGAAGAAAGTCAAAAGGTCGAAGTGGCAATTGACCCGGTCTTGCCTTCAGAGGATCCATCCTCAGATGATACAGTCACCGAAGAGAACAAGAACGACAATGTTCAAATTCTCTTCATAAGCACAGACTCCGATGAACATGGGGGTAGTCTACTCATTCCTTTACCATAGGAAGGATGTTTGTAAGAATCATATCCGGCCGTCTATTAGGTACCACCTCCAAGCAACCTGGTTGTTTCCTTTGATTAGAATCTACTAGGAAGACCCCGTTTACCGGCTAGTGTACCATTTCGAATCATTACTCAAATATATAGAATGGTCATGGCCGGTACCATAATAGATGAAGGGGCTTCTGTGAGTATCCTTTCCTCAACTGCTTGGAAAGCGATTGGTTTGCCATCGCTTTTGCTTGAGATGAGAAATCTAACAGGCTTTGACAAAGGAACCAGTCGACCGTTAGGGATCCTTCCCAATGTGCCAATAACATTGAGAAGGAAAACCGTTCACATGAACGTAATGGTAGTCCAAGGACCCCTGGATTATAATCTACTCCTTGGATGAGACTATATTTATTGCATGGGAGCCATTGTCTCCTCACTCTTTAGAGTAATGTGTTTTCTGCATGAAGGAAGAGTGGTCAAGCTCGTATACGAGCTTTCATTCCCTGGTTCACACATAGCAAATAGTCATACGCCAACCCTGAATGGTCTTTTCATGCAAGGAATGTCTCATCAATCCCCAGTCCGTCCTCCTGATGAGTGCGAGTGATTCAGAGGATATGACTGAAACCCAGGGGGCATGCACCCTAGCCTGTTTTGACAGGAAAACCTTGGGTATAGGGTAGGTTTCCGCAGAGGATATATGACTTGCTGACACGCCCATCCATTTTGGAAAATGGGATTAGACCGGAATAAGATACCTCCGTTAGAAGGTAGGCCTTTCCCAATAGAACAAATGTTTTGTCTGCAAATTGAAGGGTAACCTTGAAAAGGTAGGCCTTTCCTGATAAAACAAATGTTTTATCTACAAATTGAGGGGTAACCTCAAAACTCTGCTTCACTATACCTGGGGGCATGCAAACCTTTTGGTATGCAATTGAAGAGCGACCATTTATTTTTTAAATTTATAGGTCCTCTAACCCTTTAAACTCGTAGGATTGGTCGTTCCCTAACTTGCATAAAGAAAGGATGTGGGGCAAAGCTTTGAAAAAATGCCATTTTATATATGATACATCCTTATTATACGACTGGATTAATCGAGCAGTTTTAACGCGGAATTCAAGCTTGTTAAAAAATAAACATAAGCAATGAGCAAATGTTCCCCCAGAGTTTAAGCTCATTAAAAATGAACCAATTTCTAGTAAATAACCTTCATGAATGTATTATCACCAACCTTTTGAAGCCTTGGTCATGTTCTCATCATCACCTCCACTCTGTATTGGCCAATCATTCACCTCCATTTGATTGTTTACCCTTTTTGAGGAACAACTGCAAAGAGTGATCCTATTAGCCATCCTTGTGACACTGCCGTGATTGGAAAATTCCAAACCTTACCTGGAATCAACTGCTACCCGAATTTATCACTCGTTCCTTAAAAAACGAGTCTCCTTTAAGCTCTTTTCAACTGACTCGTAAAATATGAAAAGATTTCCGAGCAATTGGCCTCTCCAGCTCGTTAAAGGGACTAGAAGTTATATCCCTCCTTTATATTTTAATCTTTTTGGACTTGAGGGATTATTACACAAAAAGATTGAGCGCTTGTTTTGTTCAGCTCGTTAAAAGTACCGAAAATTCATCCCTTTTGTATTGTTTTATACTTTTTCGGACTCAAGGGATTATATGACGAAAAAGGATTATTGGAGTTTTCTTTACGTCCCTTTTTCAGACTCTCTAAAATTGAAAAGGACCGAGTTATCCTTATCGTTAAACTCGTTAAAACCTAATAGCGACAAACTTGTCCATACAGATAAGAACGAGTTTCACTATCGCTAGGCTCGTTAAAACATAGTGATGGGTTTGCCCGAAGGGAAAATTATAGAACAAGCATATGTTATCCTCCTCAAGCTTGACAAAAATAAAGAGGTACTGGTCAGCAATGACTGGCAAAAAATTGGGAAGAAAACTTGAAGAAACTTTATTGGTAGCAAGTCGCTCTTGAACATGACACTTTCACTCCACATCTGAGTCGGGTTGGGTTGTTCCATTCACTGGTCACATCACCATGGTTCCATCACACCATCCATATTTGGGGTTAATGCTACCGATCCATCATGTCAGTGTCGCCGATATGTTCAAGAGAAGTCGCTCAGAGAATTCACTTGTGTCTCACCCACTGCAATACATTTACGCTCCATTCTTTCATGACCGCCACCCTGAACCTTATATCACCAAATCGTTTTCATCTCCATTATAATCATTTGCTCCGTTTCGTGTCATTGATGTGGGATTCACTAAGGCCCTCCTATGACGAATCGCTTCTTGTTGACATTAGCTCATTATCCAAGAAGTGGATCTAGGAACAACCCTTTCAGTACTTTGAAGCTTGCATACCTCAATGGCAAGTTTCTCACTTCCGGCGACAGGTTTACATCAATGGTCTTCGACCAAAAGATTTTTCGTGGTGTTCGATGCCAAGTCCCTTATTCACACCACGTGAATTGTACTGTAGTACCTTGAGGGTCATCATCATTATCGGTGATTCCTCTCGCGCCTATTAATAGCTTACATCATTGGCTGGTAATCAGGCGATGTCTTTCCATGTTCAACTCCAGAACATCTCTCACATGGATCGACTTGTACTTTGAGTGAAGATCGAATGAGATTGAAGACCCTGGATCTAGTTTCATCCATCCGGGCTGCGATATATACTCAGGAAAATAAAGACATCAAATGTACATCATTACTGCACAGATAATCATCCAACCTAAGGGATGATGGCTCTACCAAAATCATCAGTCTACACTCAGACGATTGTCTGTCTTATGTACATGAAAATGAATTTATAAAGCTGAGCATGGGAATGCCTGCCTCAGCTAGATCATGAAAATATTATGAAGATAATGTATTGTATTGTATCTTATTACAGGTCGCCTTCCAGCTTGAAAAAACTTCAAATCCTCATGATAAAGCATTTCACCCGACATCAACGAATTAGCGACCTCATGCTTTAGGGGGCAACTGTTATAGACATTTTTGGGCACTGTAACCCCAATCATAAATTTTCATAAACCAAGGGCTCTTAAGTTGCTAAAAGTTTTGTTCCAACCTCTAAAAGAACAAGGTCAATTGATTACTTCTTCTCCCAGAAGTTCTCCATGAAAAATTGCTTAGAACTGGTCAAAACTGGACCATCTCGCCTGCTTCATGGTCAAAGTGCGCTGCATCCCACCTAAATACACACAGGAGGTGTGATGCATCTTGAAAAGCCCTTCTATGGGGTGTGATGGGCGAGAGTGGAAAAATGGCAGGGTCAATCTACAAGGTGGACAATCATGGAATCTTCTAGAAACTTCTCCTGTGACACTTGCCTCTCTGCATTCGCCCAGGGATGAGTAAGAGATCATCAATCTCCAAGTGGAATCAAGAACTATCAGAGAGGACACTAATCAAATCTCAAAAGCTGACTCACCCTCCTTGCAAACATCTATATATGGATCCCTCATCCCAGAGATCCGAAGGCTGGAATTTTGTATCTTGTAAGGAAGTGCTGCTGGTTTCTTGGTGCAACATCATAGTGTTGGGTGATCTAAGCTTTTCATGAGGTGAAGAAGGGCTTTCTTGCTGAGAGGATGATGCTGGGTCAGAACTATTGGTTGTAATCCTCTTTGCTATTCTTGATTATTAATAAAGCTATTCAAGTTTTCCTCCACATTCTTGTATGATTGATGATATATGCATTTCTGTGGTCAATATATATCTGGTCCTATATTGTTTATGATAGTAGATCTATGTTCTTGGATAGTGTTATGCTGCTTTGACTCTACAGGTGCTCTTTGAAGCTGGGTAGACGAGGAAGCGAGTGGCAAAGATCTGTTACACTAAAAAATGTCACCATGACTATTTACAGTTAGTATGGCTCTATCAACAGTCATGCTATCCTCCTGGGCAAGTCTTATGCCTCTGCTCTCCATGTCAAACTCCAAAAAGAGAGAAAGTCTTTATAAATGTATTTATCTCTGGGTACGCAGGTTCTCTCAACCTTACCTGCGGATACGCACCTAATGTTCACAAAAGCTGCGTACTTGTACGCTCTGTATGTAAAGGGGCAGGTGCGTACCCCTGTAAAGGTCAAAATGCGCAAGTTTCATCTTTAAAAAGTTACTTGTGGTCATTTCTAGAGCATTCTAGAAGGTTGTTCGACGTGTATTAAGCGCCTCCAGATGGTTCATGTACCCCTACCAAAGAGGAACTTATCCCATCAATAAGGGAGCTATCCCATCCAAAGAGGGGATTATCCCATTGATGGTGGACCTGATTAACTTCCTCTTGAGCACTATAAATACAGGCATTGGGCCAGAAGGAGGGGAGGTTGAAAGCTAAACATTTCTAAGGGTAGATGCTGCAGGAATTAGGACTCCCATTTAGAAGCTTGTGAGGAGAGATTCCCATCCTTACTTGTTCCATTTGGAAGTGGGTGAGCTTTGTCAAAGTAAAGGAGAACTCTTGATGGACCCTGGGAGGGACTTGCACAACACCAAGGCTCAGGTTGTAATTGTTCCTTTTGTTTCCTATTAATGCAAATGAGTCCATTCTTCTCAATAACTTGTTATTTATGAGTTGTTTCATATACTCCTTGGTCTATATGTTAAATGTGTTTTATTTTATGAGATTATCAAGTGCTATTTAATCGTTTGATTGTTAGTGAATGCAGGTTTCGAAGTGAAGGAGGAGCTCATCCGGATCGGCGAGGCTGGACTACTGCAACAGCGTTGGACTACAGGTAGGATCTAAACACTTGATTTCTTGTATGGTAAATGCATGTTTAGAGAAGGATTGCTCTTGTTTGTCTTGTTTGTCACTAGAGAGTCTTAGGCTCCTAGGGAGGTTGGTTGTGTCCGCACTATCGACTCTTTCCGCCTGACAAAATGGTGACCATACTGGGGAATCCATTGATGTGAAAGTCTTTTCCTTTGTATGCAACTTTGATCTGAGAAAAGTCATTTATTTTCTGATTTTTGGCTCTGTGACTTTGTATTTGGGTGGGTTAGCTTAGGGTTAGATTGAATTTAGTTTTTCTTGGCTTTTTCAGTAGTACGCACCCTCTGAGTATTGTACAGTGCGTACTTGTACGCACTGTTGCTGTGTGCACAGAGCGGGCCCGCACCTGTCTTAACGGGTTGCCTGCGTACCCTGCTAAAAATTAAGAAATTTCCATTTTTTACATTTTTCCTCTTAGATTTTGCTTTTTCTTAGGTTTTACTGCCCAGATCCATTAGTCTCTTGTCAAAGATTTTCACCTGAACTTGTTTCGATAGCATTGAGTGTTTTAGTGGATTTCATAGAAGTTTAAGCCCTAGGGTTTGATTTTTGAGTAGGTCCTGTAGTGACTTTGGCGGTAGAAGTTGTCGAGCCTTAGATCTCTCTGGTTTTGTCAGCCTTCTTAGAAGTCGGACCTATCATAAAGTCTACCTGTGAGAGCAAATTACCTTTGAGTTGTCTCTTTGGCAAATTTCGAAGTACTTGTTGATTGAGTATTGAATTCCATTTTATAAAAAGAACAAAAAGATTTGAGTTTTGTTTTGACTGGTCTTTTGATTCTGCATTAGCTGGTCCTTGGCTTGATTGTGGTCAAGTAAAACAACCTAGAATCATCTTTGTAGGCTTTTGCCTCGTTAGGTTTGCTTAGAGTAAATTTCTTTTTGATTTGCTTGTGAGTCAAGTTTTCATAGATTTTATAACTTTTGAGATTGATTTTCGTTAAAATAGATTTATATGCTTTATTAAATAAGAGAAAATGCAAAAACGTCTCCTTTGAAAAGTTTTGTTTCAAGTAGCTTTGAGGGGTTTTGAAAGAAAAAGAGTTTTTCGTGCACGTAAGGAGTGGTCATGTTTGTATGCTTGGAAAGATAAAGAGAATTGTTTCTTTGATTGTCTTTACTAAGAAAGTTGTTTTCTATAAAATTTGCATTTCTCAACTCTCTTAGTTAGGAATTTCATTGAAAGAGAAAAGTAGCGTAAATCATCTTAGGTGCATCTTTGTAGTGGTTTGAGTCGAGTCTACACACCATTGGTTTCATTTCCGCTACCTTTTGTCTTTAAGAAAAACCATAAAATTAACGCTTAAAGTAAAATCAACGTAGTAACTTTTATTTACTAGGGCTTTGAAACACCAATTTAGATCAGGCTAGTGTCTTGGAGTAGGAGAGTAATTAACTCTCCAAGACAACAAAACCAAAGAAGTAGCTTATCTTGTGATAGAATAAATCCAATTGTCTCATTTGTACTCTGGGAAAGCTCCTCTTAAAGGAGAAGCACGAGCTCGTGTCCGAACCAGTGAGGGGATCAATCCTCCCTCGTTGGGAACGACGCCAGACATGCACGTATTACAAACGGTAAACCTCGGATTAACCATTATCGAGGAGCCAGGGGTCACTTGTCGGTAAACCTTGGATTATTGTCAAGGAACCGGCAAGGGGATTGAGCTTGATACTCTGCCCTTGCGTGCTGTCGGAGTGTAGACTGTTCCCCCAGGTGCATTTGTTGCGGTTGGTAACCTTAGTGACCATTATCTTTAGGATTCTACCGAGGTGACGGTGGAGGGAAGATCCCACTGTACCTAGAGCAGACGTCGGCTAGACTCACTTGGATTTTCCGGGGGGTTCACTTCACTCGAGACGATTAAAGTGGAGGAACGTGTGCCGGTCTATTCATTAAGCAGGTTGCCGGGGTAACTGTTCCACCCGCCACTTCTGTACTGAATCCGGCGATGTTGGGTTTCATCTCCAACTAGCGTTTTCGGTCTGGAAGGCTACTGTTTGTGCTTGGTTTGATGCCCTAAATTCTTTAGGCGTGTGATTCAAATTTGTTTGGTTCTTTAGAGACTTTAGGTGGTTTGATTTGAGATTTTACTTTGTTTTCGTGTGTAGTAGTTAAAAGTTTTTAGCTGTGGCGGAATTACCGAGACAGTCCCGTAGACTTCGGGGCCAGTCTCCTGAAGTTGTTTCTGTGGCCGAATTGATGAGGAGATCCCGTAGACTTTGGGGTGAGCCTCCTCGAGACGACCCCAGTAATCTAGAAGGTTTGAAGGTCCTTGTAACTCCTCCTAGTGGCAGTAGAGTAGGTTCACCTGAAGAAGGAGAACCTTCCTTGGTAGTCCATCCAGATTACCAAAGTCTAGAGACAAGTTATAATCCCTAAGCTGTTACAGTTTCTGAGCTTGCTGGTAGTTTTTCATCTACTAGTGATACAGGAGAAGAACCTGAAATATCTGAACCTGTTACTCCGACTTCTAGTGTTCCAGATTCACCAAGAATAGAACGAGTTATCACCGAAAATCTTCCTACTGGTTTGATTGGTATTGAAGAACTTGCTCCAGAAGAAGAAATAGGTGTCTCTAACCTTGAAGATCAAATTACTATTGATCTAAGGGAGCGTGAATCCATATTTTACAGTCCTCCTAGAAGTACTACTTGGTACCTTTCGTTAACCAATTATTTAGACAACTCAGGGATAGGTTTTTCTACACCTCGTACTCCTTTTCCACCTGGAGGTATTTATACTCCTGTAAATATGTCTGGTCAGTCATCCGTGTTTTCTCAAACTCCTGAATCTTTCTTACACGGCGGTCCTTCTGTTCCCACCGGGTATCAATCACTTTCTGGTACCTTTGCGGGGGAATCTCCTCAACCCGTTGATCATGGGTTATTAGCTGGAAACAATGGTAATATACCATTGAGTGTAGGAGACATTTACATGATGTCAGGTTCAGTTCCCGTTTCTCAACCTCAAGGTGGCCAATTACCACCTGGGGGGCAGCCTCAATTAACCCCTGGGGGGAACCCTCAAGGTACACAAATTATGTCTGGGGGGCAACCTCAAGGTCAGTATGTACCTATGGTGCAATACATGCCTCAAGGTCAACCCCAGCCTCAATATGTACCCCAGGGTCAACCTCAGTGTCAATATTTACCTCAAGGGTATCAACCCCAAGGGTATCAACCCCAAGGGTATCAACCTCAAGGGTATCAACCTCAAGGTCAAGGTCAACCCCAGTATCCGTATTTACCTCAAGGTTACCAACCTCAAGGTCAATACTCGAGTCAAGGTTATCAACCACCTCAAGGTCAGTCATATGTTCAAGGTATGGGAACTGCACCTTTCAATTATCAATCCTATCCTCAATCCGGTTATGGATCTCAGTATCCTCAACCTGTTACGGGTCAATACCCCGGAATGCTAGTGTGGGATCCATCACAGGGTCAACAGGTGTTGCAGCCAAGTATACAGTTGGTACCTCAAGCTGGACAACCCGTAGTTTCTGGTTCACCCCAGCAACCGCAACCTGTCCAGTCAAATGTTCAAACTTCTGTAACTTTGGTAGTTACTCAGCCGCCAATTGCACCTAGTACTCCATCTCAAACGGCTGCTGCAACTACCGCTACATCTGCCGCACTTACTTCTGGAGTATCGACAGCTCCGGTTTCTACTGTCTCTGCAACCACTCCTCAGACATCTGTACCCTTGTCTGGATCTACGATTCAAACTACGGTTCAGATGCATGTAGGTCAGCCTGGTATAAGTACGGTTGTCACTACTCAACCTCAATTTGTTCAACAACCATACCAGGGATAGTACCAACATGGGCAAGCTGTCCAACAGCCGATTTACCAGTATCAACCGTATCCTGGGTACACTTATCAACAACCTCAGCAACCCCAGTACGGTCCGGTTAATCCTGGTTTTCCAGGAGGATACAATATCCCGAATGCAACGCCTATTCCAAGTTATCCTAGATATCCTCCTCCTGGGGCTGGTGTCATGACTCAGAGTTTTAGGGATCCGAACCAGCAATTGCCGTTTATCGCAACTTTGGATTTACCAGACTTGACGCACCTAACGAACGATCCAATTCAATATCTTCCGTTCTGGCCGCCAATGCCAAATAAGTTGCCCAGTGATATACCCAAGTTCGAAGGTAAGTCTGGAGAGGATCCGTCCAATCATGTGATGACTTACCACCTCTGGTGTGCTTCAAATTCTATCTCGGATGATTCGATCCGCTTACGTCTTTTCCAGCGTACACTCATTGGTCTCGCGGCCAAGTGGTACATTGAGTTTCCACGGGCCTCTTTTTACAATTTTAGCCAGTTAGCTACCTCGTTCTTAACTCACTTTCAGTTTCCGGTCAGATACGATAACGGCACGGAGTTATTAACTTCACTAAAACAATCAACGTCCACGTATATTTCTGATCACATTCATGAGTGGAGACGTCGAAGAAGGCTAGTGAAAGTTTTTATTCCGGACCAAATCTTAGCTGAATGGTTTGTTAAATCATTATTACCGAAGATTACTGAAGATGTAGCTAAGGCCGGAGTAGTTACTGAGGAGCAAGTCATTGCTCAGGCGCAGTACCTTGACTTAGTTTATACTCAGTCAGGTACGTTACACGAGAAGATCCCAGATCTTCCAAAATCGAATCAAATCGCTGCTGCTCCTTCGGGATCTCATGCCGCTGATGGTATGATTGGCACCGTGAATACAAAGAGCAAGAAGAAATCTTCCAAGACTTCTACTACTCCTATAATCACTTTGCCTGATTCCCCGACAGGAGAGTCTTCTCCTGAACTTTCCGCCGATATTCACGCTGTAGAATCATCTACGGCCAAATCAAAAAACGGTGGAAAGAAGAAAGGAAAGAAGAAGGCTAAAGCAGACAAGGCTCCGAAGGAGAAAACGGAAAAGTCGGAAACCAATGACAAAAAGCGCAAACCTCGATATCCTTGTCTTATTTGTGAAGAGGATCATTTTACAAGAGATTGCCCTCATCGGGCCGAGGTTGTAAAAATAGTCAAAGGTTCTCCCACTCCTGCTGTGTTAAAAGATCCATTTCCAAAGCAGGAGAGTAAGATGATAGGTTCTTCCTCGACTGCCAGTGAAGAACCCATTTTGATGATGTCTCATGTGAGGATTGCGACTCGATCGCAAGATTATGGTAGTAAGAATCCTGTTGATGGTAAGGAAGCAGAATCTTCTCATTCTAATCCATCAACCTCAGCTCCTGGTTCCGATCCACTACAGATCGAAAAACCTAACCCAGACTTAGTAATCAAACCGCCCGCCAAGGGTGTACTTCGAAGGTCTGCTTTCAATCCACATGCGAGAGCGGCCCAGAATTACAACATTGTTGAGGACTTAGCTATTTCACCCTCAGCAATGTCGGCTTTAGAAGTGCTGCAATCATGCCCAGCACAACGAAAATTACTTTTGTCGGCTATCGGAGCTGTTGATGTTCAGGACCCGAATCTGATAATCTTCGATCTAGAAAATAGTACACCGCGTCTACCCCATCAAATGGCTTTCCAAATTCCAGTGATAGTCAAAAACAGGCCTATTCATCGGACTGTGATTGATGAGGGAGCTTCTACGTGTATTATGTCGATTCAATGTTGGAGATCCCTTGGTTCTCCTTCGTTGAACCAATCCCCGACCATCCTTAAGGCCTTTGATGGCCGTGGGTTCCGTCCGTTTGGTATTCTACAGGAATTGCCTATAGGGGTAGAAGGTAAAACCGTTAGTCTGGATGTGGAAGTGGTTGATGCCCCTCTAGACTACAACCTTCTTTTGGGTCGAAGTTGGTCATATGCTATGACAGCGGTTGTTTCATCGGTCTTCAGAGTAATTAAGTTTCCACATAACGGTAAGATCGTGACGATTGATCAGCTGACATACTTTTCATCCGACCCAGCCTCTTCAGAGAGTATCCAGCATGTCGGTAAGACGACAATCCCTTATAGGGACGTTGGCGTAGGTTTAGTTAAAGATTCTGGTTTACTGGGAACTTTTCCTTTCCCTCCAATCAACGCAGACCCTTCATTTGCATCAATTCATATGATTACATCAGACAACATTATTTATGATGATCCTTGGATTGTCCCATCTGAATCTGAGATAGACTCATTCGGTGATGCTATGCCTTTGAGTCCATATGAAATTGCTTATGAAGCCGTCATGTCTTTTACCGACTCGCGTTCAACCCAAATCGACCAAATGAATGTGGTCAGTGAAGAATCACTTTTCACATCAACCTTAGAACGGATAACGTTTCCCGAAGTCGTGTCATCTGACGAACAACTTCGCGAAATCCTAAGTGTAGACGATCTACCATGGGAAGATCTCCATCACAGATCTTCGTTTTTACCTAAGGATGATGCTTTTGAAAATGATTTTTCATCTATCTTTACCGCTGAATATGTCAAAGACGCTCAGAATCCAACGAAACATTCTGATTCAGAGTTGAATTTAGGGAATATTTCTCGCACTATTCCCATTGATATTTCAGTGAAGCCTAGAATTGAGGAAAACATTCATATAGGTGCCTCATGTACAGAAGAAGAAATTCAAACTTACAAGGCCCTATTCCAAGAATTTCGCGATGTGTTTGCCTGGTCTTACGAGGAAATGCCAGGAATCGACCCTGCCATTGTTGTTCATGAAATAAAGACCTACCCGGACGCTAAACCCGTCCGGCAACGGTTGCGTCAGATTCACCCTCAGAAAGCGGCTGCGATTAAAGCAGAAGTCGAGAAGTTGTTAAAAGCAGGTTTCATTTATCCAATCCCGTTAACGGATTGGGTATCGAATATTGTTCCCGTCAACAAGAAACAAGGAACAATAAGAATCTGTATCGACTATAGGGATATAAATCGAGCTTGTCCAAAAGACAACTATCCTACGCCTTATATCGATCAAATTATTGATGATTGTGCCGGAAGTGAAATGTTTTCCTTCATGGATGGTTTTTCGGGCTATAATCAAATCAATATTCTACCTGCCGACCAACCAAAAACGGCATTCATTTGTCCATGGGGGACATTTGCTTATTGCAAATTACCTTTTGGACTTAAGAATGCCGGGGCCACTTTTCAACGGGCGATGTCTTACGCATTTCATGACATCAAGCACATTGTGCAACCGTACCTCGATGATTTGCCTGCTCATTCTTTACATCGAGCTGATCACACTGTCCACTTACGAGCAATCTTTATGAGGTGTTGGCATTATCGAATTCGGTTGAATCCCCACAAATGTGTGTTCTGTATAGAGACGGGTCGATTGCTGGGATTTGTTGTTTCAAAAGCCGGCATTCGCGTCGATCCCTCGAAGGTCGAAGCTATCATCAAATTGCCTCCTCCTTCGAGTTTGCGCCAACTCCAAAGTTTGCAAGGGAAAGCGAACTTTTTACGCCGATTCATTCCAAATTACGCCGAGGTCACTAAAGTTTTTACACGGTTGTTGAAACAGAACGCTCAATTCTTTTGGGACGAGATTGCCCAACAATCTTTTGATGCACTTAAGCACGCGTTGACCCATGCACCGTTGTTGCATCCTCCCAACTACAACCAGGACTACTTCTTATACCTCGCAGCTTCGCATTCCACCATTGGAATGGTGTTAGTTCAAGAAGATGAATTCGGAGCGGAACATGTGATATATTATCTTAGTAGGACATTAAACCCCACTGAGCTAAAATATTCGCATGTGGAGAAATTGGCCCTGGCAGCCGTTCAAGCTGTCCAGCGTTTTCGTCACTACATTCTTCTCCGTAAAACTACAGTTATTTCGGATTGCAACCCTATGATTTATATTTTGACAAAACAACTGCTAGGGGGCAAGTACTCTAAATGGATCGTTATCCTGCAAGAGTTTGACTTGGAGTTTGAGAAGTCCAAGTCTAAGAAATCCTTAGTTTTTGCGGAATTGATGTGTGATTTCCCGCATGCTGACACGGAAACTGTGGCAGAGGAGTCCATTGCGGACGAATCTTTGTTTCTTATCAGTACTTTAGATCCGTGGTACGGGGATATAATCATCTATCTCCAAACCCAAACCTTTCGGCCTGAAGCTTCAAAGTCGGAACGTCGAAAAATTCGGTTTCAATCCCAGCAATACAAGATTATTGGAGATACACTTTATCGCCGGGGGGCAGACTTAGTTTTTCGACGTTGTTTAACTCACGAAGAGGCTGAGAGGGTTTTGAATGATTGTCACTCTGGAGCATGTGGCGGTCATATGTCTGGGTATGCCACAGCTCAGAAGGTGTTGCGCGCTGGCTATTTCTGGCCGTCCATGTTTAAAGATTGTATCATTGTGGTCCGGAAGTGCCACAACTGTCAAGTGTTTGATCGCAAGATGCGCGCACCACCTGCTCCTCTCCATCCTATAATTGTCGTTGGTCCTTTCGCCAAATGGGGTATCGATTTTATTACTTGTAACCCTCACTCGGACGGGGGGCATGCGTATATCATCCTCGCGGTTGATTATTTTACTAAATGGGCCGAGGCGATGCCTACATTCGACGCAAGCGGCAAAACAGCTGCAATTTTCGTATTCAATCATATTATAACTAGGTTTGGTGTCCCACAAGCAATCATCACTGACCATGGGAGCCATTTTCAAAACATCATGATGACTGAGCTTACAAGCCAGCTTGGTTTGCGCCACGATAGCTCTACTCCTTATTATCCGCAAGCCAATGGTTTGGTTGAGTCTATCAACAAAGTTCTGGTTATCATGATCCGACGAACCATTGGTATTCATCGGTCGAATTGGCACAACATGTTATTTTCAGCGCTATGGGCATACCGAACCTCAGTAAAAACTTCAACAGGGTTCACTCCTTTCCAGCTAGTTTATGGCTTGGAAGCTGTGTTACCCATTGAATGCGAAATCCCATCACTTCAAATGGCTGTCGAATTACTCCCAGCTACTTCCGAAGAGGAGAAACGTTTATTATACTTAGCTCAGTTAGATGAGACTCGACGTGACGCTGCATTGGCAATCGAGACTCACGCGAAGCGAATGAAAGCTCAGTATGATAGAAATGTAACCCCTCGAAGTTTTTCGGAGGGAGACCTAGTGCTATTATATGATCAAGCTAACGATAAGCTAGGTGCTGGAAAATTCGTTCCTATGTGGCATGGACCCTACATTGTAAAGCGAAAGCTAGCAAAAGGGGCCTATGAGCTGGTAGATTTTGATGGGGACTCTTTAGGTAAACCCAGAAATGGACTTTACCTTAAGAGGTATTATGCTTAAATGATGGGTATGGAGAATGTTAGTTAGGTTAGGTTTTCTTTCTAGCTAGTATGTTTGTTAGTTTAGATAGTGTGCTTAGCTTAGAAAGTGTGTTTTTAGTCGTTATTCTGGCTTATCTTGGTTTTACTCTTGATATTACAGATGTCGACGCCTCTCCAAACATACATTGGATTTGCTGATGGTGCTTGTCGTAGTACACGGAATATCTCTTCCGCAGCTTGGGTTATCTATTCGCCCTCTGACGAGTTAGTTTCTATGCATGGGGTAAACCTCGGTCAAACGACGAACAACATTGCAGAATACAGTGCAGTGGTTGAATTATTATCTGAATCTATTTCATTTGGAATTCAACGTTTGATAGTGAGGTTAGATTCTGAACTTGTTGTATTACAGCTTAATAGAGTATATGCCATTAGAAATCCTATGTTATTAAGGTTGTTTTTGAGAGTGCGTCTCTTGGAACGTGAATTTGATTACATTGAATATCAGCATATTCCAAGGTCTTTAAATACATTAGCAGATGCAATTGCTTCTCGAATGTTGGACAGACATTTACGATAATCATGCAAGTAAATTTAAAAAAACATTTCATCACATATGTTAAACAAAATGAGCCGGTAATAATGATATATATATAGATAGGAGTGTGTCAAAAAATATACATCGTCTTCGATCATAGGTTGAAAAACACCTTATGATCGGCAAAAATGATAAGTACAAAAAACCAAAAATGTCATATGTGTCTACAAAAGTGACTAGTCAATCACTGGTGGTGCTCTCTATACGAGACCACTGCCCACACTACCCTACACAAGAACCTCCTAAAAGGTCCTGGGACTGCGACCACATAGCGCTGAAGTCGAATGGGAATGTCATCTATGGTGGTCTCTGGTATATCCGCCGTCAGACGCTCTAGATCCTGTTCCAGCTCGGCTAAGGTCTCTGCGGCCGCATCCTGTGGGGTTGGTGCTCGTACAGCTGGTACTCTCCTCTCAAAATCCCGGAGGTTGGTTGGACGCCGTGGACCTACATCTGCATTGTGAGTTTGTGCTGTCAGTTTGAGGCGAGATATAAAAAAAAAAAAAAAATATATATATATATTTGAAAACTCGTGGAAAATGAAATACCTCTGTCATCCCACTATTCTCCCTGTGGAAGAACCATGTCCGGATCATTCCGAAAATCCATTCCGGCATAAGTAAAGTCCTGAATAGCAAAGACCTGGCTCTCTAGCCAGTGAAAGTAACCATCAGGAAATCGAACAACTGTTGTGCCCTCATCAGGATGCCGGGCCATTACCGCAACCCATCTCATCAACTTAGGCTCCCGAGGCGCCCCAACTGGAACTGTAAGATGCTGGGGGACCAGCATTGGAACTCTCTCTAGGGCAAAGCTCACGACTATAGGCCCATATCCAAAGGTCTTCAGTTGTCCTCTCTTTGCCCTGGTTAGTTGGCCCTTCAAATTAGCCAACATAGCATCACACCAGTTGAAAATGGTGCCGTGGAAGCAGTCTATAGCCATCCGCATTTGGGACCCGGTGGCTTGGTGCAAAGCGGCCGCGCCGCAAATTCTGGTAACAGTAAAGGCTATCACCATAAGTTCAGGTCGGGATATGTACTTGATTTCTATCCCCTTCTCCTGGTTTTGGTTGTTGCACCACTCTAGCCGGAGACTAGCAAAGGATTGGCCACCCGGCCTAGTCCCGAATAGAGAAAGTTGCTCGCCCCTGTTAGGCCAGCCAGTGAGAAAATATATATCGGAGGGCTCTATCTCGAGCTGGTGCTCTCCGATGTAGAAACATTGCTCCTGAATGTTCCACCTTTCAACCAGCCACTCAAGAAAAGGCACTTGGCCCCTCATGCCAGGTATGGCCCAGTATTTGTACAGTTCGCATGCTTTTAATGCATCAATGGAAGGTTGATGACCTATCGCGGCCAAATCAACATCCTCGTGCTCTCTTTCACGCCAATCAAGCATGGTGTGCTCCCTGCACATCATAAAACATCAGTTAGAATCCATAAAATTTAAAACTTTTGGTCTATTTTGGAGGTATAAGGGTTTCAATTTATGTTTTGCGGGGTACGCACCCCGGCCTTTAGGGACAGAGCGCCCGGACGCAGCTTCCCTTAAGGCCGGGTGCGTACACCCCGTAATTTTCCCATTGGGAAAATATCGGGGTACGTAGGTCAGCAGTGCATGACCTGCGTACCCCGAAGGGCGCATCTTGAAACCCCAATGCCCCCAAAAAATCAAATAAAAGCTTAAAAATGAATTCTAAACGGATGGAAAACAAGAGAGGGGTGTTGTAGAATACCTGGTGAAACGGCGTTCGATTCTGACGGTCGGATTCTCCGCAATCTCCACGGGAAAGTTTCTTGTCAAAAGCCCTTTTCTCAACCTCAACAGTAAAATGGTAAAAATGACATGGTAAGAAGTCTTTTTATAGGTTTTTTGGATAAATAAATGCTAGATTTGTTTATTTTTCACCATGAAAGGACATTTTCAATGAATTTTTGCCCATCTTAAACAGGTATGAGTAATGTGTTGTTTCTGTGCAGGACAAAGGGACTTTAGGGTAAATTATCATTTTTCACGTCAGAGTCATCTTTTAAGCTCTTTTCTGACTCCTAAAATATGAAAAGATCGTCGAGCGTTTCTTTTACACTCGTTAAAGCGGAATTAAAAGACGGTCCCCTTATAGCTCTTTTCTGACCGTAAAATCAGGAAAATATTGCCGGGTTTTTGTTGTTTCAAACTCGATACAGAAATAAAACGACGTGTCCTTGATCGCTTTTTACTTTTCAGGTCAGAGACACTAATCATGAAAGTACTCCTTGGTCGCAAGATCAAGCGGTTCTCCCAGGTATTATTTTATACTTTTTCGGGCTTGGGGGACACAAATTTACGAAAAAGTTCAACCTGGAGTCTTCTTAAGTTTTTCAGACTCTCTAAAATTGAAAAATGCCGAGTTTCTCCTATACTGGGCTCGTTAAAATTTCACAGTAAAGGACCTGTTCAATTACAAACAGGAACGAACCTCTCCTTCCTAGGGTTCGAATCAAAACTAGGTTGGACTCATCCGAAGGATGAGCTTATAATCAAGCATATGTTATCCTCCTCAAGCTTGTTAAAAATAAAGAGGTACTTGCCAGAAATGGTGAGGGAAAAGAGAGAAGAATGAGCCTATTTGTTATCTTTTGTCTTAGAAGAAACTTTATTACCACTCTTGGACACGACACTTTTCATTCACCTGGGTTGGGAAATCCTTTACCTCACAGTTGATCAAACCACATTGAAAGTCTTCAGCCGGGTTCCGGGGATTAACTTTGAGTCGTTTATCACCAAGCCATCTGTTGTGTCGTTATGTGTTCAAGAGGTCTGCAAAGCAAAACTTTCATCTGCAAAATACTTGTCATCCATTTGACCATCCCTGAGTCAGTCCTTACAGCAACATTTCTTCAACTTGAACAATGATTTCGTGTTGTGGGCTTGCCTGCAACAGGTCGCTTTCTATCGACATCAACACATTATCTAGAGAGATGACTTAGAAATCGTCAGTACCTTGAAGTCTGCATGCATCAATGTCAGGTTTCTTGCCTTTGACGTCAGTTCACATCATTGACTTTCAATCGAAGGATTCTGTGAAATGTTCGACATCAACTCATTCATTCACATCTCATGGATTGTACTGGGTACTTTGAGAACCATTGACATTACTGGTGGTCTCTCTCACACTTGTTAACAGTTTACATCATCGACTGGTAATCAAGTGGTTTCTACCATGTTCGACATCAACTCATTTATTCGCATGGTTAGGATCGTACCAATTAGGGAAGTAGAAATGAAGACCCTGGATCTAGTTTCCACCATCTAGGATGCGTATTCATTATCTAAGTAGACTAATCACAAACAGATGGCTGCGCCCATACTGTGCCTACAAAAAGTCTATAATTATGATGTACTGCAAGATCATTCCTGTATCAGAGTAGTTAGTCTGTTAGTTAAAGTTTTGATCTGAGTATGGGAATGCCTACCTCAGTGATGATATAATCTTATACATGTATTTTGTGTTGAAAATTGCAGGTTCTGACCAGGCTCTCCACGAGATAATCCTTGAAATGATAAAGCGCTTCACCCTTCCTAGATAAAACAAAACCCTAATCTACTACAGGCTTCACACTTTAGGGGGCAATCTGTTACACTAAAAAATGTCACCATGACTATTTACAGTTAGTATGGCTCTATCAACAGTCATGGTATCCTCCTGGGCAAGTCTTATGCCTCTGCTCTCCATGTCAAACTCCAAAAAGAGAGAAAGTCTTTATAAATGTATTTATCTCTGGGTACGCAGGTTCTCTCAACCTTACCTGCGGATACGCACCTAATGTTCACAAAAGCTGCGTACTTGTACGCTCTGTATGTAAAGGGGCAGGTGCGTACCCCTGTAAAGGTCAAAATGCGCAAGTTTCATCTTTAAAAAGTTACTTGTGGTCATTTCTAGAGCATTCTAGAAGGTTGTTCGACGTGTATTGAGCGCCTCCAGATGGTTCATGTACCCCTACCAAAGAGGAACTTATCCCATCAATAAGGGAGCTATCCCATCCAAAGAGGGGATTATCCCATTGATGGTGGACCTGATTAACTTCCTCTTGAGCACTATAAATATAGGCATTGGGCCAGAAGGAGGGGAGGTTGAAAGCTAAACATTTCTAAGGGTAGATGCTGCAGGAATTAGGACTCCCATTTAGAAGCTTGTGAGGAGAGATTCCCATCCTTACTTGTTCCATTTGGAAGTGGGTGAGCTTTGTCAAAGTAAAGGAGAACTCTTGATGGACCCTGGGAGGGACTTGCACAACACCAAGGCTCAGGTTGTAATTGTTCCTTTTGTTTCCTATTAATGCAAATGAGTCCATTCTTCTCAATAACTTGTTATTTATGAGTTGTTTCATATACTCCTTGGTCTATATGTTAAATGTGTTTTATTTTATGAGATTATCAAGTGCTATTTAATCGTTTGATTGTTAGTGAATGCAGGTTTCGAAGTGAAGGAGGAGCTCATCCGGATCGGCGAGGCTGGACTACTACAACAGCGTTGGACTACAGGTAGGATCTAAACACTTGATTTCTTGTATGGTAAATGCATGTTTAGAGAAGGATTGCTCTTGTTTGTCTTGTTTGTCACTAGAGAGTCTTAGGCTCCTAGGGAGGTTGGTTGTGTCCGCACTATCGACTCTTTCCACCTGACAAGATCTATCAGAAGGGAGAGGAATCAAGCAAGGAACCAAGCGCAAGACAGAGGTTGGTCTCCTTTATTCCCCTCTTATCTATTTCTCATAAAGGAAAACGAAAGTAGTTTTAGTTTGTTTGTTTCTTAGGTAGCTACCAGCCTTAGTGGGACTAGCAGCTCTGCATAGACACTAGATTTCCCGATAACACTATCCTTATCAACTTGATTTTCTTGTTACCTTCTCGAGCTTCTCTTCTTGATCTGCTTACTTCCTTCTCCCACTTGAACTGGTTTAGCTAGCTTGGTCGTTTGACCTTGAGATCAATGACAACATTGTCAACACAAAGGAATAGAGTGAAAAACTTAAAAGACCTTATATGAAGAGAGAAGTTAAATTGAACAACAAAGGAGAAGTCACTTCCATGCTTAAGTAAAATGGTTTAGAACAATATAGTTGATAAGCACATTGAAATCTTCTAGAAATAGCTAGAAGATATGTCTTACAACAAAATAGATAAGGATGCTATGTAAGCTTTCAGGTTCCAAATATTCTTTAATGGGAATCTAACACTCCCCCATAAGAGAAAAGTATGGAGGAAATAAAGAAAAAAAATAAATCTCAACAATGAGGCATGCTTAGGTACCCATGTTCAAGCTCTCATAAATAGAGAAAAGGAGAAGACCCATAAGAAATATTTCCCCCAAAAAAGAGAGTACATGAAAAAATAAAGAAATAAGGAAGGGGATGAAGGGACCTTGACTCAATATGACTCCCCAAGAACTAGGGAAAACTTTTGGGGCTAAATTTCACATACGTGCTAATTTTCCATGTTTTGTTTTTCCAAAAAAAAGATTCACCAACTTCCTTTTTCTGTAAAATTGATTCATCCAAATTATATTGGATAAAATCATTTAACCTTAAAAATCACTAAAAAATTATAGAGACTATAAATAATAAGTATATATTTTAAAAGGTTTACAAAAATATCGCCAAACATTTTATAATTTTCATATTAGGGACTAGTAATATTTTCCAAGGTTTCTATACTTCAAGATAAATTTCCATCCTTAAAATTTTCCTTTCCAAGGACAACTTCCTTCCCTGCAAGCATTAGTCGTAATTGACGAAACCTTGTTCATGCCAAGGAATTTTTGAAAATATTTACATCTTAACCATCAAAAGGTACATATCTTAAAGCGTAATCTTCGATAAGTTAGTGAATGAAGTTCATATGGATCTCAATATGTTTGATCCTTTGATGCTCCACATGATTTCTAGAAATATGTATTGTACTATGATTATTATGCCATAGAATAGTAGGTTGATAATTATGAATTCCAAACTCAATCAATAACTATCATAGTAAAAAAAATTCTTGACACATGAGAACTATAAATGGATACTTAACTTTTGTCATAGATAATGAAATTGTCGAGTGTTTTTCCAGGACCAAGCAATACGAGTAGAACCGAGATAGAAAAAAAGAAAAGGTGGAATTTGAATCATCAACTTATTCAACCCAATCAAAATATTTTAAACCAACAATATCAAGAGAACAAACAATATCATTGAATTCTAAAATTTGAAGTCCCTTGAATATATATTAGAATACACTTCACTATTTTCTAATGACTCTAATGAGGATTCCGGGTGAATTGAGAAACTGACCCTATTGCATAAGAAATGTTAGGTTAGATGTGATTCAAATAGAGTATAATGCCAACCAATTGTTAATACAATGTGGGATCCACTTGTGGTGACATCTAACTAGTGGTAATAGTAACATGTAACTAAAAAAGGAGTAGGTGTGGGATTAAAACCAGACATGCCAAAGCACTAAGGAAAATCAAGGGAATATTCTTTTGGAAGATTGATCTAGGTGAATATTGGTGGCCACTTGCATATTCCTCTTGAACACCCAACACTATTTCCTTTAAATTTCCTTAATTCTAGCACAACTTTCTATTTTTGGTAGTTTTTCGAGTCCTAAACATCCTGAGCCGTTTTGAGGTCCTGAAAGACGTTTTCTAGGAAAATGGAGAGACCAAAATGCTGCCAAAACTATTTCATTTTTTTTCTTCCTCATGGGGATATTTGAAACGAGGTATTATGATAGAAAATGAAGATTGTATGCCAAAGTTACAACCCCAGGAATTTGGCAGCCCAACTTACCCCAATAGGGCCCAAAGCCGTTGGCGCTTTGTCTCCTAGGGTTACGGTTTCACACTTATTATTTATGATAAAAATGTCTCCAAGCCTCATTGTAACATAGTTCAGAAGGCATGTAGCCATCACTTCTCTTCTCAAAGATAAGCTACCATTGCCTGAGCTAGTTTGTTCCATTATGCATGTAAACAATTTTCATTACTTATTATTAATTAATTGAAGTTTTGCTCTTTTGTTGTATCTCTATGTTCTATTTAAATATGTATTTCATTTTGTTCCTTCATAAATCTGGATCAGTGGTATCAAAGTGGTTTTCTCTTTCTCTATTTTTTTGGTGCATGTACCTAAATAGGTTGGGGCATAAGGAGTTGGGAATTGAACTGGTTGAGCCCTTGCAAGAGCACCCCCATTGACACCGATGACCTCCCAAGAAGGAAGAAAAGAAAGAAAAGGGAGTAGAAGATCCTATAAAATTATTGCTAGAAGAAGCCCTTGATCGAAAAAGGAATGAGATGATGGACAACTTTGCCCATATCCTTTGGTGGATGTCAATAGGGGACGCATCTTCATCCAACAGTCACTTCGGACGCACTACCCCCTTCAAGGTACAAGTTAACTTTGATATCCCTATATTTTAAGGTCAAATAGATGCAAATGTTGTAGATAAATGGTTAAGTCTGCTAGAAGGTTATTTTCAGGTCTATAGTTTCACTGATAGGGAAACTATTACTTTTGCACTGCTTCATGTTGCCCCCTTGTCAAGGACTAGTGGGAAAATTACTGTGAGAAAAGGGTTGAGGAACTCTCTCTATTTACAACTTCTCCCTCTTGGAACTCTTTCCAAGATGTTATCAAGGAAAAATATTACCCTATTGGGAGCTATGAAGACAAGTACATACAATGGACCAAACTATGACAACAAAGGGAGCAAGATGTGCATGAGATCACAAATATTTTTCATACTCTACGCACAAATTTGGGTATCAAAGACTCTGAGTGATATCTGGTGTTACTATGACTATTTGCACAAATAAATTAAAGAAGAAGCTGAGTTCATGGACATATCCTTTCTTGGTGCAACATACATACATGTTGCCAAGATTGAACACAAATTTAAACAAAATAAGTGAGACTTTGGATCTGTGAATATGATGCAGGGCAAGAGCACCCCCAAATCATAGAAAAAAGGAAAAAGGCAAGGTGGAATGACCCAGGAAAACCCATTGAAGCCATAAGAAAATAATGGCACTATGAAGACAAAGAAGGACATGGGAAAGTGGTGTGAGTTCCACAAGAGCCCCACCCACAACAAAAATGAGTGTCACACAAATCAGTCATTAGTGGTCTAGCTAAAATGTTTAGAGCCCGATACATGTTCTGATTATGAGCCAGAACCTAACAAGGAGAAGTATATTATTGATGCAAAAAATAGTGCCTCCATTGCCACCACAAAGGTCTAGAAGAATGAGCTTGAAGATCCAGAGGAGGAGGAGTTTCTCTACCACTCCCAAATGTGGGTGAATGGTTCTCCGTTGTAGTTCATTATCGACAATGGGAGCCAAGAGAACCTCATATCAGCAGAGGTCATTAAGCGGTTGGGCCCGCTGACCACACCACACTCACAACCATATATCATCAGGTGGATCCACCAAGGATGAGATATCAGTGTTAACTAACAATGTTTCCTTCCCTATAACATCAAGCCCTTCATGGACAAGGTACTATGTGATGTTGCTCCTCTTGAAGTTTGTGATGTTTTATTAGGTCAATCATATTTTTGGAAGCCTCATGCTGTGTATGAGTCCAGACATCACACTGTCATTATTACTTTTGGCAGGAAACTATATAGGATATTGGAGGTAATATCGCCTATTTCCATCTCTTTGATATCTGCTAATAAATCCAGTAAGATTGTTTCCCAGACCAGGAAATTTTTTTTCTTTCTGGTTCGTTCTCAAAGTAAGGGGAATATTGTGGCCACATTCATAGCCCATGGAAAGGGTCCCTCCATGTAGCATAAGAAATTTTTTAAGCTGTGGAAGAATACAAGGACATTCTCCTCACTCATAAGAGTACCCTTACATTGTTAGGTCAAGTACTCAATCAATCTAACTCTTGGAGCTCCTTTACCCAATGGGCCAATATACTTCTACTCTCTTTGGGAAAATGAAGGAATCAAGAATCATATCTAGGAGATGCTAGACAAAGGGAAATATTGTGGCCACATCCATGGTCGCTGGAAAGGGTCCATCTGCGCAATAGAAGTAAGTTGATAAGGTTGTGGAAGAATACAAGGACGTCTTCTCCTCACCCACAGGAGTACGCTTGAAGGAGAAGGGAAAATATACTACCACTCTCTTATGGAAATGAGGAAATCAAAAAATAGATCGAGGAGATGCTAAAAAAAGTGCACATCTGACCAAGCTCCTCACCTTGTAGGAGCCTAATTCTACTCATATAGAAGAAGGATGGGACCTGGAGACTATGCAATGATTATTAGGCACTAAATAAAATCACTGTCAAGAATAGGTACTTAATCCCATAGATTTATTTCCTTCTTGACCAGCTCAAGGGGTCCATGTACTTATACAAGATTGATTTGAACACTATATATCACCAAGTTCCAATAGAGCCCATAGATGTATTGAAGACCGCCTTCAACAAGGAGGGCCTTTTTGAGTGGTTGGTCATGTCCTTTAGGTTAAAAAATTCCACTACAAATTTTATGATGCCGATGGATGACATCTTGGAGCATTTCACCAACTCGTTCATGGTTTTATATTTGGATGGCATCCATATCTTGAGAAAGAGTTTGGGAGAGAACTTGCAACATATTCGATAGCTCATTCAAAGCTTGCAACAACACAAGCTATGTGCCAACCTAGAGAAGTGCTCCTTTGGCATGGACCAGGTCCAATATTTTGGATACATAATCAATGAGCAAGGCATGCATGTAGATCCAACTAAGATCCAAGTCATTTTGGATTGGCCAGCCCTGATGACTATGATAGAGCTTCACAAATAATTGGGCCTTGCTAATTTCTACTAGAGATTCTTCTTGGGGTTCTCTCATATTACTTGGCCCTTGAGTCAACTTACCAAGGACAGAGCAGAATCAAATTTTTTTTGGTCCAAGGCATAGCAGAGGGGATTCGTTGAACTAAAACAACACCTTTGCTCCAAACCAATCCTCACCTTTCCAGACCTACACCAACCATTTGATACTGAGACAGATGCCTCAGATTATGCCATTGGTGCAGTCCTCACTTAGCGAGGGCACCTGGTGGCTTATCACAATGAGACATTATGATACTATTCATAGGTACCCCATCTATGACAAAGATATGTACTCTATCACGCAGACCTGTTGGCAATGGAAGCATTACATTTTATGGAAGGAGACGATCATCCACATGGATCACTGACCTACTCAATTTACGCAGAGATGGGGGAAGTTGCAAAATGATTACCATCAGAAATGGTCCTTATATGTACAACAATTCCATATGAACATAAATTACAAGAAGGGAAGCACCAGTCATGTCCCAGACTACCTCAATCGACCCCTGATCTTGTCATTGAGTATAGTTCTCAGCTCTTGCAAGAATGAGATCTCTAGATGGACACAACTACATGAAAGTGACTCGATGTTCATTAACACCTGCAAGATGCTGATGGATGGAAATCCAATTCCGAACATCCTCCTTCAAGTGAGCATGAAAATCCAATTTGGGAGGCACATTACAACAAGATCACAAGACACTTTGGTGTCAAGAAGACAATGGTATTACTACAAAAATATTTTTATTGGCCAAAACTTTGGTAAGATGTTGGAAAATATATTAGATCTTGCACTTCTCGTTCCATCGCCAAGACAACCATTAAGAAGCAAGACCTATACACTCCTCTCCCTACTCCTAGCTGACCTTGGGAATCCATCTCCATGGAAAATATGTTTGGCCTCCCTTCTACCAAGCATGGTAATAACTATGTATTTGTGCTCACCGATATATTTTATAAGATGGCTATATTTATGACCTATAAGAAGAGCATCAAAATGAAAGACACTACCAAACTCTTCTTTGAATGAGTGTGGGTTCATTTTCGGATTCCATAGACCATTATATTAAATTGGCATAGCAGGTTCCTGAGCATATTATGGTCAAGCCTCTAGTTGTTATTGGACATTAAGCTCACCAAGTCGACTAAATTCCATCTGTAGATTAATGGCTAGACAAAGGTTGTCGGCAGGATGACAGTGGACATACTATGCATGTACAACTCCAAGAATCCATATACATGGGATGGGTATCTTCCCTATGTGTAACACAACGATAATAGAGCCCTCCATATCTTGACTGGCCACAAACCCTTTCAAGTGGGCATGCGATTTCAGCCATTGTGTCCCATTAATGTTGCAATGCCTATTGCAACTACACAAGAATAATTTGCACATGTTCAGTTCGAAGCTAATAAAGCCACCATATTTACTAAGATCATTTAGCACATTTTCTAGAAGGTCCATGATATATTGGATAAAGCCAATGCCAAGTACAAAGAATGTCATGATCAACATCAGGTGCTAGATAAGTTTCTAGTGGATGACAAAGTTTGGTTACATTTGCAGAAGGAATGATTTACCAGAGCCCATCAAAAGCTTAGACCACTCTGATGTGGGCCTTACACCATCACTAAGACTATGGGTGACAATGCTTTCAAGCTCAACATTCCCCCATTCATTGGCTTGCATCTAGTGTTCAATATGGACCCCCTATGGCCATGTTTTCCACCATTTCTAGACACATCAGACATTGCTAAGTAGTTGACACCAGCATAGTTCAACCCAGATTGCATTGAACATGCCACAATTGACTGGATCATGGACACATAGATTAAACACACTCACCAACAGAGAATCCAACTGTATCGGGTTGTCAAAGCAAACCAAATCCCATACCAAGGCAAGTGGTTCACAAATGACCAAGTTCAGTAGACCCCATCTCATGGAGGCACTCAACGTAATGGGGACCACTGCTTCATAAGGGGGTGAATGATCCAAGTGGATATTGGTGGCCACCTTACTATTCCACTTGGACCCCCAACACTGCTTGCTTTCGGTTTCCTTAATTCTAGCACAACTTTCTATTATGGAATTTTTTTGGTTCCTAAACGTTTGGAACCATTTTGAGGTCCTAAAATATCTTTTCTAGGGAAAAATAGAGACTAGAAAAGTGCCCAAATTTTGTTTTATTTTCCACCTCCTCATGGAGATCTTCAAAACGAGGTATTATGATTGCCAAACGAAGTTCATATGGAAAAGTTATGAACCTGAAAAGTTTGCAGTCCAACTTACCCTAACGAGGCCCAAAACCATTGGCACTTCATCTCCTAGGGTTAGGGTTTCACACTTCTTCTTTATGATAAAAAAGTCTCAGAGCATCATTGTAACATAGTTAAGAAGGAATGTGTCCATCACATATCTTCTCAGAGATAAGCTACCATCACCCAAGCTAGTTTGTTCCATTTTGCATGTAAACAATTTTTAGTACTTATTATTAATTAATTAAAGTTTTGTTCTTTCGTTGTATCTGTTTGTTCTGTTTAAGTATGTATTTAATTCCATTCCTTCATAAATACAGATCAATGGTATTCGAGTGATCTTCTCTTTCTCTATTTTTTTTGTGCATGGCCCCAATGAGGTCGAGGTATAAGGAATTGGGACATGAACTAGTTGAGCCCTTTCAAGACCATCCCTGATGACATCGATAGCCTCCCATGGCAGAAGAAAAGAAAGATGAGGGAGCAGGAGATCCTATCAAACTTTTGCTCGAAGAATCTCTCAAGCGACAAAGGAGTGAGATGATGGACAAATTTGACCAGATATTTTAATGGATTCCAATGGAAGACACATCTTCATCCAGCAGTCACTTCAGAGGTGCTACCCCCTTCAAGGTATAAGTTAACTTCGATATCCATATATTTGAAGGTCAGATAGATGCATATGTTGTAGATAAATGATTAAGTCTACTAGAAGGTTATTTTTTAGTCAATAGTTTCTTCAATAGGGAAAGATGACTTTTGAATTTCTTAAGGCGCCCCCCCCCCCCCCCCCCCCCCCCAATGTAAAGCACTAGTGGGAAAAATGTGGGTGAAGGGTTCTCTATTGCATTTCTTTGTCAACAGTGGGAGAAAAAAGAACCTATTGAGTTCCAAAACTACCTCTTTCTTAAGCAACTTTCTCATCCTTCTTCCTTTGCTTTTCCATGAAAAATGCATCCTTAATCATCATAAGCCATTACACATTGCCTCAAGGAGTATATTTCAATGATTTATAAGTTATATTGTTATGTTTGTTATTTGAATAGGTTTTTCAGCTATGGAATGCAGCCACCGCAGCTAACCAGTTGTTCCGCAGCCATCTCCACGCTTTTGTAGGTTACATGTGTCAAGAGAAGAAATGGACCACATAATTACCTTGGAAAACGTTAGAACATGGACGGTATCCTATCCATTTGGCCAAGATTGATGGGAAGGACCCCCGTCAAAGGGAAGTAAGCGGAAGAAATATATGGCTACTAGAACTTTGTTTTTTCACAATTCTCAGTGTTGGATCTGATGCAGTCTCTAGAAGCCAAGGACCTCATCTGCCACCTGCATAAATAGAATCCAATAGCCACTATTAGAAGATTTATGTTTCAAGGCAATTGAAGACAAGAATTCTGGATACATTACTTGTCTACGTGTTTTGCTGTAGATGACTTCTCTCTTCAAACAGTTGTATATTTTTCCTATAAATACCAGCGTTTAGAACACAGAAGAAGTTCAAGTTTTTGCTTATGTAATAGTGCATATTTCCACTTTGTAGTGTGAGAAACTCAGTGCTCTGTTTTAATATAAAAACTCTGTTTTCAATGGATACTTGAAGCATATGAAGTGTTGATTCTGTGTTGATAATCCGAGACCTTGCAAAGGGCCCCTGCATGGTCAAGGGTACATTGTATTTCTATACATTTTATTTCTGTTTGTCTTTCTTAGTTTAATTGTACATTTACTATTTTTTTCATCATGTTCATAATCATTTTCTAACACTGTGTATATTGCAGCTTGTTTCATTTGTTTTCACTAACTCAGAGTAGTTGCATTCCAGCATAGAATAGTCCTTTAAATTTTCATTACTTTCTAGTCTCTTAACTGTAGTTTTGAAATTGGTGTCAGTAGCATAATTCGATTTATTTCATCTGTCGTTCCTTAGTTTCTAGATTTTAAATTAAGTTGTTCAATGCATTTTTCTTATTAGTCTAGTCACTCATGATATAAATGATTGTTTCCAAAAGCCTTTCGTTGATTGTTAATCCTCAAACTAAATGGTGAAATGTTGTATTTATGAATGAGTTTTTCATTACAATTGTCGTTCATTAGTTTTTGAGTTAAGTAGTTCAATGTCATTTTCTAATCAGTTTAGTAACTCATGATATAAATGGATATTTCCAAGAACCCTTTCAGTTAAAGGTTAATCCTAAAGCTAAGTTGTGAAATTTTTTATTTATGAGTGAGACTTTCTTTTCATTTCCATGTTTACTTTTTTTGGAATGATGAAGAATGAAATCTCTCAAGATTGCCATGATAAGGAGGTAGTTCTCCCCAAGTTATGTAGCAGAGTAACAACAATACTTCATTTAGCCTTGCTTTCATAAGAATAATTGCAATTTCATTTTTAGTTCTTCACTTAGTTTAGTTGCAATTCCATCTTTAGTTGTTTATTAAGCTTTAATTCTGCAAATAGATTCGACAGTAGAAGTAATATTATTTCCAGTATTCCATTTTTGGTTTATCATAGATAGCTGCAATCTCATTTCATTTTTGATTTATCATAGATAGATGCCATTTTATTTTCTCATTTAAAATTGCAATTAAGTAGATAGTAGTTTTAAAGTCCTTTTAGTTCATGTTTTGGAAACAATTATAAAAGCAAGGAGAGAAGATTTTTTTTTCACTTTCTTGTTTAAAAAACTTTACTTACAAAATTGGTCTAAAAGCACTTTTAACTTTCATTTCATTTCTCTAGGTTCTTAGCAGCAGTAGATTAAGATTTTGTTTACATTGCAGAACATTAGGAATCAAAAGAACAAAACCCCAAAACAAACATAAACTCAAAAATAGTGAGGTCAGAAAGGGTGATCTACCACATATAGTGCACTACACTTCCTCAATTTATGATACTTGGATTGATAATTTATGTAGCAATTTAGGACACTAAATTGACTGAACATTTTGGCATCGTTGCTAGGGAAGTGTAACTAGGTAGCCTTATCTCTTACATTCATAAAAAAAATTAAAAATCAAAAACAATAAAACAAAACAATGACATGCATAGAGAAAGAGATTCTAGGGGTAGATTTATAGCGAGGGGCAGAAGTTTGATTTTCACAACTCCACCTACTCCACCAAGAGTTTGGAAAGATACACCTCCATCCCAGACTCATACTCCCAGCCTTAGAATTCCTGGAATTCAAGGGGTAGCAACTTAGTTAGAATATTCTCCCACTTCGTCTACTAAAACAAATCTAGGAGAGAAGACCTTTTTCAAGTCTACAGGGGAGCCTATTGTACTTGAGGAAGTAGGAATACCTTGTGAAAAGGAAGAAGTAGGAACTCTCTCCCATAATCCATTAATAGAAGAACCAGAGGACTCTAAAGAAACTATAATGGAAGAAGAATAACAAGATGGAGAATTCTCACTGTTTGGAGGAGGGGTTAGAGAAAGAGGTAGAGGAAACAATGGAGGAGGTAGAGGTAAGAATGGAGGAGGCAAAGGATATAGGGAAATAGATAACTCATTTGGATTCCCTATAGTAGACGAGGAAACACATACCACAATGAAAAACATCTCACCATCTGTCCTCCCAAACTTTTATGGGTTGAGAAGTGAGGACCCTGAAACTTTTTTGTTTGAGTTTGAAGTCTTGTGCAGAACCTATGACTATCTAGAATACTCTCAAAAACTCAAATCGTTCACTTCAACACTGAAAGGGGCCACTTTAAAATGGTTTATGGGGCTAGTCACTCAATCCATTAGAACTTGGAATGACATGAAACGAGCATTTTTAGATAGACATTTGGATTATTGTATGCCTACTAACCATAAGGATGAGGTATTTAAAATGATGCAAAAGGAAGATGAAAACTTAGAGGATTTGCTTGAGAGCTTCAACTACAATTTGAAAAGAGAAAAAATGAACAATTTATATGAAGAAACTTTGAAAGCTCTTTTCTTAAAGGCCATTAGAGATGAATGGATAGATATCCTTAACATGATGGGAAAGGGATACATCTCTCAACTTCCATTGAGTGGCATAGCAGAACTATGTGTTCATCTCTCTAGAGGGAAATCTAAAACTGGGAAAGGACCAAGAGATTCTTCTCTTGTTAGAGAAAACAAATCTGCAACCGGATCTATAAGTAGGGAAGAAATTGGCAAACTGCTTGATGAGTTTAACACTGACATTTTAGGGAGCCTTAGTGAACAGCTAGACACCTCAAAATCCAAAACAAGCAGAAAACAACCGCTAATGCCTTAGCCATCTTTTGTCCAAAATGCAGAAAGAAACATGCTCTAAGGGAATGCCCTTTAGATGAAAAAATTGTAGAAACTTGTATGATTTGTTCAGAAAGTCATGAGACTAAGTTTTGTCCTTCAATCCCGGGTCTTAAGGTTGTCTTTCAAGAAGAAACAGTCCCAAATTCTGTAGAACCTCTTTGTTTTGTGCAAGAAGACCTTGGCAAGGGCAATAAAATCAAGGATTTAACAATCCAATTTATTTTTAGCCCCCACCAAACTAGAATTCTTGGCAGCAACCTTGGCCTCAACCTCAAAATTAGTATCAATCTCAACCATGGGCACAAGGGGTACAAAATCCTTATGGGAGATTTGCTCAATATTATCAATATCCTCCATCTTATCAGAGCTATCCTCCCCCACAAAATCAGCAGCAAAATCAGCAACCACAACTTCCAAATCAAAGCCCTCACCTTTCATTGCCATTTCCACAACAACCTCCACAACAAAGTCAAAATCCTCAACTCTTACTTCCATTTCAACAAAAACCAAATCAACTACCAGCCCAACCATTGCCAAACCCCAATAATAAAAACCCTCATAATGCTTATATGGTAGAGGGGCAACAATTTCCTACTTACATGATTGCTCATCTAGATATTAATGATGTTCAACTTAGATCTGGTAAGATATTAGAAAAGGAAAAACCTTCTATAGATATTCAAGAACAAGATGCTTCTGAGGAGGATTCTCTGAAAGTCAATAAAAGTTTTGAGGGAACATCCCTCCAAAACCAAACTAGTGAAAAAGGAAAACAAAAAGAGTCAATAAACACAACTCCTATAATTGAGCAACCAACATCTACTTCTACACCTCCTTTTCTTGAGAGATTACAAATTGATAGAGGAGTAGAAAAACAGATCTTGTTGCCCAATTATGACTTCCTAGATGAATTGAAGAATGTTTGTATCAAGATTCCTTTGTTACAAGCCATTAGAGAAATTCCTATTCTAGCAAAGACAATAAAGGAGTTGAGCATCAAAAGACCAGGAAGAAAACCAAGAGAAACAAAAAGAATTCACCTGGTAGGAAAGATAGCAGATATCATGATGGGAAAGATTGCCATGCAGAAATATGTAGATCCAGGAAGTCTAATTGTCAAGACACACATAAATGGGATTGAAATTCCAAACACATTGATTGACTTAGGGGCAACAATAAACATCATGAGTAGACAGACTATGGAGCAGCTTAAACTTCCTAACCTTCTTTACACACCTACCTTATTGCAACTTGCAGATAGATTAGTAATCAAACCAGATGGTGTGCTAGAAGACATTTTAGTCTCCTTATATTCTTTGGAATATCCTGTTTATTTCATGATTTCAACTCCCAAGAATAATTTAGGAGGACACCCACTTATCTTAGGAAGACCTTGGCTAGCCACAGCTGATGCTTTTATTAGTTGTAGATCTGGTGACATGTACATTTCTAATGGTAATTCAACAAAGAAATTTACTTTGTATCCTCCAGCAAAAGAAATCATAGAAATAGATGACAAGGAGTGGATCGATGATGATGTTATTCAGCTTGTCTTTACTATATCAGAAATTAGTGAAGATAGTCAAATTTTGAACACAATGGAAAATTTTGAAACATCTTCAGAATATGATCATGCACAATTCCAGTAAAAATCTAATGTTGAATACTTGTCATCTAGGTAGATGTCTCTCTATTCTATGGAAGAGTTTGGTAGCTCTACAATTGAAATTTTTCCAGGTAGACATTGAACATAAACAAAAACTTGGAGAAACTACAACAAGAAGAGCTAACCAAGATATTACAAAAACATTCTATTGCATTTGCATGGGAGTATACTGATATGAAAGGTATTGATCCTAAGACTTGTATCCATCATATCTATATTGAGGAAAACAGTAGACCAATCAAACAACCTCAAAGAAAAATGAATCCAAATCTTAGGGAGATTGTGAAAGAAGAACTCCAAAAACTACTCAATGTAAACTTCATTTACCCAATCTCAGATAGCCAATGGGTTTCTCCTTTGGTCATTGCGCCTAAAAAGAATGCTAAATGGAGGGTGTGCATTGATTATAGAGGATTGAATAAAGAAACCTTGAAATATCACTTTCCTTTGCCCTTTATAGATTAGGTATTAGATACATTAGCAGGTAAAAAATATTTTTCATTTTTGGATGGTTTTAGTGGTTATAATCAAATTCAGGTAGCACCTGAACATCAGGATAAAACCACATTTACTTGTCCATGGGGAACTTTTGCCTACAAAGTGCTTCCTTTTTGGTTATGTAATGCACCAGCAACATTTCAAATAGCAGTACTAGGAATTTTTTCTGATCTAATACATGATTGAGTAGGGGTATATATGGATGATTTTACAGTATATGGTAACACATTTGAAGAATCCTTGGAAAATTTTGAAAAAGTCCTTAAAAGATGTAATGAAACAAACCTCTCACTAAGCCATGAAAAATTCTTTATGATGTTTACAGAAGGTATTGTTTTAGGACATCACATTTCAGGAGATGGGATTAAAGTAGGCAAATCAAAAGTTGAAGTCATCACTAAGTTTCCAATTCCAAATTGCCAAAAAGATTTTAGAAGTTTTCTAGGATTTACAGGATATTATAGAAGGTTTATAGAAAACTTTACCAAAGTAACATCTCCACTCTTCAAATTGCTTACAAAATATTGTGAATTCAAGTGGAATCTTGATTGCCAACTAGCATTCGAAACCTTGAAAGAAAAAATATCTAAAGCACCTATTTTAAGAGGACCAAATTGGATACTTTCTTTCCATATTTCTATGGATGCTTCAGATACAACTCTAGGCGCTGTATTGGGACAAAAAGATTTGATTCCTTATGCCATTTACTACAAAATTAAAAATTTGACTCCCACTGAGTTGAATTATACTATGACAGAAAAAGAGTTCTTAGCTATTGTTCATGCAATTAACAAGTTTAGACACTATATAACAGGCTATGAAACTTTTGTTCATACAGATCACTCTACAATTAGATATTTGATGAATAAACCTATTACTAATGGTAGAGTTACAAGATGGCTTTTAATTTTGCAAGAATTCAACATTACTGTGCTAGATAAACCTAAAAAAGAAAACACAATTGTTGATTTCTTGTGTAGGATTCAGAATATCAAAGAAGACTCTCCGATTGAGGATAAGTTTCCTGATGAATATCTATTTGCAGTAATTACTCAAACTCCATGGTTTGCAGATGTTGCTAACTACTTGGTTACATGGAAGTTACCTTCACATTTATTTCCTAGAAAGAAAAGAGAGATTATTCAAAATAATGCAAGATATTCATGGATCACTAACGAATTGTATAAAACAGGGCCAGATCTTATGATCAGAAGGTGTGTCACGGAAGATGAAATGCCTAATATTCTCAAAGCATGTCATGACGAGCCATGTGGTGGAAATTTTTCTGACAAGAGGACAACCTATAAAATCCTTTCTTTAGGATATTATTGGCCATCCATCTTCAAAGATGCTAAAGAATATGTTATAAGGTGCGATAGCTGCCAAAGGGTAGGGAAACCTGCCCCCTCAAATGAAATTCCATTACAACCTTAGGTACTTATTGAACCCTTTGAAAAATGGGCTTTAGACTTTATTGGACCTATTAATCCTCCATCCAAGCAAAAAAAGTATATATTGGTATGCACTGATTATTTCACCAAATGGGTAGAAGACAGAGCATTACTTTTTGCTAACGAAAAATCTGTAGTTAGTTTTCGTTTTGAGGATATTTTTACTCGCTTTGGTGTTCCAAGAGAAATTGTGATAGATCAAGGAACTTAATTCACATCCAAAATGATGGAGAGGCTTATGGAGGAGTACAAGATCAAGCATAGGAAATCCACTCACTATCATCCACAAGCAAATGATCAAGTGGAGTCTACAAATAAAGTGATTGAAAGAATCCTCACCAAGACTATGTATATACATAGAAGAGATTGGGCAGATAGGCTTCCTAAAGCCTTGTGCACCTATAGAACTACATGGAGGAACACAAAAGGACATACACCTTATGAATTTGTTTATGGAAAGCAAGTCTTGTTCCCCATAGAGTTCCAAGTTAAAACTTTCAAGATGGCGGTCAAGTTGGGGATGGATTTATCAAAAGCTCAAAAGCATAGACTAGAGTAGTTAAATGAACTCAATGAAATCAGACAAGAGTTCATTCAAAGGGCTGGTCTAGTTCAGCAACAGAGGGCTAAGTGGCATGACAAGTACATCAAGGACAAAAGGTTTCAAGAGGGAGATTAGGCACTGCTATTTGATTCAAAGTTTAAGGATTTTCAAGGAAAGTTTCAAACTCATTGGCTTGGGCCATATGAGATTGAAAAAGTTTTCAGTAATGGAGTAGTAAGAATTAGAACAATAGATGAGCATCAAACTCCTCTCCTTGTGAATGGTCATAGGCTGAAAAATTATCTAAATCCACTCTCAAAGGAGGAGTTCATCAAGATATTTCAAAATAATTATGAAATTAAGTTGGTGAAGAAGAATCCTTCTTCTCCACCAACTTAGTCTTTGTTTTTTTCATCATTGAATAAAAATAAATAAATAAATAATTGTATAAGGTTGAAAACCAATCACTGATTGGCATGCTTATATAGAAAATACAGGGTGAAAATCAGAAGATTCTGACACCCTATATTTTCCAAAAAATGGTGACTCATTGTGCATTCTGAAAATTCATTGTTTTACTTCATTTTCATTCTGTTTTATTTCTGCAAGTTTCACTCCACTCCACCACCACATTCCACCAATAAATTTTTCTTCTTCAACATTTCTTCCATATCCATTTCTCATTTTCATTCTGTCATATTTTCATCCACACAGTCATCTCCATTTCATACATTCATAAAGTCACATTTTATTCTTTGCTTTACATTTCGCAACTGTTCTCATGTTCCGCAGTTAATCCTGTTCTACAACCAATCTGACTCTGCTGTAATAGTTTTATCATTAACTCAAAAAAATAAAAAGGACAGTTCATAATAAATTTCATATGCAGGTATTGGAGGAGGAGAAAACAACTTTTGAAGACACATCAACATCAAAGCACCTAAAAAAGAAAACAAAAAAAGGTTAGCAAGTGGGAAGGTATGGTTCTAGAGGTGAGAATAAAAACCTATTTCAAATAACAATATAAAACATAAGTTGTATAATTTGTATAATCACAGTACTCCTTGGCTTGTCATCATGCGATTTGATTGTCATGATTATTCCACCATGCCTTCTGACTTTAATGCCTAACAGTCTCATGATTTGATCTCCGATTTTAACTCATACTTCATTGTACTTCTCCATTACACTTGTTAATGGATAATTACATGACTTAACCCAGTTGGATATGGCTCTTCACAACCCTATTGTTCCTTTATTACACCAAGTCCTCGATTTTACTTCTGCAACCTTCTTATGTATACAAGCACTCGGATATAGTGAGCACACAATCATTCATTCTGTTTTTTATTCTCTCTCTGTGTATAGCAGAACTCCGTTTTGCACACAATATACATGTGCAGCCACTCCATTCCATACAGTTTCTACACTATTTCCCACATACAATTTCCTTGTTTCATATACCCTATATGCTTCATCCCCACATCTATCATTTTCCTTCCACATACTCTATTATTTCATCCCCATATTTATAATTGCCTTTGCTTCGATATACCATTGTCGTATACACAGTCTTCTACACGTAGACAGAGAAGGAAATTTGAAGAAAAATAGAGAAAAAAGAGTGATGGGTCCCATTATAAGAACATAACCTATAGGAGTGAAATATATGGAAGGATATCCTTACTTGAAAAGGATGTTGAAGAAACCTAGTTGGTTGAGATTCATTGAAAAATTCGATGGACATCATAAAGAAATTACCAAGTCATTTGCTAGATCGTTTGATGGGATGGATGTGGAGATTGGTGACATAAAGTTTACAGTGACCAAGTCTTTCATTGCAGCAGCAACTGAGCTACCAAAAGTTGGAGAGAGGTGGTTCAAGAATAAAGAATTCCATGATGAAACTTGGAAAGTCATTCTCCAAAACCCAGGTATGGACACTTCAATTTTTAAGAGAGGAATTCCCATCTCTGCACTAAAGGGTAAATGGAGTAGCATGCTATTGATTTTGCAAAAATTTATCACATGCGAGGGTAGATTTGGTTCCATGTATGTATATCACATAATATTGTTGATGAATTTCCTTGAAAATGGAACCATCAATCTCCCATTCTTTCTATTGAATAGCTTAAGGAGAATGTCCACTACTGTTCAAAAGAAAATAGAAGACATAGAACCTCATATTTATCACCATGGTCTCATAAAAATTCTAGTTGAATATCACTTAAAGAGTGTAGGAGACACATGGGAGAAATTTCTGATCAGAAAATTTTTCCAAGATCCCCCAAAATTACCTAAAGGAAGCTCAGTGAAAAACAGTTGGAGAAATAAAGCTAGTCTTACAATTCAAAACACTCCTACAACTTCAACAAAAGAAAATAGTGAAGAAGAGCCTCTCTTTGAAACTTTAACAAAGATCATAAAGTAGACAAAATGGAGGAGAAAGATGAAAGGAAAAGTTGAGGAAATCCATAAAAACACTCCTGAACCTTCATCAAAGGATGAGCAATTACTTTCTGAGCAATTAGTCAACATCAAGGAACAGTCCAAGAAAGAGAAGGAGAAGGGGAAAAGAAGACAGGTTATAGAGGAAGAAAACATAGGCTCACAAAGTTTGAGGAGAAGTTCCAAACTTAAGGGCAGAATGAAGAAATAAAAATAAACAAAGGCTCAGTTCATAGACTTGGGAGAAAAAACTCCAACTCCATCCCAAGATAACATCTCATTTGAGTAGTGCCCATAGCACTCTCCTCAACAAGACTTTGAAAGCAGCCCAAAGAGAGTCTCTCCAGGGATTGACCCAATCCAGTAGCAGATTTATGATTATATTGAGTCACTGGAGCAAAAGAATACATCAATAAATCAAGGGAATTCATCCAACCCTGAGCAGCCAGCTACATCACAAGAGGCTTTAACTAGCTCACTTAAGCAGGAAATCAATGACCTAGAGGTCTTAAATAGGAATATTTAGAAGGAAAATGAAGCTTTAAAAGAATAAAAAAAGCTGGATAAGATCATTCATGATAACACCATGCTTCATTTGGGTCTATGTCATAAGAAGAACTAAAAATCAAAGAGGAAAAACATGAAGCTAAACCAGGCTCTCATTAACCTCAATTATAGATTCCTCATGAGGAAGCCTACGATGGTAGTTGTAGCAGAGAGAAGCAAGAGAAGGTTGGATGTTTTGGCTAAAGTCTCATAGTAGACGTAGTAGAAGGAGGGTGTTTACAATTTTGATTACATGGGGATAGGCAATAGTCTCACAGTGGGGGTATGTTGAGTTCCAAGGCCGCCTCTTTCTTAAGCAACTTTCTCATCCTTCTTCCTTTGCTTTTCGATGAAAAATGCATCCTTAATCATCATAAGCCATTACACATTGCCTCAAGGAGTATATTTCAATGATTTACAAGTTATATTGTTATGTTTGTTATTTGAATAGGTTTTTGTTTTTCAGCTACGGAATGCAGCCACATTCTGTAGCTAACCGGTTGTTCCGCAGCCATCTCCACGCTTTTGTAGGTTACAGGTGTCAAGAGAAGAAATGGACCACATGGGTACCTTGGAAAACGTCAGAACATGGATGGTATCCTATCCATTTGGCCAAGATTGATGAGAAGGACCTCGGTCAAAGGGAAGTCAACAGAAGAAACCTATGGCTAATAGAACTCTATTTTTGCATGATTCTCAGTGTTGGATCCGAGGTAGTATCTTGAAGCCAAGGACCTCATCTGCCACCTCCATAAACAGAATCCAACAGCGATTATTAGAAGATTTATGTTTCAAGGCAACCGAAGACAAGAATTTCGGATACATTACTTGTCTACGTGTTTTGCTGTAGATGACTTCTCTCTTCAAACAATTGTATATTTTTCCTATAAATACAAGTGTTTAGAACACAGAAGAAGTTCAAGTTTTTTCTTATGTAATAGTGCATATTTCTGCTTTGTAGTGTGAGAAACTCAGTGCTCTATTTTAATATAACAACTATGTTTTCAATGGATGCCTGAAGCGTGTGAAGTGTTGATTCCGTGTTGATAATCTGAGACCCTACAAAGGGCGCCTGCATGGTCAAGGGTACATTGTACTTCTATACATTTTATTTATGTTTGTCTTTCTTAGTTTAATTGTACATTTACTGTGTTTTTCATCATGTTCATAATCATTTTCTAACACTGTGTATATTTCAGCTTGTGTCATTTGTTTTCACTAACTCAGAGTAGTTGCATTACAGCGTAGAATAGTCCTTTAAGTTTTCATTGCTTTCTAGTCTCTTAACTATCGTTTTGAAATTGATTTCAGTAGCATAATTCGATTTATTTCATCTGTTGTTCCTTTGTTTCTAGATTTTAAATTAAGCTATTCAATGCCTTTTTCTTATTAGTGTAGTCACTGATGATATTAATGAATGTTTCCAAAAGCCTTTCTTTGATGGTTAATCCTCAAACTAAATGGTGAAATGTTGTATTTATGAATGAGTCTTTCATTACAATTGATGTTCATTAGTTTTTGAGTTAAGTAGTTCAATGCCATTTTCTAATCAGTTTAGTAACTCATGATATAAATGGATATTTCCAAGAACCCTTTCAGTTGAAGGTTAATCCTAAAACTAAGTGGTGAAATGTTTTATTTATGAGTGAGACTTTCTTTTCATTTTCATGTTTACTTTTCTTATAATGATGAAGAATGAAATCTCTCAAGATTGCGATCATAAGGAGGTAGTTCTCCCTAAGTTATGTAGCAGCGTGACAACAATACTTCATTTAGCCTTGCTTTCATAATAGAATAATTGCAATTTCATTTTTAGTTCTTCACTTAGTTTAGTTGCAGTTCCATCTTCATTTGTTTACTAAGCTTTAATTCTGCAAATAGATTCGATAATAGAAGTAATCTTATTTCCAGTATTCCATTTTTGGTTTATCATAGATAGCTGCAATCTCATTTCATTTTTGACTTATCATAGATATCTGCCATTTTATTTTCTCATTTAAAATTGTAGTTTTGTAATTAAGTAGATAGTAGTTTTAAATTCCTTTCAATTCATGTTTTGGAAACAACTATAAAAGCAAGAAGAGAAGCTATGTTTTTCACTTTCTTGTTTAAAAAAATTTACTTCCAAAATTGGCCTAAAAGAACTTTTAACTTTCATTTCATTTCACTAGGTTCTTAGTAGCAGTAGATTAAGATTTTGTTTACATTGTAGAACATTAGGAATCAAAAGAAAAAAACCCCAAAACAAACATAAACTCAAAAATAGTGAGGTAAGAAAGGGTCATCTAGCACATATAGTGCACTACACTTCATCAGTTTACGATACCCAGATTGATAATTTGTGTAGCAATTTAAGACACTAAATTGACTAAACAGAACCTCATCTCAGTAGAGGTCATTAAGTGGTTGGGCCTACCAACCACACCAAACCCACAACCATATTCCATCAGGTAGCTCCACCAAGGACGCGATCTTTGCGTTAGCCAACAGTGCTGCCTTCCCTACAACTTCAAGCCCTTTAAGTACATAGGCTTCAACTGAGTTTCATTGGCCTGCGAACATGTGCATGAAAAATTGTTGGTTTCCCACTATAGGATGTGTCAGGCCAGGAAGTAACTCCATAAGGAAAAAATGATTCATGTGTTTAATTCCATCAGGTAGGTCTTCATTATATACATGAGGGAGAGACTGTTTAGTTCATCTCCCGATGACTGTTCATATTTCTTATTTATCTATTTACAAATATTCACCCAATCACAAGGATTAGGTGTTAACATTCCCCCCTTAATCTGAAGGGATGTTGGTGAGTCCAAGCATCATTCTGAATCATTCAAGCTTTTCTCTTCCAAGTGCTTTGGTGAAGATGTCTGCAATTTTATCATTTGTGGAACAATGATGGAGATGGATTGTTTTGGCCTCAACATGATGTCGAATCAGATGATATTTAGTATTGATGTGCTTCGTTCGATCATGGAACTTTGGGTTCTTGGCCAAATTTATTGCAGAGGTATTGTCAATCATGAGTGGAGTTGATTGTACTTGTTTTACCTGAAAATCTTCAAGAATTTTCCTAAGCCACACATTTTCTTTTGTTGCTTCAGTTGCTGCCACGTATTGTGCTTCTGTTGTGGAATCTGCTGGAACTGATTGTTTGTGTTATCTCTAGGAGACAGCTCCTAATCCAATACTCATAGCATATCCTGGAGTAGATACCCCAGTTTCTTTGTCTCCATCGAAGTCTGAATCAAAGTATCCAATCAAGCTGAAGTCGTCAACCTGTGTATACTTGATTCCAAAGTCTTGAGTTCCCTTCAAGTACCTTAGATTTTGCAGCAGACCAATGTCCCTCACAAGGCATCTGCATAAACCTAGAGAGGATTCCAACAGCAAACGAAATGTCTGGTCTGGTAGTAGTTAGGTAGTTGAGACTTCCTACAAGCTATCTATACTTTGTTGCATCCTCAAATTCTTTTCCTTCAATAGATGTGAGCTTTAAGTTTTGTTCCATTGGAGTAGTAAGAGGATTGCACTCTGTCATGCCAAACCTATTCAACAGATCTCCAATGTATTTCTTTTGAGAAAGAAATATGGACTTTGGATGTTAGGTTACTTCAATGCCAAGATAGTAGTGAACATAGCCTAGATCAGTCATTTCAAAACTTTTCCCCAATTCCTTCTTTATGGATGCAATGTAACTTTCATTGTTCCTTGTCATCAAAAGATCATCTACATATACCACAAGATATACAACTGTTTTTCCAACTTTATTGACAAATAAAGTTGCATCATCAAGATCATAATGTTTGAAATTGAGTTTCAGAAGATGCTCAGTTAGTTTTTCATACCAGGCTTGCGGTGCTTGTTTGAGGCCATACAAGGACTTCACCAATTTGCATACTTTATGTTCATGTCCTTTCACAACAAATCCTTCAGGCTGTGACATAAAAAAATTATCTTTTATATCTCCATTTAAGAAATAATTTTTTACATCCATTTGGTGGACTTTCCAACCATTCTGAGCTGCTAGTGCAAAGAGTGTCTAGATGGTAGCCCATTTTGTTGTGGGGGAAAAAGTCTCCTCATAATCGACCCCTTCCTTCTAGGCAAAACCTTTTGCCACAAGCCTAGCTTTGTGCTTGTCAAGTGAGCCATCAGCTTTATACTTGTTCTTGTAGACCCACTTGTAGCCAATTGGTTTGGTTCCTAATGGAGGATCAACCAGCTTCCAAGTTTCGTTCTTTATGAGGGCATCATACTCCTTTTGCATTGCTTCTTTCCATTCATCATGAGAAGCAGCTTCTTTGAAGGAAGTTGGTTCAAAATCTATAGACAAGTTCAATTCACAATCATAAGAAACATCCATATCAATAGGTGAATTAGAGTCATCCACATCACCTCCATTTTTTCGGTTTGAATTTCTAGTTCCTGTCTTTCCAACCTCATCAGGATGAACACTTTCAAGTGTCTTTGTCAGCCACTTTGGGGACCTTTTTCAGATGGTCTAGGCTGCTCTGTTGATTGAGTTGGGACTGAATCAAGATTGAGTCTCCCAATTCTATCAATCACATCACTTAAAGCATCATCCATTGTTGGAGTTTCATGCGGGGGAGAGTGTTCTTCAGAAGAAGATTCCACATGCTGATCTACTATAGGAATCCCCCCTTCAAGATGTGGAATATGATTATCAAATTCTTGAAATGATTTTTCTTTTGTGAATCTATCCAAGCGATAAAGTTGCCACTCAACAACATTGCCAGTTTTGGATGATTCAAGAAAAATTACATCTCTAGATACAACAAAGTTCTTATTTACTTCATCATAGAGGTGGTATGCTTTGGAGGTGTTTGAATACCCCAGAAAGATACACTTACGACTTCTAGCACCAAGTTTGTTTCTATGTACCTTTGGTATCAAGGCATAACAAGTGGAACCAAAGACCTTGAGATGCTTTACCAAAGGAACATGTCCATACCACATTTCATATGGAGTCTTGTTTCTTATAGCATTAGATGGACATCTATTCTTTATATATGCGGCACATAGAATAGCATCAGCCCAAAACATTATCTTTACATTTTTGAAGAAGAGCATGGATCGTACCATATTTAAGATTGTCCTATTCATTCTTTCAGCTACACCATTTTGTTGGGGATTATAAAGCACATTTGTTTGATGTTTGATCCCATTTTGGCGAATATAGTTTTCAAATTCATTTGTTGTGTATTCTTTTCCATTATCAGTGTGAATAGACCCAATATGAGATTGTGCATCATTTTCAATCCATTTATGAAAATTCTTGAATGTTTGAAAAGCATGAGATTTGTTCTTCAATAAATAAACCCAACACATTTTGGTGTATTCATCAATAAATGTCATGATATATTTATTTCCATTTGCAGAAGGAACAGGCATTGGACCACATAAATTTGAATGAATGAGTTCAATTTTTCTATGTGCTCTTGAATGTGAATCATGAAAAGACTGTTTGCTATGCTTTCCTAGAATGCAAGCATCACATTGCTTAAATTTCCTAGGAATTGTAGGCAAACCAGCAACACCATTTTTCTTCAACAAGCGGAGACTGTCATAGTTCAAATTTCCAAATCTAGCATGCCATAATAAACTTGATGGAAGTGTACCTTCTTCATGATAAGAATTGTATGAGAAATGTTGTGCGCGAGTAGAATTTCCTTGCAGCTTGAGAAGCCTTTCTTCTTCTATTCCCCTCGTGACAAGTGAGTGGTCAGATGTTTTTCTTACCTCAAGCTTGCCATCAAACATATGAATGGAGTGACCTTGCTGGCAGATGTGGACCAAGGACAACAAGTTTCTCTTGAGTTGTGGGAGATATAGAACATGATGCAAAAGAAAGTCTGGAAGACCAGGCAGTTTAAGCCTGATTGTCCCAAGCCCTGATGGCTTGATTTTTGATCGGTCTGCAAAGTATACTGCTCCATCAACATTGTCAATGAAATCTTAAAAAAAATCTTTTCTATGATTCATGTGGCAGGTTGCTCCTGAATCAAGCAACCAATAATTTTTCCAATAAGCAAGTGAAGCATTAAATAAATCTTCAATTACTCCAATATTACATTGTGCCACAACATAGTGAGCGGATTCAGGTGCTTTACCTTTGTCTGTATCATCAGTTTTACATTTCTGTTGGTTTTTTTTCTACTCAATTTTGTCCCATGGTAGCTTGCATGTAGAGGCATCATGTGATCCATTTCCTTTGTAGCGAATGCAGTGCAAATCTGCATTTTCTCCTTGAGAATGTCTACCCCCCTGCCTCTGAAATATCTTCCTCTTCCTCTTCGACCACCTCTTCCTCTTATAGAATCTTGAGCAGGATGCTTTTCATTATGAGCAAGGCACACAGCCTCTTTAGAAGGTTCAGGGGCTATCTTCTTTCAAAAAGCTTTCTCTCTTTCAGCAAGCTATTTCACAAGAGAATCAAAGGTCATATCTTTGAGATTTCCATTTGCTTGCAATGACTCAAGATAATTGGAGTAAGTAGGATAAAGTGCCTTGAGAAAAGCGATAAGAGGAATATCCAATTCAACTTTAGTGGATTTGATATCATGCATTATAGACTTTACTTCAGATGCAAGAGCAAGAGGATCATTATTTTTCAATTCAAGAGTGAAGAGTTTAATCATGAGTTGAACAACTTCAAGTGCAAAATGTGAGTCATAGAGTTCTTTCAACTTTTGTAAGGCTTCAAAGGCAGTTGAATATGACGAAATATGGCGACTCACCTCTTCATTTACAGATGTTGCGATTAATGCATAAGCTTTGTTGTTCTTGTTTTCTGTTATGCTCTTAACCTGCAAAAAGATACCCAAATACAGAATATGCAAAGAAAGATACCCAGAACATAGAATAGTGAGAGACAACAGCAAATATTTTATTATTCAGAAAGCAATGTTCACTGGCCTCTTCGAGGGGGCAACCTCCAATAGAGCAGAGCTCGATACAAAAATAAGACACGATGCTCCTCGCAGGGAGTCTCTATCCCTTATATATGACTCATACATGCAATACCATGGATCAATACCATGGGTTTTATTAATACCACCTATCTAGTACAATGGCCCATTTGCAACTAACTGTGGTCCCGTCATTAATTGCGGGTTAACCACTTACAATTATTAATATGGGCTTTATTGACTCTTTACTATGACTCGATCCCACTACATAAATAAGGGGGTTAGGGTGGGACCCTAACATGCCCTCCCCCTTAAGAATAGCCTTGTCCTCAAGGCCGAAGCTGTGGAAACTGCTGAAGAATAGTGGTTGGTTCCCAAGTTGCATCTTCCGGAGAGGTGTCTTTCCACTTGACGAGAACTTCCCTAATCATGCGACCATGCAGGTGCCTTTCTCATGTGTCTAGGACCTATTCAGGTTGGAGCCAAATTGACCCTTACTCGTCCAATTCAAGTAGACTGGTTTGAATTCTGCAATTGTTTCCAATCAATTTCTTGAGGCATGAGACATGGAAAACTGGATGGATTTTTGCAGTAGGCGGCAAAGCCAACTTGTAGCCTACTTTTCCAATGCGTTGAAGTACTTGATATGGTCTGTAGAATTTTGGAGATAGTTTCTGACAACCCTTGTCTTTGAGTGATGTTTTCTTATATGGTTGCAGCCTCAAAAAGACCTGATCCCCTTCTTGAAATTAGCACTCTGAGCGATGCTGGTCTACCTGTTGCTTCATGTGGTTTTGAGCTTGATGAAGATTCTATCTAAGATGGGCGAGCATGGTTGCGCGGTTTTGTAGGAGTTGATCCACTGATTGTACCTTTGAGTACCCCTTGATATAAGAAGTAGGAGAAGGAGGGTGTTGACCATATACTGCTTCATAAGGAGTCATTTTGGTGGTGGCATGATAGTTGGTGTTATACCACCATTCAGCCAGAGGTAACCACTGTACCCAAAGATGTTGCTTTTTTGAAGTGAAACACCTAAGGTAGGTTTCCAGACATTTGTTGACGGCTTCATTTTGACCATCTGTTTATGGATGATAAGAAGTACTAAGTTTTAGTTGGGTGCCCTGTAGCCTGAAGAGTTCCTGCCAAAAATTACTGGTGAAGATTGGGTTGCGATCGGAGACAATAAAAGTGGGCATGCCATGCAATTTGAAGATCTGATCCATGAAATATTGAGCGACCAAAGTCGGTGTAAACGGGTGGGGTAGGGAACAGAAATGAGCATACTTCGAAAGTCTGTCCACAACCACCATGATGACTGACTTGTTTCCTGACTTTGGAAGACCTGTAATGAAATCCATAGAAACCTCCGTCCATATTGCTGCCGGGATAGGCAACGGTTGTAATGTGCTTGGTGCTTTGACGGTCTCCCCTTTGTGGCGTTGACAGACATCGCATTCTGCTACAAAAGTAAGGATGTTCTTTTCCATGCCTATCCAAAAAAATGATCTTCTGGTGCGAGCATACGTCTTCTGAAAGCACGAATGTCTTGCAATGGGGGATGAGTGCAATTCTTCCAAAATGAGACTTTTGAGGGTGGATGTTGGTGATATTACGACTCTGTCCCTGTAGTGAAGAATCTCATCCTGCCACGAGTAGCCCTTGGTGGAATTTGGATCCGCCTGCAATTGAGAAATGAGTTGGGAGAGCCCAGGATGTGAAAACCATTCCTTGCGAGCCTCTTCAATCCATTCTGGAATGGGAAGGGAAATTGCTAACAGGGTACTTCCCTCCTCAAATTGGCGAGATAATGCATATGCTACCCTATTTTCTTGTCCTTTCTTGTAAATGATCTCATAATCATATCCCAGCATTTTGGCGAGCCATTTATTTTGTTGTGGGGAGGATAGGCGTTGCTCCAAAAAATATTTAAGACTGTGATGGTCTATGCGGATTTGGAAACGTCTCCCCAATAAGTAAGGTCGCCAGGTCTCTACTACATCTAAAATGGCCATCGTTTCCTTCTCATAGGTAGATTGGCCCAGATTCTTCCCACTTAGTTGTTCGCTTGTGAAGGCCAAAGGTCGCCCTTCCTGCATTAAGACCACCCCAATACCCGTACCCAAAGCATCACACTCAATGACAAAAGATTTGGTGAAGTCAGGGAGTGCTAAGACTGGAGTGGAACACATGGCATTTTTGAGAGCTGTAAATGCCTGTTGTGCGTCCTCATTCCAGAAGAATGAATTTTTCTTCAGGAGTTGAGTGAGGGGCTTTGTTATGCGACCATAATTGTGGACAAATTTGCGATAATAGCATGTGAGACCCAAAAATATTCTCAGGCTCTTCAAGGTCTTAGGTTGAGGCCAATCCTGCATTGCCTGGATCTTTTTGGGGTCCACCTTGACACCTTCATGCCCCACAATGTGGCCCAAATACTCAACTTCTTCCATGCCAATTGAACACTTGGACATCTTAACAAATAATTTATGCTTGCAGAGCAATTGCAAGAGTAGATCTACATGTTGAAGATGTGCGGCCCAAGTGCAACTATAGATGAGGATGTCATCAAAGAAGACAAGGACAAATTTCCTGAGATATGGTTTGAGAAGGTGGTTCATAAGGCTCTGAAAGGTAGATGGGGCATTACAAAGACCGAATGGCATGACCAGGAACTCATAATGGCCTTCATGAGTTTGGAAAGCAGTCTATGGAATGTCGACTTCCTTCATGTGAATTTGGTGGTAGCCTGAGCGAAGATCCAACTTAGTGAATAATTGAGCCCCATTGAGTTCATCCAGCAAATCATCAACCACCGGGATGGGAAATTTATCTTTGACTGTCAACTTATTGAGGGCCCTGAAGTCTGGACACATCCACCACTCCCCAGCTTTCTTGAGCACCATGACCACCGGTGATGAATAAGGACTAATGCTGGGAAGAATGACACCTGCTTCCAAAAGTTCCTTGATTATTTTTTCTATTTCATTCTTTTGGGTGAACAGATATCTGTATGGGTGCACATTTGGGGGTTGGGCCCCCGGAACCAAGGTGATGCTATTATCATGTTCCCCTCTCGAGGGTGGAATCTCTTGAGGCTTGTCAAAGACTGGCAGATGGTTATTTAAAATCTATTGCATCTCAGGATGAATCAGCAGAGACTTGGTTTCGACTACCTGGATGGCATTAAATTGAGCTATAACTCCATGATGGCCCTTTTTTAGCAATTTTTCCATCCTATGCGAGCTGATGATAGAGGGAGCTCCCACCTGGAGTCCACGGAGGGTATGTGTGGAGTTGTTCTGCTTAAAACTCATATATAACTCCTGGAAATCCAATGTGATTGGCCCAAGGGTGTGAAGCCATTTAGCACCAAGGACAATGTCGCACCCTCCCATGTGTATGGCAAACATGTGGGTCTTCAATTGATAATCCCCCATTTGAAGTTTGAAATTTTCACAGCGGCCTTCACATTTCATTGTGCCTCCATCCGCAATTTGAACTTGGAAGTTAGAAACTTCTCGTACAAAACAATGCACTGCTTCCGCGACTTTGTGATGGATGAAATTATGTGTACTTCCACTATCAATCAAGACTACTACTGGGCAATGTTTAATAAAACCTCTAATTTAGAGTTTGAGGTGAAGAAATCCCGGCGAAAGCATGTAGCGAAGTAACAGGTTCGTCAGGGACATTATCCTTTTGGTTGTCCTCTTCTACCACCTCATGTTCCTCCAGTGGTGGATCTTCCTCCGATGAGCTGTAATCAGTGGCATCAATTTGAAAAAATTTGGGCTCCTTGCATTTATGACCTGGGGAGTATTTTTCATCACAGTAGTAACATAATCCTTGCTTTCTTCTTTCAGCCATTTCTGCAGGTGACACCTTTTGAACCTTAAGTGTTTGAGTAGTGTTGTGAGCCTGTGGGGGGCGACCCTTAGCTGTGAAATTTGGGCAACTATACTGGGTTGCTAACGCACGTTCCACGTTACGAGCTACCTTGCAAGCCTCCGTCCATGTGGGAGGGTGGTGCAGTAGGACGTGGGCTTTTATGGCTTCTTTAAGACCGTTGATAAAACATTCTGTGTAGAACACATCTGAGAGACCCCTAATGCAGAAGGCTAAGGCTTCAAAGGCTGTAACATATTCATCCACTGTGCCAGTCAGTCGGAGCTTAGTAAGATGACCCAGAAAAGAAGATTCCTGGTCAAAGCGGTCTGTAAGATATTTTTTGAAGGTGGTCCAAGTCACAAAAGGTCCATTGCAACGTTGATGCCATTCCCACCATTACCACCTTTAAGTGTCCAAGTACATGCTCCCCACCATACGTTGAGTCTCATTATCTAAGATGTTATTCAGATTGAAATACTGCTCCATTTGTGCTATCCATGCTGCCGGGTGAGAACCATCAAATTTATGCATATCCAACTTGGGAGGTCACGGACGAGATTGTTGGTGGGGGCCCCAGAGGTGAAGAGAGTGGCTAGACTCACCCTCACTGTGTCCACTGCCAATATACGCCTCCTCGTGGGCTTCCTCCTTTCCCTTCGAGATTATGCTAGTTAGTTTGTCAAGCTGAATTTGGAGGGATTCCAAGGTTTGTTCTAGTTTTTCCATCCTCTCATTGGCCATAGCTTGAGCTCTAGTTTCTACCATGCACCGACCTGATGGTCTTGAAATTTGGGACCACCCAAAAAAAAAATTCACTAAGAATTGAATGGTACCACCGTTCTCAGCTCGTCGTCCTGATTCTGATGGGCTAGATCACCAATAAGCGCCCCAGATTTTTTTTTTTCTTTTTCTTAAAACTCCTAACGGAGTTTTACTCCTTCCTTAGGAATACTACAGTAACCGAATCCTCAAAATGTCAATGTTGCCAAAAGTCCTGTGAAAATCATGCCCCGGTATAGGAACCCCACACAACTACTCAGATTCGGTGGATCTGAGAGATCTGAATGGTGGATCGGATAGCTCTGAGCGGCAGAACAGATTGCTGCTACGGATCTGATGGATCTAATAGATTGGAATGGATGGTCAGAACTGCGGGACTGATGTCTGCTGCTGTTGCACCCCTTTGCACGAGCGAATCTGGCAGAGATGATGCATGATCCCAAGATAGAAAAGGGAACTATGGTCTCGAGCAGTGTCAGGTGCTACAGATCGCAATATACATAAGGGTCTGACAGTAGTACTCGGCCCAATGTTTCAAGGCTCTAACTAAGGAGGATCAACCATACCATTAGCCGTACAACCCGACAACCCTATCATACGGGTGAGTAATCTCTCCGAGGTGCTGTTCTCTGTGTACTGTAGCAGCAAGACGGCCGACGGTTTATCTATGGGAAGGTTGCAGAGGAGCTAAGGGGCTTCCGATATACCCAGAAGGTACTTGGAAGACAGTCCATACGCGGTTCTGTCTAATGCACTACTACTCGAAGGGGTACCCACAGGGGTTACAAGGGAGTCCAACAAGCGTGACCACCTCTTGTATTTCCTACGTGCATGCCTCCCAAATCCGTAGCTTTATGCGCTCAACGATAGATCCTATGGTTTAAAGACATTGGAACATGTCTCTAGCCAAAAAAAAAATTGCTAAGAAATGGAGATCCCACCGGCCCTGGAAAGTGCTCTGATACCACTTGTTATGCTCTTAACTTGCAAAAAGATACCCAAATACAGAATATGCGAAGAAAGATACCTAGAACATAGAATAGTGAGAGACAATAGAAAATATTTAATTATTCAGAAAGCAATGTTCACTGGCCTCTTCAAGGGGGCAACCTCCAATAGAGCAGAGCTCGATACAAAAATAAGACACGATGCTCCTCGCAGGGAGTCTCTATCATTTATATATGACTCATACATGCAATACCATGTATCAATACCATGGGTTTTATTAATACCATCTATCTAATACCATGGCCCATTTGCAACTAACTGTGGTCCCGTCATTAATTGTGGGTTAACCACTTACAATTATTAATATGGGCTTTATTGACTCTTTACTATGACTCAATCCCACTACATAAATAAGGGGGTTAGGGTGGGACCCTAACATTTTCCCAAATGACGAGCTCTTTGTTTGAGGTAGGTTGTACTGGTTCATTGTCTCCATCTCCGACACACACTCCTTTCCACAACTCATTGAAAATGAGGGTGTGTTTTATCATCCGAGACCATTAAGGATAGTTCTCCTTGCCAGTGATAACTATTGCCACCATGGATATGATTGAATGCATTCTGTAAAAAAAAATATCTCTGCTGATAGAAAAATACTTCTGCCAATATACAGTAAAATTGTACTCAAAAGGGCATTCTCAAAAGATTTCAAATCTCTTCCTTATATACCAATATGGACGCCAATACCATGCAGTCAACATACCAAAAATAAGGGGCTCAATACAATTCCATGTGTTAAACAGAGTTAAGAGTACACATTTTTCATGTCAAAAAATCTTCAACATATATACCAAAAAACTTCAAAGTATATGCCAACGATAATGATATCATCTCAAACACAAAAAAACATATGAATTTTATGTGTTTAGATTAGCAAAACCCTGAAATAAAGCTCAGTTCGCTACCCTAAGCAAATGCACTACTCCGCATCTTTAAAAATGATGGAGAAAATTTGTTGTCTGATGGGAGAGCACAGCCTTCAATCTTCAATAGTGGCTCTCTCACTCACATATATACCATCCAAAAACTTTCGAATATCCTTCTTCTTCATGTGACATTTCTGATTAATCAAGGCAGCAGATTGAGATACAAGTTCAATATCATTTCCAGGCTAGTCTGTTCACTAAATCATCACCCAGAAAATGGTCTCTTATCATTTTCCTGAACTAGAGGAAGCTCACCACCAATTCCAAAATGCAGGCATCCAGATCGACAACAAGACTGCTGTCGGGCTGTAATTTATCCTTTAAGGCACTGCACTCCTCCACAACCAAAGGAGTTTCAACCTTGAATTTCTTCACCTTGCCTTGTTTGGTCTTCAGCCTTCTATCAGTTCAGCGTTAAAAAATACCAGAGCAGCATATGTGTGACAAACATGAAATAGTGTTTATATTGAGCATTGATTCGAAAGTGTAAAGATTACCCAAGAAAAGAACCCTTTCCTGAATAGTTAGAACCTTGGCTGAGGCAATGGCTTTCAGTGATGGCGGAAACTCTACTCATGCACCAACATTCCTCAAATGGACTATATGGGCTCACGATAATGGCAGAGGCAATAGCTTTTAGTGGAATAAGTATGGCAAAAAACATTTATGGACTTAATGTGCTTTGATTCCTTTGAACAGTATGGCAGAAAACATTTATGGAAAATCGAGTCAGGCTCTGAATTATATGGGCCGCTAATTGTATGGAGGAGTTGTGCTTCTATATGGAGAACATACTAGGGAGTTACAAGGGACATAAGAGCTAAAAAAATGAGTTGGCTCTGATACCATGTCATGTCAGGCAGTAACTCCATAAGGAAAAAATGATTCATGTGTTTAATTCCATCAGGTAGGTCTTCATTATATACATGAGGGAGAGACCGTTCAGTTCATCTCTCGATGACTGTTCACATTTCTTATTTATCTATTTACATGTATTCACCCAATCACAAGGATTAGGTTTCAACAGGATATCATTCAAGACTTAGTCAATTTTTTTGCTGAGGTGACCACCTTAAAAATTGCACAATTCTGGAGGGGAACCAACCTTCCCTCTAGAAATGCGCAATCCAACTGGGCTCTAGAAATGAGCAATCCAGCCAGACAACCTTTGTTATAGACATATTTGGGAACATTAACCCCAACTTATATGTCGACGTATTACGGCTCATTCAACCCCTAAAAGAGTTGTTTCATACCCTAAAGGAACATAATAATCTGAATACATCATTCCCCAAAAGTCCCATCTGAGAAACCATCCAGAAATTGCCTAAACTGAACCATACTGACTGCTCCACTGGCAAAGTGCGACGCATATTGACTGCTCCACTACTAGGGTGTGATGCATACTGTTTAGGCCTTCTATAGGGTGCAATGGGTGAGGATGGACAAATGTCCGGGACAGTTTGCTAAGTGGATGCTCATGGAATCTTCTAGAAACTTCTCCTATGCCACTTGCCTCTCTGAATTCACCCAAGGATGAATAAGGGATCTAAACTTCAGTTATCCCTTCTCTTATGGAACCAAATGTAACAAGTGGAATGACACTAATCAAACCCCATGGATGACTCACACCCTTGCACATATCTATAAATGGATCCCTCATCCAAGAGACCTAGAGGCTGGAATGTTGTGAATTGCAAGTAAGTGCTGATAGTTTGTAGTTAAGGAAAGAGCATTGTATTATTGGAGTGATCTTTCTATTTCATGAGGTGAAGAAGGATTGAAGTTGGGAGGATGATGCTGGATCAGACAACTGGGTTGTAGTTATCCCTTCTATTAATAAAGTTCTTCAAGTTTTGTTCCATATGATTGTGCAATTATGAATGTTATCATTTGTGAATGCTATCATTTGTTCATTATATATCTAATTCTGTAATGTTTATGTTATAATAGGTCATGATGCTTTGACAGTTCTTTGTTGTTGTAGTTGTGCAGGTACTCTCCAAGCGTGTTAAGTAGGGGAGGACTTGCGGGTTCTCTCAAAGGAGAGAGAGATCAAGCAAGGGATCAAGCACAAGTTCCATGTTGGTTCCATTATCTTTCTCTCATCTGTTACACATAGAAGAAATCGTTGAATTGCTTTAAACTATTGTTTCTAGGGTAGTTGTTAAACCTAGAGGGCTAGCATTCTTTGGGAGTACTAGTTTTCCCAGAAACAAATTAGTGACTCCACTAGGGAACAATTAGATGTTTGTTTTTTGTTATTGTTTGTTTTATGTTCAAATTTGATAAACTATAGACAGATCCTGAAGTCAGCCAGGTAGCCTTCGAACTTCTCTTGCTTTGCAATTGCATAGTAGATGAATGCTGCTTCACTCAATCTCTAGTTTAGTTTATGAATTGAACATCTAACTTGCAAGCACATCTAGATTCCCTTTGGGTAGCTCTGTAACCTCTCAAGACACTCCATCATACTTTTATCTTTACTGTTCATCAAAACCCACCTTAACTCATTGAAAACAACTCCACATTTGAGCCAAAATCCATTTCAATTGCACTCCCTGGACCATGGCATTGTCTCCCACTGTGAATCAATATGCATAGCACCTCCCAAGTGTAGTAAGCCTGATGCATATCATATTTTGTGAAGCCTAGGTGTGATGATTTACTGAACTCTTTTTCCATTATAGAAATTGAGGGTTTTGACCTTGTTTTCAGTGTTGTTTGGTTGTTTTGCTGCATATGAACAGTGCCTCTCTACTGAAGCTTATTTGTATCACTTAGATTAGCCTCAATTACATTAGGAATAGTGAATGTTTTTTGTGTATTTTTTTTTAATTTACAATTCTTTGTCAAAAATTTGTTTAAATCGATTTGTCGCTTTGGTACAAAAAGTGTATTAATTGTCGTTTTATGTCAAAAAAAGAAGTGTCGTGAATTCTTCCTTCCCTTGATAATCGATTGAACTTTTCCTTCATGCAATTGATTTGATTTGTTTATATTCAAAGTGTCAAAAGAATTTTTATTCAAAATTGAAAAGTGTCATGGAGTCTTCCTTTCTCTTTTGAAGAAGAAATTATCGAAAATGTCATTTTGAGTGAAATATTTCAGATCTTTGCAGCATTTAGTTTTCCTTTTTGGCATTTTTCACATTAAGAAGAATGAAAACAAATACATGCATTTGCATTTAGCATATTTTTTTATTTGTGTGAAAATAGAAGATTTAGGGAAATGCATTAGTGTGTGCTCTTTACTCTTTGCTTAAAGGCACTGTTATTTTCTTCGCCCAGTAGCTAGGATTTTCATTGCTCAAAATAAACAACGATTGTTTATCATTGTAGATTGCATCTTAGGAATTTCAGATCATCATCACGTAGTGAACCATTGAAAGGTAAAATCTAAACAAGATCAACTTTAAAATGAACTTCAATGAACCTAACATGCTTTGAACTTAACGCAACATATCTAGAAGTCTAGGCTAGTGACATGTTCCGGCATCGTTAAAACTAGTGGTTATAGTTTTCATTGAAGGTTGGGTGATTCCTCCTCCTTGATACAACAAGTGTTAGCATGGACTTGTGCTCCCCGTACTGTCGCGTATATATGGGATACCACAATAGGCTTAAATCCTTTATCCATAGGAAACTGAGTCTGCAACCTTATTGATCGCAATGCACTGAACACAGCATTCGGGAAGATTGACTGCCATACACAAGTCCTTGGTAATTTCTTTTTAATTTATCACCAAGGTGTATGTTGTAGTTTTGTGATTGGTTTGGTAATCCCTCTGTCTAGATTTTCCAGAGTAGTCACTTTCATTCCTTTCCGACTCTTTAAAAGAAAAGGTCCATCTGAGCACTTGCCCTTTCAGGCTCATTAAAAATCGAAGGAGACTAGAGTCATCTTTAGCTTTTTCTCGACTCTTAAAAACTGAAAAAGAAAAATTGTGTCCAACCGTCATTAAAATAACATCCCTGTTCCTTAGTTGATCTTATGTTGAGACATATGACGATGAATCTGGAGTCCACTGATCAAGGAATCCCTTTTGAGGGGAATCCTAGTCCTTTTCCTTCTTGGGGAAATATTGGTGCTCCTTATATGGCTACATTGTCCCTTCTGGGACTTACCATTGGTCTGCTAGTATGGTTGTTCTTAACCTCTGTGGTTCAAAATGTTGTGATTTCTCCGCAATCAAATCAACCTCTAGTTGATCCTGAAATTAACCATTTGCCTTCTTCCTCATTTGTTTCTCCTTCCCCTTCTTCCTCTTTGCTTGGTGAAAGTAGTGATACTAGTAACCAGGTGGTTGAGAAGAAGAAGAAAGGGAAGGAGAAGAAGACGAAGCCAATTCAATAAGGGGGCAACCGAGAAACCATTCCTTTGAATGCATCATCTGATGAAAATCCATCCATTAAACTTCCCAAACCCAAATTTCCATGCAGAATTTGTACGGGAGACCATTTTCATCGAGATTGTCCTTGCTTTCCTCCTATCTTGAAAGAATGGTCTTCCCGTTCACACCATCCCATGTCATCAACTTTTGGAGATCATGTTGGTAACACACCTTCAACTAGTGATAGTAAAGTTCATGGACATAGGAGAAAGGTTAATTTTCCATGTAGGTTATGTGAAGGTAACCATTCCCTTCACCTTTGTCCCTTTTGGATGAAGCCAAAAGAGTGTTGGATAACCATCCTGCTTCACCGCAGTGACTCCCATCTAGTTACAAGAAACTCTCCCTAAGTCCTTCACTAGTTGAAGAATCGACTGACTTAAATCAACTGTCGGTTGAAACCACTCTCTCTGAAAGTGAATCTTATGAGTCTATACCTGACCAAAGTCAACAGGTTGAGGTAAGAGCTGACTCAATTTCACCTTCAGCTAATCGTACCTTTCCTGAAGAGAGTGAAAATGATATTGTTCAAGTTCTTTTCGTTACTTCAAATTCTAACGAACTTGGGGGCGATCTCCCTGTTCCATCTACACAGGAGGAAAATCCTCCAGTTCTTGTAATGCAATGGGTTAATTCTCATGTTCCTTCGGTACCCCCTCCAAGCAGTCTAGTCACTTCATTTGATTGGAATTGACCAATAAGATCCCACCTTCCTTCTTATGTACCTTTCCAGATCATAGTACAAGTTTGTAAAATGATCGTGTCTGGCACTATCATAGATGAAGGTGCATCAGTGAATATCCTTTCCTCAACTGCTTGGAAAGCACTTGGTTCACCACTGCTTATACCTGTTACATAGAATCTGTTAGACTTTAACAAAAGAACCAGTCGACCATTAGGGATCCTTCCTAATCTATCGATCACTTTGGGAGGGAAAACCGTTCATCTAAACGTGATGATAGTCCCAGGACCGTTAGATTACAATTTACTTCTTTGGTGTGACTACATTTATAACATGGAAGCTATTGTTTCAACACTCTTCCGAGTGATGCATTTCCCGCATGAAGGCAAGGTTGTCACCATTGACCAGCTTTCATTTCCCGGTCCAACCATAGCTCCAAGTTAATCATCATCCCTAAATGTCCTTTTACATCAATGGTATCACTTGAACCTTCATTCCATCCACCTAATAACCATGAGTAGTCTGGTGCATGTAACGAAGCTTAAGCGGCATGCACCCTCGTCTATTTTGGACGCACCTAGTTGTAAAGATAAGTTTCCCTGTAGGTTATGTGATTGGTTGACACACCATTCACCTTTGTCTATTCTGGATGAAGCCAAAGAGTTGTTGGATAACTGTCCTACTTCACCGTAGTGATTTCCATCTGGTTACAAGAGACTTTCTTTTTCATCATGCTAGGGGCATGCAAACCAAATTCAAGCATAGTTTTGTCGTTGCGAACTTGTGTAAAAATGAAACTGACTTCAAGCATAGTTTCTTCATTTTGAGCTTGTTTAAAAATGAAACCGAATCCAAGCACAGTTCCCCCATGGTTCAAGCTTGTCTAAAAATGAACCCGTTCTCAATAGTTAACCTTTTTTATTACCATCCTATCAGCCTTTTGAGCCTTGGTTGTGTACATCCCATCACCACCATCGCTTTGGCCAATCATATGCTCTCGCTTGGTTCTTTTTCCTTTTTTGAGGAACAGTTGTGATGAGTGGTCTTATTAGCCAGCCTCTTCACAGAATTCAACATGTTTGAGAAGTTCCAAATTCACTGGAACCAGTTGCTACCCTAGACACCACTCATTCCTCAAAATCGAGTCTTCTTTAAACCCTTGTCAGACTCGTTAAATATGAAAAGATTGTAGAGCACTTGTCATTTTCAACTTGTTAAAGTGATTGGAAATGGCATTCCTCCTATATTGTTTTATCCTTTTTCGGACCTGAGGGATTACTTTACAAAAAAAGAACTGTCAAGCACTTGTCTTTTATAGCTCATTAAAGTGATTGGAAAAGTCATCCATTTTGTATTATTTTATCCTTTTTCAGACCTGAGGGATTATTTTATGAAAAAGAACTTATGGAGTTTTCTTTTCATCCCTTTTTAAACTCTCTAAACATGAAAAGGACCGAGTTTTACTTGTTGTTAAACACGTTAAAATAATAGCAACAAACTTGTCCATTATAGACGAGACCGAGTTCCACTATCTCTAGACTTGTTAAAACATCAAAAAGTGACAGGTTTTCCCGAAGGGAAAATTATAGAGCAAGCATATGTTATCCTCCTCAAGCTTGACAAAAATAAAGAGGTACTAGTCAGCAATGACTGGGGAAAAAAAGGAAAAAACTTGAGGAATTTATGGTAGCAGGCTGCTCTTGAACATGACACTTTCACTTCATCTCCATTATTGAGTTGGGTTGGGTTATTCCGTTCATCGGTCATCTCACCATTGGTCTTTCATACGATCCATCTTTTGGGGTTAACAATACCAATTCATCTCAGTGTTTTCGACATGTTCAAGAGAATTCATTCAGTTGAGAAATCACCATCCAGTTAATGTCTCATCTACTACAATACTTCCAACTTTCATTTTCATGACCACCATTCCTGAACCTTGTGTCGTCATTTCATTTTCACCTCCAGAAATCATTTGCTTCATTTCGTGTCGTAGATGTGGGATACATCAAGGCCTTCCTATGATGAGTCACTTCTTGTCGACATCATCTCATTATCCAAGAAGTTGACTTAGAAACAACCCTTTCAGTGCTTTGAAGCTTGCATACATCAATGGCAAGTTTCTCACTTCCGACGACAGCTTGACATCAATGGCCTTCGACCAAACGATTTTGCGTGGTGTTCGACATCGGATCATATATTCACACCACATGAATTGTACTGTAGTACCTTGAGGGTCATTATCATTATCGATGATTCCTCTCGTATCTGTTAATAGCTTACATCATTGGCTGGTCATCAAGTGATGTCTTTCCATGTTCGACTTCAGAACATCTCTTCGCATGGATTGACTTGTACAATGAGCGAATATTTAATGAGTTTGAAGACTCCAGATCTAGTTTCATCCATTTAGGTTACAATACATTCAGGAATATAAAAACATCAAATGTACAAAGGCTTTGCACAGATGGTCATCCTAACCATGGATGGTGACTCTATATCTGAAGAATCACCAGTCTATATCTACAGACGACTATCTGATCTATGTAAATGAAATGAAATTTATAAAGTTGAGCATGGGAATGCCTCCCTCAGCTAGATCATGAAAATAATATTATGATAATGTATTGTACTGTAACTGATGCAGGTCACCTTCCAGTTCGAAACTTCAGATCCTCATGATAAAGCATTTCACCCGAAATGAATATTTACGACCTCATGCTTTAGGGGGCAGCTGTTATAGAAATATTTGGGCACATCAAACCCAACTTATATGTCGATGTATTATGGCTCATTCAACCCCTAAAAGATTTGTTTCATTCCCTAAAGGAACATAATCATCTGAATACATCATTCCCCAGAAGTTCCATCTGAGAAACCATCCAGAAATTGCCTAAACTGAACCATATTGACTGCTCCACTGGCAAAGTGCGATGCATACTGACTGCTCCACTACCAGGGTGCGATGCATATTGTTTAGGCCTTCTATAGGGTGCGATGGGTGAGGATGGACAAATGTCCAGGACAGTTTGCTAAGTGGATGCTCATGGAATCTTCTAGAAACTTCTCCTATGCCACTTGCCTCTCTGAATTCGCCCAAGGATGAATAAGGGATCTAGCCTTTAGTTATCCCTTCTCTTATGGAACCGAATGCAACAAGTGAAATGACACTAATCAAACCCCATGGATGACTCACACCCTTGTAGTGATCTTGTTATTTCATGAGGTGAAGAAGGATTGAAGCTAGGAGGATGATGTTAGATCAGACAACTGGGTTGTAATTCTCCCTTCTATTAATAAAGTTCTTCAAGTTTTCTTCCATATGATTGTGCAAGTGTGAATGTGATCATTTGTGAATGTTATCATTTGTTCATTATATATCTGATTTTGTAATGTTTATGTTGTAATAGATCACGATGCTTTGACGGTTCTTTGTTGCTATAGTTGTGGAGGTACTCTCCAAGCGTGTTAAGTACGGGGAGGAGTTGTGGGTTCTCTCAAAGGAGAGAGAGATCAAGCAAGGGATCAAGTGCAAGTTCTAGGTTGGTTCCATTATCTTTCTCTTATCTGTTACACATAAAAGAAATCATTGAATTTCTTTAACCTATGGTTTCTAGGGTAGCTTCCAAACCTAGAGGGCTAGAATTCTTTAGGAATACTAGTTTTCCCATAAACAACCTTCTATCTATAAATTTTGAAATTAAGCCCAACACTAGCCTTCAGCTCAGAAATTGTGCAATTCTGACTGACAACCAGGACTTCAGCCTAGAATTTGTGTAATGCATGAGGGACAACCAGTCTTGCTCAGCCCAGAAACTATGCAAAGGTCATCCCTAGGCTTGCACACTATTGCATGTGTTTTTAGGTTGACTGAGCAATCTTGATTTGCATGCATAGGCTTCTTTTCCTGAAAAAGAAAGAAAGAATCCCTATATTTTAGGGATCTATTTTTAGCAGTTGGAGGTTACATGTAAAGATCATTTTAGAAACTTCCCTCCAAGTGTCAATTTTTCGTAGATTTGTGGCATGCACGTTATAAGCCTCATCCTCATCAATACTCATTCATTCGATGCTGCAAATATTATTCCTCACATTGATCTTAGAGCTCTGACATCCCACATCACATCTAGGAGTCTTAGGCACATTTAGCTCAGCTTTTTTCAGGTAAGTTTGCTTTTCATGTCTTTTGCTACTTTTCTGTTGCTTTTTGTATTTCAGTTTGTGTAAGTGTTGTTTGCTTGGTTTCAATGAATGCTTGTTGTCGTTTTGATGCATGTTAGCTTGTAGAAGAATTGTTTCAGTTTTTCATTAAATCTCACTATTGTCATATGCATGGCACTCTTTTTGCACTTATGGTCGTTGTTGCGAAAACTCACTTCAAACACATGTTTTTTTTCCCATTTTTTGAATCCTGCACTCATTTTTTACATGCACGATCATTCAATCTTGTTTGAACTTAGCTTCGCCATACATTCAGACTTCTCATGTTTTCAGTCACCCAATGGTGGGTCTGGGCTGCCTTGGCCTAGACCTTGCCTTGCCCAACTAGCAAATGTGCATTTCTGGAAATGAAGACTTTGTCTTCCCTCTAGAAAGTATGCAAATCTAGCCTAGCACTGGCCTCCAAGCATGCTTTGCACAATTCTGGGAGGCAATGCCCTACAGACCCCAGAAATTGCGCAATGCAGTTTGTGGGTTTGCATGTTCAGTCCTCAGAAGGGTAGGTGGAACTATGCATTTCACAGTTTCAGTAGTCAGTCAGCCTATTGATAGCCCAGACTATGCCTTACGAAGTTTTGGCAGTCAGTCTCCCAGCCTCCGATTGAAAATTGCGCAATCTTCCGAGTCATTCACCTGGCTATGTTTCATATCATTCCTGAAAGTTGTTTTGGTTTTCAACTGACAAATTGCTTGCCATGAGTGTAGCTTTGTCTCCAGGTATCACAGGTGTTTGTCTACCTCTCATCAATACAGGTATAATGGCCTTCAAGAGAGCACGGTCAAAGGACACTATTTAGAGTGCAACTAGAGATGCAATTGAGCAAGTGTTTATGAGTTTTACCATCTATGAAGACACCAAGCCATTCATGGGTAAGGATATCAAGATGAAAGATAGCAGCACCATTAGCAACAACAAAGAGTAGCAGACCCACGCATGGAAAATGCACGAGGAAGGTTTTTGACAGCGTAGAGGTAGAGCAAAGCTGCAATTTCAAAGCAAATCCACTTGTGTTGAAAGAAACTTTGGAGATTGAGGCTAAGAAGCAACATCACGACAAGAGGATCGTGCAAATGCTAAGAGAGAAACAGAGGATGGAGGAAACAGAAAAGGAGTTGCAAGAGTTGAAGCAGCAACTCTGGGAAGAACAGGAGTTGCGCATAAGAGAGAAGGAAGCACAACAGAGGTAGGTACAATAGTAGGCGTAACATGCACATATGATGAAATTTTGCCCATACAGGTTATAGACTCATTCGGGTAGTTTGCACAGAGTAGATAGGGTGAGTAGTCACAAGAACAAGACTTAGCTCAAGATAATGAACAAATGATAGAGCAGATGGACATGGACATGGTGCAGTCAGAGTCAGATCAAGATATTGACCTCATGCCTTGGAACCAAGAGGTCACCCCACTGGATTCAGCAAATTTGGAAGCAGAGCAAGTCCCAACCGATCAAGGAGACATAAAGATCCTTGAAGACAATCCAAAGGTGGAGATGCACAACATATCTTTCGACGAGTCACAACAAAAAGTTATCTAGTCACGCAAAGTGACCACTCCAGATGTTCACATATCTCTTGTGTAGTTTGAAGAATGAGTGATCGTATCCAATGTGTGCAAGGATCCAACATAATTAGCCAATGCTACCATATCATATGCTGAAGCCACCAGCTCAAGTGTTCAATTCCTGATAGCAGAGAACAAGTGCATGGCTGAGGAGTTACAGGTGGCCAAGAAAGGAGGAGAATAGGCTACATCACCCTCCAGAGAAGATTTGAAAAGAGTGATACTGGATGAAGTATCATCCCTCGAGGTAGTCATATAGATGTTGTATTCCAAACTCATCACCATGCATAAGTCATTTGTCCATCTCAATGGTTGGCAATAGCGTTGTGCTAGGAGAGCACACATCTTGTCAAATCTTCCCATTATTGTCGATCACATGCAAACATGGACAATGGGGTACAAAGGAGCCCCATTTCATTTGTCAAAGATGATGAAGCCCAAGGCGATAGAGTTGAAGGCATGCATCTGGAGTCAGATCAGGAACTATGAGGCACTCCCACAACTCATCACCAGTTTGTAGGCTTCACATGCATGGGTGTTCAAAAGCATGGATGTCATTGTGCACACGCACATGATCTGATCTATTAGCACACTCACCGAGGTGAAGTCAAAGAACCAAGTCCGACTGGAGCTGGACATGTACTTTGATGAGATGATGCACATAGCCACTGGGGCAGACTTGGAGATCAACGCACACACTATGCATCAGTATGTTGCTGGTCCAGCTGCACTCAATACTATGATGCACATGTTATCAGACGAGTTGGATAGAGATGCCAAATTAGTGTACCCAGATGCAACAGAGGCAAGAGTTCACTTTCAACAAAATGCCACCATTGAGCATGTAGACACCATCATAGACTACCAAGATTGGCATCAATGCGCCACCATCGATCATCACAAGGATGTCAAAGAGTTGGTCTTTCCAAAACTGTCTAAGTCTTAGTGATAGATTGCATGGCTTGCTCAAGCCTATTTTGTCTCACATGGGTACATCTGCAAATTGTAATGTAACATCTTGTAAAATTGAAAGACCAAGTGTCGATAGTAGAGTGTAACAGTCATGTTGTAATTGAAGAGTCATGAGGGTAGGTGAAGAGTCACAAAGGGGAATGTCAAGGGTTACCCCACCCTTTTCTATTTATAGAACCTCATAACTCATTGTACAGGATTTTTGGGAGCCAAGATTTGTATAGGTGTATCTTAGAGAAAGCTTGGAGTGTATTGTAATGAGCCTTGGCTTCTCCACAGTGTAGAGCTAGTATATCTCTTTGGAGGAGCAGGTGCTCGTGACTGTAACATTCCATTGTCGGGACTAGTGGTTGGTCATAGTTGTACGTATGATTGGATATTTCACTTCCTTAATATAATAGAGTGAGCACATTTCATGCATATGTTGTTATTTTATTTCAGCTAGCTTGGTTACTCTAATGATATATGTAGTGGCAATTTACACATGTCTGTATGGACTTTTATATATATGTTTATATGAATCTTATCGAGATGTGTTGTTGGTTTAGCCATCACTTTGGGTCGTTGGCTAACCTTCTTTCTAGTGTGTAATGTATCTCTCTCGTGTGTTCCCTTTCAAGCTGCATAGTGTCATAGGTTTCGAAGGGGTGCACTCATACCCCCATTACATGTGTTAGAGCCTCTCATCTTCCTTGACTTGTTGCATATATCACACCCTTGCAACCAACAAGGACATCTTATTCACTTCTGTAGACAATCGCGGTCAAGGCGATACCGCACTACCCACTGCTGGGGCTGCTACACCAAATGGTCTGAGGTCTAGTTGGGGCTTCTTACCGGGGAGATCCACTAACATGTTGGCGGGTCCAGCCCCGTCAACACAATCTTGGTTTGTTTCTTTTAATTACAATTGAACTTCTAAGTTAGTGTGTTTCTATTTTTCTGGTGCTATAGGAACCCCCTAAATCCATGTGCTAACAAGACCTTTCAACTAGCAGGAGAATTCCAGGAAGTATGATGATATTCCAAGAATTATCTCAAATCCTAGCAGAAGCTGGGGTCTATGCTTCAGAGAAAGAACACATTTTGGCATGAATTACAAATAGGTTTATTATCATGGAAAAAAATACTCCTAAAGATCTAAAATATTTTCCTAAGGAAACCGAGAAGCTATGGATCATGCTTGATGAGGAGAAGCCATGAGAAGCAGAGTCTAAAAAACATCTATCTGATCCAACCTACACTCTAGGGGATAAACAGAGAAATTTGGAGGATTTTACATGATGACAAGAGTATATGGATCCCATTGAATCTTGGTTTCAGATGACTTTCAATATCCACTCCTCCTTTATCATTCAACAATTTGTAGCATCCCATCAATTAATGAAGCTGGTTCCTCATGTTCTGGTATTTTCTCGAATATACTTTTCAAATTTGAACATGAGTAAGATTATCCTCTTGTTGCACACATGGTTGCATTGGAAGTACTCCTATACTTAAGAGGAATTCTTCCGCTTCTTAGGGTAGACTAGGATAGAATAATAAATCAATGCCATAAATAAAGATATTACAACAATGCTATTAGGGCTCTGACTTCTAAAGTATGGTCACCGAAACTGCTTTAATCCACATTGGTTGTTAACACACACATCTATGGTAAGTCTTGTTGAGTATGATTCACTCTAATACCTCATGATTTTGCAAAAGTGACCATGATTAATCACTCTAATGAGTTGTCATCTAAGATATATATTTTCAATTTCCCTTAGAAGGTATCATTGGAAAACCTCCTATGGTGGACCACTCTTGTAAAGATCATAATGAGCCATTCATGAGAACACTAGCATTATTAACTCAAAGAATATTTTAGTCATTATCTGGGACATCTTATTTAAATGAATCTTTAGGGTAGAGGAACTATCCAGTAATTATTAGTCATTTAAAACTTTTGACACCATCCCATACTCTTAAGGAGTAGATCTTCCTCCCCACTTATTAGTTGACCTTTGAAGATAATCATAATAATATGTTATGAAACCATCTCACAAAAAGATAGAAAAGATATATCAACGCCTTAGAATTCAACCTCTTCGAGGGCACAACCTCCTTTACATTACACAAATGAATGATTCTTTGATGATTCAAATGACAAAACCTCCTTTCTATATATAGGAGTCTAAGGAGTCACAATATAACCCTTCCGACCTAACAATAATAATATAAAGGCACAAAAATAACAATAGAGGGATTCTATGGGGCACAATAATAACAATATGGGGACAATATGGGCACAACAATGTTAATAAGGGATACAAATACAATAGTAATGGGGTAATCACTAGTATTATAGGGACCTAACATGCCCCTCTCCTTCAAAAAAGTGTTGTCCTCAACGCTTGAGTAGTTCTGGATGCTTCTGTATAAAATTCTTATCCTCCCATGTGGAATCTTTAGCGGATAAGTTCTTCCACTCGATGAGATACTATGAAATTGATCGATTTCGTAGTTGTCGAGTTCCTGTTTCTGCGACTGCTTCCGGTTCCAATATAATTTTTCCTTCCTCATCAAGTTCTGGCAATATTGTTTGAACTAGGAGCTTGTCACCTATAACTTTCTTTAAACATGAAACATGGAAAACTGGGTGCACTCGAGAAGCTGCAGGAAGCTCCAATTTGTATGCCATAGTACCAATCTTTTGCAACACCTTGTACCGACCATAACACTTGGGTGATAATTTATTATCCTTCTTAGCTTGCTTGAGGGACATTTGTTTATATGGTTGTGGCCGTAGGAATACCCAATCACCTACATTAAAACTTCTTTCGTTGCGATGTTGATCTGCCTGTTCTTTCATTCTATTCTGCGCCAACACGAGTTTATCCTTTAAGAGTCGGATGACTTGTTGTTGATGTTCGATGTGATGTTCCACTGCTTGAACCTTAGAATTTTCTCTTAAAGTGCCATAAATTGGGTCGTTTTTGTTGTTGTATGGAAGGAAGTGTTATACCACCATTCAGCCAAAGGCAACCATTTGACCCATTGTGTCTATTTATCAGATACAAAGCAACGAAGATATCCTTCCAAACATTTGTTTACTATCTCAGTTTGCCCATCAGATTGAGGATGATAAGATAAGCTATGAGCTAACTGAGTACCAAGACAAGAAAATAATTCAGTCCAAAAATTTCGAGTGAAAATGGGATCTCTGTCACTTACAATAATCTTTGGGTTTCCATGTAGCTTTTGAATTGTTTCCATAAATGCAGTAGAAACTGCACTGGCTTTAAATGGATGTGATAATGCACAAAAGTGTGCATACTTGGTAAGTCTGTCAACTACCACCATGATGACACTCTTTCCCTTAGACTTGGGTAAACTTGTGATAAAATCCATTGAAACCTACTCCCAATGTTGGCTTGGAATGGATAAAGGTTGTAATAGACCTGGGGTCTTAATTGTTTCAACTTTAATTTGTTGGCAAACAAAACATTTCACCACAAACTTTTGAATATCTTATTTAAGGACATCCCAAAAAAATTCCTTCTTAACCCTGTGGTAAGTTTTTAAAAATCCAGAGTGCCCTCCTAAGGGAGAAGTGTGCAATTCCATAAGAATCTTTTGTTTGAGTTGGGAATTCTTACAGAGGTATAAGCGATATTTGTACCATAACGAATCATTTTTCCAGCTAAATGTATCAGATGTACTGGAATCTTGTCGTAACTTTCGAATAAGTTCCCACACTTCTTCATCATTCTTCCATTCCTTCCTTTCTTCATTTGTCCAATCTAGTTGGATAATAGAAATGGCACACAACAATGCTTCCACATCCTCATCCTTTCTTGAGAGTGCATCTGCCACCACATTTTGCTTCCCTTTTTTGTAGATGATTTCAAAGTCATAACCCAACATCTTTGTGAGCCACTTTTGTTGCTCTTCAGAGGATAATAATTTTTCTAAAAAGTATTTAAGGCTATCATGATCCGTTTTTACCTTGAAGTGTCTTCCCATTAGGTAGGGTCACCATTTCTTAAGTGCATGTAGTATTGCCAACATTTCCTTCTCATAAATAGCTTTGTGTAAAAACATTCCCTTGATTGGACGACTTTCAAAAGCAATGGTTCTTTCATCTTGCATTAAAACAACACCAATTCAATATCTTGAAGCATCACATTCCACAATAAAGCTTTTTGTGAAATCTAGTGTAGCTAAGACTGGTGCTTGGCACATTGCCTCTTTAAGATGTTCGAAGGCCTTTGTTGCTTCTAGACTCCATGAAAATGCATCTTTCTTCAATAATGTTGTTAGAGGTGCTGCTATTCTCCCATAATTCTTAACAAACTTGCGATAATACCCTGTCAACCCAAGAAATCCTTGCAGATGCTTTATGGATATGGGGATTTTCCATTCCTTAATGGCTTTAATTTTGCTAGGGTCTACCTTAACTCCTTCATGAGATACAATATGACCCAGATATTCCACCTCTTCTACTCCAAAGAAACATTTGGATCTTTTTGCATATAATTGTTTCTCCTCCAATAGTTGTAGCACCCTATCAACATGTTCAACATAATCCTTCCAAGACTTGCTGTAGATTAGTATATCATAAAAAAATACTAACACAAATTTTCTAAGGGTTTGAAAATGGAATTCATCAAACCTTGAAATGTAGAAGGTGCATTGGTGAGGCCAAAAGGCATGACAAAAAATTAATAATGACCCTCATGAGTTCTAAATGTTGTTTTCAGAATGTCTTCAATCTTCATTCTAATTTGACGATATCCTGAATGAAGATCCAACTTGGTGAAGTAAATTGATCCATGCAATTCATCCAGTAATTCATCAATGACGGGAATGGGAAACTTATCTTTAATAGTGAGCTTGTTGAGCTCCCTATAATCCGGACACATGTGTCATGATCCATCCTTCTTGTGCACCAATAATACTGGAGTAGAGAAAGAACTTTGACCAGGTTGAATTATAACAGCCTCTAGAATTTCTGCAACCATACGTTCAATTTCACTCTTTTGGGCATAGGGATATCTGTACAGCCTGATGTTTGGAGGAACACTTCCTAGAATCAGATGAATAGCATGATCATGATCATGAATAGGTGGGAGACCTTTGGGAGTCTCAAATACCTTGGAATGATTGTCCAAGACTTTTTGGAGATCTGGAGAAATAGATGTTTTCAATGTGGAAACATCTAGCGAACATAATTGTGCAATTACACCTCTTTGTTCCTTTTTTAGAATCTTTGTGATACCGTTAGAGCTGATTATCTTTCCCAATTTCCCTATAATACCCCTTAATCAACTTCCTTTCCTTTTGTAGAAAATTTCATGAAAAGTTCTTCAAAATTAAAAGATATTGTACCCAAGGATTGTAGCCATTGGACTCCTAGTACAACATTAGCACCTCCCATTGGAATGGAAAGCATTGGGCTAGTCAATACATATTCTCCCATGGATAGCTTGATATTATGACATTTTCAAAAGCAATTTATTGTTCCTCCATTTGCAACCATCACCTGACACTTTGGTGTTGGATATAGGAAGCAATTCAATTCTTTCGCTACCTTACAATGAATAAAATTGTGGGTACTTCCTGAATCAATCAACACTATTACCTTTTTCTTCTTGATTTGTCCTTCTATCCTGATGGTTTGAGGAGTGGTAATTCTAGCCAATGCATTACAAGATATGGTCGGATTCATTTCTTCTTTATCTAGGCTTTGTTCCTAGAATATATCCTCTTCTTTTGACCTTTCTTGCTCCTTTTCTTCTTCCTCTTCACAATCTATGTAGAATAATTTCTTCTCAGCACACTTATGACCTTTAGTGTATTTGCTATCACAACTGTAACAAAGCCCTTTTGCTCTTTTTTCTTCCAATTGTTGTGATGTCAACCTTATAGGTTGTGGAAGACTAGGGGCCACAACACTTCCATCTTTATAGTTGTGAGTGGTATGCTTCCTGGTTGCCATAATTTTGCTTTCTATTTTTCTTGCTAACCTGAATGCCTTCTATAATGAATCAAGTTCCCAAAGGTGAACATCGTGTTGGATATTATCCTTTAAAGTCAATATGAACACAGCAATCCTATGCTCCTCTGGAATATTTTTTACCCTTATGTTCAATTTTTGGAACTCCTCAATGTGCTCCATTATTGAACCCTTTTGTTTGAGACTTATCAATTGGCTAAAAAAAGTGTTGCTTTTTGTATCCTCATAATGTGCTATCAATTCTTCCGTAAAAATTACCCAAGTGATAATTTGTTTACAAGAGCAAAGCCATTGATACCATACAAACTGATTTGGTTCCAAATATAAAGTTGCGATATGTACCTTTTGTGTGTTTTGCACATTATTGAGATCGAAAAATTGCTCCATCTGTAATATCCATGTTGCGGGATCCTTGCCATCAAACTTCCTCATATTGATTTTTGGAATATGGTGGGTCTTTGATCCAACATTAGAGTCTATGTAATCATGATTAACATTTCTTTTATTTGCATCATGAGTTTCCTTTACTACCCTTTCACCATTATTAAGTATTTCTTGTAGAAAATTTGTCAAATCTATCTTCATATCTTAAAATCATCAATATTAGCTTCCATGCCATTTATCTTAACTTCTGTTAGCTTTTGTGAGAGTGAAATTTGTTGCACTTGGTCTTGTAATTTTGATATATCATGTAGCATTTCTTCCTCTTCTTCATGAGTCATGCTAGAGCTTTCAGGTTACTTACTAGGTGTTTGCATTTTCCTTCCTCAAGGCATCAATTACCAATAATAATGCTCTACTATGACCTTTGAATTCCTTCAAAATAATTTTTCAAACCATGCTTAAGCAAAAATTTTAAAAAATTCTACACACCTTTTTTCACTTTGTAGGAGCTCAATATTGCCTTCGATGTATCTCTATACTTTCGGATAATCCAGTTCAAAAATTGTGACCTATAGTAGCCCTCTATGTCCTCTTTCCAATGCCACCAGTCTGATCCCATTTGGATTCTCCAAGGAAGAGTTATGCCAAATCTCCCATAGTGACCTGATTATAGACTAGTTCAGAAGAGCGAACTTGTATGACATCCCACGTGTCCCTGTTTCGACCTTTGGCTCTAAAAATATATTTAAAAGAAACTACAGTCCGTCCACTTTTTGTGCCTTCTTATGAAATTTCAATCCGATGCTCAGAGAGAAAGTTATGACAATTTTCCCCAGGTCACCTATTTGGAATGTAATTTAGGAGTCTGCAAAAATACCAACTTCCTTAGATCGTATCTCCACAAATATAGCGCGAAAAGTTTTGAAATTCAGACCCAAGGTTCAGTGTGATTTCGTCTCAAATGGTTTTTTTTTGCTTCTGAAAAGTCGCAGAAAAAAGTTATAGCGAAAATGCCACAATGACCTATTTGGAGCAGCGAAACCCTAGAATCCAAAGCTCTGAAACCAAATGTTATGAAACCAGCTCACAAAAACATAGAAAAGATAGATCAACGCCTTAGAATTCAACCTCTTCGAGGGGGAAACCTCCTTTACATTACACAAATGAATGATTCTTTGATGATTCAAATGAAAAAACCTCCTTTCTATATATAGGAGTCTAAGGAGTCCCAATATAACCCAGCCGACCTAACAATAATAATATAAAGGCACACAAATAACAATAGAGGGATTCTATGGGGCATATTAATAACAATATGGGGACAATAGGGGCATAAAAATGTTAATAAAGGATACAACTACAATAGTAATGGGTTAATCACTAGTATTATAGGGACCTAACATAATAGTTTACAAAGGATTTATGGAGGATAGGAGGTCTCATGATGAGCTGACCTACCACGATCATGATATCTAACATGTTTGACATCACTGTTACTAGTCACCAAGCCAAAGTAATGGCTTTTAGCTGAGAATCTGGAAGACAGGAGGTCTCATCACAAGCTGACCTATTCATCCATGTTACTTCTTGTGAGTGGCATTGCCATTAGCTGGTTACCAAGCCAGGACAGTGGCCTTCATCTAGATTTTAAAATTAAATAAGATAACTCTAAATCTATATCTAGTGAGTGGGACACAAGAATTTCATTGGGTTAAAAGATATCCTTGTCGAGGCTATAGTTGCCTGTGGGCAGCAGGGCCAAGTTTGCGGTATCAAAGTTAATTTGACACTATGATTTACTTGATTATCTTTCTCTTTCCCTAAAACTCATCATTTTAATTCTTGGACAATTGTTTTAAGATGATTTTAGCATGATGCTTTGAGTTCTATTTTTCAAAAACTAGGAATATTTAATGATGTGGTACCCTTAGTGAAGGTAATTCTTTGTACTAGGTTAAGAAGAAATTTAGTTTTACATCTAGATGACAACAAAATTTAGGATGTTCAATGAAGAATTTGCTGATTGGTCCACGAAGGTGTCATCTTGTTCTATTTTTATTTTTTTCCTTTTTCTAGTATCATAACTCACTTCAATTGTTTTATGGTATTTAGAGTGATGAATTTCTCAGTGATGATTACTCACAAGATGTTGATGGACAACAATGTGTGTTGATTGTGGCTGCCCTAAAATTACTACATGGCCTAGGTAAAATATTGCTATAATAAGTGCAGGAATCTTGTTGTAGTCTTCTTGGAATTGCACCTTTTCAATAAGGTTTGGTTTTTTATCATTAATATTAATAGGACTTTGAGAAAACAATAAAATTATGAAAAGAAATCTATGACAAATAGGGAGCTCATTTGAGACAAGACATTAGGTATGTAATATCTATCATAATGGTGTAATACTTTTTTTCCTAATGTTTTGTACAAAGTGTTGCTTTCCTATACCTGATCTTGTTACATTGAAAATTTCTTCACCTTGATAGTTTTATCATTCTTGCAATCAATGCTTACATAAGGGTTGTAACACGATTTAGTATACACTATAATCATGTTCCAGACTTGATGAAAGCTTTAAAAACATGTATTGTTGTCTTGTTGATCGTTAATCTTTAAGTAATTCCCCCCTTCCATCTTCCATGATTTTGCATTTGGTACTCCATGCCCTAGAATTTCAATAAAGATAATGGTATATGCACAGATATTTTTGATGTGTCTAGTACTTTGATGACAAGTGTCTGTGCTAGAGATGCCCTATTCTTGTAATTATGATATCTCTTTCTCCATGATCAAAATATCTGTTGAATGCTCATGCACATATAACACTTATGGATTAGGGTAATTATGTTATAAGGATGAGGAGGTTGTCCGAAATTGTTTTTATAATGGAACTTGTTCTTGGTCGTATCACTCCCATTCTCTACAATCATCGCATTCTTCCCTCAAGTACTAACTGAATTACACCAACTTCAGGACCTTACCCAACGCTGATCATAAGTAGTTATGTTTCTTGAGTTATTTTATTTTGATCTCATGTGATATTTAAATACATTGTTGGGTATGTTGGGTTTGTTTCTCCCATGTTTACACTTGGATGCATATTTTTATTTAACTCTCACAACCATGACGAAAATGAAATATGACTGCCATGATCTGTCATCCGTAGAGGAGCTTGAGAAAACTCCTGAATACAATTCTTGCAAGTAGAAGTTGATAAAGGACAGATGGCATGAATTCATGGCTAAATTTTATGCGTCTGAAGATGAAGTTGCTCTGAAGTTTGCATAGGGGTGCGATGGGAAGGTAACTCAAATTGGGGATTTGACTATGAATGTGAATGAGAAGACCATTGCCTGAGCAACTAGATTATCATTGGAAGGCATTAAGTGTTTCAAGAACAATAGCATGGATAACCAACAGATTTTTCAATTTCTTAAAGTCGGACATCAAAACGTTAACTAGTGATACCGCATTCTTAGATTAAAGATGAATGGTGTGCTCCTCTATTTATTCTCCAGAAAAATTTGACCTGCAAAGGCAGGTATGCAACGAATTTTCTATATCATATTGGTTTGCTACTACATTTCACTGGAGAGAAAAAGATAAATGTCCCCTATTTCTTGTTAAAAATCCTACAGAAAATGTCACAGGGAATTCGTAGAGCTGTTAACCCTAGGGAAAGCCTCTATCATTACGGGCTTATCAAAATATTGATTGTGGATGAGCTAGGTATAAGAAATGATAACTAGGATAACTTTAGTCGGTGGAATGGGTTTATAACAGGCATTGAAAAACTAATCACCCAACTTCCTATTGAATTGTGTGAGGCGGAGAATACTCCAGAGGAAAATCGAAAGAACGATATACTCTCCTTGCATCCCAGGAAGTCAAGAAGAAGAAAGGTAGAAACCCTTGTAACCCCTGCAACATTACCATATGAACCTCAAACCCCCATTGTTAGATGAAGGGTTACACACGGCATGATCCAGGACAAGAGTGAGAAGAAGTAGTAAAAGATAAGATAGGTGTCATTGATGGGGATAAAATCTAAAGATTTGAAGAATTTACTGAGAAATTCATGTCCCAGATTAACAATCCAGTAATGGATCAGGTCAACGAACCAATTATAGGAATAGATCGAATAGAAAGCCCTGTAAAAATAGCTAATCAATTCGAAATTCCAATGATAGAGGTAAATTCGGGGTTTGAATTTTCATTTGATCATCCTATAGTAGAGACTGCTAATGTTTATTCCACTACTTGAAAGAAATCAAAATCTTCCCTTGATGATTATATATCGAGGAAGAAAGATAGGATGATAAAGAGATTGAAAAAGAAGATACAAGATCTTATTGTCCATGAAGAAACTATGAAAGGGGAAAACAAAGACTTGAAGAACCTCTGTATTAAGATGCATGATAAGAACAAAAGGTTGAATGATATGAAGGAGAAGTTGCGGAAGCTGGCCAGGGATTGGATTAAGCAAGCTAAGTATTATGCTGCCCATAACAGGAATTTAAAAATGGAAATTAAAATGATCAGAAGCACGAAGGGAAAGAACCTAAACATTTCAATTAATACAATAGGGCTTTAGGCCACAACCTTGCATTTTTGAAATTTTGAAATCCATCCTATGGTTTGGCTTGCATGAGGACGTGCAAGAAGATCAGCGTGGGGGAATGTTGAGCCTCCATTTTGCCTAGATTTTCATACTTTTTGTTGAATAACTCCTATGCCTGCACTAGGTGTTTATAGTCATTATTATCCTTTTATGCATTATTGGCTATTATCTAGAGGAATTTAGAGGTAATGTGTTATTGTTACATGAATTCTCTTTGTTTCGATGATTTGAAGGGATTTCATGTGAAATTATCACTAATAATAAGTTATCCTTGTGGCAGGTGCATAATTCCTATTCCCACAATTTAGTTCCTACTCCAAAAACATAGTTCCTGTTCCAACAGTGCAAATCCTGTTCTCACCTCCACAATTTTCATACATCGAGTTGTCATAATGGAAAACGAGCATATGGGTTTTGAAGATCAGGTGTTCAATATTCTGATGTGTTCCCTTGATCACACCTGAGTCTTCTAGATAGCGCATAAAGCTATGGTCAAAGTACTCAGTCAAACTGCATTTTATAAGCCAAAGGTTGTTAACATAATTATGGAAAATACTTCATGGTCCGATATCGGTTTTTGTGTTTACGGGAAAATGTAGATCAATTAGAATTCATTCAGCAATCACATCTCCTTATTTTGGTTCAGAACTATTGTATAACTCTAAATTTGTATGTGTTGATGACCTTGGATCCAAATAGCCTGGAGGTAGTGCTATTATAAATATGAAGGCTATGTACTGAGGGAGGATGTTGGATTATGTAGATTTCATTTTTTCAAACAGGAATCAATTTTGTTAGGCAAGGAAGGGAGGAGCTTGCATGCCCAATAGGATGATCCTTGAGGGGGAACACTGGAGCCAAGCTCTGCATTATTCAATACTTATGTAACAAGATTTTAGTATTAATATAATCTGGCATTCGATTTTGTGCTTGCATTTCTTCTGAATCTTCTGGGATTGTGATTTATCTCTTACCTGGGCAACGAAATGGGTGGTTTGGGCCCACCATCCAATCTGTTGCCCCATACCTCTTAGGATTTTTTCTGCATTCTATTTTGATAAATGCATAGTGTGTAAGTGTGAATAACTCTTCTTTATGCTTTGATCATTTGAGATTTTTAATTTCATTCCACATTTGTTTTTCATTGGTCTGATCATTTGAGTTTGATTAATGATGTCGTTGTTTTCTTGGAATGCATTTCTATGAAGATTGAGATAAAGTATAGGTAATGAATGTTTTCTTACTGCATCTCTCATTTTTATTACAAGTTAAGTGTGATACTTGCCCTGATCTCATTTGCTTCACAACAAGGATACAATGGCTTGTTAAGGGTTCTGGTTGATTTAAATCATTGTGTAGCATTCATGACTTCCTTAAAACCATTATTTTAGATATAAAACTAATCTTCACACTCACTCCTAAAATCTTAATAGTGAAATGCTAAGATTAGTATGAGGAGAGATTGTAATATTGTTTTATTGGCAAAGTGAAGTGCTCACATAATTCTTAGAATTTCTTAAGGTTAAAATTTGTGATTGATATTCCTTCATGCTGCTTTAAGAAATACATATATTGTGTAGAATATTCCTGTGTTGAAGAGAAAGTACTTAATGATTTTATAATATCAAGGTGAGCTTGAAAGAAGCAAAAAATGTATTTATCTTATTGGTTCTTATTGCACACTTTCCTTATAGTTGAGTACTGAATTGTCTCCAGAGAAGAAGTGTATATATAATCTAGATTCCTTTTAAAGCATTCAATGGTTTTCTCAAATTAGTTGGAATGAATTTTCTTTATGTTTCGTAGTTTTATTTCATGCTTTCCATTTTTTCAACTTAGCAGGTAATCCTTTGAGAGGTTTTGAAAACTGAATCCCATTCTTTATTTCTTGAATGGTTTGTCAGTTTTGAGTGGAATCTAAATTCCCCTGTCCCCTGGACAACTGAGGTAGAGTTTTTGCATGAGTCACTCAACCCAGAAGAGGTGCCAAAAGTAGATTCACAGTGTGTTTACTTTACTTTGAAGAATCTTGCTCCTTTTTCTGAATAATGCCTTTGAGTTGTTTTCAAGAGCTTGATTTTTACTTTACAGATTCCTGAGGTCATATTCTCGAATTTACTCTGCTACGCCTCTAAGTTTACCAACCAAGATTGACAATTTAAACGTTGGTATAAATCTCACATTTATACCGCTCGACACCAAAACAAGCTCCTCACATTGTGGGAGCCCAATTGTACTTGTACAAAAGAAGGATGAGACCCGGAGACTCTGCATTGATTAATGGGCACCGAATAAAATCACTATTAGGAATAAGTACCTGATCCCATAGATGTATGACCTTCTTGACCAGCTCAAGGGGGGAAAGTAATTCAACAAGATTTATTGAAGTCCAGATATCACTAAGTTCCAATAGAGTCCACAAATGTATGGAAGACTGCATTCAAATCGAAGGAGGACATTTTTGAGTGGTTGATCATGCCCTTTGGGTTGACAAATTACCTTGCAACTTTTATGAGGATGATGGTTGACATCTTGTGGCCTTTAACTAACTCATTCATGCTTGTATATTTGGATGATATCCTCATCTTCAGCAAGAGTTTGGCAGAGCACTTGCAACATATTCGGCAGGTCCTTCAAACCCTGCGACAACACAAGCTATGTGCCAACTTGGAAAATTGCTCCTTTGGCATGGACCATGTCCAATATTTGGGATACATAATCAATGAGAAAGGCATGCATGTGGATCTGACTAAGATCCAAGTCATTCAAGATTTTCCAACCCCCACGACTATGACAGAGATTCACAACTTCTTAGGCCTTGCTATTTTCTACCAGAGATTTGTGTTGGGGTTCTCTCATATTAATTGGCCCTTGAGTTAAGTTACCAAGGGCGGAGCAAAAGAAAAGTTTTTTTAGTCCAGGACATGGTATAATGCATTCATTGTACTAAAAATCCACCTTTTCTCTGTACTAACCCTCACCTTTCCCTACCTACAACAACCATTTGAGATTGAGACAAATGCATTAGATTATTTTATTAATATTAACTCAGCGAGGGCACATGGTGGCCTATCATAGTGAGACACTCTCTGATACTATTCGTAGGTACCCCACCTATGATAAGGAGATGTATTCTATTATGTAGGCATGCCAAAAATGGAATCATTATATCATGGGGAAGGAGACGATCATCCACACAAATCAATGACCTTTTTAATTTATGCAAACACAGGGGAAGTTGAAAAATGAGTACCATCATAAATGGTTCGCATATGAAAGAATTATATCTAAACATAAAGTATAAGAAGGGCAGCACCAATCATGTCACGAACTACCTCATTCGACCCCCAATTGTGGCACTAAGTATCTCAACACTAGTGGGCATGAGACCTTTGGATGGAGACAACTATATGGAAGTGACTCGAAGTTTTCTACCACATACAATATACTGATGGATTGAAAACCAATTCCACACTCCCACCTTCAAGATGGACCAATCTTCTATCTGGGATATATTTTTTTTTCCTTAAAGTGAGTGTCCCAAGCTGATTTGGGAGGCACATTATAGTAGGGTCGCAAGACACTTTGGTGTTAAGAAGACAGTGGCAATACTGTACAAAAATTTGTATTGGCCAAAACTCTGATAAGATGTTGGAAAATATATCAAATCTTCCACTGTCTGTGTCATCTCCAAGGAAACCTTTAAGAAGCAAGGCTTGTACACTCCTCTACCTACTCCTAACTGACCTTGGGAATCCATATCCATGGACTATATGTCTGGCCTCCCTTCTTCCAAGAATGATAATGGCTATGTATTTGTGGTCTTCGATAGATTTTCTAAGATGGCTATATTGATGGCCTGCACGAAGAGCATCAAAATAGAAGACACTACCAAAATCTTCTTCGAATGAGTGTGGGTTAATTTCGGGATTCCATAGACTATTATATAAGATCAGGATAGTAGGTTCCTAAGCACATTCAGGTCGAGCCTCTAGTCATTATTGGACATTAAGCACAACAATTCAACTGCATTCCATCTACAGAATGATGGTGAGACAAAGGTTTTCAACAAGATGATATTGCACATACTATTCATGTACAACTCCAACAATTCACAAACATTAAATGAGAGTCTTCCCTATGTGCAACACAACTATAACAAATATCTCCATAGCTTGACTGGCCACAACCCCTTTCAAGTGGCATGGGATTTCAAGCATTGTGTCCTATTGATGTCATAATGCCCATTGAGACTACACAGGCAAAATTTGCACATGCTCAGTCTAAAGCTGATAAAGTCACTATATTTTTTGAATGCATCCAACATATCTTCCAGTAGGTCCATGATATCCTTGATAAATCTAATTCCACGTAGAAACAATATCATGATCAACGTTTTGTTCCACATAAGTTTCAAGCGGGTGACAAGGTTTGGTTTCATTCACATAAGGAACGCCTTATTGGAGCACATCAGAGGCTTCAACCACTCCAATATGGGACTTACACCATCGCCAAGGTTGTGGGTGACATTGATTTCGATCTCAACATTTCCTCATTCCTTGGCCTCCACTCAATGTGGACCACCTTCGGCCATACTTTCCACTGTTATTGGACACATCAGACATTGCTGAGCAGTTGACACCAACAGAGCTCAACCCAGATTGCATTGAACAAGCCACAACTGATCAAATCATGGACACATATATTAAGCACAGTCACCAATAGAGGATCCAACTATATCAGGTTGCCAAAGCCATCTAGCTCTTGCACGAAGGCAAGTGGCTCACTAGGGACCAAGTTAAGTAGAAGTTTCCCCATCTCATGGAGGTACTCAATGCAATTGGGACCATTGCTTCCCAAGGGGGGAGGACTAGGTGGATATTGATGGCCACCTTCCTATTCCACTTGGGCACCCAACATTGTTTCCTTTCAATTTCCTTAATTCTAGCAAAACTTACTATTTGTGGTAGTTTTTCGGGTCCTAAACTTCTAGAGTCATTTTTAGGTCCTAAAAGACCTTTTTTTTGGGGAAAAAGTAGAGACGAAAAAGTGTTAGAGTGTACTTGATAGATTATCTTTTCTCCTCCTCATGGATATCTTCAAAACAAGGTATTATGATAACCAAACGAATATTGTATGCTGAAGTTACGACCCCAAGAAGTTGGCGATCTAACTTACCCCAAGGGGTCAAAAACCGTTGGTGCTTCATCTCCTAGTGTTAGGGTTTCAAACTTCTTATTTATGATAAAAAGGCCTCTGAGCCTCATTGTAACAAAGTTTAGAAGACATGTATCCATTAAATCTCTTCTCAGAGAAAAGCTATCATCGCCTGAGCTAGTTTGTTCCATTCTGCATGTAAACAATTTTTAGTACTTTTTATTGATTAATTGAAGTTATGTTATTTCGTTGTATCTCTATGTTATTTTTTAATCTATATTTCATTTCTCTCCTTCATAAATTTGGATCAAATATGGAAATCCCTTCTAAAGATTATTGAACCTACAATTGAAGGAAATAATGTAGTAGACCAAGGTTAGTAATATAAATTGTCCCATTAATACTCCCTTAACACTTTGAATCATATATGAAGAACTCCCTACGAGGATCAAACCATCCACGTACAAAACTAGAATCAATAGATCAAAACCTTGTCTCTAAGTGTAAACTATTGAATTAGAATGACAACAATTGAACCTTGAAGTAGGTAGAAAAATATCTATCTTCTCATACTAAGCTATAGGATTTAGTTTCAGGCCATACAAGGAATGTCGAACTATGCAAACAAGTGAATGATCTTGCAAAAAAATGAAATGTTTCTCTATGTAAAAATCTTCATGTAGATATCCATGCAAAAAGTCACTTGTTACATCCATATGGTAATTTGACCAGCCTTGGGACGTAGCTAGAGAAAGCACAAGACACATATAATCCATCTTGGTAATAGGGGAAAACATCTTGGAATAATCATTCCCTTCAATTTTTGAAAATTCCTTAGCCATAATAAATTCCATATGTTTTTTAATAGAGGCATGTGCATTTTGGTTCTATACACCCACTTGCAATGGATCAAATTGCATCCCTTGGGAAGAGTAATGAGATCCCAAGTGTGATTCTTCATCAAATAAGAGTACTCTTTTGTCATGGCAGCTTCTGATTAAAGTATTCCAACAACATCAGAAAACTATTGCAGAGCTTCTAAAATGGCATGAATCAAAGGAGATATTCCTCTCAACTGTGATTGATTTCAGGCAAGATAACTAAAAACTAGTTGCCTCATAGCCATATATATCATGCTTCTTTCTCTTACGAAGGCTCCTCCTCGAAGTTTGGTCTTGAACAAGCTTTTCCTAATTTGATTGCTTAGGTTCTAATGGTGTTGTTATTAGAGATTTTTTGCCTGAGGACATTCATAAAAAAATTCTTCATCTTCCAAACCTACAAAACCATCACCATGATTAGAATCATTATCAACAACAAAATTTCTGGAGATGATTATGGATTTTTGTTCTCATAAAAATGAACATCTCTTCAGAACATCACTTCCTTAGAGGTAGGATCAAAGACCCTATAAGCCTTCATTTTCTCTCAAAAGAAAAAAATATCAATTATTAAGTTTTATTTTCCATGGATTTTATCTTTTCATCAAGAATTAATGCCCATTAAGGACTACCAAATACCCTGAAAGAAGACACATTAGGATTCTCATGTGTCCAAGCCTTCACTGAAATCATATGTTGAACTTCCTTATTAGGCATCATGTGTTAAATATTATTGGCACAATTAATTACTTCTACCCAAAAGGAAGGTGCCATGTTCTTGGATTAAATCGTTACAATTTTCCATCTCCTTGAGTGTTCGGTTCTTCCATTTAGCAACACTATATTTTTGAGGAGTGTAGGAAATAAAGTAATAATGAAGAATGCCTTTTTCTCTACAGAAATATTGAAAGGCCTTATTGACATATTCCCCCCAATTATTAAATTCTTGATGGAGAATGATGATTAATTTTCAAAAAAATATTTAAGTGTCTTAAATGTTGCAAAGACTTCTATATTGTACTTGAGAAAGTACCCAAGAGTGCCATGAGAAATCATCAATAAAGGTTAGTGCATACTTGGCCCCTATAAAAGAAAGAGTTGGAAATTAAATTAAATCATTATACACCAACTCAAGAGGTGCAATTCCCTTTAGAAAATGGATCTTGGTGTTTTTTTTCCAATAGTGTTATTTGCAAACACCCCATAAGTTCTAGAAACTCTTGGAATAATAGAAACCAAAGTTTGAATGAATATCTACTACAAATATCTATAATACAGATGGCCAAATATTTCATGTCAAGGCCTAGTCAAAGAATCTACATGAGATATGAAATAAGAAGTTGAGGAAGTATGAAAATTGACAAACATATATAATATAGGGGCATGATAAACTTGACCACTAGCAACAACAACTGTTGGATCTGTATGTAACAACCCCTGGTTGATTTTCCATGTAAATAAAATAAATCCAAGGCAATGGGACACACATTCCAAGCTGAATGGTGGGTAAAACATTATAGTGGGAATCACTTGTGGTTTATTAATGTTTATGGAAATTGGCAAAGAGGCAATAAATGGCATTTAATTATGATAAATTAAGGAAATGATGGATGTGTGTTATATTATTTCCATGACTTGTCCCATGTGCGAAGCAGGGGTGTTAGAGGGGGCCAGTAGCCCCCTTCTACGGGGTTCAGGGCAACGCCTCGAGAATTTTTTTTGAACCTATATTAGGTGGGAGGACCTACCTATGGTTTTTTGCATGAGTTTTGCACATGGTTTTGGGCATGATGGTTTTTTTCCCATGGTATCTTATAGATCCGGTCAAGAGAACTACAGTTATGTTCTAATCCGGGGTTAATGGATTAGGGTCTATGGATGTTTTGGCATGTATATATATGTATTGTAACATTGAAAGGAACATAATGAAAAATAAATTTTGTAGTCCCAGTTTTAGGATCCAGGGGAAAATATCTGTGTATATATGTTTTATGTTTTATGATCTCACCATTGTTTATTTCCTGTTTTTAAGAATTTCTTTGCGGGCCTTTTTGTACAAGGTTAAAACCTACATTTGGTATCAAATTTGTTTCAACTTCAAGGGGACGCCTTTGCTGCTGAGGGGTTTTTCTCGGGCTTGTGGTAGACCTTGTTCAGTGGGAGATCTGCGGGATTGATTCTTGTGGTGAAAGAATATGGTGAGTAGTGGAAATATAGAGATCAAGAAATTTAATGGTCAGAGTTTTGAGTTATGGAAACTCAAGACGGAGGATCTGCAGGTGGATAAAGATCAATGGATCGCGGTAGATCAAGGTACTAAACTAATGAAAATGTTAGATGAATATTGGACAAAGTTGGATCAGAAAGCAAAGAGCACAATAGGCTTGTATCTCAGATTAAGTATTTTTGAATGTATCAGGGGAAGCTACGGTGAAAGCTTTGTGGGACAAGTTAGACACTTTGTACCAATCTAAGTCTCTGGTGAACAAAATATTCCCATAGAAAAAATTGTATAACCTGAGGATGACGGATGGAGACTTGGTAACAGAGCATATGAATGCCTTTAATAGTGTGGTAAGTCAGTTGTTATATGTTGATATTAAAATTTTAGATGAAGATAAGTGCATCAGTTTTTTGTGTTCTCTACCTGATTCGTGGGATAGTATCGTTATTGTAATAGGTAGCAATACAACTACCTTGAAGTTTTATGAAATAGTTTCATCCTTGCTGTTAGAGGAGATGAGAAAGAAAAATATGGAGGGACAGAATGAAGATGCCTTATCTGTATGAGGATGGTCTTAGAACAAAAATAAAAATAAGTCCTCAAGTGGGAGATCTAAATCTAGAGGTAGATCTAAAGCTCTTGAGAAAGGAGAGGGATCTAATGATGCTCCTTCTATAGAGGTGAAAACAACCTCAAATGAAGGTGGGGATGTGTACTTGGCTTCTTCTTCAAGTACACATGTATATCATGGGGCATGATTCATTGACTCAGGTGCATCCTTTCACTTCACTCCCCACAGGGAGTAGTTCTGCAAATATGAGAAATACGACGGCGGTGATGACTTATTAAGGGATGAAAGGAAGGCTAGAATTGCCAGTTGTGAAAAAGTCAAGTTGAAGTTACAAGGTGGAAGGATTAGAACACTTCCAGGTGTTCTACATATTCCTGCATTGGCTAGAAATTTGATTTATGTAAGCAATATGGATGATGCAAATGTAAAAATAGTGTGCGAGAAAGATACCTACAAGATGGTTCAGAGAGAACTGGTATTGATGTAGGGAGTTCAGATTGGAACTCTGTACAAGCTTCTGGGTAGCACTATTATTGATGGGTGCAACGGTTCTATGGTTCCTGAAAGTGGAGTAGAAAACCTTGTGGTCTCTGGGGAAAACACCATGCTATGGCTTCAACGGCTTGGACATATTAGAGAGAAGGGATTTCAAATACTTCATGGTAATGGTATGGTAGAAGGTATTTCTAATTTTTCTCCAGATTTCTATTTTTTTTTATCATTGTGTATATGGGAAGAAAAATTGGGTGAGTTTCCCCTCTCATGCTAAGAGGGAAAAAGGGATATTAGAACTTGTGCATAGTGATGTGTTTGGACCTGTGTCAGTTCCATCACTAGGTAAGTTTGTGTACTATGTATCATTTATAGATGAATTCTCAAGTAATATATGGATATATTTCCTCATGAAGAAATCTGAAGTCTTTGACAAGTTTAAGGAATTTAAGACTCTAGTGGAAAACTAGATAGAGAAGAAGATAAAGGTGTTGAGGATAGATAATGGTGGAGAGTTCTGCAAGGAATTTGAAGAGTTCTGTAAGAAGTTTGGTAGAGCACGATAGAAGTCTACTCCATACTCACCTCAAAAAAATGAAGTTGCATAAAGAATGAATAGGACGTTGATGGAAAAGGAAAGAAGCATGCTCAGTGGTGCTAGGTTAGGACAAGAATTCTGGGCAGATGCAGTGGAGACTGCATGTTACCTGGTTAAGAGATCACCTTCATCGGGGTTGGAGGATAAGTCTACACAAGAGGTATGGACTAGTAAGAAACCCTCTCTTTCACATCTAAGGGCATTTGGTTGTGATGCATATATACATGTTCCAAAGGAAAAAAAGAACTAAGTTGGATAGTAAATCTGAAAGATGCATCTTTATTAGGTATAAGGATGGTTTAAAAGGTTATAAGCTTTGGAACTCCGATAGAAGGTTGTGTACAACCGAGATGTGGTGTTTAGAGAGGTGAAATATGTTATTAAACATGAATTCCTACCAAAAGAACCTGAGAAGATAAAGTTTGAGCTAAAGGAGGAAGAATCAAACTCTACAGTAGAAGAGGAATCAGAAGATGAAGAGCCACAAACTCCATCTGTGAGAAGATTAGTTCGAGAAAGAAGGCAACTAGAAATGTATAGTCAATTTTCTCTCTACTCAAAATTTGCTTTATCTATTAATGATGATGATCCCATAACTGTCAAAGAAACAATAGATTCAAAGGATGAAAAACTCTGGAAAGAGGCCATGGTTGATGAAATGACATCTTTACACAAAAATGAGGCTTGGGATCTGGTGGATTTTTTGGCTGCAGGGAAACCCATTGGTAGCAAATGGGTGTTTAAGAAGAAGATGAATGCATAAGGTAAGGTGGAGAAATACAAAACTCGGTTGGTAGAAAAAGGTTATTCCTAGGTGCCAGGAATTAATTTTGGTGATATTTTTTTCTCCTGTTTCCAAGGTAGATTCTATTAGATTACTTTTACCTATTGTTGTTGCTTTTGATTTTGAAGTAGAAAGAATGGATGTGAAGACAAAATTTCTTCTTAGGGATCTAGAATAATATTTCTACATGAAGCAATCTGAAGGCTTTGCGGTGAAGGGTGAGAAAGAACTGGTATGCAAGTTAAAAAAGTCCACGTATGGATTAAAAAAATCACCAAGGATGTGGTATCAAAAATTTGATACATTTATACGAGAACTTGGCTTCACTAGAAGAAAAGAGGATAATTGTGTGTATTTAAAATTAATTGATGACCGTGTTAATTATCTAGTCTATCATTTGGATGATATGTTGTTGATTGGAAATGACAAAGAAATTTTCCAAGGTTTGAAGACACAATTGTCCTCCAAATTCGACATGAAGGATCTCAGTGCTGCAAAATATATTTTGGGCATGGAAATTAAATGTGATAGGGAAAAGAGGAAGCACTGGTTAAACCAGAGGAAGTGTGTCGAGACAATACTATAGAGGTTTAATATGAAGGATATTAAACCGATGAAGGTTCCTATTCCCATAGGTGTAAAGTTATCTGCTGAACAATGTCCCAAGTCACAAGAAGAGGAAGAGGACATGTCTAATGTTCCATACAAAAGTGTAGTCGGTAGCCTAATGTATGCAATGGCCTGTACTAGACCAGACATTACATATGCAGTGGGAGTATTGAGAAAGTTCATGTCAAAACTAGGAAAGGAGCATTGGAAAATAATGAAGAAGGTTTTCAGGTATTTGCATGGCACTGTTGAGTATGGTTGTGATACTAAGGTAGGCCAGGATTGGATAGAGTTTTGGACATCCATGGCTTTGTTGATGTATACTGGGATGGATATATGGAGGAGATATACAAGTGCAGTATGTGTTTAACCTATTTGGAGGTGCATTCAGTTGGACGAGCAAGAGACAGTCTGTAGTGGAACTTTCAACTACAGAGGTAGAATACATGGTAGCCAGTCATGCAAGTAAGGAAACCGTTTGATTGCAGATATTGTGTTCAAGTATGGAGTTAGTACAACGAGTTATAAGGATAGATTGTGATAGCCAAAATGCAACTCTATTTGCAAAGAAACCTGCTTATCATTAAAAGACAAAGCACATTGATGTTCAGTATCACTTTGTGAGGGATATGGCTAAGGAAAAAAAGGTGTTGGTAGTAAAGGTGGACACTTTGAAGGGTACTGCAACTACATTTATGAAATATGTGAGTATTGAGAAGTTTTCTTGGTGTAGAGAAACGATGGGCATTGTAGGGCTGGACCAATGACTAATACCTCCTGTGACCCCTTGTGTGGAAAAGAAAACAACAAGTGGGAGAATATTGGGTGTGTCTTATATTATTTCCATGACTAGTCCCACGCATGAAGCCAAGGGGTTAGAGGGGGGGCGACCAGGCATCCCTTCGTTGTGTCGGGTGCAGTGGGGGGTTTTATGGGGGTGGTAGCCCCCATCTATGCAGTCTAGGATATCACCCTAGGAATTTTTATGTTGGACCCTATATTAGGTGCGCAGACCTACTTATGGTTTTGTGTATGAGTTTTTCACATGGTTTTGGGCATGATGGTTTTTTTCCCATGGTATCTTTTAGATTCGTTCAAGGGAACTACAATTATGTTCTAATATAGGGTTAATGGATTGGGGTTTATGGATGCTTAGACATGTATATATATGTCTTGTAACATTGAAAGGAACATAATGAAAAAAAAATCTAGTAGTCCTGGTTTTGGGATCCAGGGAAAAATCATTGTGAATATCTATTTTATGTTTTATGCTCTCACCATTGTTTATTTTTTGTTTTTAAGAATTCGTTTGCAGGTAATTTTTGTACAAGGTTAAAACCTATAGGAAAATGAAAGAAAAAAGGAAAGAGGAAAAAGGAAAGGAATAGTCTAGACATCAATGATAAAAATCCGTTAGAGAAACAATTCACAACCTTTTGTCAATGTTGGCTTTGGGTCAATTTTAGAGAGAGAGAGAGAGAGAGAGAGCTCCAAGAGAAGAGATAAAGCAAGTAAACAAAGGAAAGAAAAGGGGCAAGAAAATGAAAGAAAGGGAGCATAAGGAGAAAGTTGGATTGACAACTACAATAGGATTACATTGCAGGTAACAAGTTGCATGTCTAGATTCCTTGTTGAGATTTGGATGCATGGTACATGCATGTGGTTCCTTGAATTATTTGTTGTCATTGGTATGGAGATTTTCCTAGATTGAGAGTGGTTTAAGCATTACCTTGTCATTTCCTAGGTATCCATAATGTAGTGGGTTCTCTATCTAGATTTTTTATTGGTTCTTAGGTTCCCTATTGCCCGTGGGTTGGGATGGAATATCTAGAGCCATGGAAAAACTTGGGCTCCTTAGAGGATGTGGGTTGAAATGGTAGTTATCTAGAGCCCTATAACAACTTGGGTTCCTTGGAGGTTGTAGGTTGAAATAGTAGTCCCTAGAGCCCTGGAAAAATTGGGAAGAGACCAATCTAGTTTGGTATTAGTGATTTTTGAACTGGTTAGGTGAAATCACTGTGGTCGAGGGCTGAGGTGGTTTGGCCTCTGGAAGCCCTGGTTGGTTCTCTTTTTGTTTAACCCATATGATCCCACATTCATGTTTGGAATATGGAACTTGGGTGATTGTCTGAAAGAGAGATTTTTTTCAGCTCAATTTATGGTCAAGTGGTACATGGAACTCCTCGACTTTGTTGGCTTTTGCATATGTTAATATGAGTTATTCCCTTATTGTGATTGATGAACACATGTATTGGTTATTGTGTCGATCTTATAGATTATTTTTCATAGATTCTATTCTCGTTATATGAATAGTTATATGGTGTTCTATTGTTATGGATCTTGTTCATGATTGATAAGTAATTGAATGATTAATTGATGAATGGGTTAGCAAGTGTTGTTGCAACTGTTGGCTTATTGGGGCCTGACCCAAGTTCAAAGTTAATTTAGCCAAATAAATCTCGGTACTATTGGCCCTTTCGACAATAGTTTGCAGAGCGCGGATTGAGGTCTCACCCGAAGTAGTATGGGAGGGTGCTAGAACCATGTTTTCACACCCTGGAGATGTTTGATGAGTTCAAGTGGTTTGCAGTTTGACCCTGTGCGCAAGTTTCTTCACGCACTTTCCCATCCTTTGCCCCCTGATATATTGCCTTCGCGCAACCCTACTTAGGGGCTGATCATCACACTCTTTGTTATTACCCAAGATCTTGCTGGTATTCCAATGTTAGTTGATTATTTATAGCCTACTTGCGTGCTTTAAATTATACGTAACAACATAAACCATTCATACAGGTGCACGCAGTAAATAAACAATATATTTGCAAATTATATCAAGCATTCATTAACTTGAGAACAGATACACAAAATGATAACAAACTTCTCTTTATTAATTCCTTCCTCGGTTATAGACTGGACTCTGCCCTGCGCACTCAACTGCAGGGGTCCATGCACTTAGCTGTGGACTACTAGGCATCTGTGCACTCAGCTGTAGAGCCTTCTCCTACTCTACGACCTAAAGACAAACTTCACTTAGTTACTTAGACTCCTTACTCTCTCTCTCCCTCTTTTCCTCTATCTACTTAGAGCCTTGCTCTATTTATACAATCCCATGGTCCGCAGACCATGGGTAGGCCTATCAAACTGACATTACATTACAAAACTAGGGAGGAAAACCCTGTGACTCTATCATACTTTCGCTCTCCGCGCCCACAATTCACAGAGCTTTACAACAAGATTGGGTCAAAACTTGGGCTTTGAGCCCCAAAACATGCCTTGGGAGGGATTCCATGCCCAATGGGCCCCCAACACAAACATCATGACTCGCCCTCGAGTCACTCTATCGACACGACGATCTTTGCAGAGAGTCTCTATTAGGTTGTGTTATATTCTTTCCAGGTAGTTAACATGGGGTTTGAGGAGCACCGGTAACCCCTCTTTATGGGGTACGGGGAAGCGCCCTGGAAAATTTTGGTTTTCGACCCTATGTTAGGTTGGGCGGACCCACCTATGGTTTTGTGCATGATTTTCGCACATGTTTTTTGGACACTATGGTTTTTTGGTCCATGGTATTGGACGTGATGTTTTTCGGTCCATGGTATTGGATCCTTCGACATGTATAAATATGTATTATAACATTGAAAGGAACATAATGAAAAATCAAGCTGGTAGTCCTGGTTTTGGGATCCAATGGGAAAATCTCTGTGTATATGTGTTTCATGTGTTATGCTCTCGCATTGTTTATTTTTCTGTGTTTTAGAATTCATATGCAGGTAATTTCTGTATGGGGTTAAAACCTACATTTGGTATCGGAGTAGTTTTGGCTTCAAAGGGACGCCTTTATTGCTGAGGGGGTTTGCTCAGCACTGTGGTAGACCCTATTTAGTGGGAGATCTGCGAGATCGATTATGGAAGTGAAAGAAGATGGCAAGCAGTGGAAAGATAGAGATCGAGAAATTTAATGGTTAGAGTTTTGAGTTGTGGAAACTCAAGATGGAGGATCTGTTGGTGGATAAAGATCAGTGGATCACGGTAGATCTAGGTACTAAACCAACAGGAGTGTCCGATGAAGAATGGAAGAATTTGGATCAGAAGGTAAAGAGCACAATACAATTGTGTGTCTCAGATTCAATATTGCTGAATGTATCAGGGGAAGCTACAACAAAGGCTTTGTGGGACAAGTTAGGGACTTTGTACCAATCTAAGTCTCTGGAGAATAAACTGTTCCTATGGAAAACTCTGTATAACCTGAGGATGAAGATGGAGACTCGATGACAGAGCATCAGAACACATTTAATACTGTGATAAGTCAGTTAGCATATGTTTATATTAAAATTTCAGACGAAGATAAGTGCATCAATTTGTTGTGTTCTCTACCAGATTCGTGGGATAGTCTGGTTATTGCAATAGGTAGCAATGCAACTGCTTTGCAGTTTGATGAAATAGTCTCAGCCTTGCTGACGGAGGAGATGAGATGAAAAAATGTGGAGAGCCAAAAAGGTGATGCCTTGTTTGTACAAGGACGGTCCCAGAACAGAAACAAAAATACGTCATTGAGTGGGCGATCTAAATCTAGAGGGAGATCTAAATCTCCAGGAAAACTTGTAAAGGTGGTGTGCTGGAAATGCGGAAAGGAAGGCCACTTCAAAAGGGACTGTAAATCTAAAGCTCCTGACAAAGGAAAGGGATCTGATGAGGCTCCTTCTACAGAGGCGAAAACCACCTCAGATGAAGGTGGGGATGTGTACTTGGCTTCTTCAAGTACACATGTAGATCATGAGGCATGGTTGATTGACTCAGGTGCATCCTTTCACATCACTCCCCATAGAGAGTGGTTCTGTGAGTATGAGAAATATGATGGTGGTGATGTCTTCTTGGGGGATGACAGGAAGGCTAGAATCATTGGTCGTGGAAAAGTAAAGTTGAAGCTGCAAGGTGGAAGGGTTAGAACACTTTCGAGTGTTCTGCATATTCCTGCATTAGCCAGAAATCTGATTTCTGTTAGTAAGTTGGATGATGCAAGTGTAAAAACAGTGTTCAAGAAGGATGCCTGCAAGATGGTTCGGGGAGCATTGGTATTGATGCAGGGAGTTCGGATTGGAACTCTATACAAGCTGCAAGGTAGCACTGTTGTTGATGAGTGCAACAATTCCGTGGTTCCTAAAAGTGAAGTATAAAATCTAGTGGTCTTTGGAGAAAATACCATGCTATGGCATCAAAGGCTTGGACATATTGGAGAGAAGGGCCTTCGAATACTTCATATTAAAGGTATGAGTAATAGCACTCTAGATTTTGATTTCTTTGAAAATTGTGTATACGGGAAGCAGAATTGGGTGAGTTTCCCCTCTGGTGGTAAGAGGGTGAAACATATATTAGAGCTTGTGCACAGTGATGTGTTTGGACCTGTGAAGGTTCCATCACTTGGTAAGTCTGTGTACTATGTATCATATATAGATGACTTCTGAAGGAATACATGGATATATTTCCTTAAGAAAAAATTTAAAGTCTTTGATAGGTTTAAATAATTTAATGCTCTAGCGGAAAACCAGATAGAGAAAAAGATAAAGGTGCTGAGGACAGATAATGGTGGAGAGTTTTGCAGTAAGGAATTTGAATAATTCTGCAAGAAGTGTGGTATATCACGGCAGATGACTACTCCATATACACCTCAGCAAAATGGAGTTGCAAAAAGAATGAACAAGACGTTGATGGAAAGGGCGAGAAGCATGCTCAGTGGTGCCGGGTTAGGATAGGAATTCCAAGCAGAGGTGGTGGATACTGCATGTTACGTGGTCAATAGGTCGCCTTCATCAGTGTTGGAGGATAATACTCCACAAGAGGTATGGATTGGTAAGAAACCCTCTCTTTCACATCTAAGGGTATTTGGATGTGATGCATATGTACATGTTCCAAAGGAGAAAAGAACAAAGATGGATAGTAAATATGAAAAGTGCATCTTTATTAGGTATAAGGATGGTTTAAAGGGTTATAAGCTTTGGAACCCAGTAACAAGGAAGACCAAGATTGGATAGAGTGTTGCATATTCATGGCTTTGTTGATGCAGACTGGGCTGGAGATCTAGATCAGAGAAGATCTACAAGTGGGTATGTGTTTAACCTATTTGGAGGTGCAGTCAGTTGGATGAGTAAGAAACAATCTATAGTGGCACTGTCAACTACAGAGGTAGAATACATGGCAACCACTCATGCAAGCAAGGAATCAGTTTGGTTGTAGAGATTGTGTTCAAGTATGGGGTTAGTATAGGAAGCTATAAGGATAGACTGTGACAGCCAAAGTGCAATTTTCTTGGCAAAGAACCCCACATATCATTCAAAGACAAAGCATATTGATGTTCAGTATCACTTTGTGAGGGATATGATAGAAGACAAAAAGGTGTTGCTGGTAAAGGTGGACAATTTAAAGAATACTGCAGATGCATTAACAAAATCTGTGAGCTCTGAGAAGTTCTCTTGGTGTAGAGAGACAATGGGCATTTCAGGGCTGGAAAAATTATTAAGGTCTCTTGTGGCCCATTATGGAAAGAAAACAACAAGTGGGAGAATGTTGGGTTGTGTTATATTCTTTCCACGTAGTTAACAAGGGGTTTGAGGGGCACCCGTAACCCCATTTTATGGGGTCCGGGGCAGTGCCCCAGAAAATTTTGGTTTTGGACGCGATGGTTTTTGGTCTATGGTATTAGATGATTTGGCATGTAAAAATATGTATTACAACATTGAAAGGAACATAATGAAAAATCAAGTTGGTAGTCCCGGTTTTGGGATCCAGTGGGAAAATCTTTGTGTATATGTGTTTTATGTGCTATGCTCTCGCATTGTTTATTTTTATGTGTTTTAAAATTTGTATGCAGGTAATTTCTGTACGGGGTTAAAACCTACAATCCCTCCAACTGTTCTCAAATTGTGTAGAGGTTAGCAGCACATTGAGCTGTTGTTTGTTGGATCTATTGCATACGTTGTTCCGAGACCTCTGTGTCTGAGGTGCTCCTCTACATCAATGTGTGCATCCCCTATATGTGCACGATCTTGCCTTCGATGTCTACTGTGATGGTGAAGGCCTCGTCAATCCAAGGCTAGAGGCACTCTTTGAGAACTGCCTCCTTATGTTGTGCCGTGTCCACTTGCTCCTTCGGTGCTTTAGCTTACTGCATCCTCACAAGCCACTGGGTGAGGACCATTTTCTGCACAGTTCCTCGGACACTGTCATACTGCTATTGGAGTTCTCATGCCTCTGTCTCTAAGCGCTGGAGGTTGGGGTCCTCCTGAAGAGTTGTGAGGACCTCAAGTGATTCTTCCAACATACTGGTGAAGTCTCACACTGCACCTTCGATTTCCTCCAATATCGCAGTGATAGTGCTAGTTTGCTATTCTCTGACTTCTAGCGGAGTGGATGGTTGTGCCTTTAACTACAGCTCGACGATTTGAAGATTCAGCTCCAGCTAAACCTTGGTCATTTCCTCCCTGGCCTCGTGGACTCCTGCTGCTAACCTGTGGATCCACACCTCTGTTGGTAGATCTACTAGGATGGCCAGCTCCGGGATGCTTCGGAAACCGTCACCTATCATCTGCACCAGCTGTTGATTTTGCGACACCAATTTGTCGCACTACAAGCTAAGTTGTTCCATATTTATCTTCTGCTCACTGAGGACTTGGAGCACGTGGCTCTCCCTAGCGCACATCTCTACTGTTATCCCATCCTATAATAGATATAATGTCTCACGCAGAAGCGCAGCTAGATTAACACTGAGACCTTTCATTGTGCTAACTGAAAACTTGTCGGCCTCATTCAATGTCACCAGAGCCCCTTCTGGCAAGACTATTGTGTTCGTCATCTGCACCTACAACATTTGCTCTACTGTTGTGGATCCAACTGCGAGGTTGGTTGAAAGGGTAACAACCTGAGGGGGGGCATGCTTGTAAATCATACAACTACGCTCTGAGGGCCCCCAACACAATCTGGTTCTCCTGAATGAGATCTTGGAGAGCCTCATTTGTGACATAGTGCACTGTCTCACCGATGTCATGCAGATCACCCTCAGTTAGGGTGATGAGATCAATGCACAATTTCAAAGCGTTGACCTTCTTCCGCGATCCTGCCTGTTCTGCTAGGTGTTGGTGCTTCAGCTGTGTGGACGCGGTTTGTGGGTCCGTGCCTCGTCCTTCTGTTTTTTCTTTCTCTGTTGCTTACCATTGCGAAGGCATTGTTTGGCCCTTGGTTGCCTTCACAGCTATTTCCTGTGCTGCTACTGCTACTACGGCCTTTTCCTACTCGGCTGCTTTTTGTGCCACATCTCGTGCTACCCGCACTTCTACTGTTACTATTTCCTTTCTTCGTTTTTCAGCCAACTAGGCAATGCGCAGCTTGACATCATCTTTCTTCTTTTGCGTTACCGACTTCTTGAGTTTTGCAATGCTGGGGCATGCCATTCCAGCGGCCATGCCTCCAAGACATTGAAAATTGTGTCGTAAGTGGCTACAAAAGGTAGCTTTGTCCACTACTTCGTCGGATCCTTGCACGCCTTGATATATATGTTGTGCATGTCTGCCTTAAATTCTGCAAAACTCGGTGGACTATTGTAAACCATGGATGAAAACCGTGGCTTACGGTTGATCCACATTCAGATGTTCATCTCCATGAGTACGCAGAAGATCTTACTATCGCATATCCTTGTAGCATCCTTCATGGCCCAAAGCGAAGCATACTTCGTGGCCTCCCGTAAATCTCTGTCAATTATGGGGAATTGACTGTCCTTCAGCAATTCTCCTGCTACAAGCACTATGGACAACAACAACCATGCATAGTGGAAGGTTTTACCCTACTCCCGGGCTTCGCAAAAATTCTCTAAAAATTCCGTGCAAAGGAATTCGAACCAGTTAAACTAGACCCCCTCTGTGCACTGCTCAACCAATGCAACCACCGGTGCAGGTACCTCGTCTGCGCGGCACTTGCGCATAACTTTTCCTGTGAGGATTTGGGTTGCCATGCGTACTACTTTGTCCTTGATGTTGGAGATGGCATAACCCCTCTTCTTATTTTCCAACTTGTACTTCTTCTTCATGGCCTCCGCAATGGAAAAATCACTGCCCTTTCCTTCTGATATCGTCACAAGGTCCTCTCCTTTGTATGGAAGCCGGGAGACCCAATGAATTAAGTCCATCGTGATGGGGATGGGCTCCTCCAACCATAAACACTCATCATGCACTAGGCAGAGCATTTTTCTGATGACGAAAATGGTTATTGGGGCGCGGTGGAAATGCGACACCCAGAGTAGGTTTAGCAGCCCGACCTTTTCTACTTCGCGCAACCACTTTCGCAGCTCTAATGTTGTCACCACCCTCACGGTGTTCTACTTCATGAGGTTTCTGGTATCTAGGTGAGGGAACTTCTCGTGGTCAGCGAGGTCCCAATCTTTGAATTTCATGCTCGGCACTCGGCCTAGGTGTGTGCCTTCAAACATAATGCCATTTCGGAGGAGTGGGGTTTGGAGTGAGTTCTTGTTCTCGTCCAGGTCCTTGGGAACTTTGGCCTTCCCTTTTCACAGGGGGACATAGGCAGATAGTTTTGTCACAGAGTGCCTAGGCTAAGTATCCACCTCCATGCCTCCATCTTCTTCTTCTATGATGGTAAGATCATGCAAATCTTCCTCTTCTTCATATATTTCTATAGTGACAGCTTTCCCTTTCTCCTCCATCGACAATTTGCTGCACAGCGGGTTCCGCAGGGACATGTGTACGGGAGCCATTGCTTGTTTATCCTTCTTAGGTCTTTGCATGCGTGGTGATTTTGGGATCTCTTCCACAATCTCGACACCTTTTGGAACATCCCCCACAGTTAGGGCCTGCACAGCCTCGCCGATGGTTACTTTTGCTATCCCCATACCATCCTTAGTTTCCGTCATTGTATTTGTGTTGTAATCGATCACTCGCAAACTCAGGGGCTCAATAAATTCTTGGCTCACAACACTCATCGTCCTGCTCAATCGCTCAATTTACAAATGACCAAGTGTTGTTTGCTAGGTAGCCCTTTGTATTTTATAGCACTTTTTGAATTTGAATTCGACCGTTCCCCCCAAATCCGGTTCATTAATTCTCCCTTGGTGGCATATTTTCCCAAATCTTGCCCATAAATCACGTCTTAAATGCCTGGCGCCCACTCCATTTGGCCTCAAGCTAAGCATCCCATCATCAATAGTGACTTCAATGATCACTTTTTGGCCAACCCGCGCCGCAACGCAACCCCTCATGCGTGGTCCCAGACCTTGTGACTCTTTGCTTCCACACACATCTCTAAAATCGCACAACTCTTGGGCAGAATAGTTTATAGTCCCGTGCTCCCTTCCAACTTCTTGGAGCACTAAGATTGTTCTTCCCTCAGCTGGTCAGGTGGTCACACCACCCGTATAGAGTTCCATCTTGTCCTCTATCATGGCTCCTAGAGAATCCCCACCTTTTATTGTTATTGTCTGCATCTTGCACTTCACCATTTGCAACGAGCTACCCTGGTCACTATGCTTAGCAATATGCGGTCCAAGCCAAGGCATCATACTGATCAATTCACAATAATAGGCCTTAACCCTGTCATCATGATCGCATGCCTCCTGCCTTACCACTCTGGTCTTTTTCTCGAGAGAATGTTTCTTTATTTCGTCCTCCATCATCTTGACTTTCGTGTCCATCAAAGCACTTTTCTTCCTTCACCGTACCCTTTCCTCTTCAAGTTTGTGGAGTCTAAGGTTTCCCTGTTGGATTTCTTCCTCAAGTCCCATGCGTTTTGTTTCTTGCGGTTGTGTGATCCCTCCTTTTAGGACTTTGCAAGCCATTGTATCTACGAGTACTACTCTGTGCGGACTAGGCTTTGCATGCTCCATAGGGATTACAGCATCTGTGTCATACTTCAACTTTGGAAGTGCCCACACAGTCAAGGTTTTTCACATGGCCCTATAAGCCCTTAGAACTGCTGGTACGCACAGGTCCCAGTCAGTGTGTTTCACAAGGTGGACCACATTCAGTAGATCACATACTTTGTCAAAGGCTTCCATGCATATAATATTTGGCATGCTTGGTCTTATCATACTTCTTGGTCGTCATTTGCGCCATTGTCTTTCCCACTCCTGTTTGTCATTCGTGTTTCCTATCATGAGGATGGTGTGCGTTCGTGCAAGTTGCACACCATATGCCTATACCCATCTGGACAGGTGGGAACGTGGGCTATTTCATTCATCATATCTGGCTTTCATCCACATCTGAGGTTTTCCAAACTATATGCACATCATCCTTTTGCATTTGCACCAGTCCTCAAAATTCTACTAGTGCGTACCCCACCACCTTGTAGGCATAGCACACAGTACCCATTTCAAAGCATCAAACCGTTGTTTTTCTAGAAATTATTTTTCAAATTTGTTCAGGAAATCATCCACCTCGCTCAACCCATCATACATAGGCAGATCTCTTACCTCTATTTCCATGCAGTGCAGTGACCTTGTCATCGTGTTATAGTTGAGCGTGGTTACCTCGTGTAACAAGTTCTACCATCACTCTATTTCCTCATGTGAATTTGAAGTGTAGGAGCTTTCACACTCCCACGAGATTCTGTCATCCACTGTTGGATTTACCCAGTCCTGCTCCTGCATAGTTATATTGTAGATACAGTCTAGATCATCATCACTATTGTAGTCGCACATCAACTCTGTGTAACGCAATCCTTCTGTAGGGTCTAAAGGTACCACTATGCACAATGACTTTTTCTCAAAAATCATCTTGCTCTTATTTAGATTTATCACTCCATTCATGTCAGTGGCCCAATCTATTCCCAGTAGCGCGAGATAGGGATTGCTGTCATCAACAATCTCTATCACTTCAAAATCTGCAAGTGCGCTCGCACCTTCGATATCTACCGTTATTCCCTGCAACCTTCCGATAGGTGGGATCTTTTACTGGTTCACCATTCACAATTGAATAGGAGACCATTGTAGCATAGGCCTACCCATGTGCTCCCATGTCTGCTTTGGCAGGACGTTCACATCCGATCTTAGATCCAAAATCACTTGATCCATTTCATATTCCCCGATCTGTGCGGTCAATCTCATCTCTCTTCATATTCGCATTGTGTGCTTCCCAAGCTTCCAGACTACCCACGATTCTCCTGACATGGTCCCAGCACATCTAGTGATGAGTTCTTGCAGTCCCTTTATAGCTTTGCTATTGCGCAGCAGCTTCATGCATGTCTCCAAAAGGGTAGTGAGCATTGATGGGTCCATTTCCAGTTCCAATTTGTCTTTACTACCTGAAGTGGATGCCTTCGCGAAGCTCTTCTTAGCTTCCATGAATGTTTCCTTAGCGCGCTCTAAATCAAATTCTGGTTCCTTTGTTGGAGCCTTACAAACCTAGGCACTCTCTTCGGGATGCTTGCCTTTGTCATCTGCTATCGTAATACCATTTTGAAGCATGATATTTACATTTGGGTCTTCCTCTCATGGCTAAGACCTTATCATTTGCAGGTTATGAGCTGGGGGAGGTTGGAGTGCTCCTTTATCGCACAAGCTTGCTATCAGCATAGGACAGTCCTCTGTCTCATGATCAAATTGGGAACAATATAAGCATGATGGTCTCATCAGATTTGTACAATCGCGGGCATAATACCCCAGTCCTCCGCAATTGTAGCATATCAGTTGTCCGCGGCCTCTTCCTGGTCCCATTCCACCTTGACCTCGTCTGCACCCCTGAAATCTAGTGCGCGCTATCCCTGCATTTTGATAGAGGGCTTGTGTTTTGGTCTAAACTCTATAGGTAGGAGTATGATCCATCATCAGTTCATAACTTCTACAAGTGTGCTCATCGTGGCCTACTGACCTACAAAAATTATAGAACAACTGTTGGGAAGTCTACGTATACTTCTGTAATAGATGGCAGTTATTTGTAGCATGCTTTCCTCTTATCTAACAAATCATGCACCATAATGTAGGCACCACGCTTAGTCGTTCTTGTGCCTCCAGTCTTAATGGAATTGGTCCTCCTCTCACCAGGTAGTTCGTGAATACTAGACAATGGTCCTTGTCATGTCCCTGGCCTTTGTACTTTACACACCATACCTCCTCGCACGCTTCTAGATGAGCTGTCCTCTCTTGTTTCAAACTCTGCATCTCAAGGCACAAGTTTTCCAACTGTCCGTGGATCTATTGGACTCCCAAGTTAGGATCTTGTATCAAGTTCTCATGCAGTCTCATTGTGACATGCAAGGCCTCGGCCTGAGTGGATAGCTTTTGTTGTGATAGTGCATTCCTTAGATGCGGTGCTAGCGATGCTACAAACCATGTGCGGTGTTGCCCATTTGTCAAGATCATGTTGGCTTCACGAATCATACACTTCAGTATCTGATCCAACTCCCATGGGGTCTTGCCTGGAAGCATCATGCTTTCCTTAAATCTGATGATCGACTATGTCTCTGATTTTGGCCTACTAAATTCCTTGTTTAGCGCAGCTTGGATATCCGTGATACCTGCATTCGGATTACCATTGGAGTGCTTAATGTACCACGTTAGTGCATGATCTTGCAGAGTGCTCACCAACATTGCTTTCTTTATATTGTCATCCGTGACTCCCTGTGCTTCCCATACAGCCTTTACCACGAACCAAAACTTGTCTGAATCTTCATTCCCTACTCCTTTGAAAACTGACAATTTTATCACGCTTGCCATTTTGAATTGTGGTGGTGGTGGAGGTGGGGTGGGAAAAAACGAGGGTGAAGATGGTGAAATTGGCGGTGGTGTAGGTGGAAGTGGTATGCGCAGAATTCGTTGCTTTATCAAACTGATTGCACTTCTTGGTGACACTTTCACGAGATCTTCCTCGCTTTCTCGCGGAGGTGAAATCAAAGGGCTAGTTTCTAGTTCTGCGCTACCTTCGTTTCTGTAGATCCTCCCACTTCGCGTAGCCCCAAACATCAATTTATTCTCATAACCCACTTTTCACACAATAGCATTTTAATCCAAGTGTTCAAAGATTTAACATAATTACCTTGCGGTCCTTTGAGGAAGCGTCATTTTGCCTTGCTATAGCTGACTAAAGTATCTACCACAAACTCGGTGATAAATCCTCCTATAATTCGATCAAGCCAGTGATCCACAGTGCATGCGACCTTATCTTCTGATGCTTCCAGTCTACGCACCAACTCTAGAGTCCACATAATAGGTTTGTCGAGCCTACACCTTCCTTGACTATCTGCTAGCTTCGCGATCCACTCATACAACTCAGAGGGGAAGGATGCAAAGAAAATTTCATGGATTTCCGTATATAAGTAGCAATCTAACCACTCTTCCTTTGATAATCACAGATTCATGTTTTCCTGCACTGCAAACTTGTGAATCTTTCTTTCCAACCACTCTTCAATTCCTTTCTTTTTCAGATTCCAGTGATATGACATCAAACATATCTATGCAGATCCTAGTCCCGGTAAAGGAAACATTTGTTGGCTTATTGGGGCCTGACCCAGGTTCAAAGTTAATTTAGCCAAACAAATCTCGGTACTACTGGCCCTTTCAGAAACAGTCCATGGAGCACAGACTGAGGTCTCACCTAAAGTAGTATGGGAGGGTGGTAGAACAAGGTTTCCGCACCTTGGAGATGTCTGATGAGTTCAAGTGGTCCGCAGTTTGACCTTGCGCGTAGGTTGCTTCACGCACTTTCCCGTCCTTCGCCACCTGATATATTGCCTTCACGCAGCCCTACTCAGGGGCTGAGCATTGAACTCTGGATTATTACCCAAGATCTTACTGGTATTCCAATGTTAGTTGATTATTTTTGCCTACTTGTGTGTTTAAATTACACTTAACAACATAAATCATTCATACAGATGCACACAGTAAATAAATAGTATATTTGCAAATTATATCAATCATTCATTAACTCGAGAATAGATACACAAAATAATAACAAACTTCTTTTTATTAATTCCTTCCTTGGTTACAAACTCGACTCTGCCCTGCGCACTCAGCTGTAGGGGTCTTTGCACTTAGCTGCGGACTACTAGGCCTCTGCACACTCAGTTGCAGAGCCTTCTCCTACTCTACGACTCAAAGACACACTTCACTTAGTTACTTAGAATACTTCCTCTCTCTCTCCCTTTTTTCCACTATCTACTTAGAGCCTCACTCTATTTATACAATTCCATGGTTTACGAACCATGGGTAGGTCTATCAGCCAACAATACATTACAAAACTAGAGTGGACAACCCTGTGACTCTATCATACCTTCATGCTTCACACCTGAAATTCGCGAAGCTTTACAACAATATTGGGTCAAAAATTGGGCTTTGAGCCCCAAAACATGCCTTGGGGGGGATTCTATGCCCAACAACGACTGTAGAAATTATGATGTAGATTTACAACTTCTTGTGAAGTTTTAATCAAAATCACAATGCGCAAACCTACTCTAATACTTTGCGGACATTAATTCAAAATTTAGAAAAAATATATCAAACATGTAATAAGAAATCACACACATTCAAATAGTATTTTTCTTGAGGAAAGAAAACTGCTGGAAACCCCAATACCTACTTGCATTAATATGATGAATAGAGATGTATTGCAATTTCTTTTCTCAACTGAGCACAACCTACAAGTGCATAACCTATACCTCTGCTCACTGGGAAGCTCTAAACCATACTAAGTCAATTTCTACCTCTGCTTAAGCCCTATTTCCTTAAGCAATTCCTTGAGGAATTAGGCCCATATTATGTAGGAATTTCTCCAAAATGGATTTCACAATTCCTCAGGTTGATCACCAGGTTGCATGTAACTCTTGTACACTTTGGAATAGTCTACAATTGATGTTACATTTCCTTGGAATATCGACCTCAATTGGGTAACTCTAATTCTATACATTAACTAGATAGTTTGGGCTGATTGATCAATTAAATGGATGACCACTGAGTTTGACAAAAGTCCCACGACACAACTAACCTTCCACTAGTTACTCCAACAATTGGAACTAGTCTAACTGAAAACAACTTGAGATAATTGAATTTGATTGCTACAAATTAGAAATTAAACATGCTTAACTGAACTCTAACTCCTCCAACTCGAATTTACTAAGTAAACTAGGTGACACAAAGCATGTCACACAAGTTACCTGCATCCATGGTGTTTGTTGATGTGGACATTCAAATTTTCTCAATTTAATCAAGGGAAAATCAAATTAATAATTTTTTGCTGCATTTTTCAACACTCCCTCTCAGCAAGAAAGGGATTATCAATAACCCTTATCTTGCACCTATGGAAATCAAACTTCCCTCTTTACAAGGACTTTTTCAAAATGTCAGCATCTTTTTCCTTTGTTTGAATGTATTGCATCAACATTATCTGCCTCTACAAAGTCATTTAAATGGTGATAACATATATCTATATGCTTGGATCGGTTGTGAAAAATAAGATTCTTAGAGATCTTGATGCAACTCTGATTATCACAATAGATCACATTTGGATCCATCATCTCACCAAACAATCCAACAAGTATCTTTCTCATCGAGATCACCTCACATGTTGCTTGAAATACAACCATGTATTCTACTTATGCTGAGTTGAGCACCACATATATTTACTTCCTACTGTACCAGGAAAAAGATGTAGACCCAACAATAAAAATTCCACCTGATGTACTCTTTCAATCTGATGGACTCCCTGCTCAATCTGCATTTGTGAAGGCACACAAATTCAATCCCTTTTTCTGTCTGTACCATAGTACAAACTGGATAGTGCCTCTGAGGTATCATAAAACATGCTTAGCTGTCTTCCATAGCTTGCCTCAGCTAGTTTACTGCTTAGCTCATATCTGGTCATGTGTTCACAAGATACATGAGTGAACCCACTAGCTTCCGATAAATGGTAGCATCCACTTCTTCACCTAAAGTAGTATCCTCCTTCCTCCATTTGGTCACTAGAGGTGTCTCCATGTGTTTGCAAATCTCCATGAGGAAACTATGTAGTATCTTATTTGCATACTTTCCTTAAGAGACAAATAGTTCTACATTGCCTTTCCATACTTCCAACCTGAGGAGGTAGTCCATGAGACCTATGTTCTTCATTTCAAACTCCCTTGAAAGGTCCTCCTTGCAAGATCTGATCAGCTACTCATCACCATTCAAAATCAAATCATCAAAATATAAGACAATATTCAACAATTTACCTTCTACCAAGATATGATAGAGGTTTGCATCCACTTCATTCTTTGTGAAGCTCAAACTGGTGAGATAGCTATCGATTCTCATGTACCAAGCACGAGGTGCTTGTTTGAGACGGTACAATGCTTGCTTAAGTCTGCACACATGAGACTCCCAATTAACTATCTCAAAGCCTTCTGGTTGCTAGACGTAGACCTCCACCTCAATAACTCCATTGAGAAATGTTTTTTTTACATCCATCTGGTGGATCTTCCACCCCATCTATGCACCCAGATAAAGAATTGATCTAATGGATGAGTACATTGCTACAAGAGAAAAGGTCTACTCATAGTCAATCCCATAAAATTGAGAGTACATTTTGGACACAAATTTGGCCTTATAATTCTATATGCTTTTGTTTGCTTCCTCCTTCACCTTGAGGATCCATCTCGAACTCACAATTGATTTATCTGTTGGTCTTAAGACCACTTCCCAAACAATGTTATTTATAATGGATTCATATTCCTCCATGTTATAGACATTTTTGTGCCTAACAGCATGAAGCATGAAATGTCAATAATCTAAGGGATCCAAAGTCCCTAAACATGTTGTTCCTACCCCTAGAGGAACAAGGTCAGCAAACCACAGCACTGAAAATCAGTTCTCCACCTAAAAACACTCAAAAACAAGCTATTTCTGGATCATGTCAGCTGCTCCACTGAGCATCTGCGCTGAATGTCAACTGCTCCACTCTGTACCTGCGCTGAATGTCAAAAGAAATGAAGGCTACCTGCGCTGGGCGAGATTGGCCAAGTGGCACAGTCATTCTGCAAGGTGTCAAATGCCCAGGAAGCTTCCAAAATGACACTTGGATCAGGGAATTCGCCTTGTGATGAGTAAGAGGATCTAGATCTCCAAGTGGAAGCAAGAAACTCCAAGTGGACTCAAGAACTGAAGTATAACTGAAGTGGGAGAGGACACTAGTCAGCTTCATGCCAGCCTCAAGCTGACTCATCCTTTCTCCAAATCTCCTATATATAGAGCTCTCTCATGAGGTCTAGGGAGGCTGGAATCTTGTGAATGTAAGGAAGTGCTGTTGGTTTGTGGATAAAACTATTGGGTGATTGCTTTGAAGGAGGTGAAGAGGAGATTTCTTTCTGCTGGGAGGTGTTGCTGGATTGGGCCTATTATGGTTGTAACACTCTCAGAACTTTACTTCTTCTATTAATAAAGTATTTGAGGTTCTTCTATATGCATGTGTCTCTATGGTGAATTGATGCTTGTATATTTGATTTATTCTAATCCTTGAATCAGTTATGGATGTATGCTTCTTGTAGTTTCCTTTCTTTGTGCTTTTACAGGATCTTTGTGTAGCTGGGCCGGTGAAAGAGCAAGGAGCTAGGAGCAAGCAGCAAAGAGGGAAGATTGGATCAACCATTAGCGGAAGATAACGGTTAGTGGATCCCTTTTCTCTTCTCTCTCTCATCTCATAAAGAAGTAATCTTGAATAGCTTTGCTTTGATTGTTGCTGAGGTACTATCACCCTTAGAGTGGGATAGGGTCATTCCGTATTGGATACTTTTCCCAACAACAAATTGGCGACTCCACTGGGGATCGTATCTTGTTGGTTGTTTGTGTTTTTGCTATTCATTTCATAAACAAAGGGAGTACCGAATCGAACTGTGTTTGAATCATTCAAATGCAAAGTAGAGGGCAGCTACTCTAGCTCAGTTTCTGGGCAAGTTTATGATTTGAAGAGCTGATCCACAAGGACTCTAATAAGCTCTTAGTGATAGCTTTTCATCCTCCTTGTCATCCCTTAGTGTGTCCTTGACTGATAGCTTCTGATTTGAGCAAAAACTGTGAATTTTTGAGCAATCTGTGACCCGGAAACCACCAGAAACGAAAGTTTCGTTCTTCAGTGCAGGCTGTACAAAGGCTGTTTGCATTTCAGCGCAGTTCCCGAAGGGGCTACCTACGCTAAAGGTCAAACAGGCAGTGTCCCACCTGCGCTGGACCAGTCTTGCCTTGTGCTACTGGGGTTTCCTGCTGTTTCTTGCCTTGTTTTTGCTGTTTGTTACCAGTCAGTGGGCCTATCTGAAACCAACTTTCCTTGTCACTATTCCGCCTCAGTTGTATAAAGAAACTGTGTTTGTTCTTTGTGTATTTCTTGTACATTTACAGTTTCCCATAACGAAAGTGAACTAGTCTTGCTGTGGCCTCTTAGATCTAGACCTGTGATAAAGTGTCGTTTTGATCTTAAGAGTTAGTTTGTTTGCTGTTCATAGCTGATTGGGCTTTTGCTTTCGTCATTTGGTTTGAATTTATATATTTCTAGTGTCGAAACAAGTAAATCTTAAGGTGTCTTTTGATTTTGGACAAGCTTGTTTGCTTTCACTTGAAATTGAATTCAAAATTATACAACAGCTTTCTTTTTGCATTACACCAACATTAAGAAAGAGAAAAGAAATACTTGCATTTTTTGCATTTTGCATATAAGTTTGTATGTTGATTTAAGGAAAAAGTGCATTAGCGAGTGCTCTTTGATCTGTGTGAAAAGATTTTGTCTCTCTTTTCCCTCAGTAGTTAAGATTTTCATAAGTCGAAAAGATTGAAAAAGCTTGCTTCTCATCTTAGACTGCATTTAGGAATTTGTATCAATACATCTCGTGGTGAACCTTGAAAGGCAAACTTTAAAAAGATCAACTTAAAATATATTGAATGAACCTAACAACGCTTTGAAACATAACGCAAACATCTAGAGGTCTAAGCTAGAGACGTGTTCCGGCGTCGTTAAACGTAGTGACTGTCGATCTCGACGAAGGTGGGTGATTCCTCCTGAGAGTCGGTGGCACTAATACGGACTTGTGCTCCCACGTACCGTCGCGTATATATTGGGAGACCCCTATAGGAATAAAGCCTTTATCCATAGGAAACCATGTCGGCCGCTCTACTGATCGCAATGCAGTGAACACAGCATTCACGAAGATCGACCACTCGTACCGTAAAACGTATTCTGTGGTTTTGCGAAAGGTTTGGCACACCCTCTGCCTAGATCTCCAGAGCAGTTTCTTTTGGCCTTTTTCAAACTCTATAACTGAAAAAGTCCAACCGAGCATTTGTCACTTCGGGCTCGTTAATACATCGAAGGAGACTAGAGTCATCTTTAGCTTTTTCTCGACTCTTAAAAAGTGAAAAAGAAAGTTGTGTCTAAAAGCGTCTAATAAAATTCATTCAATTCGGAAACACGAATTTCCCCTTTTAATATTTTAGTTAATCGAGTAATCCGCAATCGTGGAAGAAAGTCAATTGAAACCCTGTCGTTCGCGGAGGCTTACGAGTCAACCGTCTTTGTCCCCGGAATCGAAAACAGTACGGGCAAAGCGAACTCGTTTAACCGGTTCAAAATCTCCTTTGAAAGTTAGAACAAGTGTTCCAACTACATCTGAGGTTCCGGTTACTCCTAAAATTTCTGGAAACCCTGCCTCTATAGAAGAAGTTCAACAGCCACAGAAGGACAGTAATAGTGATCCTAGTCTGGGGGCAAATACTTGTTTAACTGAACCAGTTCCATCTGTAACCGGTCCAGAAAGTTTTGTTCCCCAAACAACTGTCGCTGTCGAAACAACCACTTCTTCGGCACCAGAAATATTTTACGGACCTGACGGTCTTCCTCTTCCACCGGGTTTGATTGCGATAGAGGAAATTACAGAGGATCCGCAAGCTAGTACTCCAACTCATTTTGGAGTAGGGGTCACTCTCTTTCCTTCATCAGAGGTAAATTCACCACAAGTGGAAGTCCCTGTAGAATCGCTAGGCAATCTATTGGATAGACTTAAAATGTCTGAACAACCGTCATCATCTAGGACTGTGTCAAATGACACAGCGACAGCAGAAGCCCCTGCCGTCACTCCAACGATGTTTGCCGGCATACCAGCTGTCCCAACTAGCTCTCAACGGCTAGAAGGAGTCCACCAAGGGACTATTTCGACAGTATGGTCTGTTCCAGTTTGTTCATCCGGAGTAATACCCGGTAATTCTTATGTTGAAACTCGACAGATTGACCCTCATGGAGGTCAATTTGGGCCATCTAGTCCTCAAGGACTAACAATCCCTCTGAGTTCCGGATTGCTACCATATGGGGGGCAGTATGCCTTTTCATTACCTCCTCCGGGAGGATATCCATATGGCAGTTCTCAACAATATTCTGGTTATACTGGAATTGCATCAAGTAGTTGGGTACCTATGCTACCTCAACAACCAAGGATTGTATATTCTATGCAACAGTGTGTACCTGTGACGAACATCCCAACCACCCCGGCTATTGTAACCGTGTCGCAAGTTCAAGCGATACCTGTTACATGTCAACCTCAGATTTCTCAGGTTGTAATGCAATAGTCGCTTGACCATGGGTCACAACCACAATCGCCAACTGGTGGGACGACACAAGTACAAACGGGTACAATTACCCCACACCTTGGTCCAATGGTTAGCATGGCGCAACAGAACATGGCGTCACAACCATGGCTTGTACAATACCAACAACCGCAGTTCCAGCAAGTGTACCAAGGTTCTGAGCAACAGATCTTTGCGAACAGTGGACAACCGTATATCCAAAACGGTCAAAACCAACCACTTTACAGTGGTCAAGTCCACCAGCCGTATCAGTCATACCAACATCATTTACATTATGCTGGTATGCAAAGACCCACTGCTCAGGCGATTCCATCGTACCCTGGTTACGCTTCGCCTAACCTGAATCAACAGTTACCATTCGTGGCAACTTTAGAGTTACCCGATTTACACCGTTTAACCAACGATATGATTGCTTATGCCCCTTGGTGGCCAGTGATTCCTCATAAACTTCCATCTGACATTCCTAAATTCAATGGAAATCCAGGTGAAGACCCGTCGAATCACGTGATGACTTTTCATCTGTGGTGTTCGTCGAACACCCTTAACGACGATTCGATAAGACTTCGCCTTTTTCAGAGGACATTGACAGGTCCAGCGGCTAAATGGTATATTGAATTGCCAAGAGCCTCTTTCGACAATTTTAGTTCCCTAGCCACGACTTTCTTAACCCACTTTCAATTACCGATAAGGTATGAAACGGGAACAGAAATATTAACCAACTTCAAACAGAAAACTGCTACCCATATATCGGATCATATACATGAGTGGCGTCGTCGTCGTAGGATGGTGAAAACATATGTTCCCGATCAACTATTAGCTGAATGGTTTATAAAGTCGTTACTTCCGGCTATTACGGAAGATGTGGCCAAGGGGGGAGTCGTAACAGAGGAGCAAGTTATTGCTCGTGCACAATATTTGGACTTAGTTTATACTCAGTCCGGCACACTATATGACAAAATACCTGACGCCCCTAGACCAGATTTTTCAATTCCTCCCCCTCCTAAATCAAATAGTGACTCTCATGCCGGTGACGGCGTGATTGGCACGGCAAACGCGAAATCGATAAAGGCTTCGTCAAAGAAAGCCCGTAAGAATTCGGATCAAAATGCAAAAGAAGAAATTCTTGCTTCGGAAGTAAATGCCGTATCGGAAGATAAGGGCAAAGAAACCAATCAACCAGGAAGCAAGAAGAAACAAAACAAAGGGAAGAAGAAGAAACAGGGTGAGTCATCCCCTGGAAAAGATTCTTCAAACCCTCCTGGCAAAGGGAAACAAAATTATCCATGTCTAATATGCGATGATAAGGATCATACCACAAAGAATTGCCCATTCAAAGCTGAGTTAAAGAGGTTCTTTAAAAGTTCCCAAACCTCAGCTGTGTTAACTGATCCATTTCCCAACCCAGGTCAAAATCTGGTTGATAGTGGAAATGCTTCCCCATCACAAGTCCTAATGTTGTCGGTTTCGAAACAGCAGAATGATGCTTTGATTTCGACAAGGAACAAAGATTATGGGAATCCTCAGGTGTCGAACGAAAAAGGTAAAGATCAACCAAATAGTTCGACAACAACTTCGACAGAAGTTGTAACACCCACCATCCCTGAATTAACAATAAAACCGCCGAAGGGTGTAGTACACAAGTCGACATTTAATCCTCGTGCCAGAGCGGCGCAGCATTATAATATAGTGGAAGATTTGGCCCAATCGCCATCCGCTATGTCGACTCTTGAAGTGCTACAAAATTGTCCAACCCAAAGGCAGGCATTGTTATCGGCAATTGGTGGGGTTGATCCTAAGGATTCCAATCTAGTATCCTTTGATCACAAGGGATATGATCCTCAGTTACCAGCTCAGCTAGCTTTCCTTATTCAAGTGAAAGCACTCAACAAAACAGTTCACAGAACGATAATTGATGAGGGAGCCTCGACATGTATTATGTCAATGAGTTGCTGGAAAACTTTAGGATCTCCAACCTTGTCGCGATCTTCGACGACATTAAAAGCCTTCGACGGAAGGACTTATACCCCTTACGGTATCCTTAATAACTTGAAAGTCGAACTAGGAGGAAAGACAGTAGAAATTGATGTAGAAGTCATCGATGGAAATCTTGACTATAACATCCTACTGGGTAGACCATGGATTTATGCCATGGCAGCTGTCGTGTTGACTTATTTTAGGAAGATCGCATTCCCGTTTGAAGGAGGGATTACGATCGTCGACCAACAGAATTTCCTCCCTAATGGTTCACAAGTTACAGGAAGCATTCCCATGATCCATGAGAGCAACCATTCAATTCAAGATATCGGAGTAGGATTATTGAAAGACCCCATATTGATGGGAACTTTCGCGCTACCACCTCCTATTTATATAGGAAATGTACCGTTAGTAGCAACCTGCAACATGATATCTTCCACGAAGGTCAACATGGATCATTCAATGGTTTTGCCCCCAAGCCCTTTAGAAATATTGTAGCAATCAATGTTTCAAGCATCGGAGGCGAGCCCAAATCAACACTTGTCAAGCGTTTGGGTAGATAGATCCAGAGAATATGGAACCCCATTAGATCCTTGGTCGAAAGTACATGGGACTGACGAAGGAATCTTACAATCAATGATGATTGAGGGGGCACCATGGAATGATCACCACCATCGTTCCCTTCTTCCGGAATATGAAGAAGATACTCAAAGTGACCTTTATCACCCTTCAGTATTTGAGTTCCTAACGAATACTGTAAATACGGTGGATTCTGAGCGAAACCTATCCAATATTGAAGAGACTATAGCCATAAATATCTCGACCAAAACAGATGTTGTAGAGAATATTTATGTCGGCAAAGTTTGTTCCCCTTTAGAACTGGAAATATATAACGCTCTTTTTCACGAATTTAGAGATGTCTTTGCGTGGTCATATGATTAAATGCCATGCATTGACTCGAGTATCGTTGAACATGAAATTAAAATGTATCCTGATGTCAAACCAGTAAGGCAACGGCTTCGGCAGGTGCACCCGAAGAAAGCCGCTGCCATTAAGGCGGAAGTTGAAAAACTCCTCCATGCTGGGTTCATCTACCCGGTTCCTCTAACCGATTGGGTATCGAATATTGTCCCTGTTATGAAAAAACAAGGGACGATTAGAGTGTGTGTTGATTATAGGGATGTAAACCAAGCTTGTCCGAAGGACAACTACCCTACACCCTTCATCGACCAGATAATTGATGAATGCGCCGGATGTGAAATCTTTTCATTTATGGATGGATTTTCCGGGCATAATCAAATAAATATCCACCCACAGGACCAGTCAAAGACTGCATTTATTTGTCCGTGGGGCACATTCGCTTATCGAAAATTACCCTTTGGTTTAAAGAACGCAGGGGCGACGTTTCAGAGGGCGATGAATTATGCCTTCCATGACATCAAGAACATTGTTCAACCTTATCTCGATGATCTTCCGGCTCATTCGCGAAAGCGGACTGATCATCCGCAACATTTAAGAGCAATATTTCTACGTTGCCGACACTACAAGATAAGACTCAATCCGCACAAATGTGTGTTTTGCGTCGGTTCTGGTCGTTTACTTGGCTTTGTAGTCTCTAAGGATGGGATTCGTCTTGACCCCTGCAAGGTTCAGGCAATCATTAATTTGCCTCCACCTTCAAATTTGCTTCAGATTCAGAAAGTCCAAGGGAAAGCAAACTTTCTGAGGAGGTTCATTCCAAATTACGCAGAACTTGCTAAGGGTTATACTCGTCTATTGAAAAAGGATGTACCTTTTGTCTGGGACCAGGTGGCGCAAGCTTCTTTTGATGCTCTGAAAGATTGTCTAGTAAAAACATCATTAATGTACGCCCCGGACTATCAAAGAGATTTTAACCTGTATCTAGCTGCAGCGGATACGACCATTGCGATGGTTTTAGTTCAAGAAGTCGATGGAATAGAACATCCTATCTATTATTTAAGTAAAAACTTAAACGATACAGAAAGTAAATATTCTTATGTTGAAAAACTAGCGCTTGCAGCTGTTCAAGCGATTCAAAGGTTTCGACATTATGTCCTCTTTCAGAAAACTACCATCCTGTCAGATTGCAACCCCATGACTTATATACTGTCGCGACAGTTGCTGGGGGGGAAAATACTCAAAATGGATAGCGATCCTTCAAGAGTTTGATCTGGAATTTGTAAAATCCAAATCAAAGAAGGCCCTAGTTTTCGCAGAATTATTGTGCGATCTCCCATCATTGTCCAACGATGAAACATCGAAAGAGTCAATCGTGGAAGAAAGTTTGTTTCTGATATCTGTAAGCGATGAGTGGTATGGGGATATCATAGTTTATCTCCAAACCCAAAAGTTCAGGCCTAACACCTATCACTCCGAACAAAAACGTATAAGATACCAAGCAAAAGACTACATGATCGTCGGTGATACACTTTACCGTCGTGGTGTTGATACAGTTCTGAGGAGGTGCCTTACCCATGAGGAGGCTGAAAAAGCCCTGAATGATTGTCATTCAGGCGCGTGTGGGGGGCATCAGTGTGGATATGCAACAGCACAAAGAATCTTATGAGCAGGATACTTCTGGCCAACCATGTTCAAAGATTGCATAACCGCAGTCAGAAGTTGCCATGCTTGTCAAATCTTTGATAGCAAAACAAGACGACCACCCGCACCTTTACAGCCAATAGTTGCTGTTGGGCCCTTCGCCAAGTGGGGCATCGATTTCATGCAATGTAACCCCACCTCGACCGGGGGGCATGGGTATATTATAGTCGATGTTGAGTATTTTACCAAATGGGCCGAGGCGATGCCTACATTGGATAACACTGGTGAAACAGCCGCCCTTTTCTTTTTTAATCATGTAGTCGCCAGGTTCGGCGTACCACAGGCTATAGTTACAGATCATGGGTCGCATTTTCGCAATCACATGATGGTCGAATTAGCTGCCAAGCTAGGGCTATCTCACGACAGCTCTACCCCATATTATCCGCAAGCCAACGGACAAGTTGAGGCAATCAACAAGGTCCTGAAGCGTATGTTGCAAAGGATGATCGGGGTTCACAAAAGAAGGTGGCACCTAATCCTGTACTCAGCCTTGTGGGCCTACCGAACGTCGGTAAAGAACGCAACCGGGTTCACACCTTTTCAATTGGTGTATGACCTGGAAGCAGTCTTACCGATCTAGTGCGAAATTTCGTCGCTTAAACTCGCAATTGATCTTCTCCCCGGAACCTCAGAAGAAGAGGCTCGTTTCTTGGAATTAATCCAATTGGATGAAACCCGTCGTGACGCCGCTTTGGCTAACGAAGCTCATAAGAAATGAGTCAAGGCTCAGTTTGACAAAAATGTCAAACGCCGTGTCTTCTCAGAAGGTGATTTGGTCTTGCTTTATGACCAAGAATCCGATAAATTGGGAGCAGGTAAATTCAAGTCCTTATGGATGGGCCCCTATATTGTTAAAAGGGTGTTAGCAAAAGGAGCCTACAAGTTAATGGATTACGATGGAATTCCACTGGCGCAGCCCCGCAACGGGTTGTACCTCAAGCGTTACTATGCTTAAATAGTAACCTGCATGATTTTGTTGTATTTTGTTTTCGCTAAAGTGTTTGTTCTGGTCGAGTGATCCACCTTTTTTCCGTTGCAGATGTCGAACCTTTTGGAGACATGTGTTGGATATGCCGACGGAGCGAGTCGTAGTTCGCGGAACCTGTCCTCCGCAGCCTGGGCCATTTTTGATCCAAGCGGCGAGTTAGTAAGTTTCATAGGTGTATGTATTGGGCAATCAACGAATAACATCGTTGAGTATAGCGCGTTGATAGAACTACTCTCTGATGCCATCACACGTGGCATACGCCGACTAATTGTCAGGCTAGACTCACAGCTCGTAATACTGCAACTCAATGGTATATATTCTATTCGCAATCCAGCTATTTATCGCATGTTCCTAAGGGTTAAGACCTTGGAAAGACGATTTGATTCAATTCAATATCAACATATTTCAAGAAACTTAAACACATTAACTGACTCATTAGCGAGCTATGCGTTAGATAGACATTTGCAACATTTATAAAAAAAAGGGACACATCACCAAAAATTGTACATATGGATCACGTAAATCAACCAGAATAAAACCCGAAAATCAAAATATATAAGCTGTTTATATAAGTTCATACATAATGTTCTGTAACCAAGACAAAATTGGTCATATGACCTAAGAACTCAAAAAGATGCTAGGGGGCACCCTAGCCTAGTGGTGCTCATGATAGTACGTCACGGCCTGTGCAATCATGCGCAAGAGACGAGTCCATCGTCTAGGCACACCAATGGTATGTCGCTGCATCTGTAAAGGTAACTCGTCAATCTGTACATCCGGAAGGCCATGAGTAAGGCTCTCAACCTGCTCCTGCACAGTTGTAAGGGTCTCGGTGTCGTCAAGATCGCGAATAACAACTCTCCTAGCAGGCTCCCCTGCCGGGGCAGCAGCTGGCGATCTCGGACGAACTGCTGGACGAACAGGACCAATATCTGCATGCACCCAAGAGTACAATTAAAAGTCTTGATAGAATAAAGCACAGCAACATTATGAGTAAGAACAATAAACAGTAATATGGTCAAAGAGTTTACCAATGGCACCCCACTGCTCGCCATCCGGTAGCACCAAATCTGGATCACCTCGGAAATCCATACCCACATATGGATACTCAGAAAACGCCATCTCCTGACGCTCGAACCACCTAAAGAAGGCCTCAGTAAAAGTAATCTGAGGTTGACCTGCATGCCTAGACATGTGGTCAACCCACCTCTGCATGCGTGGCTCGGTCGGAGAAGGCAAGTCAAGTATGATGTACTGAGGCTACATCAGTGGGATTTTCTCCAAGGCAAAGGCAGTCAGAATAGAACCAAATCCAAAGTTCTTCAGCTTCCCGTCCTTTACCTTGGTCAATTGACTTTTTATCTGAACAAGTACCGCATCACACCAGTTGAATACTTTCGGTTGGAGACACTCCAAGGCGTGCTGCATATAAGACCTGTTGGATACATGTAAAGCTGCGCTGCTGGCCATCCTACCAATAGTGAACAGAATGGACCTGAGAGCCCGATCAGTAATCTCACGGATAACAATCTTGCCGTCTCTGCTCGGCTGAGAACCTTCCCTGCAATACTGGCGGAAATAATCTCTGGTGGAATCAGTCCCCCGGGCCGTACCTGATAAGGAAATGAGGGCACCTCGTCTTGACAACCCAGTCAAGAAGTACATGTCCTCTATAGTCAAGGGGATGGTCTTCCCCCTAATCTGGAACACTTGGTTAACAGGATCCCAAGCATCAAGCATATACTGCAGTAAAGAAATCTGTGCTCTCATGCTAGAGATACGGAAGAACTTCAGCAGGCCACAGTTCCGCAGCGCGTTCACCGTGACCGGGTCATGGAGGGCAATCATGTCCTCCTCTTCATGTTCTCGTTCTCACCATGTAAGGGACATTTTGTTCAAGGTTCCCTGCAAAGCAAACAAGAGAAAGAGTGAATTCCTGATTTGATGAAAAACTGGCGAAAAATTCATCAAAAATAACCTTAAAGCTCAGTCTTTTTGAGCCCAGCGCAGGCAGGAAGTCTCCCACTTGCGCTGAGGGTCAGGCTGCCTTAAGGCAGCTTGACCTTCAGCGCAGGTTTTGAAAGGGAAACCTGCGCTGATCCTATGGCGCCCTGGCAAAACCCCAGGGGCTCAGAAAGACCGGAAAACAGGCAAAAAACAGGAAAAGAAAACCATGAAAAGAAAGAGCTAGGGTTTAGCTCCTACCTGGTCCAGACGGCACCGAAAATCGTCCGCAGAATCTCTCGGAATCAGCTGGTGAAAATCAAGGGGGAAGAGGCACCTCCAGAGCTCCAACAAACCAAATGAAAATGAAATGGTAAATGAGAGGTAAAAACACCTTTTAATGGCTTTTTACACAGTTTAAAGTGAAATATTAGGGTTATAATCTCATTTTCATGCAAATATTATTCATTTCTAACAAAGTTTGTTGCAGCAATTGAAAATCAGTACTATATTTGAAAAGAGAAAAGCTAGTAATGGTAAAAAATCGAAATTTGACCATACAATCGAGCAGTTTTACCGCGGAATTTATGCTCGTTAAAAAATAGAAAAGCGAGATCCGAGCAGTTTTAGCGTCATAGTTCATGCTCGTTAAAAAATAAACATAAGCTTTTGAGCAGTGTTTTGGCGCATTCAAGCTCTTTAAAAAATGAACCCAGTACCGGTAAATAACCATTGTGATCGTAAATTTATTAGCCATAAAAGCCTTGGTCGTGTTTGCACCCGCCACCTCCATTTCATTTGGCCAATCGTTCACCTCCATATGATTGTTTACCCATTTTGAGGAACAACTGCGAAGAGTGATTTCACTTAGCCATCCTTGTGACACTGCCGTGACTGGAAAATTCCAACCTGTACCTGGAATCTGCTGCTATCCCTGTTTATCACTCGTTCCTCAAAAGACGAGTCTTCTTTGAGCTCTTTTCTCTTGACTCGTAAAATATGAAAAGTTTGCCGAGTTTTGGCCTTCCAGCTCGTTAAAATGACCAGAAGAGCTATCCCTCCTCTAGATTTTAATCTTTTTGGACCTGAGGGATTATTACACAAAAAGGTCGAGCGCTTGTTTTATTCGGCTCGTTAAAATTATCGAAAACTCATCCCTTCTGTATTGTTTTATACTTTTTCGGACTTAAGGGATTAGATGACGAAAAAGGAATTTTGGAGTTAACTTTCTGTACCTTTTCAGACTCTCTAAAATTGAAAAGGATAGAGTTTTCCTTGTCATTAGACTCGTTAAAATGATTAAATAGCGACAAACTTGTCTTTAGACGAGAACGAGTTTCCCTATCGCTAAGCTCGTTAAAACATAGCGATGGGCTTGCCCGAAGGGCAGGTTATAGAACAAGCATATGTTATCCTCCTCAAGCTTGACAAAAATAAAGAGGTACTGGTCAGAAATGACTGGGGAAAAAATTGGGAGAACCTCAAAGCTTTAATGGTAGCAAGTCGCTCTTGAACATGACACTTTGTCCTCCGTATCACATCGGGTTGGGTTGTTTCATTCACCGGTCTCATCACCATGGTCCTCGCCAAACCATCCACATTTGGGGTAATGCTACCGATCCATCACATCAGTGTCGTTATATGTTCAAGAGATGTGTTCAGAAAGAGTCAACCGTGTCCCATCCACTGCCATACATTATCCTTCATCCACCCATGATCGCCACCCTGAATCATATTTCACAGATTGTTTTCACCTCCACTAAAATCATTAGCTCCGTTCCATGTCACTGATGTGGGATTCATTAAGGCCCTCCTTTGACGGATCGCTTCTTGTCGACTTCAGCTCATTATCCAAGAAGTTGATCTAGGAATACCCCCCCCAGTACTTTGAAGCTTGCATGCCTCAATGGCAAGTTTCTCACTTCCGGTGACAGGTATACATCAATGACCTTCGACCGGAAGATTTTGCGTGGTGTTCGACGCCAAGTCCTTTATTCACACCACGTGGATTGTACTGCAGTACCTTGAGGGTCATTATCATTATCGGTGATTCCTCTCGCGCTTGTTAATGGTTTACATTATTGACCGGTAATCAAGCGATGTCTTTCCATGTTCGACTTCAGCGCAATTCTCACATGGATCGACTCGTACTTAGAGTGAAGATCGAACGAGTTTGAAGACCCCGGATCTAGTTTCATCCATCCGGGCTGCGATATATATATTCAGGATATAAAGACATTTGTTATGTACATCATTGCAGCAGATGATCATCCTACTCAAAGGATGATAATTTCAGCAGAGAATTATCAGTCTACCACCAGACGATCGTCTGTTCTATGTACCAAAATGAATTTATAAAGCTGAGCATGGGAATGCCCGCCTCAGCTAGATCATGAAAGCAGAATGAAAAATAATGTATTGTATTGTATTTTATTACAGGGCACCTCTCAGCGATTGAATGAACTTCAGATCCTCCTGATAAAGCATTTCACCCGATAAACGACCTCATACTTTAGGGGGCAACTGTTATAGACATTTTTGTGCCTAACAGCATGAAGCATGAAATGTCAATAATCTAAGGGATCCAAAGTCCCTAAACATGTTGTTCCTACCCCTAGAGGAACAAGGTCAGCAAACCACAGCACTGAAAATCAGTTCTCCACCTGAAAACACTCAAAAACAAGCTATTTCTGGATCATGTCAGCTGCTCCACTGAGCATCTGCGCTGAATGTCAACTGCTCCACTCTGTACCTGCGCTGAATGTCAAAAGCAATGAAGGATACCTGTGTTGGGCGAGATTGGCCAAGTGGCACAGTCATTCTGCAAGGTGTCAAATGCCCAGGAAGCTTCCAAAATGACACTTGGATCAGGGAATTCGCCTTGTGATGAGTAAGAGGATCTAGATCTCCAAGTGGACTCAAGAACTGAAGTATAACTGAAGTGGGAGAGGACACTAGTCAGCTTCATGCCAGCCTCAAGCTGACTCATCCTTTCTCCAAATCTCCTATATATAGAGCTCTCTCATGAGGTCTAGGGAGGCTGGAATCTTGTGAATGTAAGGAAGTGCTGTTGGTTTGTGCATAAAACTATTGGGTGATTGCTTTGAAGGAGGTGAAGAGGAGATTTCTTTCTGCTGGGAGGTGTTGCTGGATTGGGCCTATTATGGTTGTAACACTCTCAGAACTTTACTTCTTCTATTAATAAAGTATTTGAGGTTCTTCTATATGCATGTGTCTCTATGGTGAATTGATGCTTGTATATTTGATTTATTCTAATCCTTGAATCAGTTATGGATGTATGCTTCTTGTAGTTTCCTTTCTTTGTGCTTTTATAGGATCTTTGTGTAGCTGGGCCGGTGAAAGAGCAAGGAGCTAGGAGCAAGCAGCAAAGAGGGAAGATTGGATCAACCATTAGCGGAAGATAACGGTTAGTGGATCCCTTTTCTCTTCTCTCTCTCATCTCATAAAGAAGTAATCTTGAATAGCTTTGCTTTGATTGTTGCTGAGGTACTATCACCCTTAGAGTGGGATAGGGTCATTCCGTATTGGATACTTTTCCCAACAACACTCCACCATTGCATCAACCCATACAAGTTTCTCTACTACTTCCTAGAAATAGAATGGCTCAGTCTCTACAAGCTCAATCATTAGATCCATGTATCCAATGTACCAATCAGGAGACCTTCTCTACCTGCACTGATTTGAAGGAGCACCCACATTCTCCCTCGCATCCTGCATAAGTATCTCAGCTTCCCTAGTTATTTTTCTACCTTCTTTAAATAGTTCTTCTAGAGTGGCCATCTTCACTCTCTGATACTTAATTTTTTTCTACTCCACAACTTATTGAGGTTCCTCCTTTGGAGCTAAAATCTCCTCTTCTAGTGGTATATGGATCTCCCTCTCTAGTGAGCACTGCATCACTTTCTCCTAGTCAAATTTTACATCACTTCACACAACTGTCATCCTGAGGGATAACAAGTACACATGGTAGTTATGTGGAGTTTCTGTGTAACCCAAAAAATACCCCCAATTACGCTATCATCTCTAGCTTCTTCCTTGATTATTTGGAGACATGGAAGTAAACAAAGGCTCCAAAATCCCTGAAGTGTGACACACCTAACTTCCTCCTCGAGAAAGCCTCCTCTAGTGTAATCATGCCCAATATCCAATGAGGACTCCAGTTCTACAAATAGAATATTATGTTGCATTCCTTATCCCACAAATGCATAGGTATCCTTTAGTCATGCAACATCCCCCTCGTTGTTCCAACAATGCTACGGTTCTTTCTCACATACACCCCATTATGTTGTGGGTTGTGGGGCGCTGTCAACTCTCGTCAAATGCCTTCTTTTGCACATAAATTTTTAAATTGATTCGACATGTACTCACCCCCATTATCACTCCTGAGAGCCTTCACCTTTGTTGATTTCTTTCTCAACTAGTGCCTTGAATTCTACAAACTTGGAGAATGTCTCATCTTTCTTCCGCATGAAGAAGATCCAACACTTCTATGAGAAGTCATCAATAAAAATGACAAAATATTTGTGTCTGGCATTGGAGACTATCAAGAGAGGTCCATAGACATCAAAGTGGATCCTTTCAAGGACTGCATGTGCTTTGCTATCCTGATCATGGAAAGTGGATTTTATGTACTTCCCCAAAGTACATCCTTTGTATACATCTAGCTACTCAAGTTCTCTTTTGGGGAGGCATGTGGTTATTTGTTGCATAATCTTCAAGGCACCATGATGCAAATGTCCAAGTCTTCTATGCAAAATATCATCAACATCACAGATCTAAACCTTCTCTTCCTTTGTGCTCAATGTAACAGAATATCCCACATATAGCTTATATAGGTTCTTCACACAAACCTTGATTTGCTTCACTTGTCCTGTGGCTATGTTTCTCAAGAATGCCTTTCCTTTGTAAAAGATCGCATCATAACAACGGTCTTCCAAAACTGTGACAGACACGAGATTTTGTTTAGGCCTAGAACGAACATGACATCCTTGAGCCTGAATCCATCTAAAAGGTGACTATACCAATATTGGTCATGCTATACCTTCCTTCGTCCTCCATCTTGATGTGCATCTACAAATATTTCTCCTCTAGGTCATTGACAAAATTCTTTATACCTTATCATGTGGAACAATGCACCTAAGTCCAAGTACCACATGCTCCCCATTGCTATGCTAGATATGCATGTGATAAGGGTAAAGTGAAGCTTGAACTATGAATCCAAGGCTTCACTTGTTGCTCCTCCTAAGGTCTTCTAGCTTGCCTTTTTGTGTGGACACTTTATGTCCTAGACAAATATTTCTTCTAATTTTCCCCTTGACTGGATTCTGGTTTGGATTGAGATTTCTTCACATTTCCCTTATTTTCCTTTCTAGCCAATGCAAAGTTTCTTCATCCTCGCCCTTGGATGAAGTCCCATCTCTCGTATACTGTCTTATTTCCTCCTAGACCAAATTGGAGCATAAGCACTCCAAATTTGGTAGTTTCTCACTCCCATTCACCGAATCTTGATAAATATGCTAGCTCTTGGGAAGGGCCAGAAGGGCTAGGCTTACTTGGTCTTCTTAAGGAACATTAACACCGACCCCGCCAAGTTCATTAGGACATTGTGTGAACTTGCTTAGATATTGCAGAATAGTGTGATTCTTCTACATCTTGATACTTTGAGTTTTATCCTTGTGCGCCAGCTTCATGTGGTCACTATTATTCTCGAACAATTTATTCTTTGGTTTCCACATTAGAAACAAAGTTTTTTTTCCATGGAGATTTGATACAATGTGATGTTGTACTCCCTCCAAGATTATTCTCCTTTCCTTGGCTACATATTTCTTCAACTTAGCAAGGTTCTGGGCATCATAATCTGGTGGTTTTGCAACATTTTTCTTGTTGTATTCTAGCAATCCATTTTCATCCAATACCACCTCCATGCGATCCTTCCATGCAACAAAATTAGAGGTGCCTTCCAAGGCATAATCTAGCCTTAGTCCATTGAAGGCCATCTTCTCAACTTTAAATAGATCCCGTTGCATTGAACTACAAATTCGAACATCTTGAGAAACAACTTTGTAATCCTGCTCTAATGTGAATCGAGCTCTAAAACCATGTATAAATTACAATGTATATTTTCAAATACTTATGAAGTTAATCAAAATCACAAGACACAATCCTACTCTACTGCTCCACAGACATTAATTCACAATTTAGAACAAAAATATCAGACATGTAATAAGAAATCACACATGCAAATAGTATTTTTCTTGGGGAAAGAAAAATGCTAAAATCCCCAATGCCTACTTGCATTAATCTGATGAATAAAGATTTATTACAATTTATTTTCTCAACTGAGCATAACCTGCAAGTGCATAACCTATATCTCCACTCATAAAGAAGCTCTGACCTAAACTTAGTCAATATCTGCCTCTGCATGAGACCTTATTTCCTCGCGTAATTCCTTGAGAAATTATGCCCCTATTATTTAGGAATTTCTCCAAAATTATTTGTGCAATTCATTAGATTGCATGCAACACTTGTACACTCTGAAATAGTCTACAACTAATGTTACACTACCTTGGAATCTCCACCTCAACTGGGTAACTCGAATTCTCTACATGCACTAGCTATTTTGGGTTGATTGATCAGTTAACTAGATGATCACTAAGTTTGAATGAAGTCCCACAGCATAACTGACCTTCCACTAGTTTTCCACTAGTTCCTCCAACAATTGGAACTACTTTAACTCAAAAAACTTGAGATAACTGACTTATATTGCTACAAATTAGCAATCAAACATGCTTAACTTAATTCTAAGTCCTCAAACTCAAATTTACTAAGTAAACTAGGTGACACAAGCCATGTCATGCAAGTTAACTGTATCCAAGTTGTCTGTTGATGTGGAAATTCAAATTTTCTCAATTTAAACAAGACAAAATCAAAGTGAGAAGTTCTTGCTGCATTTTTCAATAACAGCTAGCTCGAGAGGGCATTGAGCCTTCTTGATGATTCTTTGATGAAGTTAAGGATATCATGATCATATATGTATTCATGACCTGTAGCTTCTATGTTTACCATATGTTTGACATAATGTCTATAATGTATTAGGTATGTCTTGTACATGATCTAGCCCTATTATTTATTGTTTAGACTTGTTATTATGTCAGACTTGATTCTGGAAAGTTCTAGGAAATTGTAGGCAGTGGCCTATAGGGCAGCCCTGAAAAAGTGGCATAGATCTCATGACAGTATTCAAAAAATAGAGAAATTTTAGTTATAACCACATGGAGGCAGGCTTATGCATGAAATCGGATCCTTTCAACCACATTCACACCTTGGAAAGGGTGTGGTTGGGGTGTTAATCCTATGAAAATAAGTTCTAGCTCAGGATCTGATGAGCAATGGTTGTTGGATGACTTTTGGGTGATTTGGTGTTTTTGAGAAGTGTCATTAAGATTCCGGTTTGTAGGCCACACTTCCATAACCGGAACTTGGAGGTCAGGTCATCTCATACTAACATTCAGCCTAGAGAGATTGTAAAAGAAGGTAAATGTGGGAGGAGGTGTTACACTTTACTTCTCGAACTACTTGATTGGGAGAAAATTCAATTGTTTTCCCATCACCAGAATGAAAAATATGACGGATAATAAGTTTGCAGAGATCTCAAGGAAAAGAAGTATATTGTTAGCTGAGTACATTCTCCAACTACAATTTAAGAATGTTGGTACGTGATGTAGAAGAAATAAAATCTTGAATTCATATGAAGTGAGACTCCTGAATCAACTATACAATGATCTGTAGATCTACCTCGAGCTTGGAAAAATAAATCATGTCCTTTACTTATTGAAATGTTGCGCTTCTTCATGGTATCATCTAATACTTTTGTTTTTTCTCAACATTTTTCTTTAGTATGTCCAGATTTACCACAAAAGGAGCATGTTTCATCTATTTTCTTCCTCTTCTTTTCCCTTGTCTTGGAGAAAGATCCATCGATCTCAGAAGTTGGAGGTGAAGACTTAGTGTTTTGCTAAGACTTGGAGGGAGACTCATGGGCTTGAGCAAAATTGTTCTTCTATTGGAACTAGGATTTGTGCTAGCCTTTGAAGGTATGAGCTATAAGATCCTAATTTGAATAACTAGAGAGAACATCTGCCTACTTAAGCTTAGATTGTTCTCACATGAGATGATCAAAAAATGTCTCCACGGGAATCTATACAATTGAATACAATGTAGATGAAAACACCTCAAAATAACCCTTTATCTTTGATAAGACAAAAAAAATACATTCCAGTTCTATTTTCTTCTTGCCACATTCTTTTAACTCAGCCACCTAAAGCCTGAATTTTGCAATGTGCTCCTCAATAAAGGCATGCTTGTTAGGTATCAAGGTTAATAGTTTTTCTTCTAATTCTAAAGCATGAAATTCATTGAACTTTCCAGATAGAGAGGCCAACTTATCTCAACAATAGATTATCTAATACATACAACCATCTCAAACCCATGGATTCATATTTCTTATTCCAATAAGCAATTTTTTTGACTTCATTTGTAAAAATCAATTGATTACCACTTAGCATTTGTCACAATCCTTTGGATTGCAAAAGTTGTTTCATTTTTATTTTCGAAGTATGATAAATATAGGGAGTAAGGAGTGTTGTGGTCCTTGACTCCATCATAGTTTAACAATCTTTATTACTTTTAACAACTATAATTTATCCAATAATTTTTTTGAATGACTTCAAAAATTGCCCCATGACTTGATATAATAAAAAAAAATATTTCTTTCTTAAACATTTTTCTCCCGACAAAAAAAAATCTCTTTTACCCCTGTGAAATATTGTTACCAATAGTTTGGAAGACTTTTTTTTTTGTAATTTGAAAAATTCCTCCCAAAAGAATATCTTTGTGGTTAAACTTTATCCTCAATGTTTAAAAAAATACCCTTGCCACTAAACTTTAATAGAAAAAAAATATCATTATGTGGAAAATTTTAGAAATGATAATCACACCTTCATTCACTACAAAGAAACTCTTTACTTCTATTTTTCCCGAGACAACAGAGAAACAAACTCTACAAATAACTCTAGACATAACCCTTTAAAAAGAAATGCAAATCTATCTTCCTTGAAACTCTATCTGTGGAACTGTGAACTAGAAGAACCCAAGATATGTGAGTTATAGAATCAATCTACACATGAAAATGATGGATTAGCACATATTAATACTCATCTGCGCCCCACACAATTCTACTTGCAAGAGATAGGTAGACAACGTGGTTCCTTGGATAGTCGTGCTTTTGGCAATGGGTATGTTCATGTGATTGGTGGCCATAGTTGCACGTTTTCCCTTTCCCGTCTTCCTTAATTTTTGGCAACCAAATCCATCCTTGTCAAATAAAACAATTTGATCATGGCAATAAAAAAAATATAGTTATGGGACAACATCTTATCTAGAACACTCTCATGTCCTCCTCCTCTACCGCGAAAAGGAAACTAAATACAAAAGAAGGAAATGGATCTAATATTTAATAACAACACATAGGAAGACCTCTTCCACCACAACCCCAAGGAAGTTGAATCCATACACAACACATTGGAAGCCTTAGTAGTCCACCTCATTTGTTTAGTTTGTAACATTTGGGCCTCTTTGCAAATCTAGATATGACTAAAGGATCACAAAGAAACCTCATCAAAAAATCAGATCTATTAAGGAAATGTGGTCTCCTACCTAGATCAAAAGTAAGTTGATCTTATCTTACAATAGATCTATCAAAACAAATGAGAAGGAGCTTGCAGCCAATGTTCTAGTACCATGTAAGTGTGCAAAAGCACCTAAGGACCAGATTGCAAAACCTAAAAGATCTTCTACGAAAAGAGAACAATAATTGAAGAATGAAGGAGAAGTCACTTAGTTGTTGGAGTAAAAAGGTTTACAACAATATAATTTAATTATAGATTAAAGATAAGACTTATAATTCAACAAATAAAAATGTTATGTAAACTTATGGATTCCAAAGCTTTTTTTGTTGAGACTAACAATTTTAAATTTAAAAATAAAAATAAAAAAATATTAATGATAATAATGCTGTGTAATTTAAAAATTGAATTACCACAATTTTTTCGAAATTAAATATTTTTAAAACTACAAATAAAAAATTATAATATTTAATTACACTGTTTAACTAATAGCCAAATACATTTTCCACCTCAATTTGATACAATTTCTTAAGAAATTATGTTTTTGTTATTTTAAATGTGCATTGAATGCAAAATTACTTCAGAAATTTGAATTATATTGATGAGAAAATACATCAAAAAACTTTAAATATATTAATTAAACTTTACTGTATTAAATTAGAAAACATCACTTTTTTTATTTTTAATTTTTAATTAAATCTTTTAAAGTCACGATTGGACTAATATTGTGAAACCTTCCCCATGGAGTGCTCGAACCGTCTTGAGGAGATGCAATTGTAGGAATTATACCGGCAACGCAATCTCTTTTATGAGTTTACATTTTTAATAATTTGATATATTTAGAATAATTAAATTAAGTTTAACAATATAATAATTTAAAATTTTAAAAATAATTTAAACTGATAAAAATATTGTAAAGTCACTACTATACATAATTATTTTACACGATAAATAATGGTAACTATATTAAACGTAAACTAAAATCAATATAATCTATCTGACTAAAACTAATAACAAATTGTACTTGACAACTCAATAAATGGCACCGCAATCTCTCGAAGAAATTTACCATGACTCTGTAATATCCTCAATTCCGGAACCATCATGCATTGACTGAAATGCGTCGCAATAAATTCAATCACACTGCAATTCCCATAAATCGAAGCAATAAATTCAATCACACTGCAAATCCCATGGTTTAAACTATCTTGGCTACCATGGGCTTATAGATTGCAGGACCCTGTAGCAACACATGGGCCAGTTCACTCATGACGTCTCACAATGGCAATTAGGAGGACTCAGACGATTTCACACAGGATCCGACTAAGTACAGGAATGCATATCTCATTAAATAATATATATCTTCTTTTTCCTACAATCAGTGACATATTTTTCCATTCAGACCATCCTCAAAATATAAACTTCAAAAGCTGTCACAACGCAGAACAGATCACACAGCTCATTATATTTATTCTGCTATAGTGACTGTAAATTTTTATGACTTTCTTGATTGATCTCTTGTTCCATGCAAGCATGTTCATGGTCTGGAAACTGCCAAGGGCAAATATCCGAAAACCACCCCATGTAAACTTCAGTGCCTCTTCTAACCCAAGAATAGTATCTTGACAAACTGATAGATTTTTTAGTTCCTCTACACTGCATCTTCTTTCCAAAGCTTATTCATAACACCAAACACAAAATGTTTAACAAAAAATATTCCATAAACCACTTGACTCTTGCTTTAATCACAACTTTACCTTGAAAAAATAGCAGGAGTTTCTCTTTGCTTTCAAGATATTATAAAGAATATATTCCAAATGACCTTAAAATTCCATTCTCACCCAGCCATCTCAAAGACCCTGGACACCTGTGGGGACATGAAAGACCCTAGACACCAGTGGGGACGTTAAAGGACAACGTCATGAAACATCGATCCAGGGGACAAATACAGAAATCTGTATAATAATCCTTTTCTTGCACTCTGGGTTTCCTTCCGCACATTATCTAATTCTTATCCTATGCTCTACGTTTCCATCCGCAAATTTGTAGGTCACTAAGAAGACACGCTGATTTATTCGAACTTTTAACTGATTGTATAGTGAAATCACAGACTGATTTAATTGATTGAAATGAACACGGGAAGGATTTGAAAATGACAATATATATTTCGTCGGTTGTTCGTGATGTCAAAAAATATTCAACTAGCAAGGACATATTTTATATAGAGATAGACGTTGTTTTCTCTGGTTTAAGAGGTGTTATAGTGATGTATTTTGATAGTTAGTAGTTAGTCTCAAATTTTTGAAAAGAACTTAGTCTCCAATTTAATAGTATGAGGTTAGTAATATTTTTTATTTATTAGTATGAAGGATGATTAATGTTTTTTTTAGTTTAATAGGGTAATAAAATTATCACAAGACTTTTCTTAGATAGTGAAGAAGGAGAAAAACTAGCAAAATGAATCAAGCTAAAAATAGAAATTATGTTAAGATTTTTTTGTGAGTAGAATCGTTGCTACTATTAGTAATAAGAAACCCAAATTCCACATGGTGAGTTGAGGAAATTGAAAGTGTCATCAATGTTAAAGAAATAATTGTTTGCCAAAATGGATCCATAAGCAACGTACAACACAATGTTACAACTTTGATTTTAGTCAATAACATCCTCCACAACTCACACATCAAACATCATTGAATAAGAGGTCTTAAACTCACCACAAATGTATGGAAATACTAATTGGTTGAAAGAGTATTTATGTTGTTAAGAAAAAAATGTTTTAATCACTTGGTTAATTAATTTATGATTTTTCGATTATGTAATTTTTTTAAAGAAAATATAGTAGTATGATGTTTTGTTGTTATCAAGAAAAAACTAAAATTGACTTTGAAAATGTTATGTGATGTAGGATTCAAAGGATTTTATTTTTATTTAAAATTATGTTTTATTAATCTCTTTTATGCATTAATGTAAAGAAAAAAATGGTTTTATTCTTATTTTAATGAACAAAAAAAGTGTGATTATGAGAATATTAGAGAAATAAAAATTTGGTGTTGCGTTTTTTTGTTTATGAGAATGAAGAACATCCTATAGGTATAGTAAGGTTGGGAGCGACTAGAAAATATGTTCTTAGAGTATGATCAAGCAACTCTATGGGCCATGACTAATGCCCACAAAAATAAACTAATAGAAATAAGGAAAAAGGAAAACAAGGCCAACTTTTAAATCCATAATTCAATAGATGACTCAATTTTTCCCAATATAAAACTCTATGGGCCATGACTAATGCCCACAAAAATAAACTAATAGAAATAAGGAAAAAGGAAAACAATGCCAACTTTTAAATCCATAATTCAATAGATGACTCAATTTTTCCCAATATAATGGGAGCATCGAGTGCAAAACAATTTTGAAATATTCTAGAGACAAAGTGAAAATTGTGAAGCTTCAAACACCTAGGAGAGAGTTTGAAACATTGAAGATGAGGGAGTCATAAAACATTGACTAGTTCATGACCAAAGTGATGAGAGTTGTGAATTTGCTCAAAACTCATTGAGAGAAGGTTGAAAATAAAAAAATTGTGGAAAAAGTTCTCATAAACTTACCTAAGAAGTTTGAGATGGTTATCATTTCCATATAGGGGTCCAAAGATCCATTCAAACCAACAATAGAAGAATGGATGGGATATCTTTCATCCCATGAATATAAAATTAGCATGGAAGAGGATTCCATAGAACATTCCTTCAAAACCTAGGCATCCATTGGTAGAGGTAGAGTTAGAGGAAGTAGAGGTCAAGATAATTATCAAGTGGAAGGAAGAACTAGTATATAACAATTAGGAAAATAAAATCATCCTAATCAATATCAAAATAAGAGGGGTAATGGAAAAATATGAATAGACAAGTCCATGGCACAACGTTACTACTATAAAAATTACGGACACTATGAAAATGAATGGAAAAAGAGATAATTAGATCTGAAAAAGCACGGAGATATTGTCACCAAAATTAAAGGAGGAACAACTGAGTTAATTTCCATCTCAAGCCAAATCCGTGAAGAATATCATAACAAGGATTTTTGGTTCTTAGAAAATGGTTGCAAAAAGCACATGTTATGTAACAAGAAGTTGGTTTCTAGTATTGATAGCTATGTTCAATCTAAGATTACTTTAAAAGATGATTATCATGTCAAGGCCATAGGAAAAAGTGTTGTTCTTATTCAGACTAAGAACAATAAGAAAAAATGTATTCGTGATGTCTTTTATGCTCAAAATCTTAGACATAATATGTTAATTATTAGATAGTCAGTGAAAATGGTTATGATTTTAGATTTAAAGACTCCACATGCATAAATTATGTTAGATAGTTACCTTGTAGAAGACTTGTTCCAAAGGTCCAAATGGCCAAGAATAGAATGTTTGCATTCAATTTTAAGAAGTCTAAATATGTTGTAGTCATTGCAAAAAAATGTCTCAAGCATAGATGAGATTTGGTTGTGGAATTTTAGGTATGGTCCCCTACCTTTTATAAGTATTAGTCTCTTGCAAAAACAACCAATTGTTAAGGGACTTCACATATTGAATGAGAAAACCATCACTTTTGAAAGTTACATTCTTGGAAAACTTCAAAAGGAAAAGTTTCTAGAAGCTTCCTTCAAAGCCAAGGAACATCTAAAATTTTTCCATAAAGATCTATGTGGACTCATGCAAACTTAGTCCATTGATGGAAGGTTTTATTTTTTGATATTTATTGATTATTTTAGCACAATATTTTGGGTGCATTTCCTAAAAAACAAATAAAATACATTTACAAAGTTCCAAAAATTTAAGGATATAACAAAAAAATGAAGTGCCAAATATGTCGAAGTGTTAAGATGAGACGGAGGAGGAGAGTATGAATCAAAAGGGTTCACAATTTTTTTGTAGAAAATAGAAAAATTATAAGGTAGCTCACCACCATATATACTCCACAACAAAGTGCAATGGTTGAACAGAAAAATCAAACCATTATGAATATGGCAAGGAGTATGCTCAAAGATAAAAAGATTCAAATGATTTTTAGATTGAGGTTGTTGCTTATCCAATGTATATATTGAACATATCTCCAAAAAAAGAGTGTGAAGGATAAGTGTCTCAAGAAGCATGGATTAGCATAAAAAAGTTGAGTGTTTCTCATTTTAGTTTTTTTGGTTGTATTTCCTATGCACATGGTCTTAGAAGAACTAGGGAGGAAATTTGACAACAAGAGGGAAATTTTGATTTTTATTATGTACAATGAATAGCACAAACCCTAGAGATTGTGTAATCTAATCACTAAGAAATTTGTAGTGATCAAAGATGTAAAAATATTTGAGTGATCAAGAAAATGAAACAATATATACTAGAAATCCATCTCTCCTATTAGATGAACAAGCACTTGTTCAAGAGCGGAAGTACCTCTATCAAGATTGGTAAAGTCACATGTGCAAAAGGCAACAAGATAGTTCTTATTCTAGTAGAGAATCAACAAACTCAGTGAGAAAATAGAGAATAATTCCTTCTTCCATCAAGTAGTCAATAACTTCAGTAAAAAATCATAAACAAGAATCTTGAAAGAAATATATGAATAGTGAAATGGCATGGATTAACAAGCTCATTTTTCCTTATTATCCTATCAACCTACTTGTTTTGAAGAGGTAGGGAAAGGAGAGCATTGGTGAAGGTCATAAATGAAGAGAAGGGATCTATTGAAAGGAATAAGACATGAGCTCTTTTGGTCTCCCAACAAATAAAACTAGCATTGGTGTTGAGTGGGTGTACAAGACGAAATTGGATGAGAAAAGAAAGATAGATAAATACAAGGAAAGCCTCATATTTTTTCAACGGTGGGTTCAACGGGAGTAGTGATAAACCTATCTTATATACCAAAATTTTATCATTGATGGTTTGTATTTATGTTGGTGACATAATATATGTACTAAAAATTTGATATTATATGATTTCAAAGCTACTATGAAAATAAAAATTGTGATGACAAACCTTGGCCTTATGAAGTATTTTTTCTAAGAATTGAATTCAATCAATTTTCTCAAGGGATTTTCATAAGTCAACAAAATTATGTTACACATATACTAAAGAGGTTCAAGATAGACAAATGCAAACCAACATAGACACCTATTGCAACATAAAAAATTGAGCAAGGAAGATGATGGACCGACTATCGATTCAACATTGTATATGAGGCCTCTGGGAAACCTCATGTACACTACTACAACTGGACCCAATGATGTATGAAATTAGTTACATTTCCAGATTTATGGAGTCTTCGAAGGACTCTCACTAGAAAATTGAAAAAAGAATTTTAAGGTATATTAAAAGTATAATTGATTACGGATTGTGGCACACAAGTTCTAAGCATGACATGGTTATAATATACACTTATAATGGCTTTGGTAGTAATATTGACTATAGGGAAAACACATCATGATATGTTTTTCATATGAGCAAAAATTAGATTTCATGGACTTCAAAGGAACACTTCATTCACTCAATATCTTCCGTAGAAGCATAATATGTAGTCGCAACTAAAACATTATGCCGTGCAATATGGTTAAGAAAAATGTTTAAAGATCTTGCACATGTGGAGGAGTCAATTTTATTTTTTTTGTGAAAAAAACATATAATTGCATTGTCCAAAAAAAATGTGTTTCATAGGGAAAGCAAGCATGTTGATATTTGTTATTGCTTCATTCACTTTTGTCAACAATGGTGACATATCTCTTTAATTTTGTGGATTTACATGTCAACAATGGTGACATAACTCTTCAATTTTGTGGATTTACACATCAACTAACAAATATCTTTACCAAAGCATTGGAAAGAATTGTTTTCTACTTTCAAAGAAAATATTAAAGGATTTTCACTATTGATAAATGTAACAATTGAGAGGGAGACTATTCTGTTGACACCTAATCCTCGTGATTGGGTGAATATAATGTAAATAGATAAATAAATAATATGAACAGTCATCGGGAGATGAACTGAACAGTCTCTCCCTCATGTATTTAATGCTGACCTACCTGAAGGAATAAACACGAATCATTTTTGCCTTGAGGGCCTGACATATTCCAATATAGTCTCTCCTATTAATTAATTTGGTGTGGCAGTAGTTAGATATTTCTAAAAAATTGTTAGTCTAAATATTTCAAAAAAATAGTCCAAAATTTTTCTATAAGGTTATTTATATTAAGATCTTCTATTTAATTCTGTTTATTGTAAGATCTTCTATTTAATTGTGAGAAGGGAATATTTCTAGAAAGTTGTTAGCTTAAATATTTCAAAAAAATAGTTCAAAAGTTTTTTATAAAGTTATTTATTGTAAAATCTTCTACTTAATTGTGAGAAGGAAAAACAACGCACAATGAATTTCCAATTTTTTGGTTTAGTCTCTACTTGTGCTCAGCTCCACATTTGTCCTCCAAACCTTTGGATCATCTTGCTCATTTTAGAACTCAACTCCACATTTGTCCTCCAAACATCTAAATCTCCAAACCTTTGTATCATCTTGTTCATTTTAGAACTCAGCTCCACATTTGTCCTCCAAACATCTGAATCTCGTTCTCGTTCATTTTAAAGCTCAGCTCCACATTTTCCTTCAAAATATCTGAATCTGGTTATTTTAGAAAAATAAAAATAAAATAAAAAATAATAGTCCGATACATTTGACATCCACTTTATCAATGGATTTGGACTTTTTTTATACTACATGCTCTCTAAAATCGTGTCCGATCATTATGTATATAAGATACATAAACCCATTTTAGCTAAAATAACATTCTTAGCATACAGTAAGTCACACTCATCCCATTATAAAATAAAAAGTATTCTGAACCCCTTTACTTTCTATTTCCGTTATATATTTTTTTGAAATCCAAACCATATATACTCCAAAGAAGTTAAGAACTAGTTACACATACCAACCTAAAGTATGCAATCTCATTTCAATTATAACGAAAACAATTTCATTTCAATTATAACTGATATGAAAAAGAAAATAAATCATTTTAAGATTTTCTATTATATCAAAATTAAAGGTACAACTATTAGTCCCAACACCCATCTCACTTAATTCTGGGCAAATCTCTCTATTATAAAATGTTAGTTTTATATATATATATATCAGTGGAATTCTATTATATCAAAATTAAAGGTACAACTATTAGTCCCAACACCCATCTCACTTAATTCTGGGCAAATCTCTCTATTATAAAATGTTAGTTTTATATATATATATATATATCAGTGGAAACTAATTTACTGCATCGGAAACACATACATGCGTGTATAAGAAAAATAACACCAGCAAACACTTTGTAAATATGGAGCTGAAGAGAAATGGGATTTATTAAAACAACTGGTTACCAATATAATGTTATTGTAGCTCTGGTTATACAGAAAAATGGAGAGCGAAAGCATTTAGCATTTTCGTAATTGTGTGCACTGGAAGTGAAGTGAGATTTATGAAAACAGGCAGTTACCATAGGCAACGTGATGCGTACATGCGCTCCTACTGAACATGAATCTGTATAAACCGATGAAAATTACCGTTTGATGATTCAGGTTTCGGGGGTACTAATAATTAATTGGATTGATATTCAGATTTTGGAGATGTGATGGATATAAATGAAATTAATAATTATTTGGATTGGTATGCAGGTTTTGGAAATTTGATGGATATAAATGAAATTAATAATAAGATGAAAATTAACGTTTGATGATTCAGGTTTTGGTTTAAATCTATTGGGTACTGTCGCGGCTGATTGGGAGAACATCCGCATTCAAATGAGACTGGTTGGAATTGTAATATGACTGAAGATAATATTGAGGTCTCAGATACTCACTACAGACATTGTTGTTTGCAAACAAATGGCTTGGGGATGGCTGGTTTGCTAAATTTTGGAGCGGGCACTTCCCTATAAAAATTTTCATTTTTCTATGGTTTGTATGGAAGAACAAGAACTTGACCGGGGAGAATCTTCAAAAGAGGAATCGATTGGTCCGGCCCTGGTTACTGTGTTTTATGTGGGAATGCTGCAGAAGACAATCTCCACCTCTTTATAACATGCTCAGAGTTCTACATACTCTGGCAACACTTGGAAAAAAATTGTTTTTTTGATACTGAACTTTGGAGAACTTTGGAGATATGGAAAACTGGTTGATATGGTGGAGCAACCAAAATAACCTAATACATCTCATCCCTGCTATTTTCATATGGGAAATATGGAAGTGGCGAAACAACATTATTTTCAATAGATGTCTGATAAAAATTCTAAACAAGATTGAGGCTATCTTACAGAATGTTACAAAACAAAAGCCCTTCCCACTAGAAAAAGTATTGGAGTTTGAATATACAGCAGGCTATTTCGATGGAGCTACTCAGGATCTAAAATGTGAATGGGGAATCAACACAAAAGCAAAGGTTATGACACTGTGGGGGCTACTGTGGTTCATCAAATTTCTGGACATACAAAACATTCATGTATTGGGTGACTCCAAAGTTTACAAAACATTCATGTATTGGGTGACTCCAAAGTTGTGTAGGAGCACATGTCAATATCCCCAAACCCTTATTACAGTGATAGCTAAAAAGATCAAGTTGATATGGAGCTCCCTTAATCAACCCTCCATTCCGCCCATATACAAGAATCAAAGCTTGCCCTCATTACAGTGTTAGCTAAAAAGATCAAGTTGATATGGAGCTCCCTTAATCAACCCTCCATTTAGCCCATATACAAGAATCAAAGCTTGGAGTGCAGGAAGAGCTAGATGGTTTTCATGTCAACATTAAAATGTAGGAAAATGGCATAATGCTGGGGTGTATCCAATTCATGTGGCATAATACTGGGGTGTATCCAATTCCCGGATAACATGTTAACATGTTTTTTTCATGTTGCACTTAATATTTTTCTTTTTTTTCTTTTTTGAATCTATGTATATCTTTTTTGAATCTATGTAAAATGATAGAGGTCTATATTAAATGAGCGATCTAAAAAAATCAACTGAACTATAAGTATTTTTTTTTAAAAGGCCGAACTATAAGTATTTTTTGAAAAGGTCTGTAAAAAATCATCTGCACTGCTCAGTTGCTGATAGACATCTCTTCTATTTGATCTATGTAGCTACTGTTTCTGAAGAAATGTAATGTCATAACTTTTATGAATGAATATAATGTTTTTTTCATCTGAAAAAAAAAGATGATTCAGGTTTTGGAAATTGGATATTGGATGGATATACAAGAAATTAATAATAATTATGATTTAGGTCTTGGAAATTGGATGGATATATATGAAATTAGTAATAACTAATTGAATTTATAGGAATAGTCGATCAAATTTGAAAGATATAAATTTCATGGATATAAATGAAATTAATTATAATTATTTGAATTGATGGGAATAGTCGATCAAATTTGAAAGATATAAATAAAAATAATAATAATGGACTGAATTGATAGTCGATCAAATTTGAAGGATATAAATAATAATGATTAACTGAATTGATAGGAATAGTCGATCAAATGAAATTAATTTCATTTAATAATTAATTGAATTTAATAATTAATTGAATTCATAAGAATAAAATTGTCAGCTCGATTTTTCAAATATTTTGGAATTTATTTTCCCATCCAATGAAAATATTAGTTTAAATTTGGAAAATAATGATAATTAACTGAATTGATAGGAATAGTCGATCAAATTTGAATAGTCAATCAAATTTGAGGGATATAAATGAAAATAATAATAATTAACTGAATTGAGAGGAATAGTCGATGAAATGAAATCAATTTCATTTAATAGTTAATTGAATTCATAAGAATAAAATTGTCAATTCGATTTTTCAAATATTTTGGAATTTATTTTACCATCCAATGAAATTATTAGTTTAAAATATTTTGGAGTTTATTTTACCATCCAATGAAATTATTAGTTTAAAATATTTTGGAGTTTATTTTACCATCCAATGAAATTATTAGTTTAAAGTTACAATTTTTTTCTAAAATATTCTGGAATTTAAATCAATGTTATCTAAATTAACTATTTATGTTGTCTAAATTAACTATTTATTCAGATTTCTGAAATATGTGACATAATAATTATTAATTTATTCAGATTTATGAAATATGTGACAAAATAATTATCAATTCATCGACTGTTCAGATTTCTATAATATTTTGAATAAGATATTATCTAAATTAACTTATTCAGATTTTCGAAATATGTGACATAATAATTAACTGTTCAGATTTCTAAAATATTTTGAATCAGATATCGACATTGATTTGAGTTCATAGAGTTGAGTTATGTTACGATGAGGTCAGATTATTCGTTAGGCTCGGGTAATTTTAACCCGGAAGATGAATTTGTATGAATCCTTAACATCGTCCGACCTTGATGAATCATATTTCAGGCAACAAACGCAACATAGTTATGAATCTGAGCAACTCAATAATAATTTTATTCAGAACGCTTGAACCATTGACCTATTCCAAATAAGCTTACAGAGAATTTTTAAACGGCTGACCTACTTTGGATACATGGGTTTGTTTTCCTTTTGCAACGACGGTGAAAATCCAGCTGAGAGATTACATTATGAATTTACCCAGAAATAACACAACCTACTCCGGGTAGAAAAGTCAAATTGCCTACCCTGGATTATGAATGATGGTGGCAAACTTGTCATATTTATATGTTAAAATTAATATAATATACAGAATCTACATAATCAAATAAATAAATTATCTTATTAACGCAACATAGTTATGAATCTGAGAACCATTGACCTATTCCAAATAAGCTTACACAGAATTTTTAAACGGCTGACCTACTTTGGATACATGGGTTTGTTTTCCTTTTGCAACGACGGTGAAAATCCAGCTGAGAGATTACATTATGAATTTACCCAGAAATAACACAACCTACTCCTGGTAGGAAAGTCAAATTGCCTACCCTTGATTATGAATGATGGTGGCAAACTTGTCATATTTATATGTTAAAATTAATATAATATATAGAATCTACATAATCAAATAAATAAATTATCTTATTAATGCAAATTGTGATGGGAATGCTGATGGCTATCTCATGTCAAATTTATCTCTCAAATTGAATATAATATATAAAACGAACATACAAACAAATAAAAAAAATATTTGACCTCTGATTTTTTTTCCTTTTCGGACTGAGAATAATTCCTCACATTTATGAAATAATTCATTACAATCCCATGAAGACTAAGACTGCATAGTAGGTTTACTCAGAAATAATATTGCTGCAATCAATGAATTATCCTAGGTTTGCTCATGAAGACTAAGACTGCATAGTAGGTTTACTCAGAAATAATATTGCTGCAATCAATGAATTATCCTAGGCTTGCTCATGAAGACTAAGACTGCATAGTAGGTTTACTCAGAAATAATATTGCTGCAATCAATCAATTATTCTAGGTTTACTCAGAAATAATATTGCTGCAACCAATGAATTATCCTAGGTTTGCTCAGAAATAATATTGCTGCAACCAATGAATTATCCTAGGTTTTCTCAGAAATAATATTGCTGCAACCACTGAATTATCCTAAGCCTGATAATGAATAAAGGTAGTTATGTCATGTCACATTTATCTCTTAAAATTAAGATATAATATATGAGATCTATATAATAAAAATTTTATTTAAGATATAGTATATGAGATCTATATCATAAAAAGTTAATTTTATAAATGTACAATTAAATTAGATTCACTTTAAATTTATCTGGAAACTCTCATTTGGATGATGAGACCAGAAGGAAGAAACAACTCAGAGAACTCAGACAGAAACGCATTCACATCCCCCATCCCATCCAAATGGGAGTGTAAACCACATTCCCTTTACATAGACAAGGATGCTGTACCAGCCAAGTTCTCAGTACACAAGGACATCTACATCAACTGTCACAATCAAATTCAAAGTGGGGTTGGGGATCGTCTGAATATGATCATAAACAACTCAGAGCAGCTCAGGGTTGCCAGGTCGCAGATATATAATAATATGTATATAGATATCAATTATGGTAACAAATAAAAATGAAAAAGAATCAGAATACGTTTGCACGATATGAACAGACCACGTTGTTGAATCCATTGTGTTGTGCTAGTGATACTCAAACTGTTGAAATCCAGGACAGCTGAAACGGATCATAGCCTTCCGAATGACAGTAGCTTAGACCGTTATCCACTTGAAACTCCATGAAAGCATTCAAATCTTGTGTAATTTCTGTTGCAGGTGCGAGTTGATCTGGTTCATGAGTTTGGAAGTTCAAATCCTCAAGAGAAGAAAGCTCCATAGCTGAAGGCTGCATCAAGGAATAATCGATCAATTCCAAATCCGTGCAGGATGCAGCAGCTGCCAGGTGGCCCGATATCGGATCCCTAGTGATAGGAGAGGCCACGTCGGAGAGGCTCTCCCAGAGTCCAGATGATCCGGTCGTCGGGCTTGGATCTGTGTACAGCAAATCAAAGGGCTTGAACATTTCCCCAAATGTCTCTGCGTCTTCAATCGAGGGTTTGGCATCTGGTAGGGCTTTTTTAGCATCAGTTAGGGTTTTTTTGGCATCGGGTAGGGTTTTTGCTTCCGAGTCGTTTGATTTAGCCTTGTAGGGTTTGGGAGTTGCAGCCTCTGCTGTGGAACAAGAAGATGGGGAATCTTCTTGATCGTACGGGTTGCTGAGCGAATTTTTATTGGGTTTCAAAAAATGAGCAGTGCGGCGTCTGGTGATGGAAGAAGTTAGGTTGACCTGAAACGTCGCTGTCGCAGAGGCGGAGGAAGCGGAGGCGGAGGCGGAGGTGGAGGAGGAAGAGTCGGGTAGGTTGAGGCGAGCGTAGGATCCGTAAAGCGTCCGGGCTGCTCCGTCGTAGGCAAGCGCGGCTTCCTCAGCGGTGGCAAAAGTCCCGAGCCAGAGACGGGCGCCCCGGTTAGGTTCCCTAATTTCGGCAACCCATTTGCCCCACGTGCGCTGCCGCACACCCCTGTAACTACACAGCGCATTCTCGGGGCCGCCCTTGCCCTTCATGCACCCTTTCTTGGATCCCTTGGCCGGGATCTTCCTCTGCTTCAACTTGCTGTTGTTGTTGCTGCCCTGCGCCATTGATGCACCCGACCGGTTTCGATCTGCCCACCTCGCCAGAACCGATGATGATGTACTTGCGGAATTTCTTGTTCCCGACTTCATATCCTGCGCTAGCCAATAAGCAAATCCAATACAGGCTCCAAGCGAATAGATCTACAGATTCTACACCGCTCCCTGCTTGCCCGTTGGTTATAAGAGGCGACCGGAGGGACTGGACAATTAGGTCTTTGGCCCCCCTCGGGATCCGGGAGGCCCAGCTCTTGGAGACATGTCCCCTCCTTTTCCACCCACAGCTGTCGAAGCCATGGCTCTTGCCTCCCCACGCGTCCATTTTGTTTTACACTCATCCGCCTCCCATTGGATCGCAGTAACGTCCTGAAACGTGGCACCAAAAAAGTGTGAACGCGTCTTTTAATAAATGTCAGAGATTGTCATCATACTTGCTCGTCTTTTCCACTCACTACGTGCTGCATGTGGAAGCGTTTCCACACTGGAAGGGAAACGGTTAGCATTACCTGTCCTGCCGGGGCAATGGCGCCTTGACGGATCTCAGCCGCAATCTGCATTCATTCCACTTGCCTGTTAGTGAACACACGGTGGCTTCTGCAAAAGAAAGATTATATCTCTCATCTCTAACGCGCACACATCATTTCTTTCCGTTAATTTCTGTGGATGTCCATTCTGTTTTTCTCATTTTGTGGCTCGAAATTTAGTAGAGTTTTGTGATTCCGTAGAGATGTGTTACAATCATAAGTTATTTAGAATTGTGTGGCTTGGAATTTAGGATTTAGTAGAGATTTGTGATTTAATAGAGATTTCTTAGAATCACAATTTATTTAGAATTTTGTGACTTTGAAATTTAATAAAAATTTGTTAAACTCACACATTATTTAGAATGGTATAATTTGTAAAAAGTTAATGTTACAAATCACCAAATATTTAAAACAGTGTAATTTGTTAAAGGCAGATATTACCAATTTTTTCAATGTCCATATCAAAAAAAAATTTCAACCACCACAATTACAAAAAAATTTCACCCCAAAAAATTCACAACTTCTCTCACAATTATATCATCAAACAACTAAAAATCACAACCCGGTCACAAGTGTATCCAGCAATTTCAACCCAAAAACCAAAACATAGAATAATTAAACCGCGACTCAAATTTATTGTCGTAATCTGTCATGAGTTGCCTGCGTTACAAATTACATTCTCGCTTACCTCCGCTCCGGACATCGCTGAAGACAATACTTAAAAGCAGACCAAGTGTCGCCGTTCGCCATTTCCACGCTATAAAAAATTATTGTCGAAATCTGTAATCGAAAAGCTATCGATTTTCAGGTGAGTTGCGTGCGTTACAAATTACATTCTGGCTTACCATCGGTTCAGGACGTAGTTAAAAGCAGGGCAAGTGTCTTTGTTGACTCCTTCCACGTTATAAACTTTGTATCGCTTAGGACATGGTTAACAGCCAGGCAACTTGTCGTTGTTTAGCACTTCCACGATATAAAGTACAGTGACAGAAGCTCCGAAGTAAAGTCGCAGATAAGCCCCGGACTTGAGTAGTCGATACACCATCATGGGACCAAGTGAGTCGTCTCAGAAAAGCCAATCACAATTTGACAACGGAGTAAGGCAAAGTGTACAATTCAAACCCTTTTTCTTTTAGATGTAACAAGTGTACTATTCAAAACTGTTTCTCAACGGTTCATCAAATTTTTTTTATCAATGTAATGATGGAATTTTAATCTAAAAGTTTTAATTTATCCTAGGAAATCTTGAAATTTCGAAAAATAAATGATTTGAAAGGAAACGTGGTCAATTTTGATGTTGTAGTTTCATAAATTTTGTTTTGTGGATGTACTGCTGGTTGAAACTTTGGTGTTCGATCATGAGAATTATGATCTGATACCAAATTGATGTACAATTTGGAAAAGAAGTGTTTATTCAAATGTGAAACTACATATATATAATTTATTTTTATTTTGCGGCTGTACTGCTGGTTGAAACTTTGGTGTTCGATCATGAGAATTATGATATAAAACCAAATTGATGTACAATTTGGGAAAGAAGAAGTGTTTATTTAAATGTAAAATTAGTTATATATATAAGAGTTAATTGTATTGATGAAATTTATGTACTCATTCAAATAAAAAATAAATTAGAACTTTAAGGTATGTTTTCAACGATAACGCGGCATTGTTTATACTAATGTATAAGAGTTTTGTACAATGCGGGGTTTTTTGACAATATTCTCTTTGGAGTGTTATATGGTTTATGTTTTATATAATAATAGCACAATTTAATTATAAGAATAAGAATGTTTGTTTAGTGGTTAAAGATGGTTTAGCTATGTTATCAATGTTTATAAATTACTTTTAGGTATAGCAATTGAGCTTTTGGGATAGAAATGGGGTTACGCATACTTACAATTGAGGTTTTAGGATAGAAATGGGGTTATGTATACTTACAATTGAGTTTTTAGGATAGAATTGCCGTTATGTATTTAATAGTGAAGTAGAGTTGAAGTATGTGTATAGTGATAGAAGTGTATAGATGATTATATAAAAGGGCGTTTTTTATAATTCAAGATAATAAGAGAAATGCATAATTTTTTCCATACTAAATATGAAATTAACATTTAAAGTTTAAAATTAATATTAACTCATATAGATTTATATAGATCTTTCTCAACTCCTTAGCTGCTAAATCTGATTAAGGATTAAATTTCTCAAGATGTAAATCTCAAAACTTGGGGAAATACTTGCACCTCTAGAAATTTGATCCCAATATCTCATTCAGATGAATCTATGCTAGTTCTTCATAATATTATATATTTATATAAATTTAACATATCTGTGTATAAAAATATTCTTATTTTTAATAATATTATTTATATTTATATAGATTTCACACTTTTTTATACAAATAAAATTTTAAATTTTATTTGAATCATAATAATACAAATAACATGTTTTATATTTTTTAATGTAATACACATAGCATTGATGATATAAATTAATTTATATTTTTTTATTGTAATTTTTTTAATATATTTATTAATTAAATTTAAATATGAAGCTATTAAATATAATGGTTATTAACATATTTGAATTTATAGCTACTCTTTATATCATTTATATATTTTAATTTATATATTTAAAAATATTTTTTAATTATATATATTTTAATTAATTTTATTAATTTTTATATTTTTATTAATTATATATTATTAAAATCATAGTTATGAATATTGTTTTTATTTCTATTTAAATTTATTTTAATGTCATAGGTATATTATAATTTTTTTTTAATTTGTTTATAATTTTATTAATAAAAAAATTATAATTAAATAAATAGAATTGAATTATTTATTTTCTTACTTTGTAAAAAAAAATGATTGATTTATTTTTTATTAATCTATTATTATTTTCAAAGAGACATTTAAATATGTATCTTCATTTACAACTACTGTAACATTAACTAAACATTGTAGAGTGCCACTCTTAACAACAACAAAAAAAAACTATTTTAATATTGACTATAAATAAAATATTTCAATATTAAACATCACTATAATATTTTAGGATTCAATTTTAAGTAAATATTTCATATAAACACTCTCTTATATACATACATATATAAAATTGAGAGTAGAAGTGTACTATTTAGTATTTAAAAACATGTAATTATTTTTATGTTTACCGTGTAGTTTAATGGGGTTTATGGTTGCACATACATAACCCATGAGGTGTAGACCATTTGGTAAGTGTGAGATTTAAGTCTTCCCAAGTCATTTATGAGATGACTTAACTCAATTCATATATATATATATATTTGTTGATATTAATTTTGAACTGTTTCATTAAATTTGGAAAAATCCTAATAATAATATTCTATTAATGGAACAGATCGTTTTTACATAAAACAAGAACCAACTTTATATATAAATAATTTCCATTCACAATATTCATTTTTACATTATTGACATTTCGGGTCTAGAACAAAACTCATCATTTCCAAATCATTAATAAAATAATTTATCAATATTAATTTTAAAAAAACTATCATATATAAAATAATTTGTTGATATAAATTATGAACAAAATGTTAAGTTATTTTTTTAAGAGCATCTTTTTTTTTATAAAAACTTCGAGCAGCCACGATGGAAGCACCGAGGACAGATACAGCATCATAGGTCCATAAAGAAGACAGACCTTTGAACATCACAAGCCATATCATGACATATTGAACTGAGAAACTTTACAAGTCCATAAAGAAGACAGACCTCTGAACATCACAAGCCATATCATGACATATTGAACTGAGAAACTTTACAAGTCAGCCAAAAGGCATGTCAAATGCATCAGCAAAAGGTTTAAACCAAAAACCATTTCAGAAGAAAAACAAAGAAGCATCAAAATTTAATAACCATCGATAAAGAAATCCTGCACAAAACAGGAATTCTCTTCCTCTTTCACTTCCATAGACCATGACCCAGAGTCTAAGAGCAGAGCTTCCTTGGATAGGCAATCAGTTTGGAGATTCTATTCATGACCAATGAGTTGAATGGAACAATCTCTCGTGAGTCCCCATAAGAACATTATCTTGTCCATCCAGCCTGCCAAGTGAAGGCTCCTTATGTGACAAACACCATTTACATGATCCATCATCTACTTAAAATCATCGTAAATTGAAATACCCTGTACATCAAAGAAAACACAAAAAGCAAGAAAACCCGCTAAAGCATCTTTGTGCTTTATGAGACTCACTTTCACCATATATTTTTATCTATTGAATAGAGAGATTGCGATTAATGGTTAATACGTATATAAGCAATATAACCATTTTTCTTTTTTATTCTACGTGCACATGATCCTATCAAGGTTGTCCCACCGAAAAAATATTTGTTTGGTGTTTTTTACGATTACGTGTAACCCTAAGCGCAATGGTAGGTCTAAAATATATGCGGTGTGCACTCAATATGGAGTTAATAAGCATAATTTATAAAATATTAACGATTAAAAAAATTAATATGAAATATATTTATAAAATAATTTCATATTGCTTTTATAAAATATATTTAAAATAATTTGATATAAAATATTAAGAGGTCAATAATAATATATTATAAAATAATTTAATATATTAGCTTAATTTTATATTAAAAATAATTTAATACATTAATTTAATTTTACATTAAAAATAACTCAATATATTAAATTTGTTGATAATACACTTCTAAATAAATTATTTTATTTTAAATAATTATTTACTAAAATTGGGAGAGAGCCAGGAGCACGATAGGTTAAGGTTTCGGGGTTTCACCGCCTTGCTTTGACAAACCTGCTACAGTAATACCAAAAAAGACCTGTATTTGAATTGCGACCTGTGACTAAGATAGCGATGAATGGTATGGCGGGGGAGAAATCCTGTCACACCCCCAATTCTTTTTTCCTTAAATTGGCCGGGTGCGGCACCGCCTAAGTTAATAACTTGTTCCGTCGTTAATTAACTTTACGAACTACGCCTTAACAATTCATAATAAACATGAATTACATATTATTAATGTGCGGAAACCATCAACAATATAAAGATAATACAACTCGACAATAATATAAAAGAATGATCTTTTATTATATAAGAGAGTTTTACATGACCGGGAGCCGCGCTCGACCGGCGTTCAATAAACAGGAGGGCGCCCGCCCGTGCTAGGACGCATGGCGGTCTGCCAAAACTCCACAGAATATACAACAATACAATAATACAATGTGTGCACAAACTTGGCGTTGGGCAGGCAGGCGCACCCGTGCACGACCCGTGCCCAAACCACAACCCAAAACTAAGTGCAACGATGTGGGCGCCCGTGCACACCACCGAAACCTCACACGACCCTCGCCCGGCTCGGCGGGCTCATCCTACCGAGTTGCAGTAAAACTGCGCTATCCCAAGTGCGCACACACCTTTGTGCGTTTGAGATGCCACGAGAGATCGATGAAGATCCGTTGATGAAATGAACGCTCGCTTCACTCCATTTATATGCGTGGAAGGTCGCTCGTCCAACACTTGGCCGACCTTCAAAACTTCAATACAAACGCCCACCTAACGCTCGCCCTCAACGTCGGCTCGCCCGATGTGTGGGTGCGCCCATGGTTGGCTCACACGCTATCCGCTCACCATATATATAACGCAAACCTCTTAACACTTGCGCGCACATATGATGAAGGACCCTTCGCACTTTTACTTCGTCGATTTTTGAGACGGAGGGAGCGCGCGCCCGTGCCCAAGAACGCAGGGCATTACATTCTCCCCCACTGGAAATCGTTGTCCTCCTCGACAACATACCATCCTCCAAGCATCACTATCCATGATGTCGACTCCCCTCACATATGGCAAACATCCCGGCAACATATGTAGGACTCCATCTCCACCATGTCATCGTCACCATGTGCAAAACTGCCCATGATATGTCAACAAGTGCTAACACCCCTCAAACATGTGTCAACATCTCATCTCAACAATATGTCATATATCGGAACATCTCAATCCATGATGATCAACCACCATGTCACAATCTCCACATGCTACTCTATCGTGGAAGGCTGGTCCCTCCATCCAAGCTGCCTGCTCACTGCAACATATCGTGTCGACCTCATCATGTGTCGTCCTCATGTGAATTGCTGCCATGATACTCCAACACAATGCTAGCACATCTTTGCACACTGCTAGCCCCCATGTCTGAACTAGTTGGGTAGCTAATCCAACCATCACGCTCAAACCATGAGAATGCACATCCTCATGCCATCATTAGTTGTTTCTCAAAACATCCTGTCACATCCTCAACTCGATCAAGAATCCATCTCCATATAAGTGTAAGCCATGCACAGGTCCATGAAGTAGTCCTCATCTCAACTGCAACATGTCATCCATGATGTTTGGTGTCAATGTGCTACACGAAGTCAGCCACATCTACTCCAACATCATCCATATGTGTGCCTCCTCCATATGAAGAGACCATCTCATCAAACTCCAACTCTCGGTATGCCACATCCAAGTCCATGAAGCTACCTCCATCATATCTGAAATGTGTCAACCCTCAAGTCTCCATAGAAACAAGTATACATCTGCCTCATCTATCTATGTGCTGCCCATGACCATAAATCAATCAGCTCCCATGTGTGTAAAAGATAGTTGAGTCTCGGCTCAACTCATGCCCCAAGTGTTGCCACCAAGGCATCATCATCGTTGTAACTCCATCACTCCAAAGTGTCTCATATCGATCCTCCACATCAAGTCACTCTTTCAAGTCACACCCATGCATGTGCTTGAAAGTATGCACCTGCATCAAAGTCCTCGACCTCAGCTCCTCAATGCATCAAATCCTCTAAGTCCACCATGTATGAAGTCCCTAAAAGTCACAACAATCTCATGTTATCATTAGCTCCATGAGTCATCTCCAACCAACATCTCCATGTAGTAGGAATGCTCCATAATCTGCTCACAAATCTATCCAAGTCCATGGTCTTGTTGTACATGAGTGCACAACCTCTCCATCGGCTCATAAGTAATAAGTCTCCATGTCACACTAGCAAATCCATCTGCACAACATTCCTACCTTGGCACTCCTCTCTACAAGTGCTCCACATAATGTCCCTGCATAAGACTGCCATGCTCCATGTATTCAAGTCTCAACCTGATGTCCATGACTAAGTTGTCCATGTAGTCCAACCAAGTAGACCCATCACAACAATCGGTCATCCTCATCCAAGCTGCAATCTTCGGTCTAGTGAACTCGGTCACCCAACCATATCATCATGTCATGAGTCCCTTCATCATAGCTCCTCCACCAAAGTGTCCACCACGACTAGCTCTTGGTCTCGGCCATGAGAAGTCCACCCAAGCAACCCAAGTGTGTGCCCTCCAATCTGTCCATGAGTCATGCCGGGCACTTAGCCAAAGTGGCTAAAGCATGACCCAATCATCCACAACGATCATCAAGTTCCACCCTTGTCACGGGCCTTTGTACCTTCTACCATAAGGTCACAAACAACCCCAACAAGTCCTGCAACAATCGACAATCCTTGCTTCTCCATACAAGGTCTCATCATAAACATCCATGGTAAGATCCTCCCTAGCATCGGCAAACTGGCTTTGCCCTTCCCTGCATACGGTCCACCTACCAAATGCTCAAATGAAACACAAGTATCAACACTTACTTCATCATCATGAGGCTCCTCCTCATTCATCCATGTCTGCAAACTGCACGATCCTGGTCCAACTTGATCAATCTCAAGTTCATCCTTCATCATGGTCATGTCTGCAACATCTTCAATCATCATCACTTCCTCTTCCTTGATAGCACAATCTGCAACTTCACCTTGCTCCATTGTCCAACCAAGTTGAAGAAGCTCTCCTTCAACATTCTTCTCCAAGACTTCAAGTTCTTTTCGGATCCGGGCTTCTCTTCCTTCAACCTTTTCAACCTGTATAAGGTAAGCAAGAGCTTCCCTTCACCTTCTCCCAAACTTGCCATGCCTTGTACTTCGTCTTCCCCGGTTCGTACTTTGTTTGGTCCACAGATGCCCAAACCGTGTATACCTGCCCACACGCAGTCCCACTTGCCCACCTGACAAGTGCCCAAATCGTATGATCAGCACGTAGTACCGCCTGCCCAACTCTACGATACCCGGTTCCAACCTTTACCAGCTTCACCAAGTTCCCTGCAACCATGAACCAGCCCTTGTTCCACTTCGTGTGAAACGGCTTCCTTCACCTGCAAGTACCCTTGTCACTGTCACGAGCAACCCTGCTCAAACCGAGTCTTGAAACTACCTTCAAATGCTTCAACACCTGAACCTTGTTCAAGCCTCAATATCACCTGTCAAATTTCCAAGTGTACCCACACCTGCACTTCGTCACGAGCAACCCTGCTCACCAGCTCCAAACCGAGCTCCGATACCACCTGTCACGCCCCCAATTCTTTTTTCCTTAAATTGGCCAGGTGCGGCACCGCCTAAGTTAATAACTTGTTCCGTCGTTAATTAACTTTACGAACTACGCCTTAAAATTCATAATAAACATGAATTACATATTATTAATGTGCGGAAACCATCAACAATATAAAGATAATACAACTCGACAATAATATAAAAGAATGATCTTTTATTATATAAGAGAGTTTTACATGACCGGGAGCCGCGCTCGACCAACGTTCAATAAACAGGAGGGCGCCCACCCGTGCTAGGACACACGACGGTCTGCCAAAACTCCACCGAATATACAACAATACAATAATACAATGTGTGCACAAACTTGGCGTTGGGCGGGCGGGCGCACCCGTGCACGACCCGTGCCCAAACCACAACCCAAAACTAAGTGCAACGATGTGGGCGCCCGTGCGCACCACCGAAACCTCACACGACCCTCGCCCGGCTCAGCGGGCTCATCCTACCGAGCTGCGGTAAAACTACGCTATCCCAAGTGCGCACACACCTTTGTGCGTTTGAGATGCCACGAGAGATCGATGAAGATCCGTTGATGAAATGAACGCTCGCTTCGCTCCATTTATATGCGTGGAAGGTCGCTCGTCCAACACTTGGCCGACCTTCAAAACTTCAATACAAACGCCCACCTAACGCTCGCCCTCAACGTCGGCTCGCCCGATTTGTGGGTGCGCCCATGGTTGGCTCGCACGCTGTCCGCTCACCATATATATAACGCAAACCTCTTAACACTTGCGCGCACATATGATGAAGGACCCTTCGCACTTTTACTTAGTCGATTTTTGAGACGGAGGGAGCGCGCACCCGTGCCCAAGAACGCAGGGCGTTACAAATCCCCTCCTATACGAATGTTGCAGCAGGAGAATTGAGCCAGCAAGATGTTGCTAGTAGTAATGGGGAAAAGGTAAAGGAATACTGGTTTTGGGAGCCAAATGGAAAGCGGGCTTGGGAGGAAAATGTCTACCAAGAGCTACATAAAAACAAAGATTCGTTATCCCTAACGATAAGATGGAAGAGTATTGAAAGTCCATGAAGGACCATGCCCTCATCTGTAAGTTCATAGGGGCATGGCTGACAGAGAAAGAGTTGATTAAATGGATCCAACAAAGATGGCAACCAAAAGGCCACACTGATCTCAAGCTTGGGGCGAAGGGTTTCTTCACAGTGATCTTCTCAAATCTGGAAGACAAAGAAAGGATTTTTGAAGACGGACCATACTTCTTCAACAATGTCGGACTCTTCATCAGGCACTGGGAAGAGTGCTACAACCTTGATCAAGGGAAAATATTGGCTACCCCAATATGGGTTCGACTATTTGGTTTACCAATAGACTTCTGGGATCTAGAGATACTAGAAGACATCGAGAATTCTATTGGCACCTTCGTTAAAGTGACAGATTCGACAAGGAAAGGAAGATATACCTCCTATGTGAGAATCTGTGTCTATATGAGTATAACGGAGCCGGTCCTAGATTACATAGAGCTGGAATACCATGATGAGGTATGGCCACAACTAATTGATTATGAGCACATACCATTCTGTTACTGCATATGCCATGAATATGGCCACTTGTTCTTGGCATGCCCCCTCAACCAGAAAGAAAACCCCCCGGCGGATAGGAGGACAGGGGAATCGATGGCAAAAGAGGATGGAGAAGGGTTTAAGGAGGTGCAACAGAGGAAAATAACCCTGAGACAGCCAGGGAATCATAAAGAAAATCAAGCAGAGAAGGAACAAAGGCCTCAGAACCGCTTTTCAGTATTATAGGAAGAAGACATGGGTGCGGATATGGGAGACATTTCACCAGAAATGGAAAGCCAAAAAGGCAAAGAAATAGAAGGAAATAAAATGAAGAAAATGGTGGCTGAGATAGAGCAAGGACCAGAGGATAACATGCAAATGGTGGAACAAACCCTAATGGAGATCGACAACCAGAAAGAAGAGCTAAGTGCAGAAGAACAAGCCATGACGCAGCTACTGTAGGAATGGAGACATTTGGATGAAATATTCAGCGTGGAAGATCAAGAGCAACTCTATAAGGAGGCTTTTCAATAATATAGAGACAAGTGGGGCTCAACGATAATAAGCCAACCTGAACATTTAGGGGCCCAAGCCAACCAAGGGCAAGAAGCGGGAACACAAGGAAAAGGAGGTAAAAAAAGAGGTAGGAGAATGATGAATGAATCCATACAAATGGTTGGGGAACTATTGGTGAATTTGGGAAGAGTAGTGCCATTTTCAGAGGTCTTCCACCAACTGCTAAAATTGTTAAAATGATTATTACAACCTGGAACATTAGAGGCCTAAACAACAGATGCAAACATAGGTACCTTAAGGAGAGGTTGAGAAAAAATAAGCCAAACATTATGATAATACAAGAAACCAAAATCAACGAAAGAAAGCTGAAAGAAATAATGGAACACTTCAAGCCAGAATACCAAGTCATGGATTATGATACTAATGGAAATGCAGGGGGACTAGCGATTCTCTGGAATCTGATGGAAGTTTGGTTTGAAGACTGGGTAAACCTACCAAGAATTCTTATAGGAAAATTTCAGAATATTGGATCCAGTGAATGGGTTCTATTTTCAGGGGTTTATGAACCTCATATTCCGAGAGAAAGAGGAGCCTTCCTATAAAATTTGGTAAACCTGAGAAATTTATACCTAGAAGACCTATGGGTAGTGGGGGGGGGGAACTTTAACAAGATCACAACCCTAGGGGAAAAAAAGGGAGGAATGAGAAGAACGGATGCAGATATGGAAGCCTTCAACGAAACCATCACAAATTTATGCCTAGTTGATATACCCACAATCAATGGGATTCATACCTGGAATAACAGATGAGGAGGGGTTCATCAAATAACATGCCACCACTCTCAGAACAACTAATAAGCAGAGATATCTTCATAGAAGCATCAATACTTCCATGCATGGGGTCAAACCATTGGCCAGTCTGCTTGGAAGTGGATCTAAAAGAAAGACCCAAGAACTGACCCTTCAGGTTTGAAGCTTTCTGGCTCAGAGACCCTGGTCTCCTAAAAAAAATTGAAGAATGGTGGACACAAAGTGTACAACAGGGCAGGAACAGGATGCACACCTTCCAATTGAAGCTAAAATAATTAAAGAAGAAGCTCAGGAAGTGGAATAAGGAGGAGTTTGGGCACATTATCAAGGATCATACTGAACTCAGCAAGCATATGGCGGAGGTTCAACAAAAAATTATACAGGAGGGAAGGTCAGAGGATCTGGTACGAGAGGAAGGATTATTGATAAACAAGATAGAGGAAAGAAGACAACAGGAGGAGATCCTCTGGAAACAAAAATCTCGGGTCCAGTGGCTGAGGGAAGGAGAACGAAACACGAGATTTTTCCATAAAGCCATGGTGCACCACCGGCAACATAACCGAATTTACTCCCTAAAATATGAGGAAGGACAACGCAAAGTTCAACATGAAGAAATGGAAGCCATTATGGTTAATCACTTCAAATATATGCTCATAGAAAGTCCTGACAATAGAAAGGAAGCCACCCAAAGCATCATGCAATACATTCCCAAACTGATAACTAATGACTAGAATATGGCCTTGATGCGAGTTGTCTCCAAAGAAGAAGTAGAAGATATAGTAAAAGGAATGCAAAAGAACAAAGCCCCTGGTCTGGACAGATTCACTGCAGAGTTCTATCAAGCCACCTGGCCATTCATGGGGTAAGACATCCTCGAGGTTGTGGAGGAATCGAGATGTAACCAAAAGGTATGCCCAAGACTCAACTCTACTTTTATTGCTTTGATTCCTAAAACTTCTAAGTCTAATGTCCCTCGAGGATTTAGGCCCATTGCCCTATGTAATGTCATCTACGAGATTATAGCCACTCTTGTTGTCAAACACCTGAAGCCCCTTCTTCCCAACCTCATTTCTCCTAAACAAACCAGATTTGTAGAGGGCTGACAAATCCTTGATGGCTTCATTACATCCCAAGAGGTAGTCCACTCTCTTAAGACCTAGGAGATCCTCACCATGATGATAAAGCTGGATCTATCCAAGGTGTGTGACAGAATCAACTGGGGATACCTATCGAGCATTCTCAAAGCTTACAACTTTGCCCAAAGATGGATCAGCTGGATCCTTGCCATGATATCCTCCCCAGTTTTCTCAATATTGCTGAATGGAACCCCCAACTCGACATTCAACCCAACCCGGGGGCTGAGACAGGGGGACCCTATCTCGCCCTTCTTGTTCATCTTAGCAATGGATGGGCTAGGCCGGTATATAAAATAGAAGGCATGCAATTCCTAGCTCCAAGGGTTAAGGATATGGGGTAATGACATGCCTATCACTCATCAGTAATTCGTGGACGACATTATGCTTTTTTGTCAAGCCACCCTGAAGGAAGCCCGAAGCATTAGAGACATCCTTAACACCTTTATGGAAGCCTCAGGGACCAAGATTAATAATGACAAATCCTGCATTTTCTTCTTCAATACCCAAGGGAATGTTAAGAACTACCTAGCCAAAATCCTAGGGTTCAGTACTGGTATCCTGCCATCCAAATACCTGGGTATGCTTCTCTCTGATAACCCTCTAAGAAATGATTGTTGGCAAAACATTCTCCAAAAGCTACAAGGAAATCTCAATTGCTGGACCTTTAGATATCTAAACATCACCGGCATAATAGTGCTACTCAAAGCAGTGCTTCAGTCGATACCTGTATACCAACTATCTGGAATGGCAGCCCCAAAAGGAGCATGCTCCAAAATGGTAGACATTTTCAAAAAATTCCTGTGGGGAGGAGCCCAACAGATTAGGAAATGGGCATTGGTGTCATGGCAAGGCCTAATCAATAAGAAAGAGGATGGCGGACTAGGCCTCAGAGACCCATACATCCTGAACCAAACCATGGGAGCAAAACTTTGGTGGCGATGGATGGGTGGGGGAGTAGATCTTTGGAAACAAATCTGGACTCGGAAGTACAACATGTCGGTGAGAACTGAGGATATCCTAAGATATCAAGACCCTCCCAAGGGATCGACGATGTGGAATTTGGCAACCCGCAATAATCACCTCATCCAGCAGCATGCCTTTTGGGAGGTTCGCAATGGCAAAACAACTCGATTCTAGACAGAATCTTGGCAACAAAGAGTAAAAATAGTAGAAAGATAGGAACTCAAGGAAATATATCAGCACACCAGGGACAGTAATATGCATGTGGTGAAACAATACTGGAATGAAGAGCAGGGAGTGGAAAGTTGGAGGAGATGGAAGACAAAAGATGGCTGGGATGAGGCGACAGAAACAAAACAATGGGCAAACCTAGACAGAACTAAGGACAAGGCAAATAATGTTTCGTTAAGACCCGAACATCTTGAGATGGGGTTACACCACCAAAGGTACCTTCACCATAAGCGAAGCCTACGATATGCAAGTTTGACAAGAGCAGGAAGGGCAAGATATCATATGGAAAAAGATTTGGAAAGGTGGGTGGTGGCCAAAGGTAACCCACTTCCTCTGGATGGTTTGTAAAGGACACATGTTGACCTGGGATCAGTTATAGAAACGAGGCTTTCAGGGGCCCTCCTTCTGCTGGCTATGCCACCAACACCGAGAAGATATGGAACATATCCTCAACACTTGCCAGTTCGTGGAACAAAAGTGGAGGCAAATAAAAGGAGTTTTTGAAAGCATGGACAGAGACCAAAACAACATTAAAGGAACAATTCTCCCATGGCGGAACCATATCTATTCTAGCCCTGTAGTAAACAGGGCTTGGAGTCTAGGCCTAGGATTCACCCTCTGGGCCATCTGGAAGGAGCAAAACCATAGAATCTTCAAGAACAAAGCAACTCCGCACGAAAAAGTATGGGAAGGCATTGCCCAGAATATAAGGGAAACAATCTTGGTAGAAACATGGCACAAAGAGGACAGGTAAGTGCCACCTCAAGAAGCCTGGATCTGACAAAAACTCAATCCAACCCCAGGGATGATTGACACCAAAGCATGGAAAACAAGCAACATGGGCATGACCTCCGGGTCCCATTTTAGCCCCCCAGAAGAAGGGTTCATAAAACTTAACTTTGATGGGGCCTCCAAAGGAAATGTGGGAGAGGTAGGTCTAGGTGGCCTCTTCCGAGACCCCCAGGCTAACACCCGTCTCATCTATGCAGACAGCTATAGGATTTCCAGTAATAACGAGGTGACGTTTGCTGTAGTATGATAGGGCCTCCTAATAGTTGTCAGAATGGGATACAAAAACGTGGAAGTGGAAGGGAATTCAAGCCTGGTTATAAATACAGTGGAAAAATTAAACAATGGCACTAAGTGGGATAAACTTAGCCAGAGTGGGAGGACTACAAGACTTATCCAGGAGATAGGTGAAATCATCCCCAAATTTGATTATATACAAGTCAAACATGTTAGGAGAGATGGAAACAAAGGGGCCGACTTCCTGGCTAACTAGGGGTGCAACCATCAACAGGACAGGATGGAAAAGTAATGGCCGATCTGACCTTGGGATATGACATTTGGACCCCTGGAGGAAATTTTGGCCCATGACCTTAGACAGAGCCAAGAAAGCTAAAGTTAGGAAACTCAAGCTCCCGATCGGGATGCAGGTCGATGTCAGAGAGGCCAAGTTGGGAATTGATATGTGTAGTACGAAGGCCATAATGACCGTCACCCCCCACATGCTCAAGGCATGGGGTGCGGTGTCCTTTGGAATGAATGCATGGATGCTAAGTGGGCAAGGTGGCAGAGAAGGGAATAAGTTAGGGTGGTGGAGAAGGCTAAGTGATTCGATGTGCAGGGCAAGAGAGAACAAATGTGGAGATGGTAGGCGATTTAGAGCTAGGGAAGGGCGAAGGCACGACTAGAACCTTGGTCGCAAACGAAAGCCAGAATCCAAGGCTGTACTGCACAAGTTATGGCCCAAGCAATGAGAGGATGCGGGCGCGGTAGGGGAGTCCCAACCCCCCAGACAGACAAGGGGCTGAGCACGTCGGAAGCTCGCAGGGGTCATAAACCTGTAGAGCACCTCATTGTAGAGGCGACATTAGCATACCGAGATGGAACAAATGCGGGAATTCGGAAGTTGATGGAAGACTGTGAAGCAGAGATTAAGCAAGAAAGCGAATCAAAGGATGAGCTTGACAATTGGAGGATGCTGGTCCCAGATCCAGGGAATTCTCGTGGGAGAATTACTCAGTTTAAACATACTCTCTATTTGTACTACTTAATGAAGAGTCTTCTTGGAAAGGCGATGCAACAAATCTCTGTGGGGATGGCGATTACAATCTAGGGCCTGCCAAATTACAAAAAAGCTATGGAGAAAATTCTCTTCCAGTTGCACAAACAGGACATCAAGATGGATAGGATTGACCGCCACATCCCTTGCATTCTGGAGCTGTATGGAATGCTAGGGACTACTGTTGAAGATCCTACTCCTGTTGCATCTGCCTTTGATGAGCAGAAAGACTAGATTCCCCCATGCATAATTTTTGTTTATGCGGTTAGCTTTTAATTGTCATGTTGTATATGTTAGTTTTTACAGTTACGTAGTATCTAGACATGAGACCAAGACTTATCTAGCTTGGCTAGAAAGACTCAAACAATTATGTTTTTGGATGGCTTATAATGCTGACCGGTGGCCAACAGACTTGGTTTCCCCTCAGGGCAAATTGAGGCCACTTAGTTAATATGTGTGGTATAAATTTCCTAATATATAATAGAAAATAGAATGGATGTGTCAAACTTAATAAAAAAAATTCTCCATAAATATCAAAAAATAAAATACTAGTCTAGTAAATGGTTATATATAAACAAATAATATTGAAAAACTATATATAACAAAGACATATATTATATTATAATTAAATTATATTACATATTATTATACATAAATAAATTACATAATTAAAAATATATTAACATATTATTATAATCAGTATATATTTATCTTTATTTTTAATTTATCATATAAAAATTATCTTTTCAATAATATTATTTTATTATAATTAATATAAATTTATCTTAATTTTAATTTATCATTTAAAATTATCAAATACCTAAAAAGCCATTTAAAATATCACGAGTCCAACATTAAAATAATTTAATTGATGCACATATATCGCTCCTAAATATATAAATAATCAACCCAAAAATAATGTTTACAAATGACATGCAATGATCGATTATCACTAGCCGGGTATAAGCTATAAGTAGGTAGATGAGGCATCATATCTAGTCTATATTGTTTGAAGCCTATGCAACAAAAATAAAGTTGTACTTTGAAGTCTGTGCAACAACAAAAAAAAGTTGTTCTCGCTATCATTGTTGATGATGGTGTTAGAAGTCAACGATGGACTTGTGTGTCAAAGAAATCTCTTCCACTCGATATCCATATTTGTAAAATGTGTAAGGAAGATACGTATAACTAAAAACTTAGGAACTAGCGTGTATTTCCACATCGGTTGTTTTTGAAGGCATATGTGCTACAATGATGGTCATGCGCGTTCCACAATTCTTATGATCATCCCAGGATGCGCGGTAGTCATGCGATTTCCCAACATTAGGCATTTCCTCCGAGTTGAGTTTCTAATTGGGTGGCACATTCTTCTTCTCATGTCCTGATCGGTAAAGCGAATTGCTTTATGACATTGGAATCATTTTTTATTTCACACAATGGCCCGCTTTTTATTCTATTAAAACTTTTCCTTTTGTTTTTTTAAGAAAAGGTAAAGCAATATGCATTTATAACAGTGCTAAAATTGAAGCAGTCCATCTTTAGTTGGTGATAGTGATTACAATTGAGTATGTACTTCAATATATCGTATTTCTCGTGCATAGCTTTTCCACAGGTTGATATAATTGATTGGTACAACTTTTCACAATCCAGTCTTTTGCATTGGTGTAAGTATTACCATCATATGTATAATTGGTTATCATGCTTGGAAGGATATAAAGCCTTTTTAGTCGGTGATAGTGGTTACAATTGAGTATGTAATTCAATATATTGTATTTCTAGTGCATAGCTTTTCCACAAGTTGATATAATTGATTGGTACAAATTTTCACAATCTAGTCTTTGCATTGGTGTAGGTATTACCATCATCTGTATAATTGGTCTAATGCTTGGGAGGATAGAAAGTCTCTTTCACTAGTGAAAAGTTCATTTCATGTAATGGAGATTTTCTTAATTGTAAGGTGTTAGTGGTCGAGGTTATTCCATAACGATATATCAGGATTATAAACATTTTTAAACAACTTTCATTTTGTCTTTATTTATAAAATCATTTATTATATTGTTGGATAGGATATGAATCGTTGAATTTAGAGCTTTATTATTTGGATGTAATCCTTTCCTTTTTGCTAAGGATATCTATATTTATTTGTATATTTAAAAACATGACAGTTTCATAAGGTACTTTAGAATTATTAGTAACACAAAATTCATCTATAATTATTGTCTTTTTAAAGAAATTAGAAACACATACATGGTATATTTTCTATATTAGTTATAGGTATCTTCAAAAATTTGTTTTATTGAAGAGACTCTGAGAGTGTCCTTTGATGCAATGATGGTGGTGTTTCACAACTACTTCGTGGATCAAAAACAAATGAGGATTTTAGAATCCAGAGATGATATTCAAAATTATCTATGTTAATGACATATATTTGAGGAATGCATGAATATACTCATTTTGTGGCTTCTAATGTTTTTCTCTCAAACCAATGGTTTGAACTAAGATAAAAATTAGAAAACAACTTTAAATAAATTAAATTGTTTAGGTTATATGAACCCAAGAAAATAATGATGTGCACAATTTTTTATAGTCTAAGGGTGTTTTTATTATTATGAAATATTATGGAAGAAGATTTGTTAAAAACAACTTGTCTTTGTTATTTCAATGAAGTGACTATTTATTTTCTTGATTTTAAGTCCATTAATTCCTCTTCTATAATGGTCTTATGTGTGAGAACAAATGCTAAAGTATATACACATGTTCAATCATGTACACACAAATAAGTTGTGTGGATGGAGCTATAGTGTAAGTAGGGCTAGAGTGTATGCACAAGGGACTAGGTGTGTGTGCATGTTGTCTAGTAAAATATCATGCCTAATGTTCTCAATGAGAAATAGAATTTGATATAAACACTCCACCTTCTAATTCGATGATTTTTTTTTCCTTTTTATGATATAAATTAGAAACTAAAAATTACCTAATAAAATAAAAAAAACAACATGAAATATACACAGTTTCTAAATATGTAAGATTGTCTTTACTTGTAAAATTAATGTGTGTGTGTATATATATATATATATATAAATAAAATATGTAATATTAAAACCTCATTTTTAATGAAATCATACTTAAAGTTACATATATTGAATTTTAAATATAAAAGACAACATTTTATGATTATGTTAATTTTTTTTTAAATCAAAGTGTATAATTAAATATTTTAATTTGGTTTTATATTAATTTGTTGGGAAAAACTATTAAGTTACATTTTTAACTTATAAATTATAAATTAAATTTGTGCTATAGGATACATTTATGAATTGGAGATGGGTAGATGTTTTATGTAGTTAAAATGAGAGTATAGTAAGAATTTCCAATTCTTGAAGGTATGCAAGTTATCTTTTAATTGGTTTCAAAATTATATATTTAAAGAAACGTGTTAGTAATGTATTTTAAGTAGAATTATTGATTTTGCTTTATTAATTATATTTTTAATTTTTTATAAATGAATATATTAATTATCATTTAAATAGCATAAAATTATTATAATTAAGGAATAGAAATTAAATATAAAAATATTTCTATATTTAAGCTTGTGATTCTGATGATCAACCATACTTGTTGGTTGGAGACTGGCCAAAATTTTTCCTTATGTGATTTCTATCGAAATATTTTTCTATAAAAATATTGTTTATATAACTTTTCTTAATTTATTTAAATAACTCTAAATAAAATATTTTTTTCGAGTTTTAATAAAATAATTATAAATATTAAATATTATAATATTTTCTTATACAAAATTTAATCTTCAAAAATTAAAATATTTTATTTTGAAAAAATAATTAATGCAATCCATGTAATGATACAGTATTACAATTATGACATAATTGTAAATATTAAATATTATAATATTTTATTATACAAAATTTAATCTTCAAAATTAAAAATATTTTTAACCTAAATTATCATATATATTTTCAAAAAATAATTAATGCAATAATGATACCGTATTATAATTTCTAATTAAAAGTGCAAAGTGTTTCTTCTTTATTGAATGAATAGTTAGGATTTTTCTTTCTTTATCAAATTAATATGTAAATTAATCGTGTTTAAATAAAACTCACTTTTAAAATTAATGGAAATTTCAATTTTATATTAATATAGATTAAAATAGTTTATATAAAATTATATTTTAAAAATTCAATTTTTAATAATATTAATCGTAATCTAATTTGTGATTTAAAATCACAAACGAGATAAAAATTAAAAAGTGGTGTATAAAAACTCATTGTTTATAAAATAAAGGAACAACTTTTGTATAATGATTAGACTATTAAAGTGTATAACAATATACATATTCTACTTTATTTTAGATTAACATGTAATCTTTTAAAAGGAAATTGGAGTTCTTAACTATTATTTACACTGAAGTTGTACAATATAATGGATGATATTGTATGATATTGTAGTACCTTGTGATCCATACAAGATGGAGAAATTGTAGTATCTCATATTTATAATAAACCATAATAGATTTATCCCGGGAGGCAACATCTCTAATGGTATCATGAACCTGATAATTATTGGTGACTCTATGATGATAATCCAAAAATGCTTGAGGCTCACCAAGAATGAAAACCTCCTTGAAACTAAAACATCCCCAATCATTATAAGGAAGATTTATCTTTTAAAAAAAATGAAAATTATAAAATGTTTCACGTTTTGCATGCCAACAACCAAGCGACGGACGTGCAAACCAATGCCACAAGTGGTATTAGAGAAAGGTTCTTTAAGTATTAACAACTCACTTGAAATATGTCATATCCATTGATACGGTATGAAATTATAAGATCGGTGTAGTACAACTGGCTACGAGTATGCAGAACCTCAATCAGGAAGTTATTATGGACAACATCCCGATGGCTTTCTACAATGCATTGGGAGCAGGGGTGGCTGGTAGGAGGTTATTGAACATGTGTGATAGAGGGAGTTTGGAGGCCATGAACCGTGATATGTGGGATTTCAATCATTGGTTATTTACGTGGATATTTATTACAGTTCCATTCGTGGGCAGGGCACATACCATCACTATTTGTTCCGGGCTTGTTTTGGTGGTGGTGGAGATGGAAGGTAGCTATTTCACCATGATGCAAAATCAATGCTCACTTTTTTTTCCAAGGAAAAAAAACGGTAACTTTTTATTAAAAAGATAATGAAAAGTTACACTAGCAGATGCAATGAAGCAATCCGTATGCTGCCGCAAGGGCCCGAGTGCTTTCACACCCCACGCAACGTTAGAGAACTAACGTGCACAAAGAATAAGAAAAGAGAAGAGAGGAGAGAGAATGTGAGGCAAAAACTGAAATCCGGCAGTGAGTAGAACTCACGCATCAAGTTTTTCGCCCCTTTTTCTTTTCGACCTTACGCCACTCTCCTTGAGAGGGCTCGATCGAAGCAATGACTAACTGTGTCTCTGTATTCTGTGGGCCAGGTTCTTTGTCTGAATCTGAAGTATCTGAGTGGTGGTGCCGTTTTATGCCGCCCGTACTAGGTTGCATGCTTGTCTCCACTGCCTTGTTGTCTGATGAGATTTCTTTCTGATTCTCCATTTCTTGAGCTACCTCAGTTTTCTCTGCTGGGAGTTCTTCCTCTGCTGCTTCTGATTCTTCGTCATCTGAATCTGGAGGAGAAAAGTGCCATCCTTTCCTCTGCTTCCCCTGCTGCTTTTTTTTATTCTTGGCTTCTGGGCATGAACTTTGTAAGTGTCCTGTCTGCCTACAGATCCTACATCTGAAAGCCGTGTTTTCATAATCTAGTACCTGCAACTAGTTCTGTTGTTTGTAGTTCAACCTTATACTTTCAGGCAGCCCTTTACTTAAATCTACTTCCACACAGATTCGTGCGAAGGTGTAGATCCTTTCATCGATCCTTTCCAGATCTGTTTTGATGTATTTCCCTATGCTGTTCCCAATGCCTTCCAGCACTCGTTCATCCCAAAAGTGCAAAGGAAGATTGTGTAGTCTAACCCATACTGGCATTTTGGTTACAGTCATTTTATTTGGGTCGAAATCTGGGAACCATGGGGTCACAAACAGCCCCGATGTTCCCCAAAACCATGGTCCGGCACTGATGACTGTATCTCTGACCTCCTTGGATGTAAATCTTACTATGAAGAAACCCTTTGCACATAAATGAATGTCACATTCCATGGTCCAGTTGTTGAAGATCCAATGGAACAGATCCATAGGTTTAGGCCAAAAGCTGTTGAAACGACAGATTAGGGCTTTCGTTTCATAGGACTTGACGAAATCATCAAGCCCTGAAGAATCTAGGTTTAATGCTGGGGTTTGCTCTGACTGATCTACTATGTATGGCCTGGGCATGTGTCCGCCTTGATCTGGAGAGAAACCTGAATTCCTGCTGCCCTGTAAGATGTTTTTGTATGATCCCTTTGGTTGGTGCTGGGCTGCAGCTTTTTTCCCTTTGTCTCCCCCTGAGGAGCTTGTCTGTCCCTGAGGCAGAGCCCCTCCTCTTAGTCTGAGATTTAAGATAATGATCGATCCTGGTCCGATCTCATAGCTTTCCATCGATCTGCAGTCCTGGAGAGACCGCCTACCACTGACCAGATGTTGGATCTGAACAGGGTATCCCATTTCTGCCCATATTTGATATTTCAGCTGCATGGAGGTGATTCCTGCATGAACCCACACTAGACGAGATTTCCCCTGAGGGGGTTTTATCAGAATCTGAAAACAATTTGTTTTTACCTGTTCTGGTTGCATGCTATACTCCAGATCTGGCCCTGTTTTTGTTCGTTCCTCCTTGTACATGCCCGGATCTGCAGAAACTCTGCACGATCTATGATTGTTGCCCTCGAACTGAGACCTGGGGACAAACTGTACTCGAGAAAAGACTTGATCGAGTAGATCTAAGCCAATACTGCAGTGTCTGGGTCCATGCGATGAAAGAGAGAGCGGATCTGCATCGAGCAGTCCCCCCCTGCCGTTTCTCTGAGCATTCTTGATTTGACAGGGCCTTTCCTCTAAACACCATACGCCACAAGATCTTCTTTGTTCGAATGCGCAGTTCAGGATCTCGTTCTCTCGCGGGAGAAGACCCTCCTCATATATCCACGCAGAGAAAAGGGCTTCCGTTGTTTTCCTCGCCTCATGGTCTCGCTGAAGGCTTTTAACTCGTCCCCGATCCGGAATCGCTTGATTCCTTTTGACTGCAGCCCCCACAGATACATATCCGTGCAAATCTGAGTAGATTTGAGGCGTTTGACTGCGAAAGACAGACCATTTCACTGTAGGCGATCGCGATAAAGGCAGTCTACCAGCAGCGTTCTCTGTTATCCCAGGCCCTGAATCGCCTTCGGCCCCTGCGGCGGGCTTTAGGACCGAAACGGCAGCAACCATAACTCTGCAGGAGCAAACCCTAATCGTTTCCATCGCTCCCGTATCAAATCAATGCTCACTTATGGAAGAAAATATGGGAATTAATGTCGATATGAACCAAGCTATTATTTATAGTAGTTGGTTGTAGCGGGTTAACCATAGGATATTTTCAGTATAGGGAAGAATTGCCAAGAAAATGGCCTCATCTAGCAATGGAAGTGGCGGAGCGGCAGGGTCTAGTCGCAGCGGGAAATTAGGGGACATTGTTGATAGCTCCTACAAGCAAGTGATAAAGGAAATAATGAAAGAAATCAATGAAAACATGGCGATTTTGTATGCCCAATTGTTCGGTCATGGTAAAGACATGGAATTTCTCCAGAAAACCATGGAAAGTATGAGCACATATGTTTTGAGCCTGGGTCACAAGGTGGAAAACATTGAAGTAAAAGTCGAGACAACCACTATGGGGGTGTTGAAAGAAGTCTTTGGATTCAGGGATGGATCTGTCCCTCATACCGAAGGTGCCACGGGCATTGCAATTTGGGACCTGGAACCTAGGGCTGGCGACATAGAAGAACCGATCACACCTTCTGATGAGGCTCTAGGAGAAATCGAACTTGGTAGTAGTGGGTAGCAATTTTCCTTTTTATTCATATATATGTTTTGTTGATTAATAGAGTATGGTGGAGTCTTTTAGAAGGTCTATAGTATAATCTATGTAAAACTCTCATATGTAAATAACATTAGTAACAATAGGGTCCTCCTTCTATTTAAAATGATGAACAATTCTAAGAGCTTGCTCTCCAAAAATGTATTGGACCTAGCTCACTTCCAATTTTTGTAATGAAAAAAGCTACCCATTTTATTTAAAAGTAAATAAAATAAACCGTAATAAATATAAGATGAAATAAACCCTTAAACTAAAGAATAAACTCTTAAATTCATAAATACCAAAATATTAACAACATAAATATTATATTATACATAAATATCATAATAATATAGAAAAACTTTTTAATAGGTTAAAACTATCTATTATTCATAAAATGAATTACTTCATGACTTATATAATACAAATATTACAACATATTTAATATAGTGATATTCATATCAAATTATAATTTTTTATGAATATTCATATGAATATGTGCTAAATACCCATTATTATTATATTATTTAGTTCAATTATCTAGTGAGATTATTTATTATACACTATCTATCGACACTCGAGAAATGATTATTTTGATATATTAGTATAGTCCCCGCCTCATGGTTGTAAAGGAAAATGGTATGATCACTTAATTGTAATGATGCTATCATCACAAGCTAAATATGTTTTATTAGTGTATGTTGCAGTAAGGAGGTTAAAGGCACTCTCCTATCTTTATCTTTTGCAAAGAATGGATAATCTAGATGTGATTACAATGTACCCTTCATTTATTAGTGAAAATATGTTTGGAACAACTTAAAAAAAGACTATTTCATAACTATAATTACATTACATTCATTATCGCTTGTGATGTTTCCTTAAATTCACCCTATTATCTTCCCTAAATGCATTACAATACTTAAATTTACAATTAAATTTATTAAAAAAATATAAAACATAATTTTATATATTTACAAAAAGTCTAAAATAAACTATATTAATTATACATAAAAATAACATCTATAAACATAGATCAAATTATAAAACCATATAAAAACATTACAATACCATAAACTTAAATTTACATTATAAATAACACTCGTCTATAATATATATATATATAAACTTTGTAAAAATCATCAATATTCTAATTAATGTTTTATATACTACTTAACCTTTTTTTTTTTCAGAGAGAAAAGCATCATGGATTATATTAAGAGAATATAAAGATCTGATACATAATATGGCCGTCTCATCCTGGAGATAAAACAGATAGGACTGATACTACAAAAAGTTCTGAGCTCTTACAAAAATAACTGTCCAGATAGCTTACAGATATATCATGTTAAGTCAATATTTAAAAACCATCCAAAAATAGAGAGGAAGATCACAAGAGAAAAAGGATCCACATAAACCAAGATGGAAACGATAAGAGAAAAATAGACAAAACCATGACTGGAGGTTAACCAGCAGGTTCGAGCAAAGCAGAAATATGGACCAGGACAGTGGCAATGGGCGTCTTGGACTCTTGAAAGATGCGAGCATTCCTCCATTTCCACAAAAACCAGCATGTAAGGATGAATAACGATCGCCATGCTGGGCGCTGTTCACTCCACCATTTGAAGCCCTCCTGTACAGATGAGAAAACCCGGTGAGGAAAACCATGAGATAATGACAGATCATACCAGATTTGAGACGATGCAGCACACTGAAAGAACATGTGAGCATTTGTTTCGGCCGCCTGACAACACATGGGACATCTGCCCGGACCCATCCATCCCTTCCTTTGAAGGACCTCCCATGTGAGGTTCCTGTTAGTAAAGATCAACCATGAAAATAAAATCATCTTGAGTGGACACGACGCTTTCCAGAATTTGGAAGGAAAGATGGGAGCGGGAAGCGGAGAAAGGCCAGTAGAACAAGCAGCATATAGATCCTTGACGCGAACAGGCTGAGTAGAATTCCGCATAGACCATACCAGCTCATCTTTTGTACCTGATTGCTTGATACCTTTACCTGCAAGGTTATTAACAGCAGAACACCAAATGGGACGAAGAGAAAGAGGCAGACATAAATCATCTCCGTCCTTCCATATTGGAGAAGATGAGGACCAAGATTTTATCAGTTTGTTCCACGTAAAGAGACCTTTTGAGTGGAAGAAGAAAATCAGTTCGGGAGTGAGCAGCGATTCCAGACCATGCACAGTTGGATCAATACCAAAATAGATGCTAGAGCCAGTAGAGATTCGCCATCTTAAAAATCCCAAGAAGAAAAACTGAATCTTTCTGAAGCTTTGCCAGATGGCAGACCCCCTTTTTGTGCCCAGAGTTTTCCTTCTGTGCCAATACACCAAGCTCCTGCCTTTCAGATATTTTTGGTTGATAATGTTGCTCCACTTGCCCTCACCATAGATACCTCTATGGAGGGATTTGCAAAGGAGGGCCTTGCCAAAGGACCTCATATGTAAAAGGCCCCACCCACCCACCTTCTTCGGTCTTGAGATGGAGTCCATCTTAACTAAATGGATCTTGGAATGAAAAGATCTTCCTCCCCATAGAAAATTAGCAGCTAAAGAGACCATTTTGCTAATAATAGAGGCGGGAAGAAAATAAAGATGGGCCCAATAGACCGCAAGTTGTGATAGAACAGTCTGTACCAGGATAAATCTGCCCCCCAGAGATAGGAATCGCATCTCCCATCTTGAAATTTTATTATAGAAACGATCAATCAGCCATAGCCAGTCCTGTTTGCGGTTTCCTTTTGCTTTGAGAAAGAAACCCAAATATTTAAAGCCTCCCTTCTTTGATGCCAGATTAATGCCAAACAACACGACAATCCATTGAGCTAACTCCTGATTAGAGTCATTGTGATACAACATGGATTTGATCCTGTTTATGACCAAGCCCGAAGCTGACTGAAACTTTTGAAAGATCTCATTCAGGCAGAGCCAACTTGATTTGCATAGCATGGCAAAGATAAGAATGTCGTCGACAAACAGATTATGAGATAGGTATATATTCTTGCAAATCTTGATCGGCATGCATCGTTGATCGTCCACAGCATTATTGATCTGGGTGCTAAGAGTATTCATGACAAGAATAAAGAGGAGGGGCGAAAGAGGACAGCCCTGGTGCAGTCCTCTCTCCGCCTGGAAGAAGGATGAAGGAATACCATTAATAATAACTGAGTATTTAACATTTTCAACACATGCCATCACCCAGTTTATTCCCTGAGACCTCAAACCGATTTTGGCCAGAAGAATTCTGAGGAACCCCCAATCAACGCAGTCATACGCCTTTTCCAGGTCTATCTTTAGAATGGCCACATCAATGTTTTTTGATAAAACTGAAAATAAGCATTCTTGTGTCATGGCGACCGCGTCGAGAATGTTCTTGTCTTTTAAAAATGCATGCTGGTCCCTGGAAATGAAGGAGCTGAGAACAGGTTTCATCCTTTCCGCTATAATATTAGAGATGATTTTGAAAAGAATGTTGCATAATGCAATAGGCCTGTAATCTGATAACGATTCTGAATGATCCTTTACTTTTATGGTTAAATTTTTACGTATTTCTACGTATTATATCATAGTAAAATATTGGATTACTCACCATTGTTCGGAAAGATATAAAAAAAAAAATAAAAAATTAAAAAATATTGATTTAATATTTAATTATATAAAAATATATATTATTAAAAAATATAAATAAATATTTTATTTTTAAAATATAAATAAAAAAATAGCAATAATAAATTTTATAAATTATCGAAAAAACTCCAAACATATTTCATTGAAAATCTACATAGTACTTTGCAAGTTTAAAAATCATTGTTAAGGGCCTCAAAGCACTAGCCATATATGGTCAAGCGTTATTCGATAATGCAAACATTCTTATTACCTCATCAAATTAGGTTGAAAGTATGTCTACTAATTTAATCTCATTCAATGATAAGGATCAACTATTCACAAAAATTATGGAGCCCAAATATGTCAAGTTTGATTTCACAATCATTTACAATGTAACATGTGGTGATGAATTATTTTTAATTTATTGGTTTAGAAGTTGGTTTATAAAAAATTAGATAAAGAAAAAATTAAATGATCAAATGGCATGTACATATATTATATTTTGTAAGGTTTATTTTGCTGAAATGAAAACAAAAACCACCTGAAATCAAAAGATAGAAAACCCATAAAGAAATATTGAAAAGAGAAGAAGCTTTGTGAACCATGTTTGAAGGAACATCCACTTAGATGTCAATGGTGTCTCTAGAACAAGCGGTAGATTCTAAAGCCAACATCACACCATGTTTCTTAGGCAAACATTTGTAGGGAGTGAGGATAGCTTGTCCTTACTTTTCCAACCTATCTAGATGCACGTGAAGTTCCCATGGCTCTAGCTCTAGGCTAACAAATGCATATCCTATTAAATATTGGTATTCCAATACAATTCCAATGTCATGACAAAGAACCTCGTCAAAGATAAAACCCCTCTTTATTTTGATTTCTCTTCCAATTATTTCAGCATTTTGTAGGTTGTAGGAGAAACAATGTGGTGGAAGGATTTATTAGTCTCCATGGAAAAGAGCTCATCCGTCATGCAGTGAGCTAGAGGCTAACCTTGACAAGATAGACATGGAGCCAAGTGGATAAGTAGATAGGAATGCCATAATATGAGAGTAGGAAGAGAAACCTTGAGCTAGAGAAGAGTGATTGAAGAAAAAAGAATATACAAAGAAACTGAAGTAACTCCATAATCATTGTACAAAGAAAAAATATCAAGAACCCTACATGTCACACGAAATAATGCTACATACTCTCAATATAAGCACTAGAGGTATAGGACTAATCATGGAGAGATTTAGACACCTCCAAATTAGTGGAATCCTTCAACCAGCAAGGATTTCCATTATTGCCTATGTTGTGAATTGCATGTAGTTGAGCTTTCAAGTGGTTGCACATGTCCCAACATAATTCATGGCCACTTCCATCATGTTAAGTTGAACTAATAGACACCCGATTGAGAGAAATTATTTTTTCATGTTTAATAAACTTTAAAAATATAATATGTAAATATATTAATCAATTTTATATTTATTTTAAAAAAATAATACATTAATTAAATTTAATAGGTGAATATGTTATAAAGTGTCGAATTTTGATGCAATATAAATATTTAAAAATAAATAAATAATTAAATTGAATATAAAATGTGTAAAAGTATAAGATAAATTATAAAAATAAAATATTTTATGTATACAATTTGGTAATTGAATCATTTATAAAGTGTTAAAATAAATAAATATATTATATTATGTGACTTCATTTTTTTTGGTCAATTAGAGTTATCTTTGGTTGTTGGGGAAGGAATGGAATCTTTCTCACCAAAATTTAATTCTCCAAAACATAAAGATGTTGACAATATTGTGCAACGTTGTCAAAAGTATATATGTTTAGCTTATATTAATTATTTTTATAATTAATAATAATAATAATAACAATAATAATTAATAATAATAATAACAATAATTTAAAATAATATATATAATTTGATTAGTTTTATGATTTTTCTAATTTTTATATTATGAAATATGTTATAAAGTTTCTGTTTGGATATTTATTAATTTTTTTTAACTATTAATTTATATTATTAAATTAAATTAAGGAAAAGGGGGTTAAAATGACCTCAAATCTCTCCACTTTACTTTTAATATAGAGTACATGAAATTTTCTATACTAAAATTAAAGTATTAGACTTAGTATTTGTGGAAACTTTTAGAGAAGCCTATTCAAAGCATAAATAGATCGTGGAAGCTCTGCATAAGTGTTTCAACTATGCATTTTTATCAATCATTCTATCATTCACATTAAGGAAATGGTGATAAAATAATTTTAAAAATATTGTACAACACTTATACACTATGCATTGTATTGAACTATAATAATATCATTCACATTATGGAAGTGGTAACAAATGATTTAAATAATATTTAAAACACTTCTAAGTTGTATAGTAGTTAGTTCTTACAAAAATAATGAAGGAAAATTTAGAGATAATTGTTGGCTGGATTTTCTTTTTTAAAACTAGTGGACCAATCTTTTGAACAAATCTTCTCTTCATATATGAATAATAATAAACCTTTGCTTTTGCAACAGAGAAAACCTTGTTTACTGAAACAGTTATATAAAAAGACAAGGAAATAGCGCTCAAGTATATAGTTTTTGGACAACGTCGTGTAGTTAACAATTTTGGTATTTTATTTTATGTGTAAAATTATGTTGCGATGGTTTAATGAAAATGTGCTATGTATATAGAAATTAGTTAATAAATTGATAGTTGTTGATTGGTTTTTAAAATATTTATTATATATATGCATATTTTAAATCATACAGTAATGTTTTTAATGGCTAAGAATGTGATTATAAGAAATGTTGTTTGGAGGGTGCAATGTTACGATTCAAATGACTCAAGTAGTTAAATGGAAATCATTCTTAATATTTGATACGGTAACTCATAACTTCTGGTAGGGGTATAATTAAAAAAAATAAAATTGAGAAGTGTTTGTGGGTATTTCTTATTATTATGAGAGTTTTTTTAATGGATATCTCAAATACAAAATTTAGTAGTAGGAAATAAGTAATTGAAATAATTAAAATAAATAAAATAATTTAAAAAAAGTTTAGTAATATGAAACTAGTATAGTGTGGATGTTATATATTGATGTGTAATAACGTGATTGAAGTAAGTTTTTGGAGTCGGAGATCTCAATTTTTCTTATTTTCTTACTTTTTTAAATTTATTTTTTACTTTTAATAATTTTATAAATATTGATTATGAAGCTCAACTTTTTTGTTTTTTAAATATAGTATTTTAAAGTTAGTTTGTGTATAATATTTTTTTGTCAAAGCATAAATGGAAAAAGTACCATGAAATTATATCTATTATATAAAAGATATTTATTAGAATATGTATATGAAATATATTGAGAAAAAGAGAAGAAAAATATTCCATTTAAAAATATAAATGAAAGTGTTTTATTGGCCTTTGTCATCATTAACATTGCCTTTTTAATATGTGTGAAAAGGTTTTTTTTTTTTTTTAATATTCCTTAGAAGTATTGAATGATTGTTTAAAATTAAAGGATTATATTTCAAACATATGAATGAATATGGTCTTATTGTCACTTTGTCATCATTAATATCACTATTTTTCATTTTCAAGGAATATGGCATCTTTGCTCCCTCCCTTTTTCTTTTTCAATTTTATTTTTTTTCAAAAGCTGATTACTCTATCTAAATAAATATCTATATTATATGTGATTTTTTAATTTAAAAATAATTTATGTTTTCTATTATGCTTGTATCATTTAATAGAAAAAAGTGCTTCATGAAATGTATCATTCATATAAAAAAATATTTGCTAAAATATACATATGAAACATATTGAAAATTAAATCTAGAAATTGTATTTCAAACATATCAATGTAGTTTTATTGTGACTTTGTCATTATTAACATTGCCTTTTTTATTCACAAAATATTTCATAATTATTTAAAATTACAAGATGTATTTCAAACATCTCAATAAATGTAATTATACTGTCTAGTATTCCGGAGCCTGAAGAACCTCGAACATCACCTCAAAGTAGGGAAGAACTGATTAGAGATGGGATTCCATGGGCCTATTTCGATGGGGCAGCTCAGAATAACAAAACTGGAGCTGGGATTATCATCCATTTAAGCATTTTTCACTCTCTAAAAGCCTCAGTGGGCCTAGGGACCGGAACAAACAATTTCGCCGAACTGTCTGCCTTAAAACTCCTTTTATGTTGGCTCATACACAGGAATATCTTCTCAGTTCAGATCTTTGGGGATTCATTGAATGTAATTAACTGGGTCAATGGAAAACATAGATGTCAGAATTATCTGCTGAGGCCGCTCTTTGAAGAAATCCAAAACTTAAAGCACTATTTTAATGTGTTCTCTATTGATCATATTTACAGGGACCGAAATGAAGCAGCAGATAGGCTTTCTAAAGAAGGTTTGCAGCAAGCTGTGGACTCGTGGAGAATAACTGAACAGATCCAGGATCAGATCCGTGTGTCGGATCTCCCACCTTACTCTTAATTTACAAATATCAGCTGTGTTTAGTTTTCTTTTGACAGTCTTTCTTTATCTGAAAACGGAGCTTATGTAAATCTTTGGTGTTTATTTTCTGTTATGTTCTACTTTGGACCAAACATATGGAGCTCTTGGTGGTATCCCGTGGGTTGTTTTCCTCTGTAAAGGAGACCCACGTTTTTTGGATACGGACAGTCCACTATTACGACTAAGTTGTCTGGGATAGGTAATGATCCCGCGCTGGTTGTAGGCGAAAAATGCTTTTTGGTTTATATGTCGGCTGGTGATACACAGAGAAGTTGTTTCTCTCTCTTTGGGATTGATGTAGGTCTCAATATCACAGTTGGTTTTGGAATGTTAACTCATATGCTTGTAACTTTTTTATTACTTATAAAAAAGTTCGCTTTTTTCCTTGGAAAAAATCTCAATAAATGTAATTTCACTATCACTTTGTGATCATTAACATAAGTATTTTTATTTACAAGAAAAATTACATACTTGTCATATTTTTTTACTAACACTATCTACTCCAACTAAATAAAAATTTATATTAAATTTTTACATTTAAATTTTTATTTATAATTAAATACTTTGTCATATTTTTTTCTAACACTATGTACTCCAACTAAATAAAAATTTATATTAAATTTTTACATTTAAAAATAATTTACGTTTTTTACAATAGTTAATAATAATGCATTTTTACCATCACTACCATCATATTTAATTTTTTGGTATTATATGGAAATCTATAATATAAATCCTAGTATTCGATATGATCTTTTATTAACCTGAGTTGGAAACAATGTTATTGCCATTTTAACTTCCATATCTATTAGCACAAAGTATTCTTTTATTAACCTAAGTTGGAAACAATGTTATTGCCATTTTAACTTCCATATCTATTAGCACAAAGTATTCTTTTATTAACCTAAGTTGGAAACAATGTTATTGCCATTTTAACTTCCATATCTATTAGCACAAAGTATTTTTCATGCCGTGTTGGTCTAAAAATGTTACATATGCTAGCAATACATCGTCATGAAATATTTATTTCTTTGATTATCTTAATCAGTCAAAGATCTGATTGAGTGGGTTTTTTAGCATGTCTCCTCCCCTTAGCTCAGGGCACAACCACTGGCATGAAGTTTGATCCCAGGTCACCTTGATGACGAGGCCCATCCTCAACCGATTGTGCTAGTAAGATTTTACTATATTATTATTATTATTCTTTTAATGTTTGTTTTTTTTCATATTTTTTTCTCATTTTATTCCATCAAAATTTTTATATGCAAGTAGTTAAATTTTAAAATAGTTATTTTTTTGACTTTATTTTGTATTTTCCTACTTATGTATAGGAATTATTTTAGATTCCTGATTTATAATTTCAAACATAATCAAACTTTATAGAAATAAAAAAAAATTAAAAATATTAGGAAAAAAATAATAATATAAAAAAATATTAAAAATAGAAAAGTTGAATCTACAAATGATTAAAACCAAATAGGTATATGACCTTAAAGATAAAAAAATGTTAGAATAAGATAGTTGTAATTGGGCATAAATTTATAGCACACTCACTAAGATAGTTATATTGGATAGGAGGTTATATCAATATAAATAAAAGGATATTAATGAAACCTTTTATTTGTAAGAAATATTGAAAGATTGTTTAAAATTAAAAGATTATATTTCAATCATATCAATGAATGCGACTTTATTGTCACTTTGTCATCATTAATAAATTGATAGTAAGATTATATTCATTGATATGTTTGACTTTGTCAATAGTTATCTTTTTATTTTTATTTTATGTTTTGGTGCTTATTTGTATGAATTATTCTTGATTCTTAGGTTAAAATTTCAAACAAAATCAAACTTTATAGAAATTAAAAAAACATTAAAAATAATTGAAAATAAAAAATAAAATAATAATATTAAAAATACAAAAATTGGATTTACAAATTATTAAAATGAAAAAGGTATATGGCCTTAAAGATAACAAATGTCAGAATAAGGTAAAAATACTTGTAATTGGACATAAGGTTATAGCACAATCACTAAGATAGTTGTATTTGGATAGAAGATTTTATCAACATAAACAAGGGGATACTAATGCAGGCTTTTATTTACTAGAAGTATTCAATGATTGTTTAAAATTAAAAGATTGTATTTCAAACATACCAATGATGAATGTGGTCTTACTGTCACTTTGTGGTCATTAACATTGTGGTTTTTTATTTGCAAGACTTATTGCATGTTTGCTCACTCTTTCTTTTTTTTCCTTAACACCCATTATTCTAAATAAAAAAGGACCTATATTATATGTGATTTTTGCATTTAAAAATAATTTATGTTTCCTACTATGCTTGTATTAGTTATTAGAAAAAAAAAGTGTCTCATGAAATTGTATCTGTAATATATAAAAAATTGCGAGAATATGTATATGAAACATTAAAAAAATAAAAATAAAAACTGTATTTCAAACATATCAATGAATGTGGTCTTACTGTCACTTTGTCATCTTTAAAATTGTTTTTTTCTAATTAGAAAGAAATAGTTCATGATTGTTTAAAATTAAAACATATATTTCGAATGAATGTGGTCTCACTATCACTTTGTGATCATCAACATTGTCATTTTTTATTTACAAAAAGTATTGTGTGCTTTTATTTATTTTTCTACTAACACCATCTATTCTAACTAAATGAGGATCTATATTAGATGTGATTTTTGCATTTAAAAATAGTTTATGTTTTTTACCATTCCTTAGTTAGTTAATAATAATGCATTTTTAGAATTACTACTATTAGATTTGTTTTTTAGTATTATTTGGAAATCTATATTATAAATCCTAACATCCAGTACAATATTTTACTAACATAAGTTGTGTAGTCACAAACAATGTTATTGCCTATTTAACTTCCCTATCTATTAATCTACACAACAAATATGTGGCTTTGTTTGTTTATTTTGTCCAAAAATGTTATATATGTGAGCAATACATCACCATGGAATAGTTTTTAACTGGGTTATTATTAAGATATTTAATTAATATCAATATTTTTTTTTATTATAATTTTTGAGATAAAATTAGTAATGAAAATGAAAATAAAAAATGTGATATATAAATAGTGACATTTAAAAATAAAATATTATTATTATTATTTGTTTTTTTTTTTAATTATTTATTTATATTTTTTCTCATTTTATTTAATCAAAATTTTAATAGGTAAATAGTAAAATTCAAAAATAGTTTTTTTTCCTTTTATTTTGTGTTTTCCTATTTATACGTATCAACAGTTTGCGGATTACAATTTAAAACAAAAATAATAATAATAATAAAAAAAATAATAAAAAACTAAATTAATAATATAGAAAAAACATATTAAAAATACAAAAACTAAATTTACAAATTATTAAAACTAAATAAGTATATGAGATTAAAGATAACAAATGCAAGAATAAGATAATTGTAATTGGACAAATAGTTACAACACAATCACTAAAATAGTTGTATTTGGATATAAGCTTATATCAATACAAATAAGGAGATATTAATAAAAGCTTTTATTTGCCTAAAATATTGAATGATTTTTTGAAATTAAAAAATTATATTGCAAATATATCTATGAACAGTGTCTTACTGTCGCTTTGCCATCATTAACATTATTATTTTTTATTTACAAATAATATCGCATATTTGTTTTTTTTCGTTTTTTCCCCACACGGATTATTCTAACTAAATAAAAATTTATATTATATTTGTTTTTTACATTTAAAAATAATTTATGTTAGAAAAAAATATCTCATAAAATTATATCTATCATATAAAAAAACGTTTGCTAAGATATGCATATGAAACCTATTGGAAAAAAAATAAAAAAAATTACATTTCAAACTTATCAAATAAATGGGGTCTTATTGTCACTTTGTCATCATAAACATTGCATTTTTTTTATTGGTAAGAACTATTTCATAATTGTTTAAAATTAAAAGATGGTATTTCAAACATATTAATGTATGTGTTCTCAAAAAATGTATTTCAAACCTATCAATACATGTTGTCTTATTTTTTATTTAAAATAAATATGGCATGTATTTCATAATTGTTTAAAATTAAAAGATGTATTTCAAACATATTAATGTATGTGTTCTCAAAAGATGTATTTCAAACATATCAACGCATGCGGTCTTATTTTTTATTTAAAAGAAATATGGCAGGCTTATTTTATTTTTCTCCTTTCTATTCTAAGAAAATAAAGATTTATACTAAATCTGATTTTTGCATTTAAAAACAATTTATGTTAACGAATAATATTGCTGTTTTACAATCACCACCATCAGACACGCTTTTTGGTATTATTTGGAAATCTATAACGCAAATCCTAACATTTGGAAGAATATTTTATTAATATTTGTCATGTCTCATTTGTTTGGTCCAAAAAGTTATATATGTGAGCGATATATCGCTATAGAATATTTTTTTTTAATTATGTTATTATTAAGATGTTTAATTAATATCAATAAATATGAAGTTTATTTTTTTGTTTATTATGATTAAGATAAAATTAATAATTAAAGGGAAAATTTAAAAATTGATATACTGAGCAATTAAGGTTTTCACGGATTTAGAGTGACAAATTTGCAACTCCAGTAGACGGTGAAGAGACTCCAGCATCACGCCAAAGTGGTACTATTGACAGTATCCATGAGTGGCACGACAAGGGGAGAGATCCTCTCCTACCGGAACATTGCTGTAGGAGAATCAAGCTAGGACGGAGCAACGGACAACAAAGGAAGCCACAGAAAAGGAATGCCGGTTTTGGGAGCTAAATGGAAAGCGGGTTTGGGAGGTAAATTCCTGCCAAGGGCAAGCAAGAAATTGAGATTTTTTATCCCAAACAACAAACTGGAGGAATATCGAAGATACATGAAGGATCACGCCCTGATATGCAAGTTTATTGGGGCTTGGCCAACAGAGAAGGAATTGATCAAATGGATCTAGCAACGGTGGCAACCGAAAGGGCACATAGATCTCAAGCTAGGGGCGAAAGGGTTCTTCTGAGTAATCTTTTCTAGCCTTGAATACAAGGAGAAGGTTTTCGAGGATGGGCCTTATTTCTTTAACAATGCAGGCCTCTTCATTAAACATTGGGAGGAATGCTACAACCCAGATCAAGAAAAGCTTCTGGCAACCCCAATTTAGGTTCGACTTTTCGGCCTACCAATGGATTTCTAGAATCCTGAAATCTTGGAAGGGATAGGTAACTCGATCGGAGCCTTCGTCAAAGTGGAAAACTCAACAAGAAAAGGTAGGTACACCTCTTATGCAAGAATTTGTGTGTACATGAATATCACTGAGCCACTACCAGACTACATAGAACTGGAATACCATGATGAGATATGGCAACAACCCCTAGACTACGAACATATCCCCTTCAGATGCCATCGTTGCCATGAATACGTCCACCTGTATCAAACTTGCCTACTAAATAATAACGAGAACCCTACGGCAGAGAAAATGGTAGGAGAAATGACAACAAGAGAAGGGGACGGCTTTCAGGAGGTACACAGGAGAAAAAGGAACCAAAGGCCAATAGGAAACTAGAGAGCAAGTCGAAACGAGAAAGAGTAGTGCACCCCTAACAGATTCATTGTTCTCCAAGAGGACGAAACAGGGGAGGCAACCCCAGACAATACCATGGAGATGGAAAGCATGCAAAAGAAGGAGCTTGAAGGAAATAAGATGAAGAGCAAGGAGGTAGCAGAAAACCCATGAGAGGAGCTCACAATGAAAATGATAGAGAAAAACCCAATGGAGATTGATAACCTAAAAGAAGATCTCAGTGCGGAAGAACAAGTGATGAAACGTTTACTACAGGCGTGGAGACACTTGGATGAATGCTTCATCCCAGAAGATCAGAAGCAACTCTACAAGGAAACTTTTCAACAATATAAAGCTAAACAGGGCTCAGCAATCATAGCCCAACCAGATCACCTAGGGTGTCAAGGCAGTCAAGGACAAGAACCAGGAACCCTAGGAAAAGGGGGAAAGAAGTGGGGAAGAAGAACACTAAATGAATCCATCCAGATGGTTGAGGAGCTATTAGTAAAATCTGGAAGAGTAGTGCCATTATCAGAGGTCTTTCAACAACCCCCAAAATTGTTGAAATGATTATTACATCATGGAACATAAGAGGCCTCAATAGTAGAGGAAAACAGAGGTACCTCAAAGATATATTGAAGAAAGATAGACCAAGTATCATGATAATAGAGGAAACTAAAATGAGTGAAAGAAAATTGAAAGGGATTCTAGAAAAATTTAAACCCCGGTACCAAGTAATAACCTAGAATGCAAATGGTAGTGCCAGAGGGCTGGTGATTATATGTAACACTGGAGAGATCTAGTTTGAAGACTGGGTTAGCCTTCCTAGAATACTATCAGGCATTTTTAGAATTATTGGATCGAAATAATGGGTGCTTCTTATAGGAGTGTATGGTCCTCATATCCTAGGGGAAAGAAGAGAATTTCTTCAAAATCTTGCAAATATGAGAAACCTATACCCAAAAGACCTTTGGGTAGTAGGAGGAGACTTTAATATGATTACCTCCCTAGCAGAGAAGAAGGGAGGAATGAGAAGAATGGATGCAAACATGGAAATATTTGGAGATACCATTTCTAAATTGCACTTAGTAGACCTCCCAACAATCAACAAAGTACACACTTGGAACAATAGACGAGGAGGGATCCATCAAATTTCCTCACGACTGGATAGATTCTTCATCTTGGAACAAGTCATAAGCAAAAGATATATTCATAGAAGCCTCGATTCTCCCAAGTATAGGATTGAAGCTGTTAGCACTCCAAGAAACTCTCCTAGGTTGTAGCTTGGAGATACCTGGTAAAATATAAATCTTCAATATCATTCTCTAAACTATTGGAATGGATTGGGGTTTGGATCAAGTCAGATGACTGTTTCAACTCTGTTTCACTCAAGACATACATGAACACCCTCAGTTTGACAAGGATTTCGACCACTAATGCTCAATAGTTTATAGAGTCAATGAATAGATTGAGAATCCTGACTGTACCAGTAGATACATATATAACACATATGAATGGCTAGCTACAGAAAATAAATGAATCTTGAAAATCTAATTTATCAACGTAGAGATAAGATGACAGTTATCTAGCATTAGACACAGAAGAAAACATGAATAACCTATTCAAGTGCAAGCTTAGAACAAAGGATAAGATGGTAATTGAACATGTAACAATAAAAGAAGCTTGTATTACTGGAATGAAGATGAGACGTTGGGAGGAACAGAGTATTCACAGTCTCCAAAAGTTGAACCCCTCTTCCTTCAAACTTTCAGCCATTTATAGGCTTTTTACAATACTCTCAAACTCTCTGAGGCTCAAGATGTCTTAATCTATCCCCTCTGCCTTCTAACTACTTGATGCCATAACTAGACAAACATGAGCTCAGAGAGCTCTGTTTCTAACAAACACGGTAATAAAATTATAGTAATTTCACCGTGATGTCAGGTGGTTCACTCGTGCCAGCGATGTTCCATGATCATTTCTATTGGTTCGGCTGCATTGTGTTGTTGTTTTTTCCCTTTTCGGCCATGCATTTTGTTATTTTAGTTCACTGTGTGACTGTCAAAAACACTGACAAAGCCAACAAATATCCTCCTTGGGTGACTGGTGGGAAGTGGGGTACGGGGCCATTGGATGGTGTGGATCGACGGTCAGGACGTTGGTCAGGCGGCGGAGATCGATCTGATCAGAGATCAAAGAATGGAGAGCATAGCGGAAAGGACATGAACTGAGAGTGGACCCACCGATATTTATGAGAGTGGGTGTATAATTTTTTGAAGTTCGGCCTATGGTTCGGCTGCAGGTTTTCTTGTGTTTTCCTTTGTATTGCGATAATTGTATGGTCCTGGGCTTTTAAAGGCTTATGGCCAAAGCGAACAAGAGGAGACGTGCACCATCATAGCTAAAATAGGGGACATTTCTGTTAAAATAGCAGCACTGCACTTCAGGGCTAACACTGGCTCCTTCTAGGGATGAAAGCCTCCCCATGAAGTTTTAATAACTACAAACTACTGCCTTTCCAGTAACAACCAAAACAAACTTATCTCCTAGTGTTCCATTGGGCATAGATTTTATTTGCATAGAAAACAAAAACTGAAAAAACCTATTACAATATTAAGGCCTTAAAGCCTCATATGAAGTAAAGCTTCAAAAACCACCCATTAATCAGGCCATCAAAAACACCTTCCCCCTCCAAATTGTGCAGAATGAAAGTATTTTTCATCTGAACTTGAGCAATGAAAAATGGTCCCATCCATAAGGCATCAAATTTACCATGATTTCCCTTCTTTTCCTTCAATGCATCCCATTTGAGAACCTAGTCACCGACCTGAAAACTATCCATTTTTTCCTTTCTATCAAAGGTTTCTTTGATCTTCTTCTAATGAATTCTTGACTTCTCAACCAGTTGTTCTCTGATTTGTTGTAATTCAACCAAGTTACTCATTCCCCTTGCCATGTCATTCTCTTCATCATGTTCTTCTTGCAAGAATTTGGCCATAGGGAGAATCAGTGGATAGGAAAACAACATCAGTGCCATAAACCAACTTAAATAGAGAATTTCCTATGGACTTCTTGTTGGTAACTCTGTCAGCCCATAGTGCAAACTTCAATTTGGAATCCCAGTTCTTTTTGTTGTCCTCCAATAGTTTTTTGATTATCCTTACAAGACTCTTGTTAGATGATTCTACCAAGCCATTGCCTTGAGGATAATATGAGGTAGAATGCACCAATTGAACGCCCATGGATTCACACATGTCGACCAATTCTTCTGCCCTGAAAGTTGCTGCATTATCAGTGACTAGTTTGGTTGGGCAACCAAATCTAGTGAAAATATTCTCATTCAAGAACATTATGATAACCCGATGATTAACATTTTTAGTGGGTATAGCCTCAATCCATTTGGTGAAATAATTAGTGGCTATCAAGATCCATTTGTGATGCCACTGGAATGTGGATTGATCTCACCTATGAAGTCCAAGCCCCACTGCTGGAAGGGACTATTGGCGTGTACTAGCTTCAAGGGTAGAGATTTTAGCTGTTGTCTTCCTGCAAACCTCTGACATTTGTCACAAGACTTCACAAAAGAAAACACATCAGAGAACAGAGTAAGCCAATAATACCTAGCTCTCAGGATCTTGTGGGCTGTGGTTTTCCAATAATGATGCCCTCCACAGATGCTAGAATGGAACTGGTGCATGACTTCCACAAATTGTCCTTTGTCTAGACATCTCAAGAGGATCCTTGATGGGTCTTTCCAATAAAGCAGGTTTTTATTAATGCATAATTTGGCTGATCTGAGATTAATGGCCCGAGCTTGAATTGAGCTATGCCCTAGAGGGACCTCTAGCTTCTGCAAAAAATGAAGTACACTAGAATACCATTCACAAGTGGCTAGATTTTCAGCTAAAGACTGATTCTGCTCTTGCTCTTCTGAGCTTCCTCTGTTTGCTCACCACCTGAATTTGAACCCATGCAATTGATGTCTAACAATCTACAATTTTTCTCAGCCATAAGCTTAGCCAAGCCCTGGCCTTCAACAAGCTTGGTGGGCTTCACCTCTATATCGAACTCTATGAATTTTGCAATCCATTTAGCTCTCTTTCCATCAATATTTAGCTGAGTTAGGACATCTTTTACTGAGGTTGAAGGTACATATGCAACCACTTTGGAATGCAGAATATAAATTTTGAATGCCTTTAAATATTTTATGAGAGCATGAGCTTGTTTTTCAATAAGGTCATACGTTAGTTCAACATCCCTCAAAGTTTTGGTGAAAAAGGCCATAGGGTGCTCTACACCTTCATCATTTTTCTGCAATAGAACTGCTGCAAGTGTATCATAAGAGGCAAAAGAGAATATATAAAACTCCCTGGTATAATCTAGACTGATTAGAGTGGGAGCTTCCATGATAGCTTGTTTGATGGCTTCAAGATAGCTTCTTGCACCATCTTTCCATTTTATTTCTGATCCTTTCTTCAGCATGGAAGTGATGTGCTTCACTAGCTCTACAAAGTTTGGAATAAACCTCATGACAAAGTTAATCTTACCCATGAAAGATTGAATGTCCCTTTTTGACCTTGGGATGGAAAATGTCTAAATTGCTTGAACTCTTGCTGGATCGATCTTCACACCTTCAGCAGAAACGATATGTCCCAGAAGTTTGCCTTCTTCTAGAGAAAACTGTGACTTCTTTGGGTTCACAGAAATTCCAAACCATCTGCATTTTAGAAACACCTTCTTCAAATGCTGCAAATGGTCCTTGTGATTACTAGAAAAGACTATTATGTCATCAAAGTAAATAAGGACAAACTTGTCCTTCTCTCCCACAAAGGCTATGTCCATGGCCCTCTGAAAAGTAGCCCTATCATTCATCAGTCCAAAAGGAATCTTGGAGTACATGAAAGTGCCCCAAGGAGTAGTGAAGGCAGTCTTTTCCTGATCTTCTGGATGTACATCAACCTGATTGTAACCTGAAAATCCATCTAAGAAAGACATGACTCTAGCCCTTGAAACATTTTGCAGCAAGTGTTCCATCTTAGGCAGGGGTAGTTGTCTTTCTTAGAGCATTTGTTTAGATTCCTGAAGTCAACACAAAGCCTGATTTCTCCATTCTTCTTTCTTATTACCACTAGGTTAGCTATCCACTTTGAATACCTTAGGGGAACTATGATCTTGGCATCCAACATCTTCTTGATTTCCTTTTCAATCAAAGGTAATAAGAGAGGGATGATAGGTCTTAATTTCTACTTAAAAGGGATGGTGTTCTTCTCCAGTGGAATCTTATGCTGAATGATGTTGGTGTCATAGGTCTTAAGATCATTGTACTCCCAAGCAAAAATATTAGCAAATTGTTTCATCTGGGTGCAATACTCAGAACTTTGGGCAGAAGACAAGTGAGTGGATAGATTTATGTACCTTGGATGGGCTGGACTTCCTACATTATGTCTATGAAATATAGACTCATTTTCTTTTTGGCAGGCTTATAAGGTACATCATTATGATCAAACAACTTATCTAGGGGCACCAATCCTTTGGGTATATGGTTACTAGGCAGCTGAACAATGCTATCCTAACCAATCTCGTCCTTTAGCTTGGACTAGTTGCGTTCTTCAATGGTTTCATTTTCTTGGTCAATGTGCATTTCAGAAAATTCATCAATGACTTGTAAAAACCTACTATTTTCATCATCATCTTAAAAAACTTTTCAGTATTTGACATTGTCAGGTAGAGATGGTCTATATTTCACCTGAACTTCGTAAGTCAATTTAGGAGGCAAAGGAGGAATAAACGTGCTAGTAGACACAACAATGGAATAAACAAGCTAGTTCTTCATTTTAGGGATGTAAGAAATGTTGAAACTATTAAAAGAACCCTTGAGCTTCCATACCTCATCTCTATATGTTTTCAGCCTTGGATGCTTTGCTTGGAAAGTTCTGTTGACCTGCTGAATGATAAGGTCTGCATCTCCAAACACCTTTAGACCTTTGATGCCCATTTTTTTAGTAGCGTTTAAGCCTAATATCAAGGCTTCGTACTCTGCTATGTTATTTGTGACATGAAAAGTTAACTTGAAAGATAAATGAATGAATTCTTGTGTAGGGGACATAAGGACTACACCTGCCCTTGCAGCTTCCTTAGAGCAAGCTCCACCAAAGAACATGTCCCAAATTTGTGGGCCTTCTTCCTCTGTGATCTGGCAAACTGTTTTCCTAAGCTACATAGAGGCTAACTGGGATTCTTCAATCTAAAGAATATAAGCTCCAAAATCAGTGTCGACAGCATATATGGGATGATTAGTGGGATTCCTTTCATCACTAATGATATAAGCCAACTTAGCTTATCCGTATAATCTCCTACTCTCACCTCCAAAAACTGGGACAGTAGCATAGGACAGATCATTTTGTAATGTTCCACCTAATCTCTTGATCCAACCTCTGGAAAGCAACATGCCAAACTTGGGGGGTACATCTGCTACCACAATATCCATCATCATGCTCTTCATGGGCAGCTGAGACAATGTGATTGCTAGGTCTTTGATTAACCCCAAAAATTTCACTTTTCTAGAGTCAAAATAAAATAGGCCATGATAAGACTTGGTAATTTCAAGACCCAACTCATCCATGACAGCCTTGGGCATTAGATTATGGATGGTTCCTATGTCCAGAAGGCAGTTGTGAAGTATTTTGTCATGAATAGTCAAAGAGACATAGAATGATGGGGAGTTGTCATCACAATTTTCAATCATTAGGCTGAGAAGAACATCTAGTTTGTCATCTTGTAGATTTACATAGTCAATTGAGGCTTGGATGACTTTAGGCTCAAGGGCCTCGAGGATAGATCTCTTGAAGGACTCATTCTTCACTAGTTCAATCAGAGGTATAGGTATGCTTAGCTTCTAAATTTTTGATTGAAAACTGAAAGGAGAAGGAGACTTGTTAAGGCCTCTTACCTTATGAGCTAGAGCTTTGAGGATGATGGGATCAACTGCCGGTCATTTCTACTTATTAGCTTGCTGTATTGCAGGGACAACAACTCTCTAAATAGGAGTTTCCTTGGCATTATTCATCTTTGACCTCAGATCATGTCTGTGTTAATCATCAGTTTGCAGAACAGCTCCACCATCCCACTCTTAGCTGATTTGGTCATTGAATAATGACTTTTCATAGGCAGCTAAGGTCAAAAAGGAGGCACAGCCTTTGTATTCCAGACAATGGATCTCATCATCTTCTTCAAAGTGCTCTTCTTCCATGACTACATTCTGGAAAGGGGTCTTCACCCTTTGGTCTTCATTGGCATCTTTTCTTCTTTGCAGAATCTACATCTGCTCATTAGCTCTTCTATATGGATTTGGATTTCTAGGAGCAAAGGTATTAGGAACTCTTCCTTTCCCAGGGTGCTGCTCAACCGTTAATTTGGAGATTTTAGACGCTAATGACTCTATCATCTTGGTCATTTTATCTATCTTGGGATCTGAAGATGATGAATATTTTCCCCTTTATCTCCTTCTATCAACATTTCCCTTGAGCTTCTCTGTAGCCATGATGTTTGATTCTACTTCCAAGGCTGCGTCCTGCATATCAACCAAGGTAGCACAATCAAAGTCACTAGCATAGGTGAGTTTAACAAAGGTAGTGGTGGGTTTTACTTCAGCTGGTATCTTGCTGTACATGCGGTTAAACCTCTTATTAAAATCGGACAACAACTCAACATTTTCCCTCTTTAAGTTCCCAAACTCAGTGTGGTAGTAGAGTAGATCCTTCTTATCCCCCCAATGCTTTAGGAATGCATCATCTAAAGCCTCAATATCTACTATAGACCTTGGGGTCAGTTCTCGGAACCATTTTCTAGCCTCTCCATCTAAACTTTGGACAAAGAATCTCATCCATACATCATCTTCACTAATTTCCAGGCTATCAGCATAGCTTTAGAATGATTCAAGATGTTCCTCAGCTGTAACATCTTCAGTCCTAGTGAACTTAGGCATATACTTATGATATTCTCTAGTAGGCATGGCATTCAAAGGAGTGGGCAGTACTAGAGGTCCATACCTAGCAACTATGATTCTTTCCATTTTGGTAGGTGTTGCCATAGGCGTGGTGGCTATAAGGGTACTGGAAGTCTGAATGATAGAGGGTTGAGGAGTGACTGATAGGACTAAAGGAGTATGATGGATAAGAGGAGAGGTTTCCTTCGGGCTTACAATGAAAGAAGAACCTAAAGAATCATGAGCTTTATGAATCTCTGAGATTTTTTCTACACTGCTAGTGTTAGATGCTATACTCTCAACATGTATTTGTTCTATTACAGGATTTTCTTGAAGAGATATAGAATATTTTTTAGAGCTACCTAAACCTAATGCTCCTTTCTGCAATGCCTTTCTTTCTTTGATGATTTTTTCAGGGTCAGGTACTAGGTCAACTCATGGATTCTGAGTATTTCTCCAAGTATGCCTCACAAACTGAGCCAGAACTATGGAGTGGAGTCACCAAGAGGTTCGTCCTCCAGTAGAGTCGCCAAATAGATGACTACAACCCAAATAGTGTCCAGACTTTGTCTATCATCAAAGCTGGATCTGTGTCGTCCCCTAGGGAAGCTGAGCTTCAGTATCCTCTCCCTGGCAATGATGCCAATTATGTTAGCACTCCAGGAAACTCTCCTAGGTTTTAGCTCAGAGATGCTTGGTAACATATAAATCTTCAATATCATTCTCTAAACTATTGGAATGGATTGGGGTATGGATCAAGTCAAATGACTGTTTCAACTTTTTTTTCACTCAAGACATGCATGAACACCCTTAGCTTGGCAAGGCTTTCGACCATTAATGATAAATAGTTTATAGATTCATTGAATAGATGGAGAATCCTGACTGTACGATCAAATACATACATAACACATATGAATGGCTAGCTACAGAAAATAAATGAAGCTTGCAAATCTAATTTATCAATGTAGAGATAAGATGACAGTTATCTCGCATTAGACACAGAAAAAAACATGAATAAACTTAGAATAGAGGAGAAGATGGTAATTGAACATGTAACACCAAAAGAATCTTGTATTACTAGAATGAAGATGAGACGCTGGGAAGAACAGAGTATCCACAGTCTCCAAAAGTTGAACCCCTCTTCCTTTGAACTTTTAACCATTTACAGGCTTTTTACAATACTCTCGAACTCTTTGAGGCTCGAGATGTCTTAATCTATCCCCTTTGTCTTCTAACTACTTGATGTCGTAACTAGAAAAACATGAGCTCAGAGAGCTCTGTTTCTAGCAAACATGGTAATCAAATTCTAGTAATTACGCCGTGTTTTTAGGTAGTTCACTCGTGCCAGTGATGTTCCATGATAATTTTTGTTGGTTCGACTACATTGTGCTGTTGTTTTTTCCCTTTTCAGCCATGCATTCCGTTATTTTAGTTCACTGTCCGACTGTCAAAAACACTGACAAAGCCAACAAATTTCATCCCCTGGTGACTGGTGGGAAGTGGGGTACGGGGGCCGTTGGATGGCGTGGATCGATGGTCGGGATGTTGGTCAGGTGGCAGAGATTGATCTGAATGGATATCAGAGAATAGAGAGTGAAGCGAAAAGGAGATGAACCAAGAGTGGACCCACCAATATTTATGAGTGCGGGTGTATAATTTTTTAAAGTCTGGCTTATGGTTTGGCTGCGGGTTTTCCTATGTTTTCGTTTGTATTGCGATAATTGTATGGTCCCGGGTTTTTAATGGCTTATGGCCAAAGTGAACAAGAGGATACGTGGACCATCGGAGCTAAAACAGGGGACATTTCTATTAAAATAGCAGCACTGCACCTCAGGGCTAACAGGACCATTGGCCAATAAGTCTCGAAGTGGATCTAAAAGCGAGCCCTAAAAATCAACCTTTCCGGTTTGAAGCCTTCTAGCTAAGAGACTCAGACCTCATTAAAAAAATAGAGGAGTGGTGGATAAAGAGTAAGCAACAAGGGAGGAACTTCATGCATACGTTCCAACTAAAACTCAAGAAGCTAAAGAAGAAACTCGACGAATGGAATAAAGAAGAATTTGGGCATATTATGAATGACCAAAACCAGATCAACAAGCACATAAAGGAGGTGCAACAAAAAAATCATATAGGAAGGGAGATTAGAAGAGCTTGTCAAAGAAGAAGGACAACTAATAAATCAGCTGGAGGAAAGAAGAAAATAGGAAGAGATCCAGTGGAAACAGAAATCGAGGGTGAACTAATTAAGGGAAGGGGAGCGAAACACTCGATTTTTTCACAAGGCCATGGTCCAACATAGGCAACACAACAAAATCTACTCCCTGAAATACGAGGAGGGGAATCAAAGATTCCAACACGAAGAAATGGAGGAACTCCTGGTAAATCATTTACGAGATATTCTCTCAGAACCACAAGAAAATAGAATGGAAGCAATAAATAGAATCTTGTAACATATCCCCCACCTGGTAACTCAGGACTAGAACCTAGCTTTGATGAGAGATGCTACACTAGAGGTGGAAGAGATTGTCAATGGTATGTAGAAAAACAAGGCCCGAGGCTGAGATGGGTTCACAACGGAATTCTATCAAGACACCTAGAAATTCATGGGATGAGAAATTCTAGAGGTCATTGAGGAATCTCGCCACAATCAAAAGGTATGCCCCAACTTGAACTCCACTTTTATTGCTCTCATTCCTAAAACTTTGAAATCTAAAGATCCGCAAGGATTTCATCCTATTTCCCTATGTAATGTTATATATAAAATCATAACTACTCTTATGGTAAAACGGCTAAAACCCCTCTTGCTGAATATCATCTCTCCGATGCAAACGAGATTTGTAGAGGGAAGCAAAATCCTGGATGGGCTCGTAGCTTCCCAAGAAGTAGTCCACTCCCTCAAGGCCAAAAAGTTTGCTGGAATGATGATTAAGCTAGACCTTTCCAAGGCGTATTAATGGTTAAGTTGGACGTATCTGAGTAGTATCCTCTATTATGAAACTAGCTCACAAAAATAGAGAAAAGAGAGGTCAACGCCTTCAAAATAAGCCTCTTCGAGGGGGAAACCTCCTTTACATTACACAAATGAACAATTATTCCATGATACAAATGACAAGACCTCCTTTCTATATAGGAGTCTAAGGGGTCATAATATAATCAGAGCTGGCATAACAATAATAATGTGAGGGCACAACAATAACAATAGTGGGCTTCTATGGGGCACAATAATAACAATATGGGAACTAAATGGGAACACCAATATAATAAGGGGGTTGTACTAATAACAATAAGGGGTTACAATAGTAGTATAGGGACCTAACATCCCCCTCTCCTTCAAAAAGTGTTGTCCTCAACATTTGAGTAGTTCTGGATGATTCTGTATAAAATTCTCATCCTCCCATGTGGAATCTTCAGCACATAAGTTCTTCCACTTGATGAGATACTTTGAAATTGATCGATTTTGTAGTTGTCGATTTCTTCTTTCTATGACTGCTTCAGGTTCCAATATGATTTTTCCTTCCTCATCAAGTTCTGGCAATATTATTTGAACTAGGATCTTATTCAACTTTTGAATGAGTGGCCACACTTCTTCTTCATTCTTCCATTCATCCCTTGCTTCATTTATCCAATCTGGTTGGATAATAGAAATAGCACAAAACAATGCTTCCACATCCTCATCCTTTCTTGAGAGTGCATCTACAACAACATTTTTCTTCAATTTTTTGGAGATGATTTCAAAGTCATAACCCAACATATTTGTGACCCATTTTTTCTGTTTTTCTGAAGATGATCTTTGTTCTAAAAAGTATTTATGACTATCATGATCCTTTTTTACCTTGAAGTGTCTTCTCATTAGGTAAGGTCACAATTTCTTAAGTGCATGTAGTATTGCCAGCATTTCCTTCTCATAAATAACTTGCTTGAGGGACATTCGTTTGTATGGATGTAGCTGTAAAAATATCCAATCACCTACATCAAAACTTCTTTCACTATGATGTTGATTTGCATGTTGTTTCATTCGATTTTGCACCAAAGTGGCGTTATCCTTTAAAAGTTGGAGAACTTGTTGTTGATGCTCGATGTGATCTTTCATTGCTTGAACCTTTTTCTTCTTGATATGTCCTTCTATCTCGAGAGTTTGAGGAGTGGTAATTTCTGCCAATGCATTACAAGATATGGTCAGATTCATTTCTTGATTCTCGATGTGATCTTTCAGTTCTTGAACATTTTTCTTCTTGATATGTCCTTCTATCTTAAGAGTTTGAGGAGTGGTAATTCTTGCCAATGCTTTACAAGACATGGTCAGATTCATTTCTTCTTTCTCTATAGTTGGTTCCTGGTGTATATCCTCTTCTTTTGATGTTTCTTGATCCTTTTCTTCCTCTTCTTCACAATCTATGTAAAATAATTTCTTCTCAGCACACTTATGACCATTAGTGTATTTGTTATCACAAATGTAACAAAGCCCTTTTTCTCATTTTTTTTTTCCAATTACTTTGGTGTAAACCTTGTAGGTTGTGGAATGCTAGGCACAAAAACACCTCCATATTTATAATTGTGAGTGGTAGGATTCCTTATTTCCATAATTCTACTTTCAATTTTTCTTGCCAACCTGAATGCCTTCTCCAATGAATCCAGTTCCCAAAGATGAACCTCATGTTGAATGTTATCCTTTAAAGTCCCTATGAAGACATCAATCATTTGCTTCTATGGAATATCATTTACCCTTATATTCAATTTCTGGAAGTCCTCAATGTGCTCTGCAATTGAACCCTTTTGTTTGAAATTTATTAATTGGCTATAGAAGGTGTTTCTCTTTCTATCCTCATAATGTGCTATTATTTCCTTCATGAAAATTGACCAAGTGACAAGTGGTTTACGAGAACAAAGCCCTTTATACCATAAAAATTGATTCAATTATAAATATAAAGATGCAACATGTACCTTTTGTAACAGTTGTACATCATGTAGATCAAAATATTGCTCCATCTGTAGTATCCAATTTACCAGATCATTGCCATCAAACTTCCTCATATCACCTTTTCTTGATTTTAGGAGCTCGATATTGAAACGATTGTAACTCTGTAATTTCGGATCTCCAAGTTCTGAAATTTCTTACTGTGGTATCTCTTCGATCCCTCTTTCTAAGGCCACAAGTATAATCACAATTGGATTCACGAAGAAAGAGTTATTCCCAAACTCTAGCGATGACCTAATTATAGACTGGTTCAGTAGAGCGAACTTGTACGATGTCCCACGTGTCACTGTTTTGACCTTAGGTTCTGAAACTGATACCCAACAAACTACACTCTGTATTTGTTTTGTCACTTCTTACGGATTTCGAATCAAATGCTTAGAGAGAGAGTTATGACAATGTTCCCATGGTCACCTGTTTGGGATGTAATTCAGGAGCCTGCAACAACCCTAAATGTCTTGGCCCATATCTCCAAGACTATAGCGAGACAAGATCTAAAATGTGGCCCCGATCTTCACCAATATTTCATCTCAAGAGGTTTTTAATTTTATAGTTTGAGCCTTCGTAGAAAAAAACTTATAGCGACAATTCCACGATGACCTGTTTGAGATGGAATTCTAGAGCTTGCAAAAACCCTAACTTCCTCAGATCATATCTCCAAAACTATAGAAAGCCAAGATCTGAAATTTGGACCTGAGGTTCAGAATGAATTCGGCTCAAATGTGTTATTGGTTTAACTTCTGAAACATTGCAGAAATGAAGTTATAGCAAAAATTCCACGATGGCTTGTTTGGAGTAGCAAAACCATAGAATCCAAAGCTCTGATACCAAATGTTATGAAACCAGCTCACAAAAATATAGAAAAGAGAGATCAATGCCTTCAAAATAAGCCTCTTAAAGGGGGAAACCTACTTTAAATTACACAAATGAATAATTTTTCGATGATACAAATGATAAGACCTCCTTTCTATATATAGGAGTCTAAGGGGTCATAATATAATTAGATCCGACATAACAATAATAATGTGAGGACACAACAATAATAATACTGGGCTTCTATGGGGCACAATAATAACTATATGGGGACTACATGGGAACAATAATATAATAAGGGGTTTATACTAATAACAATAAGGGGTTACATCAGTAGTATAGGGACCTAACATCCTCAAAGCCTATGATTTCACCCAAAGATGGATAAAATGGATCCTTGCCATGATATCCTCTCCTATCATTTCAATTCTGCTGAATGGGACCTCGACCCACAACTTTAATCCAACCCGGGGCCTAAGACAAGGAGACCCATTATCTCCTTTTCTGTTCATTATTGTTGTCAAAAGGCTGGAAGATTTATAAAAAACGAAGTCTGAGAATCTAGGATTAGGGGCCTCAGAATTTGGGGTAATGATTTAGCCATCACCCACCAACAATTCGTTGACGATATCATGCTCTTTTACTAGGTCTCCCTTAGGGAAGCTCGAAGAATAAAAGAGATTCTGAATACCTTCATGGAGGCCTCTGGGACTAAGATAAATAATGAAAAATCTTGTATTTTCTTTTTTAACACTCACGGGAATGTCAAGACCTATATTTCCAGGATCTTGGGGTTTTGTACTGGAAACCTCCCTTTTAAATACTTGGGTATTCCCCTATCGGAAAATTCCCTAAAATTATCCTGCTGATAGAAGATCCTTCAAAAGTTGCAGGGCAGATTAAGTAGCCGGGGTTTTATATTCCTAAACCTGGCAGGCAAGACTCTCCTTCTCAAAGTAGTGCTACAATCGATACCACTATATCAATTGTTTGGTATGGCAACCACTAAATGGGTGTGCTAAAAAATGGTGGGCATTTTCAAAAAGTTCCTGTGGGGAGGGGCACAAAATATCACAAAATGGGCATTGATATCTTGGCATGGACTGGTGAAAAGAAAAATGGAAGGAGGACTAGGCCTCAGAGACCCCTATATATTAAATCAAGTAATGGGCGCAAAATTATGGTGGAAATGGATAGGAGGTGGAATGGACCTACGGAAACAAATATGGACAAGAAAATATAATATTACTAAGAGAACTGGGGATATTCTGTGATACATAGATCCCCCTAAAGGATTGACAGTGTGCAAATTGGCATCCCAAAACAGGAACCTCATAAACCAACATGCTTTTTGGGAAATCCGTAATGGCAAAACTGCAAGATTCTGGCAGGACTCTTGGTAACAAAGAGAATTATTAGTAGAAAAGAAAGATCTCAGGGATATATATCAATTCACCAGAGACAAGAACATACACCAGGTAGAGATATTCTAGAAAGACGACCAAGGAATTGGAAATTGGAGGAGATGAAAAAAAAGGAAGATTGGTGCCAGGCCATAGAGACCAACCAATGGATAGAGTTTGAAAAATAATTGAGATCAATAAAATTAACGATCCAAAATGACCCGCACATCCTATGATGGGGGCATACCACAAGGGATCCTCTACCATAAAAGAAGCATATGACCTACAAGCAGAATAAGTCCAAGAGGGGCAAGGCATCCTATGGAAAAAAATCTAGAAGGGAGGATGATGGCCTAAGGTATCTCACTTCCTCTGACTGGCATGCAAAGGACAGATCCTAACCCAAGATCAACTACATAAAAGGGGATTCCAAGGCCCATCCTCTATTGGCTCTACCAGCAGAACAAAGAAGATATTGAGCACATGCCCAAAACATGCCCGTTTTCTGAACAGAAATGGAGGCAGCTGCAAGGAGTTTTCGAAAGGATGGATCGTGATCACCACAACATTAAGGAAACAATCCTCCTATGGCATAACAAAATATTCTCAAGCCTGGTAATAAACTGAGCATGGGGACTCGCCTTACGATTAAATCTATGGGCCATATGGAAAGAGAGGAACCGTAGAATATTTAAAAATAAAGCCTCATCTCAAGAACAAGTGTGGGAAGGAATAGTTCGAAACATCAGAGAAACTATCTTAATAGAATAATGGCACCAAGAATATTTGCAAGTACCCCCCTAAGAAGCTCGAATTTTACAAAAACTCAATCTATCATCGGAAATGATTGCTCCACTACTTGGGAAAAAAGCAGGATTAGCTCGACATCCCGAGCTCACTTTACTATCCCAAGAGAAGGATTCATAAAACTCAATTTTGATAAGGCATGAAAAGGGAATCCAGGAGTGGCAAGCCTTGGTGGCCTCTTTCGAGACAACCAAGCCAACACCCAGCTAATATATGCTGACTCATGTGGGATAGCAAGTAATAACGAGGCAGAGTTTGTTGCAGTGAGACAAGGACTTCTAATAGCTGCTAGAATGGGATATCGAAACGTAGTGGTGGAAGGAGACTCAAGTATGGTCATAAACACATTGGATAAACTGAACAATGGCACCACATGGGACAAGCTCATCCAAAGTTGGAGGACAACTCGCCTCATACAAGAGATAGGAGAGCTAACTCAAAAGTTTGATTATATAATGGTTCGTCATGTTAGACGAGAAGGGAATAAAGGGGCATATTTTATTGTAAACTAGGGATGTAATCAACAAAATGGCCTGATGGAAAAATTATGGCTGGTCCAACCCTAGGATAAGAGATTCAAAACCCTGGTGGAAATACTAGATCGGGACTACATGCAAAGTGAGGAAAACAACCCTCCTCGAAAATCAAGACCCCGATCAGGGTGCATGCTGAAGGATGGAAATACCTATAGGAAGTAATGAAGTGTACAATTGATTTACATACCACCAGCCCTTACACGCTCAAAGCGATGGGTGCGGTAGCCCTTGGCATGAGTCCATGCAAGGGTGGTGGGAATGGTGGCAAAGATGGTAGTAGAGAGATAGGTTGTATAGAAACTAAGGCGAGGCAGATGGGTAAGGATTGTGAGTTTGCTGGTAGAGTAAGGAGTAGGAACAAAGGAAAGGGAAGGTGACGGCACCAATGACATCAAACTTGGAGCGACAACGGGTATGTATATTGGCTCTTCGCCTCCTTTGCAATGTAGAATTTGTTTGATTTTTGCTGGGGGAAGAGGGAGATAATTGGGGGAAATTCTAAGGTAAATGGAGGAGGCATCGAGCTACAATAGTTTGGCTATGCGTCTTTGTATTGAGCTTGCTAGGAATTGACCTTACCTCTGGCTCTCTGGACCTTGCATTGTTTTGCAATGGGAACCTGGGCTTGGCATACTGCAGGTTGAGTGGGGTTGGTTGCAAGGGTCTGGTAGGTAGAGGCTTGGCGTTTGAGGCTGAGGTTAGCGAGGGTTAGTTAATATGTTGGGTAGGAGTATGGCCCAAGTTACTGTGCCAAGAGAATAGATAGGATCCCTGTGGGTGATGTTGGGCAAGATAATGGTAGAGGTATTGTTCCAGGTTACTAGGCAGAGGGGAAAGGGATTGCACTCCATGGAGGGAAACCTGTCGGGTTGAGGCTAGGCTCACTTGCATGGCCTTGGCCTTGGAGTTTCAACCACACAAAGTATGAGAGGAAATGGAGATGGAGGGGTGAGAAGTTAGAAGGGATATGGAGCTCGACCCTATATAAGGACTGACTCTCAACCCATCTTGCCCCTGACACTATTAACAAATGGAAAAGGGAAATGAAAGGAGAGAAAGACGGCACCAAAATTTCAAGCCAGGATAGTAGTTAGCACTATAATATGTTAAAGTGCTCTCGGTTAACAAATCTTGCCTATGAACAGGTATCGAACAATGTTGATATGGCTCAGCTAGCGAGAGGAAGGGGACGTGGAAGACGGGGCCAGGAGCCTAGAAAGGATAAGGACCTGAGCACATCGGAGCCCCACAGAAGGAGGAAATTGGTAGAGAATTTTATCAGTGAAGTTGCTGCGACATACCGTGAGGGAACGAATGAAGGCATTTGGAATTTGTGAGAAGAATCGAAAGAGGAGATTAAACAAGGCAGTGAGGCAGAGGAGGATATGGAGAACTAGAGGACACTCGTCCAAGACCCTGGGAATACCAGAGGAAGGATAACGCAATTCAAGCAGACATTGTACCTCTACTGGCTAATGAAAAGCATATTGGGTAAAGCCATGGAATAGATCTCGGTGGGTATGGCGGTTTCTCTCCAAGGGATGTTGAGTTACAAACATGGTCTACAAAGAATTCAGTTTCAAATCCATAAGCAGGACATTATATTGGACAGAATTGAAAGACACATTCCATGCATCCTGGAATTGTCTGAGATGCCTGGAGAAACTGTCAAGGATCCTGCACCTGTGGAATCGGCCTTGGAGGAGCAGAAGGGCTAGTCAGTTTACCATGTTTACTTTTGTTATATATGTGGTTAGGATTTACTCTTTGTCATGCAAGTATAAGTATTGATAGATATATAGATTCTTGTCATGAAACAAAGATATATATAGCTTGGCTAGAGAGATTGAAACTCTATTGCTTTTGGATGGCTTATAATGAGGATAGGTGGCCAATAGACTTGGTTTCCCATTGGGCAAGTTGAGGCCACCTAACCAATCTATGTGGTGTAAATTTGCAGATTATAAATAGAAAATGAAAAGTCCTGCCAAACTTAACAAAAAAAAATTGATATATAAATAATAAAATTTAAAAAGAATATTATTAAATAATAATAATAATAATAATAAATTTTATATATATATATATATATAATTCCATTAAAATTTTCATATAGATAGTAAAATTTAAGAGTAATTTTTTTTTGGGGTTATATATATATATAATTCCATTAAAATTTTCATATAGATAGTAAAATTTAAGAGTAATTTTTTTTGGGTTATATTTTGTATTTTCCTATTGGTGTGTGAATTTGTTCTAATTCTTGAATTACAATTTAAAAAAAAAAAACCTAAAATTTACATTAAAAAAAATATTTAAGATAAATAAAAATAAAAAATTAAATTAATAATAATAAACAATATTAAAAACAAAAAATTGAAGCTACAAATTATTAAAACCCAATAGGTATATAACCTTAACAAAGGTCAGAATATTGAACGTAAAGTTATCGCACAAATACTAAGATAGTTGTATTTGGATAGAAGGTTGTATCAATATAGTAAGGGATATTAACGAAGATTTTTTATTTTTTTTCCCAAGAATACGAATTAGGGTTCTTATTATTTTATTTTCTTATTTGTGATTGCGATATTTGTGTTTTTTTAATTGTAATAGATTTTTAATAAACTGATATTATATTTTTAAATTGTAAAATTTATTAGAAATTATTATTATATTGACAATCTAGTATGTATTTAATGAATCAATAAATAAAATACAATGCGTTTTATTGTTATTATATTGTTTATAATTTATTTTCCTTTGTTTTAATATATTAGTTCAATGGAGTGTATAAAAATAATGAAAAATGTAATTAAAAGTAGGTAGGAGTTATAATTATAATAATGATGAAGAAGAATATGAATGCTTTTTCTAAGATCTTCTGTGGTTTAGATTATAGATTACGAGTAATAACATTACTTATAAATTATTATTGGGTTAATTTTATGTTAAAATGTTTTAATAGGAGTACTTATTAGTGAAAAAAGTTAAAAAAGTTGAGATTAGATTTAATTTGAAAGTAATTTGGAAAATATATATAACTAGTATAGATTCATTTTAATTATTGATCTGATCTAGTCAGAGCTGAGAGGGGTCAATTCTCTTGAGGTGCAAACCCTTTTATAGTGTAAAACTTTAAAAAGAATTAATCTCCAAGATTACATCTTTCTAGTAACTTGATAGATGATGATTGAGATGATATAGATCTAGTAAGAGCTGAGAAGGATTAATTCTCTTGGGGTGCAACCAATTTTATAGTGTAAAACTTTAAAAAGAATTAAACTCCAAAGATTGTATCTCTCTAGAGACTTGATAGATGATGATTAAGATGAATCTTTGTCTTGAAACACACACACAATATTCATTTTCTAAATTGCATTTTTGAATGCATAAATAGATTCAACCCCTTAAAAATCCCTTAAATACATCTTAAAAAATAGTTTAAACATAAAATCCAACAAATATTGACTCCATTAAAAATTATCCCTTAATAAACATATAAAAATGTAAAATAATAATATTTGAAATCATGTAACAATAAGAATTTAATTTTCAATTAGTTTATATAAAATATAGATATTTTATTATTATTATTATTATTATAAATTGTAGACATTGAAATTATTTAGTTAATCTGAAGAGTGAGATATTTTATTTATGGATTACATTTTCCACATTATTTTTTTATTAATTTATTTTGAAATACATTTCAATTACTTATTCTCTTTACACATTGAAACATTTTATTGTGGTTCATATATATATATATATATATATGTGTTTTTTCTAAAGTCAATATTAAAATAACTTAGTTAGCATCAATATTAAAATGGTTTATTTATATATCTAATTAGAATATGAAAATATAAATAATATGAATTTTTTTGTTTGTTTTTTTTTTAATTAGTTTAAAATAATTTTAAAAATTGATATAAAATAGTTATGTTTTATGTGGATATGGAAATATTTTATTTCTACCATTTCTCTTTTATATTGAGTTGTAATATTAACAACCTGTTTTTTTTATATAGTAAAGCTAACCAAATATGTATATTTGTTTTTTATTTTGATTATAGGCAATATTAATTTTTAATTTAAAGAATACACTAATTTTACTTTAAAAGGGACATTTGACGCATCACTCTCACACTGAATTGTAAAATAAGCCTCTCATCTAAAAAATATTTATCCCATAATATTTTGGGAAATATTTATTTTTTTAATAAAAATAATTTTTAGATATTTAAATTAAAAAGAAAAGGAATTATCTCAATTCTTCTATCTAAATATATTAAGTTAAGAAAGAGAAAAAAAACATCAAAATTAAAAGAAAACTAGAAAGTTAATTTTTCTTGATCCTTTAACTTCTTTGTATTTGTTTAGAAAAAACATTTTTTATGGGAATATAAAACTTACCTAAAATTTATATAAAACAAGAGAGGCTGCGTGGCAGCTAGTCCCTGCCTTAAACTGGAGGAACGGGGAACTAGAGTTGACTGAGCAATTAGACTAGTGAAAGCAAGGAAAAAAGCATAGCGAAAGAACTGCTCCTGCCTTTGATTAGAATGGATAAATTCCTTGCTTTGATACCTATGGTGTTGCTCTCACCTCTACCTTCGCTACCTTTGCCTTAGTTACCTCTAGTGTTGTTGTCGTTGCCGGATCTACTGGTTAAACTAGTGTTACCCTTGATGCTGGGTCTCCATCTCGCCCTAAAAGGTATGTTGTAGGCTCTTGAACGGGCTCAGGCGACTCACTCACAGGGTAAGCTGACTCGATAATACATACGGTTAATAGCACATGAATTCACTTGACTCATCCATGGCCAGCTATTTAAGTTGCGTAGTAACTTTGCAATTGCTTTTACTGAGCTATTGGGACAACATATTGCAACTGATAGTGAATAATAAAGACCTTGTCTGCGGCGAGGAAGGTAAGCCTAATTAGAACTATTATGCTAGCTAGTGTTATTATTACTAGTGAGGGTCTCATTACTATGACTATCAGAGGAATGAAGATAGGAAGGAATAATATGCTACATGTGATCTATATCATAAAAGAGATAATCTCTCAATAAAGAAGTGTATACAAATGGGTGAAATTTTCCTCTCGCTGGCAGTTGAGAATGAAGGTTCTGCTCCTGCTGCCATTGAGTGATGCCTCTTGACATTAAGGGTCGATAGCAGTGACGAACTGCCCAAGATAGATTTGGCCTCTGAGTTTTTATACTCGCACCACGGGCCTTGGCTATACCAGAATGCTGGGGCACCCAGAGATTGGCTAAGTCACACCCCAATCCATCTCTATTGGAAGGTCTCTGAGACACGATGTTAATGATGGTTTCATATATATAATAAGCTGTGAGATTTCGTGTCACTCTGTATGCATCCACGTATTACATACACGTATTATGTATAATGAATACATCATTTTATATCAGCTTCTGTGAACACCATGTATTTATCAGAATAAATAGCTTAACCTATAGGATCCATATTAGATAAGATAATGAAACCCATATAAGATGAGACAAGGTATACAATCGATATGACATTGATCAAAGAATAACAGAGATTACTGATCACATCTATACCAAGTATAGCTCATACATATTATCCATATTATATAGAAAGGTGAACATAATTGTTGAAAATGTAATTTCAACTGTGCAACAGTTGAGGCGTGCAGCAGCACTAAGCTAATGACCGAGCGCTTGCATTCCTACCAAAACAACGCCGGAAAGTTACCAAGGATCGGGAGGCATAAACACTCCAATATTATGAGAAAAACCAAATCGCAGGCAGGCAGTGGCAGCGATAAGAAATATCGTCGATGAGCGATCGCCGATATCGCATCGGCGTATCGCTATCGGCATTTTCAATATGGCAGGCTTTACCATGGGTTATGTTGCGACCCGATAACCCGGACCCGACGGGTATTTAAAATTTTGTTTAATATTATTTCATTTCCGTAAGCGGCTCTTTTTCGTGTTTTAATGTATTTCAGGTATATATATATATATATGATCGGAGGTATCGGCCCATAGCGCGATCGGCATATCGCAATCGGGGAAATCATGGGTACACAACCGTTTTTATATAAGCGCCATGCGATGAAGCCCAGACCCGATGGGTTCCTGAAGCATATTGGTTTAACATTTGAAGTCTGTCAAATGGAAATTTTATGAGTTCAGCAGTGCTGCTCATATATTTTAAAATATAAGGAGAAGCAGAGAATTGGCACGGAGGCAGTTAAAGTAAGCATGGAACAGTATAGCGCGGTAGGCAATTGCTTTCAATTTTCAGCATGGTCGAGAAGGAAGCAGGTTGCGTTCAAGCTCCTGCACATTGAATTTTCAGCTACCAAAGTTAATGTTCAGCTCAGTCAAGGACGTGAAGGATAGCCTCGAGTAGCTCACAGTATGGGACTCTAGGTTGCATAGTTGTTGTGTAGTAGTCTGTTGAGGCAACAAGCGTAATAGAGGAGAAGCGCAACAACGCAAGTGAATGTTTGTAATACGCAGCAGCGTAGCATACTAAATGTAATGGGAAACGAATGAATAGAATAGCACTATATTTCTTTCTGGTGAATCCCTCTAAGTCAAAGAGGATGAACTTTGTACCAAGTTTTTTTTAATACAAATCCCTTTTATGTGTGTTCAATACTCTGTTCTCTGAAACTTCCGCTGTGTTAAAGATCCTGTGGCAGCATCAGAGTATTGTCTCTGTGTGCAGTTTATATTGTTTTTGGGATTTTAACAGAAAAATTCCCAACAGTGGTATCAGAGCTTGTCCAGGCTCTTTGAAGGTGTCAAAGAAGCTGAAGGAAGGATTCTTACTGCAGCAACTTCTCCAGCAAAGTGAAGTCTCAGGCAAAAGAATCCAAGGTATTTCTCTTAAATACTTGACTGTATTTTGAAGCATAGTCAAGTAGTGCAAGAATGGCTGGCACCAGCACCAGCAATAGCATGGGTATGCAGCTCCCATTATTTGATGGTAAAAACTATGACTATTGGGCAATAACAATGAAAGCCTTGTTTGCTTCCCAAGACTTATGGGAAATAGTTGAAGATGGTTTTGAACAACCAGCAGATGAGAATGAGTTTAATGGATTAACTCAGGGAGAGAAGGATCTGTTGAAGAGCTACAAGAAGAAGGACTCAAAATCCCTCTTCTTCTTGTATCAAGCAGTGCATGGAAGCGTGTTTCCAAGGTTAGCAGCAGCTAAGACATCCAAAGAAGCATGGCAAACTCTTAAAACAGCCTATCAAGGCATGGAGAAAGTGAAGACAGCAAAGCTACAGTTGCTGAGGAAATATTTTGAGAATCTGAACATGAAGGAGTCAGACAATATTGACTCATTCTTCACTCAAGTAATTGGCCTGGTCACACAAATAAGATCTCATGGAGAGATACTTGAAGAAAGGAGGATTGTGGAGAAACTATTGAGGTGCCTACCCTCAAGGTTCCATGTGATTGTCACCACCATAGAAGAGACAAAGGATCTCTCAAACTTTTTAGTTGATGAGCTTCATGAATCATTGATCACACATGAGCAGAGGTTGAGTAGAAATGAAAACTCATCTCTAGAGCAAGCCTTCAAGACCTAGATGTCTTTTGGAAGAGGAAGAGGTCAAGGCAGAGGGAACAAGAGAGGAAGAGGCAGAAGTCAAAACAGAGGTGGAAGGAACAGTCCAGCGAATGCTCAAGGAAGGGGCAGCAATCCAAATCAGAACCAAGGTCAAGGCAGCAGCCAACAAAGTGGACAACATCATGCTCAAGGACAAAGGTATGAAAAATCCAATGTCCAATGTTATTACTGTAAAAAATATGGGCATTATGCCAGTGAATGTAGGAAGAAGCAGCATGATGTGAGTAATAGATCAAATGCAAATATTACTAGAGAAAATGTCAGCCAAGATAATGTATTGTTAGCTTGTAATATGGCTGAAACAAATAGTGAAGATATATGGTTTCTAGACTTCGGTTGTAGCAACCATATGACAGGAAACATAGCTTTGTTTTCCGCTTTAGATCAAAGTGTGAAGTCACAAGTCACACTTGGGACTGATAGAAAAATTTCTGTTATGGGTAAAGGTGAAGTTAAAATATTTACAAAGCAAGGTGAAAAGAAAACCATAACAGATGTCTATTATGTTCCTGGAATGAGATGTAATCTTTTGAGTATTGGACAACTTGTCCAAAAGGGTTACAATGTTTTCTTTGAGAATGATGTATGCACCATCATGGATATAGCACCCAGCAAGCGATGCATTGCTGAAGTAAGAATGACAAGGAACAGAATGTTCCCTCTCAGGATAAGGGCAGATCTGAAGAACAAAGAAGTAATTGCAGCAGTTTCCCAAGAGGCCTTCCAAAGCCAACCAAAAGATGAAAATTGGTTGTGGCATTTGAGATTTGGACATCTCAACTTTGGAGGTCTTAACTTGCTGAGCAGAAAAGGAATGGTAAGGGGATTACCATTGATAGAGAAACCGGACAGCCTTTGTGAAGGTTGCATTTTGGGGAAACAACACAGAGAAAGTTTTCCTTCAAGAAAAAGCATAAGGGCAAAAGCACCCTTAGAGATTGTCCACTCAGATTTATGTGGACCGATGCAAAATCCATCTTTAGCTGGCAGCCAATATTTTCTAACTTTTATTGATGATTTTACAAGAAAGACTTGGGTTTATTTCTTGAAGAATAAAAGTGAAGTGTTTGAAAAATTCTGAAATTTCAAAGCACTTGTGGAAAATCAGAGTGGGCTGCGCATCAAAGTTTTGAGAACAGACAGAGGAGGTGAGTATATCTCCAAAGAATTTCTACGGTTTTGCAGAGAAAATGGAATTCATAAACAGTTTACAGCTAGGTACACCCCACAGCAAAATGGAGTTGCTGAGAGGAAGAACAGGACCATTATGGATATGGCGAGGAGCATGTTGAAGGCAAAGCATTTGCCAAATGATTATTGGGCTGAAGCTGTAAACTGTGCAGTATATATCTTGAATAGGTGTCCTACAAAAGCTGTGATGAACAAAGTGCCTGAAGAAGCATGGAGTGGGAGAAAGCAAGGAGTCACCCACATGAAAGTTTTTGGATGTGTGGCTTATGCACACATTCCAGATCAGCTAAGGAGGAAGTTGGACAGCAAAGGGGAGAAATGTATCTTCATAGGATACAGTGAGGAATCCAAAGCTTACAGGCTGTATATCCCATCTACCAAGAAGTTCTTTGTGAGCCGAGATGTTCAGTTCATTGAGGAGGAAGCTTGGGATGGAAGCATAGAGAAAACAGTTAATGTTAAAAACTGTTTGTCTCATGATGAAGATGATGAAGAGGAGGCTGAAATGCGTCCCCAAACAGCAGCGCCAACACAAGGACAGCAAGGAACACCCTTGAGAAGAAATGAGAGTGCTTCTCCAAGCACACCACAAGGAGGAGATTCAAGTGCATCTTCAAGCATTTGCACACCAAGTGAAAGAGGTAAGAAGTTTAGGAATCTAAGTGACATTTATAATGAAGGAATGAATTCCTTATTTGCCTTGTATTGTCATGTTGATGACCCTATTCATTTCGAAGATGCTATTAAAGATAAGAAATGGATAGAAGCTATGGATGAGGAGATGAATGCCATAGAAAGAAACAAGACATGGGATTTGGTTGAGCTACCAAAAGGTAAAGAAGTCATTGGAGTCAAATGGGTCTATAAGACCAAGTGCAATGCTGAAGGAAAAATTGAAAGACATAAGGCAAGGCTGGTCGTCAAGGGATACAAGCAGCAATATGGGAGAGATTATGAGGAGACTTTCGCACCGGTTGCAAGAATGGAAACCGTGAGAGCAGTGTTGTCCATAGCAGCACAAAACAAATGGAAAGTCTACCAAATGGATGTGAAGTCGGCATTCCTAAATGGAGTGTTAAAGGAAGAGGTTTATATTGAACAACCTCTAGGCTATGAGAAGAAAGGCCAAGAGCACAAAGTGTGCAGATTGAAGAAAGCTCTTTATGGGCTGAAGCAAGCTCCAAGAGCGTGGTACAGTAGGATAGATTCCTATCTACTGGAAAATGAATTTGACAAATGTGAGGGAGAACCCACCGTCTACATCAAAGAAAAGGATGGTAAGATTTTAATTGTTGTATTGTATGTTGATGATGTTATTTTTACAGGTAATGATGACTACCTCATTGAAAACTTCAAATCAGTCATGAAAGAGGAATTTGAGATGACTGACATGGGTTTGCTGAAATACTTCTTAGGAATAGAAGTAGATCAAAATGAAAATGGAATTTTTATCTCTCAAGCAAGATATGTAAATGAAGTGTTGAGCAGGTTTAATATGCAAGAGTGCAAGGCAGCAATCACTCCCACAGTAATGGGATTAAAACTCAGCAAAGAAGACAGCAGCAAGGATTTTGATCCTAGTTTGTACAAGAGCATAGTTGGTAGCCTTATGTATTTAACTGCAACTAGGCCTGACATAATGTTTGTTGTTAGTTTAATTTCCAGATTCATGGAGAGGCCAAAAGAGGCACATTGACAGGCAGCAAAGAGAATTCTGAGGTATATCAAAGGTACAAAAAGATTTGGCATTTTATATACCTTCTCAGAAAGTTCAGATATAGTTGGCTACACCGATAACAATTGGGCTGGAAGTGGAGATGATCGGAAAAGCACATCCGGTTATGCCTTTCACATGGGTTCAGGAGCCATTTCATGGGCTTCCAAGAAACAGCCAATTGTGGCGTTGTCTACAGCAGAAGCAGAGTACGTGGCAGCCACAGCAGCAGCATGTCAAGCAGTTTGGATGAGAAGAATGTTGAGAAGCTTAGGCCAAGAGCAGGCAAAAGCAACAGCTATTTTTTGTGACAATAGCTCAGCTATTGCCCTGTCCAAGAATTCTGTGTTTCACAAACGAACGAAACACATTGATACAAGGTTTCGTTATATCAGAGAATTGGTAAGCAATGGAGAAATTAGTTTACAACATTGCACGACTCAGGAACAGGTAGCAGACATTTTGACAAAGCCATTGGATTAGAAAAGCTTTGAATTTTTGAGGAAGTGTTTGGGTATGATTGAATGCCCAACAGTTGAAATTAAAGGGGAGTGTTGAAAATGTAATTTCAACTGTGCAACAGTTGAGGCATGCAGCAGCACTAAGCTAATGACCGAGCGCTTGCATTCCTACCAAAACAGCGCCGGAAAGTTACCAAGGATCGGGAGGCATAAACACTCCAATATTATGAGAAAAACCAAATCGTAGGCAGGCAGTGGCAGTGATAAGAAATATCGCCGATGAGCGATCGCCGATATCGCATCGACGAAGTCGCAGTGGAGGACTTACAAAGATGCATCTAAAGATTGCGATGAGCGATCGCCGATATCGCATCGGTGTATCGCTATCGGCATTTTCAATATGGCAGGCTTTACCATGGGTTATGCTGCTTCCCGATAACCCGGACCCGACGGGTATTCAAAATTTTGTTTAATATTATTTCAGTTCCGTAAGCGGCTCTTTTTCGTGTTTTAATGTATTTCAGGCATATATATATATATATATATATATATATATATATATATATATGATCGGAGGTATCGGCCCATAGCGCGATCGGCATATCGCAATTGGGGAAATCATGGGTACACAACCGTTTTTATATAAGCGGCATGCGATGAAGCCCGAACTCGATGGGTTCTTGAAGCATATTGGTTTAACATTTGAAGTCTGTCAAACAGAAATTTTATGAGTTCAGCAGTGTTGTTCATATATTTTAAAATATAAGGAGAAACAGAGAATTGGCGCGGAGGCAGTTAAAGTAAGCATGGAACAGTACAGCGCGGTAGGCAACTGCTTTCAATTTTCAGCATGGCCGAGAAGGAAGCAGGTTGCGTTCAAGCTCCTGCACATTGAATTTTCAGCTACCACAGTTAATGTTCAGCTCAGTCAAGGACGTGAAGGACAACCTCGAGCAGCTCACAGTATGGGACTCTAGGTTGCATAGTTGTTGTTGAGTAGTAGTCTGTCGATGCAACGAGCGTAATAGAGGAGAAGCGCAGCAGCGCAAGTGAATGTTTTGGTAATACGCAGCAGCGTAGCATACTGAATGTAATGGGAAACGAATGGATAGAATAGCATTGTAGTTCTTTCTGGTGAATCCCTCTAAGTCAAAGAGGATGAATTTTGTACCAAGTTTTTCATTTTAATACAAATCCCTTTTATGTGTGTTCAATACTCTGTTCTCTGAAACTTCCGCTGTGTTAAAGATCCTGTGGCAGCATCAGAGTATTGTCTCTGTGTGCAGTTTATATTGTTTTTGGGATTTTCTCAGAAAAATTCCCAACAATAATATTAGATCATATGTTACGAGTGTACTAGATTATAAGATTTCACTTCAGCTTGATGCTATCTTACAACTTAACTGATGGTATGGTATCTTATGTCAAATACACTAATTACAAGTATTAGTAATATGACAACTATGTTATCGCTAAGGATCAAAGGTGATTACACTACAAGCTGAATAACCTTACAGCTGATAAGTAATATAAAATATTCCATGTACAGATTATAAAAGTTGACACATTATCTTAAAATTTCCAGAATATTGTACTGATTGACACACGTTTCCATCAAGAAAAGGAAGTTACATTGTATGGTCACCACTTGTTACATTGCATGGTCTCCACTTGTTCCCGTTGGAGATTACAACCTTCTGATGAGTACTATAACCACAAAGTACTGTAACTAGAAAGCATAGAGCTGCTTTTATTTTGATCTGCTCAGAGCAGGTTGTAGTGATATTATCTCCTTTTAGATTTAATGGAAAACAATGTACAGTGTCGAACAACTTGAAATTTAATTTTTTGCAGTTAATCTAAAGTTTTCAGATACTTCTATTAGTTCATCATTTGGTTAGTTCAGCATTTGGTTCTGCAGTAGCTAGAGCGTGAGTCGTACACAATGAGTCGCAGAAGAATTGGAAGTGGTGATAGTATGCATTAGAATGACATTGAGCGTGCGCGCATCTAGGCTAATTGGAGAAGGGTGAATGGAATCCAGAAATTGACCTTGGTGCCTGACCCTAAACCTAGCCTCAGGTTTCGAAATGGAAGAGGAGACGGTTTACCGAACTATGTGATGTTTAGGGTCGTAGGTAATGAGTCACAGAAGAATTGGAAGGTACAAACTCTGCTCTGGTTAGGGTTTAGCTAGCTAAAAGCTCATGGGGGCAAGTGATAGCAATCAGGGGAAAACTGTGTTGATCGTTCCTTCCAACCCTCGTGGGTAGGTTCTTCTGTCAAGTTGAAATGGGATAATCGCAAGGGGAACGATTTAGTCTAGCTCATGGGTCGAGGCATACTCGCTTATGGATCCTCGCTTATCGAACCAACCTTGTCACACTAACCATATTGCATTTTGTTCCATCAATCTGGAACCAGGCTTGAAGATTTCTCATCGCTTAAATACTTAATAATATAAAGCTACCGATTTTATTATTTATTTATCTTCCGATTCTGTAATCTATGGGTTCTTTGCACAAACACTACATGATTAGTTTTATTTTCCTACACTGTACTAGGTATTCCTGCTGTACCTAGTACCATTATTGAGTTTTGCCATTATGTGATACTTTCGCAAGTTAAAGCATAGTGTAACCTCATCAGGAAATATTTTATTGTATCTTTGTCACATATGTATGAGGCGTGATATTGGCATTGCTTGTGACTCATTGAATTTTCATTTGTCAAAGAATCAAATTAACTATAATTGTGTTACCGTATGGTGCTACCTATAAGAGGAGTTTTATCAAGACATTCTGACAACAGTGCATAGAAGTAAACTTGATTTCCCACCTCCACAGGTTGATTTCACTTTTCTGCTGTACAATTATTTTAGCAAACAATTTAAATTTGACTTCTGATGCAGGAATCTCTCACAATTGGAGTGGATGCATCCGTGCTTGAGTGTATTGATAAGATCATGTCCTATCTTCACTTGGGTTCCTCTGGAAAGGTATGACTCTACTGTGTTGTTTTCTTCTTTCGATCTCAAATTCGTGATGAACTAATAAAATTTATCAACATATAGAATATTAGAAATTGAGTCCATGCCATTTTTTCTGCAAATTCGTGATGAACTAATAAAATTTATCAACATATAGAATATTAGAAATTGAGTCCATGCCATTTTGTCTGCAGGTTTTGAAGAAGAAAAATAAAGAAAAACCGGATATAGAAGTATCTACATAGCGTACATTTATATGTGTGTCGATTTAAAGATTTGCACAGCAACATCCAGGGCTGGTTGAAGGAAGCCCGTGAGTATTTACATAGCATACATTTATATGGAACTGAACTAAGTTTCTGTTTGTATCAGAAGTATCAGAAGTAAGCTTACCTTGATTTCTTATGATCTCTAGTCTGAAAGGAACAAAAAGCTAATAGAGGAATAAAAAGCTACGAGCCCCAGCAGTGTCCAGTTGGATCTGTTCTGGTGGTTAGGAGCTGTCTAGTTGGATATATTCTGGTGCTCTTTCTTGAGCAAAAGTCCCTTGCAGGCTACAGTGGCTAGGAAGGTAAAGCATTGGTTGTGCAGGGTAGGAAGGTGAAGCATTGGTTGTGCAGGGGAAACACGGCTTATGATCCTCTTGTTTTAGACACCACAACAACATGTGTTGCATTCACTGGTTTTAGACACCACAACAACATAACAACAACATGCATACACCACACAACATTTGATCATCTGGTTTTCGACACCGCAGTGACATGCATTCATTACTTGGCATTCAACACTTAGCAATCTCAATGCATTCAGCACTTGGCAACCTCAAGGCAATCTCAACTGCCTTTAATGATTTTAGCTCAACTCTGCTATAATAACATAGCATTATAGCATTTCAGCGTTTCATAGCATTTAATATATTAAACTAATGACATCATTAGTTGAACACTTTTGAAAACATAATGAAACAGGGATTAATAAGTGCACATAATATATGTTTTTGGCCTCTCCCATAAATGGACACTTTTGAAAACATAATGAAACAAGGATTAATAAGTGCACATAATATATGTTTTTGGCCTCTCCCATAAGTGCACATAATATATGTTTTTGGCCTCTCCACCTTGCGAAGAGGCGGAATAAAATGGTGAAACGATATGCGCTAGAAAACTTTGGTAAACTTTGGTTTATAAGTGATCGTGAATAATAATAAATAGGTGATTTAATTGTGTGAATAATAATAAATAGGTGATTTAATTGTTTAACATCACCAACTGATTACTAGCAACAGCCAAAAAGACAATAGAAAGATTCACTTGCAAAAGCCAAGACCCACTTGCAAAAGCCAAAAGTTTTAAAAATACAAAATTCGAATTTGAAGGTTATTAAAATAAAAAACAGAAAATACTGGAGATATATATATATGACATCAAAGTTACTAATATCGAAATCAATACATACAAAATTAAATAGTCACGATTTCGATTTAAGATTATAGAAACATTAATAAGGGGATATTAATTAAGGTTTTTACGAACCTCCTATGTATTATTTTTTAAATTTATAATTAAGGTTATTGATTTCTGTTTTAAATGATGATGTGTGTTTTCAATTAGGATATATATATATATATATTTTTTTTGAGAAATGAGATTATTTATTGTTTTTAATTATATATCATTATGACTTAGATAAGACATTATCATAATAATACATTGGTAAAGGAAAAATAATGAATATAACATAATATACGAATATAACATAATTTATGAATTGATGAATTATATATATATATATATCTTTCTTGAATTTTTTTTAATATAATAATTCATTATTTTTTATATAATTTTAATTTTATTAAATATTTAAATTAAATATATAAAATTAATAAAAAAAATAATACATATATGAATATACTATTTTTTTATATTTAACAAGGATAGTTGCGCGCTGCATGTATGACCGTCAGAGAGACATATTTCTAGTGCTATTGGAACACCGTTAAATCTAAATCTCCAATTTCATAAAATCCAGCTTATAAAGGATCCGATGAGCATTAAATCTAAATCTCCAATGTCATAAAATCCAGCTTATAAAGGATCTGATGAGCATTAAATTCCATGAGTGTATCGGTATATTATGATGATTTTATGTGATCAGTCAAAGGAAAGATATTGGTATTTAATATGATATAGTGATATTGAATTTGTTAATTTAATTAAGATGATTTTATGTGATCAGTCAAAGGAAAGATATTGGAATTTAATATGATATAGTAATATTGAATTTGTTAATTTAATTATGATGATTTTATGTGATCAGTCAAAGGAAAGATATTGGAATTTAATATGATATAGTAATATTGAATTTGTTAATTTAATTATGATGATTTTATGTGATCAGTCAAAGGAAAGATATTGGAATTTAATATGATATAGTAATATTGAATCTGTTAATTTAATATGATATAGTAATATTGATTTTTTATTAATAGAGCAAGCTTGCTTGTTTGCTGAAGTGGTAAATTTTATATTTTGCCACCGAAATGTCTAGCTTGGCTTCAGTGTCATAAAATCTACACCGAAATGTCTAGTTCGGCTTTAGAGTCATAGAGTCATAAAATCTTAAAATGGTAAACAAAAAATCTCGGTGTTTCGATTTTCCACCAATTTTCCACCAATTTATAAGTTGACTTGCTTGCACTAAAATAAATAATGCAAACAACTTGTAAACAAATAGTACGACTTCAGGTGGTTGTGCTAATGCAAACAACTTGTAAACAAATAGTACGACAACAAATAGTACGACTTAAGTTGACTTGCTTGCACTAAATTTAAAATAAATAATGCAAACAACTTGTAAACAAATAGTACGACTTCAGTTGGTTGTGCTAAATTTAAAATGGTAAACCAAAAATCTCGGTATCTCAATTTTCCACCAATTTATATGTTGACCTGCTTGCACTAAATTTAAAATAAATAATACAAACCAAAAATCTCGGTTATTTATATGTTGACTTGCTTGCACTAAATTTAAAATAAATGATACAAACAACTTGAAACAAATACAAGTACAACTTCACTTGGTTGTGCTAAATTTAAAAGAAAGGATGGAAACAACTTGTAAACAAATATAAGTACGACTTGGATGGAAACATGATGTTGTGCTAAATTTAAAAGAAAGGATGGAAACAACATGTAAACAGTAGACAAAACAGTAGACAGATATGGAAACGAGGCCAAGAACATGTAAAGAGATGGAAATGAGGCAAAGAACATGTAAAGATAAGGATGGAAACAACATGTAAACAGTAGACAGATATGGAAACGAGGCCAAGAACATGTAAAGAGATGGAAATGAGGCAAAGAACATGTAAAGATATGGATATTAGACAGTATATTACTGTGTAACTTGTTACCTCTGGACAGAGATGGATTCCAGCAAAGGCAAAGACAAAGACATAAGTGAAGTTACCTCTGGATAGAGATGGATTCCAGCAAAGGCAAAGACAAAGACATAAGTGAAATGCTTAGCAAAAATGCGAGAGGTAGAAGGTCTTCATAACGAATAATAATCATTGTTACAATGTAGAAATATAAAACATCAAAGTTGACTATGTATTGTTTTTTTAATTAAAGGTAGAAGGTCTTCATAACGAATAATAGTCATTGTTACAATGTAGAAATATAAAACATCAAGATTGACTATGTATTGTTTTTTTAATTTTTAATTGTTATATATATAATTTATTTGTCTAAAACAATAAATATATGGCCAAAACATTTGAATGACATGTGGGCTTGGATGCAAGCCACGTTCCCTGCATGAAAAACCACCTTTCAAACAATAAATATATGGCCAAGCAAGAAACATTTGGATGACATGTGGGCTTGGATGCAAGCCACGTTCCCTGCTGCATGGAAAACCACCTTTCAAACAAATTAGTAAAACTATTAAAATCACCTGCTTAAACCGTGAACGACCACCTTTCAAAAGAATTGATAAAGCTACTAGAAGCATTGTTATAAACCAGATAACCAAATCATGAGCGCATCAATAAGAGTAAGTAATACGACGTGCTAACAGAAACCTTCACAATTGTTTGGGTGGGAATATTGCAGATAGGGCAGAAACCATGGGTTTTACTCAGATTGATGCAACTCCTGAAAATTTCTCCACCGCCTTTGAATCCATCCAGGCACAAAGACCATGTTTCAAGCCTCAACTGTTTTTCTTGGCAGACAAATATCTTGTTTCATGTTTCAAGCCTCAACTGTTTTTCTTGGCAGACAAAGATCTTGTTTCAGGCCTCAGCTGGTGTCCAGGTTCTCATTTCTAATTCCCTCAATCCCTTACATAGTGAATTTATCCAAACCCAGAAATCGAGAATGAAATTAACAGTAAAATTAGCTTTAAAGGAAGACCCAGAGCTTAAATTTTTGGACATTCAGAGATTTATATTTGAAATTATTGCTAAATTGAAACCCTCAACACTAAATTTTACAGACTCTTAGGTCAGAGCTAGTGATTTATAAAACATTGGAGAAATCCAAGAAGAATTCCATTGGTCCCCTCTCCTCCATCAAGTGCTAGCTCCTCCGTCCCCTCTGTCAAGTTGCCAGAACTTTGTTACTTCCCGTCATCGTCTACCGATCCTCTCCCCTTGCTCACTTGCTGGTTGGCTCCGCTACATCCATTAATGTGATGAGCTCCCCTCATTAACTAGCCAACCTGGGACCGCGCCAATTTTCCACCAATTTGAAATTTGAAAGGAAATCTCATCCCTGTATCCCCTACATCCCCTACTTCCTGCTTGACCAGAGCAGACTCTTGACACAACGGAGACGAGTTGCCCCACCTCCTGCTTTCCCTGAGCCTGACTGCGACTGTTCACAACAGAACCAGGTATTTCAACTTGAAAATTCCCTTTTGTACAAAAATTACCATCGTCAAAAAAATGGAATCTCAAGAAAATTCTCTCTCAAAAATTAAGAAAATTCTTAATGAGATAGGTTAGGAAGAGACCCTAGTTTTTGCCACTGGGGTGGGGTAGTTAAGGTGCCTGGCTTAATTAAACCACCTGGCTTCGGCTAAAACCACCTATCTATGACGCTCAAAGAGATAACCTATAAATCTATAGACTGGGCATGGTACATACCTATTTTTTACATGTGCGTTGCTGCTTGTTGCTGAATCTTGCTGTAAATATAAGTATTAAATAGTTGATGCTTTTTCCTGGATCCGATGTGTGCAACTTTACCGATAGGATTCTCAACTTTACCGATAGGACTCTATCCTGTGGCTACCCACCATTATTTCAGTGGCATCTTTGAATGTTCGTTGCTTTCTTTTCAGGGGCAGTCGTTCATTATCCAGAGAAGGTGGGACTGCATGCTCTACAGTCATTGATATTACTTAGTGCGTTCGAGTGAAACAAAATAATGATTATCGAACATGCAAAAAAATCCTTATGAGGGAAAATAGAGGACTGGATTATCCATAGAGTTCGGGATGTGCCTCGAAGAGCTGCCAGAAACTGATGCATTTAAAGATTCAGACTTAGTTGTTTTGAATTGGAAGAACCGACCCTAGGGGGCTTGCCTCAGAGGAATGGGTAGAAAAAACTTCGCCAAGCATCTGCATTCACTACTGTTTGCATTAACCCTTATTTCTGATAAGGTGTTTGCTTCGTGCAGGTGGCAATATTGCATGAACGTGGCAGCAATTGGAAACTCGTGGCAATATTGCAATAACAGCAAACTCGCAGCATGGCAACAATTGCAAACTCGAAACTTTTAGGTTATCCAAACATTCCTCCTAACATTTAAAGTTATCCAGAGCATTATGACTTTGATAGTATGCATTTTTAAGTTAACTTTTAGGTTATACATAACATTCCCCCTAACATTTAAAGTTATTCATAGCATTATTAGATTATGGAAAAATGACTTTGATAGCATGTATTTTTAAGTTAAGTTTTTGGGGCAACATGCCTCTCCCAGGAGACGCCAAATAAGAACTCCAAATATTTGATTGGCTAATAGAAACTGTGTTTGTGTTTAATAAGTTCAACAAAAAGTGAATTACAATATATACAACAAAATTTTAGTTAATTTGAATTTACAATATATACCACAAAACTTTAGTTAATTTGAATTTAAACCTCAAGTTTTTTAATATCCAGGCATTTTCCAAAGCATTTCGATTACCCGAGTCCCTGCCCGGCCCTTTAGGCAGGACTAATAACCACATACATGTTAAAACATGGCAAATATAATGGGGTTACATATACAAATTTTTTTCCTTGCATTTGCAAACAAAACCTATGTAACTATTCATATACTCATGATAGTATACGCAACCTAAATGAATTTAGAAACCTATGTAACTATTCATATACTCATGATAGTATACACCACATAAATGAATTTAGAGTTATTTTATTATTTAATTTTTTATCCCTTATTTTTATTTAAATTTATAGTTTTACGAAATAGATATATTTCTATCCCCATATTTAGTATAAAAGTAAGATGAACGTGTAGACATTTTTTAAGTTGTTTTGAGATATAAGAAATAATGACTATTGAAATAGAATGTATAGTTAATGTATTGTTATTATATTATTTGTGATCGCGATTTAAATTAATAATAATTGATAACTAAATGCAAATTATTATTCATAAATGGTTGTGTAACAAAATTATATAAATTGTAAATTGTTTTAATATGTAAATATTAATTAGAAAAATTGTTAAAAAGTAGAAACACCAATTTTTTTGGACAAAGTTATTTATTAAGTTTGGTATTTGTTTTGATGGTGTATAATTTAACTATTGTTTTCTTCTTTTACTATTTGAACTAATTTCTCAACTCATATGAATTAATAATGATTTTTCTATTGAAATATTTTGATAATTATTATAATACATGTTTTTTTCCAATACAAAATTATATGTTGCAAATTTTTTGATGCATTTCATCGGTAAGTCAATAACTTTTGATCAAAAATTCAATGAAGGCAAAAAATAATGTCTAAATGGGGAGAAAAATCATGCTTTTCTCCATTTTTTCTTCTCAACCTTGCGCCACTCCCCTTGAGTTGACATCGAAGATACAAGTGCAAGCAAAGTGTCAGCCTCAGATCAAAGGTTGTCTTTATCATAATCAGAGTTGTCTGATGTATGTAGTCATTTGGATCCACTGCTATCTATTGTATCTGGTATCTTTGTTGGTTGTGAGTCCATCGGATCTTATGGATTTAGTTCTTGTACTTCTAGTTCTTCGTTCATTTGATTGTTCTCATTGGGTATGGGATGTTCCACACCAACTTCCTCCTCCTCATGAGAGACTAGTGGGGGAAATGTCCATCCCTTGGGCTGTTTCCCTATTTTCTTCTTTCTTCGGGTATCTTTTTTATCTTCAGGGCACGTATTTTGTAGGTGTCTTGTTTGCCGGCAGATTCTACATCTAAATGTTGTATTTTCATAATCTAGTATCTATGTCCAACACCTATGTTTGTGCTTCAATTGTATGCAGTCTGGCAAGCCTTTACTGAGATCTACTTCCACACAAATTCGTGCGAATGTGAAAATGCTTTCCTCCAGTCTTTGCGTGTTCATTTTAATGTATCACTTGATGGTGTTGCCTATACCTACAAGTACTTGTTGGTTCCAAATATGTAATGAGAGATTGTGCAAACGAACCCAAACTGGCACCCTGGAAACAACCATAGTATTTACATCAAATTCTGGAAACCATGGTGTGATGAAGAGACTCGTGGATCCCCAGAACCAGGGTCCTTCCTGTAATATAATGTCTCTAGCCTCTGTTGAAGGGAAATTCACAATGAAGAACCCCTTGGAAGAGAGGTGAATTTCATAGTGAGTAGTCCAATTTGTGAAAATCCAATGAAAGAGCTCAATAGGTTTTGGCCAGAAATAGTTGAATCGATAGATAATAACTTATTTTTCAAATGTATTACAATGCTCATTTATTTCTGGTATATATATGTTCAATTCTGGGATATAATTCAGTTTCTCCACAATATATGGACTGGGTTCGGTTCTAGCTTGCTTTGGTGTCACTGAAGGTGTATTTTTCCCTTGGAGGATGTTCTTGAAAGAAAGTCCTCCATTTTTGTGCTTCTAATGTGTTTCTGTATTTTTTGTTGAAATTCTCCCAATGCCTCCTCCTGTATGATTTGTTTTACTGTAGTCTGTTGCACCACCTCTCAGCCTCAGATTGAGTATTATAGTAGACACAGGTAAAATATTGTAGTCTGTGAGGGGTTTGGGGTCCTAGAGTGCTCTGCCCCCAAAAATCAGATGTTGTAATCCAACAGGATATCCAATATGATGGGAGATGAGATTCTTCAAATGCAACACATAGTTTGTTGCGTGAACCCAAACTAAAAGTGACATCCCCAAAGGGGTTTTAATAAAAATTTGAAATCGAAGAGAATTTACCAGAGGTGGGGATTCTGTTTTTGTCTGGAGGTAGCTAGGCCAAGCAGTGTGAGGGGTGCCGCTTTGCATTTAGGTCTCTGTGGACTCCTTCAAGAATCTGTTGCCTTGTTTCCGGTTGCCATTCTCTCTTTTTCGACCAATAGACCACTCCAAGACAGGTAGACCGAACAGTGCAGAAAACCCTCGTGATCACGTGATGGTGGGGAGAATTATTTGTGCCCCCACATACGGTCCATAAAGTAGGACCGACCAAGGCACAGGAGTATGTTTGATCTTTGATATTTAATCGTTGAAATAGTGAGTAGTCCTAGTAGTCAACGATTGCAGAGAGTTCAAGGAAAGACTAGCTGGATGGTCCAACCTCCACCTTGGCACCACGATCCCAGTGATCCATCCATTGAATCACACCCCCGGTTGATCCATTCCCCCTTACAAAGTCCTCATTCAAAGGCAGGCCACAACAGGGGAGTGTTTCACCAATGTGGCGGCATTCAAATGCTTTGTGCCCAGAGGAAAATACAGTCTTTGCTGACCATAAAACCATCCAACACAGTCGTGGTAGCCAATCCATCCTGAAGGATCTGACATCTATGGGCTTAGAGAGATAGCGAAAACATGTGCGACAAAGCATCTCTATTTGTTCCCACTAAACTAGTTCCTTATATAAACACCATTTGAGAAACTGGAGCCGCCATTGTCCCAGAGCATCAACATCCCTACTGCCCAACAAGTTGTCCGAGGGATAGAATATGGCAGTGACACCCCAAAACCCATTGTTGAATAGATAAAACCTAACTCTATTTTCCATTTTGCCTCCTCCATCAAATATCCAATCAATACGTGGCTCTATACTAACATATAGTAGTACATTATATGTATTTATTATGTAAATTTAATACTATGTACGTAAATATGTCATGAAGATAATTTTTATATTAAAATTGAATTTGGAAAATTCAATGTTGCTCATGTGAAGTTATGTATTTCTTAAATGTACATAATCATTTTAATGATTATATCCTAATCAGATACAATGTTATTGATATAAGTTTTTAGACTTCACTTATTCAAGTGTATAATTAATAAAATATTTCTATTTGTGGTTAAGTATTTCATTTTTTTTACTATTTTCTTGTTACAATGAAAATTCTTTTGTGTATATATTTAATAACAAATATAATAATCCATTGTTTTGACACATAATTACCACATGTATACTAGTTTATGTGTCAAATATATCATTCAATTCAAATGTAAATCTATTTTGTTGGTTATTAAATACAAATTGTTTTATAATAGATAGTATTAAAGTTTAATTAATAAAATATTTCTATTTGTGGTTAAGTATTTATTTTTTTGTTAAATGAAAATTTTTTCTCATATATATTTAATAACAAATATAATAATCCCTTTTTTTACACATAATTACTACATGTATACTAGTTTATGTGTCAAATATATCATTTGATTCAAATGTAAATGTAAATTTCTTTTGTTATTAAATGCAAATTTCTTTTGTTATTAAATGCAAATGGTTGTGTAATAGATAATATTAAAGTTTTTTTTAATGACATATTTTTGTGATGTAATCAATAATACTTATTTTTTTTCCAATTTACTTATGCTCAAATTTACAAAAAAATATCTAAATGACATCTACATTTTCATTTTTCTTTGTTTATTTTATTTTGCATGCAGATTCCACTAACACTATTAACAAAGCCATATTCTATATTATAATTTAGAATATATAACTCTGAAATAACCTCATATATTATTATAATTTTTGGTGGCAACCTTATTTTCCTTCCCTATGATGCATATCTACTATCCTATTTTCATGTTCATCAATTCTACTGAAAACTATTACATCTTTATCTACATGTGACAAGACTTTTTTCTTGCAATTTTGTACATATTTATAACTATATAATATGTAGGGAAATAATGAATCCAATTGATATTCATTTTAATTTTTCAATTATTTCAATATTTGTTTTTGTTTTATTAATGCATTGCACCATTAAATTTATAGAACTTTATTTTTTCTTTCTAAAAGTAATATAGTAAATTTTCCTCTTCTAGAAATACGTATTAAAAAATTATAGAATCTTTCATAAATTATGCTTGAAATAAGTCACCGAAAATATTCTATAAATATTTCTAAAATAAGGTAATGGATTATGCTTTATTTCTTTTTGAATGTAGGTTATAGAATCTTTCATAAATTATGCTTGAAATAAGTCACGAAAATATTCTATAAATATTTCTAAAATAAGGTAATGGATTATGCTTTATTTCTTTTTGAATGTAGGATAATTGGTAACTGGTGAGAGTTATCCTGAACAGACCCAGGATCAAATCTAACTGGCTGCCACTATAAACCTAGGCTACGTGCAACAACCTGCAAGCCGCAAAATAGCAGGAAACTTATGCTTCAACAAGAGCCGCGACATGCACTATGGGGTCGCCTACTCTTCTAGTCAAGACACAGGATCAAATCTAATTGGCTGCCACTATAAACCTAGGCTACGTGCAACAACCTGCAAGCCGCAAAATAGCAGGAAACTTATGCTTCAACAAGAGCCGCGACATGCACTATGGGGTCGCCTACTCTTCTAGTCAAGACACAACAGGTTAAATATATACTCAATGAGATTTGAACCCTCATCTCGTGGGTTTCACCCAACAAAACTCACTGTTAATAAGCGTTTGTGAACTTGATACAAAAAATGTTACACCTATTAAGGGCACCTTATTAATAAATATTAGATGAAGTCAATGTAGTTCCCTTGTTATAATTCTTTAAGGGCACCTTATTAATAAATATTGCATGAAGTCAATTTAGTTCCCTTGTTATAATTCTTTATCATATTTTATGGCTTTATACTATTTGTCAGTTTGTTAATTAAAATATTGGCCGCGAGGCCAAAATTTAATGTGGATATTCTTAGTGAAAGAAGTAAGCATTAACATGTCATTACAAATACAATATTTTTTATTTGAAAAAATAATGGGAGTCATCACGTGAGTGATTAGGCAACTTTGATGTAAAAAATGCTTAAATAAGTCAAAACCCAATGAGTGGGTAGTTTTGAAGTGATAGATGTCATAATATAAATTTTTAACATTTCCAAGATTTCTAACCACCAATATTTGTGTGACTAAATAAAGATGTTCGTAAGATGGAGGAAAAAATAGAATTGTGGGAGAGAAAGGAGAAAATTTGTGGGAAGAAAAGGATTCCATTGAAAAAGTACTAGACAAAAAAGAAGAAGAAAACAATGGATTTAGACACTTAACTCGCAAGACATTGCTAGGGTCGAAGGAGGGGGAATTCATGTATTGGTTATCAATTCTAACAAAAGGGAACCCTGAGGCTCGAGGGGAATCGTTGTAATGACAATCCATTTGGCAGAGAGTGACACAGGTAAAATAACCATAGGCCTTACACACACATCATATCAAACTCAATTGAAAATCACACAAAAAGCATATGCACATAAAACTCAGAATAATTAATTAATAAATAAAATAATTACAAGAGAACTATTGGTCTCATGCTTGGCCTTTATTCCTCACACTCACTCACATACTTTACATACATTCATGCCTCATGAGCTCACTTCAATTTATACAAATGGATTAGAACCCAAGGTAGGTTCTAGATCCCTAAACTAACTCCCAAAATATCTCTCTTGATCCCTAAAATCTCTCATCCAATTCCTTATCCCTAGATAAGAACTAACTATCCCTTAAATCTCTCAAACCTTCCAAAAAACTCTTGAATCTTCTCATATTTACAAGGATTATCATTTTCTCCTAAAACTATAGAAAACATACATTAATTAATTAAATATTAACTTTGTAAACATACTCCCTTGGTAAAAATTTGACCTAGGTTAGATGCACTTGCATCAAACTCCCTAGGTAAATTGAATTCATGGTCTCGTGGCCATATGTTTTCATAACTAATTATACATCCTCTTGGATCCCATATTTTCACTTGTAGTAAATCAGTTGCTTTGTCATATTGTTGATGTTCTGTGGTTGTCATTTTCTATTTTCTAGGTTTCCAAACTTTATGTTTTAATTCTCCTCCTGCTTTGCTAATGTAGACTTGCTCAGTTATTAATAATATGTTTTCATCCTTGCTTTTTCTTTGGTTAATGAACATCTTCTTTGATTCTTCCAACACCAACTTCTTCATATTTTTAATTTTGATATCTAACTTGTCTTCTAGTTGGTGTGCATTATTGTTTCTTTGTTGAACTTTGTTGTCCATCTCTACGCTTCCCCTACACCAGATTTGTTGATTTGAAGGCCTATTGTAATCCACCATAATTTCCCCTGGCTTCAAATTGTCCAACCATTCTTCTAGAAACTTTAGTTATGCTGCAATATCTCTCATGTTGACATTTGACCCATTTATTTGATGATCATTTTCTATTTTATCAGCAACTTCCATTATTTGTCCATCTTCAACATCCTTAGACTTCATTTCTTCATCATTACTATACATAGTCAATATCAACAACATATTTTGCATTCACACACCAATTCTTAGATTTAAAAACATAAGGCTTGACAGATGATTTTGTCATTAGGTCTTTTGATGAGCCTAGGTATTTTAGCAAGAATGCTACAATTCCCAAGGCTACCAAATTTACCTATCAACCCACGGTTCTTACAAACTTGGAGGTGATAGTGCTATATGCACAAGTAAAAGTGAAGGTATTGCCTATTGTCATTTGTCATCTGGCAAGAGACCCCAGGGGTTCCAAGCTAGACTTCTATAGGGTCAGAAGAAGCTTAATTCTTTGATGGAAGAAGAGCAAATCTATTCTAAGAGAGATCTACTCTACTATAGTAATGAAGAAAACAACATGTAATGCTAAACCACACCATAACCTAATTAACCAATTAAACAACTATGCTAAGAAAAATTGCTAAATCAATCACTAATCTAATGTTTTTGTCTAAGTTGCAGAGGTAAAGAGCATCAAACTATACTAAGGTGTAAGCAAAGAAACTTAAGCTAAATTGATTTTCAAGAAGAAGAGAAATTGTAGGTCGAAATCAGTGAAAGGAGGACGTAAGGAAGCAGTAGTGCATAAGAACCATTGGATCAGCCAACGAACAGAAGATTAAAGAAGAAGATCTTATCACGAAGAGGTTGAATGCATAAGATGAATGGCTGAGGTCTTATTGCGGAGTTTAAGTGGATAGATGGACATATCGGACAAACGAACAGGATGAACGATGGGGATCTTATCATGGAGATAAAGTCAAGAGATGGATGAACAGGATTAATAGAAGGATGGATGGTGGAGATCGTATCGCAAGAAAAGAAATGTGGTGAAATGATGGAGCGGGTTTTGAAGGCGGTAAGTAGTTTCTCACGCGCCGTCAAGGTTGTAAGCTGTATTTTGAAATTTCACACAATTAGCCTAACTGCACGACACGTAGCATGAGAAAACCACTTTTCTCATGTGCTCTCAGGCAGATAACAGTCATGCAAGAATCCGCGCGAGATTGCGCGATAGCTATCAGATCAGGCTAGACAGATCAACGTTGGAGATCGGCCACGCTAGTTGGCGATCGGGTGATGCGATAGCCATCGGATAAAGCAATACAAATTGACAGTGGGGACTTAAAGTGCATAAATTAAGTGGAAGACTTCACGCGAGGTGGAAGTTGGATAAACAAATGAATCAAACGGTGATTAGGAAGGTTTTTTCTGGATCAGACGATAATGAAATGATGCATGAAGAACGTGCTGAAGGTAGTTTCAAATGGAAAACGACAGAAAAACCAGTGAGGGTGGACAAGTAACTGCATCAAACTAAAAACTCCATAGCTCATGTGAGAACTAGAAACTTGTGTTTTGGGGTTGCTGAAGTGTCCCTTCCTTAAGTCATGCTCCCAGAGGGAGGAGATGAGGCCGAGACACCAACACACAACCTTATGGTGATCTTTTTCCTATAGCTACCCCGTGAACTAAAAGAAGGCACAAATGGAAGTAAACTTAAGCATAACTGATCTACTCTACACTACTGTAATGAAAATGCATCTATTTAAGAAAATGAACAGAACCAGAAAGCTACTTAAGCAAAAGAATAGAATAGAAATCTATGCTACTTAAGTAAATGAGTAATGAAAACCAGGAATCTATGCTAGCATACATGTATAGTAAAGAGGAGCTTTGGTTACTCGGGTTGGGCCCTAACCCAAGAGCTTCAGCCCTCTAAGTTGACTCAGTGTTGGCTCAAAACGAAACCATGTATTACAGAACAACTGTCACAAGTCTTGTAGCTCAGGAATAAAGTAGAGTTTTGCAATAGAAGTTCCGAATCCTACTGAGGTCCTAAGCCTCTCTACTTATACATTTGAAGTCTCCAACGACTTCCTTCCCATTAGGGAGGTTTGGCTCCCAAATCAAGATAAACTGCTTTCTATCCCTTTCACTTGCTCAATTGGCTTCTAGTCCTCAAAGTGATGGCTATTTGCACTTGAGCTGATGGAGGAATATTCGAATGGAGGGGTAGTAAATAAGGAGGATTTACCTCCTATAGTTACTCTCCTTTGTACCATTCGAGTTTTTACCAAGGTCTTTGCCACAGTTCCTTGATATTATCCTTTATTCCTGCATTACATGCACATTAGACCACAAAGCAAAATATCCAACTCTAACTCATCTCATAAACAAAATATAATCAAAAGTATGCAATAAATTGTGAGAATAGTTGGTTTTACTAAGCTAGGAGGTGAATTAAGCCCAATTAAGGCCCATATAATTACCCAATGATGAGGCTCATCATCACCCCCCTACTGAAAGTGTTTTTGATCCTCTGAGCATCTTAGTTAATGTCCATGTCCTTCATGTCTCTGGTAGCCTCTCTGACATCCCATGCTTCTATTATGGTATCTTCTTCTTGTTGATAAAAGCTTTCTTTCCTTTCTACTTCTTCCCACTGCCTCTTTTCCTCTTCTTCTTTTCTCCCTTCTAGCATCCCTAGGAGTAGTGGTGGACTGAGCTTTAGGCCTATCCAATTGACCTTCAACCTTTGCATTGATTTCTTATACATAGGTGTCATGTTGAGTGCCTCTCTCAACCTTTGAGGTGAGAGATATTCACTGATCTTCAAGCTGTGTGGTAGTGTGTTCCATCTCCTTTAGTAGGCATGTATATTATCATCTCTTAGCAGCCTAAACATATCCTCAAAATGTGAAATTGATTGCTCTTGGGCAGCAAGATATCTAGGTGCCAGCTGAGGATCATTTGCAATTAGATTATGGGTGTTGATTAAGGCCATGGGATTTGATTGTTCAGCTCTGATGAAAAAAAAGGTTCATTTTTCTCTCTGGCCAATATTATTTTCTTCTCTGCAGCCCTTGACTTCTCATGGTTCATTGATGATGCCAAAGCCATTGATTGTAGATATCCTCGCTTTGCATTAGGATCTCAAATATTCATGTCTGTGAGGGCCATGTTGTGCAAGTACAACTCAGCCATTTTGGACCTATCCTGTAGTGCACTTTGATCACAAAGATCAATAAACTGCCTGCAATCCTAAAATGGCATGGTGCCCCTTTGTGCTAGTGTTTTAATCTGAAATTGCAACCATTGTTTTCTAAGGTAAAGAGCATAGGATTTAGCTGGCATCCTATGCTAGATGGCATCTTTCTTTTCTTTCTCCTCTGTTTCAGTGCCTTTCGCCTCTCTATTTTTCTTATCTTCTTCCTCTTGTTGTTTTTTCTCCCTTGTTTCAATGCCTTCTTCTTCTATTTTAGCAGCATCCTCCTTCTCTTCTACTTCATCATGTTCCTCTGTGGGTTCTTCACCTTCTAAAAAGAATTTCCTTTCTTCCACCTGATTGTCTGCTTTGTCTTATTTTCTCCATGCAATTCCTAGGGGAAGTGTGGTGACCCTATTGATGAAATCTAGGGTGAGATCTATAGTGAGCCCTCTAATTATAATTGTGGCATGGATTCTGCTGTGTGGAGTGAGGGAATGAGAAAATTCTTGAGAAAACAAAGTTTCTTGTGTATGTAATCCACTAGCTTTTTAGAGGACTTGTAGTTCATTTTATTGTAAATGGGGATGGATTTTTAGATCCTACCTCTTTAGAATGGTGGCAGTGGACAATTATCTTGATATTCCCTCTTGAACACCTCTCTACCTATCCTGTAGACTGCCTCTGTGTATCTTGTACACTGCTCCTATAGACTGTTCTTGTAGGAATTCTCTTAGAGAATGATGGATCCTTGCTTCCAGTGGGTGGCCAGAGTTATGAGAGCTACTTGAGTGAGGGAGTTTCAAGGAGTTGGAATGCATGAATGCATGAAAATGATGTATTGTTTCCCTTTATACCACCTCATCATTCCAAATTTTTGTAATCAGCTCCCATAGTTGTTAAATCCATAGTTAACCACTTCTTGTCCTACTCCTCCTTTGTTCTTTGAGTTGACTACAACCATGTGTGAGAGGACATCCTTCTTTGTATGTGATGACTGAATGAAAGTGGCCAAGTTAACTGGCCACCTTTTCACTTACAAACCAACTACCTCTTAACCTTTACAACTTTTGATCAAATGATGCATATGAGTGAGTGAGTGGGATACTTACTTGTGGTCTTGATGTCATGCTGCAGTTGTCAAAGATCAGAGGTACTATGTTGTCTATTTGTTGCATGGTCATTCTTCTTCCTCCTTTGTTGTTTGCTGATGGTTTCTTGGCTTTTGGAGGTGTCTGTGACTAGAGATCTGATGTCGCTACTACTGTGGAGCTCTTGGATTACCACTTGGCAAAGTTTGGTGTCTCCCTTAGAATTTCTTATTCATGTTGTTGGCTGGTGTTGTGAGGATGCTGTAATGAATGGACAGAGGGAGTAGGAGTGTGTGTGGATGTAAGGATGATGGTAATGGATGAGGTGATTGGTTAGATCATGTCTAGTATGAATTTTGAGGACCTAACCAATCTACCATTCACAGGATCCTATAGAAAACACAATCTTTACCCGAATTGAAGCAATGAAGTGAAAAACAAGGGAATTGATGGAGGGATGCATGGTAAGGAGTGGAGGAGATGAATATATGTGAGGTAGGGTTCCCTTTTTATCTTCTCTTTGCTCCTTGATTGTCTTTCTCACCCACCTACAAATAATAATTATGTCTATTTTTCTTTTATTATATATATATATGTATGTATGTATGTATGTATGTATACACACACACACACACATACATATATACATATATATCTATATATATATATATATATATATAACACCTAGGCTGCCTCATAGAGGTTTTCATCTTGGATCTCTGCCCTGGGCGCCTCAAGGAAGGTTTTCACCTAGGGATCTTCTTACTCCTTTTCATTTTTTCTCATCCTTGGGATGCCTCATGAGGTTTTCAACCCAAATATGGGACTCAGGCACCTCATGGAGGTTTTCACCTGAATCCTTATTCTTTTTTCTCTTTTTTAGTGCCCTGATGAGAAAGGAGCTGGAACTTGCTCCACCATCATCACTGTATTATTGATATTTTCAATGAACTCTTGTTTTGATAAAGGCCTCTTGTACATTTTCAATCAGTGTCCATTAACAAGCAACGGAATGGCTTCTTCATCTATAGTTCTGATTTGCATTGAACCATTATCATGGCATCTTTCCACCACATAAGGTCCGAGCCATCTTGTCCTTAGCTTGCCCTTGAAGTCTTTATACCTAGAATCATATAACAATGCCCAATATCCCTCTTGAAATTGCTTCTCCTTAATATGTTTTTCATGCCAAATGTTCCTCTAAAGATGAACTATCTCTGTATGTAGGAGGGCTTGCATTCTGAATTCATCAAAGCCATTCAAATGTAACAATCTTTCTTTCTATGCATGATTGAGATCCAAATCTAGTTGGGCTGCCATCCTCAATGTGTTATATTCAATCTTAATGGACAGCAAAGCCTTTTTCCCATAGACCAGCTCATAGGGTGTAAATCCAGTGGTGGTCTTCAATGTTGTATTATAGGCCCAGGTGGCCTCAACTAGTCTCTCTGCCCAATCCTTCCTGCTGCTGCTCACTACCATGGTTAAGATGTTCTCCAATGCCCTATTGGTCACCTCCACTTGCCCATTAGCCTGTGGATGATAAGGAGTGGAGGTGCTATGCTTGATTTTGTGATGATTGAGAAATTCTTCAATCATGCTCGAGGTAAATTGGCTGCCTTGGTCTGTTACTAGCTCCCTAGTGTACCCAAAATTGTAGAATACATTCTCCCATAGGAACTCAACCACCTTTCTTTCTGTTGCTACCTTAATTGCCTTGGTTTCAACCCACTTAGTCAAATAATCAGTGCACACAATAATGTACTGATTTTTCTTTGAAGGATGGTTGATAGGCCTAATGAAGTCCATGCCCCACTTTTCAAATGGCTCGAAAGTCACTAGAGGTTGTAGGGGCATTTCATCTCTTCAAGTAGGCCTTCCCATCCTCTGGCACCGATCACATCGACAAATGTACTTTTTCACATCCTGATGAAGAGTAGGCCAATAATAGCCTACTTGCAACACTTTGAATGCTTTCCTCTTTGCTTCAAAATGACCTCCACAAGGCCCATCATGACAGGTTAGAAGGATGTCAAAGAATTCCTCTTCCCTTACACACCTTCTCAAGATTTGGTCTGGTCCAAGTTTGAAAAGATTGTCCCCAATCCAGGTGAAGGGAGGGTTGTTCCTGACTATCTTTCTCTTTTATTCAGAGGGCAAGTTTGGTGGAAACTATTCTGATACCAAATAGTTTGCTATATCAGCAAACCATGGGGAGAGAACTAAAATAACAAACAAATGCTCATCTGGTAACTGGTCATCCAACATTTCTTCTTCACTTGAAGGAAGATTCATTCTAGATAGAAAGTTTGCAACAACATTTTCCTTACGAGGCTTATAAGAAATAGTTAGATCAAACTATTGTAATAAAAGCAACCATCTTATAATTCTAGCATTTACATCTGGTTTTTTCATTAAATATTTGATTGTAGCGTGATCAATATGCATAAATGTTTGATAGCCTATAATGTAAGGCCTAAATTTGTTTAATTAATGCACAACAACCAGGAGTTCCTTTTTGGTCATAGTATAATTTAGCTCATCCTTTGACAGGTTCTTATTGGTAAAATAGATGGCGTGGGGTAATTTCTTCTCTTCCTGACCTAAGGCTGCTCCTATGGCTTTGTGTGAGGCATCATCATGAATATGAAAATGGAGGGCCCAGTTAGGGCCTCTAAGATTGGTGCAGTGGTTAACTTACCCTTTAGAATGTCTAAGGCCTCTTGAAAGATTTTTGACCATATAAACTCAGAATATTTGGCTAACAACCCAAACAAAGATGAGGCCAACTTGCTGAAGTCCTTTATGAACCTTCGGTAGTATCCAACCAACCCTAAGAAACACCTGACATCTCTCTCTACTTTTGTGGAGGTGGGACCCTTTGGATGATTGCTATTTTGTTTGGGTCCACCTACAACCCTTGCTGAGATATTGAATGACCTAACACGGCCCCTTCAATCATTAAGAATTCACATTTTTCTGGATTGAGAGATAGGTTCATTTCAATGCATTTGTGCAATACTTTGCCTAGGTTAGTCAGGGCTTCTTGAAAATCATAGCCATAAGGTGTAAAGTCATCCATATAGATTTCCACAGCATCATGTACTAATTCAACAAAAATACTCAAGACTGCTCTCTGGAAAGTGGCAGGAGCATTGCATAGGCCAGAAGGAAAAACCCTATAGGAAAAAGTACCCCAAGTAAAGGTGAATGTGGTCTTATCCTAGTCTTCTAGGCAGATTTGGATTTGGTTGTACCCACTGAATCCATCCAGGAAGGAAAAAAACTTCTTCCCTTCCAAGACATCTAGTGCTTGGCCAATGAAGGGTAGGGGAAAATGATCCTTCTTTGTGGCTTTGTTCAACTCCCTATAATCAACACAAATCCTCCACTTACCATTTTTCTTGGGAACTAACACTAAAGGAGAGACCCACTCACTATCAGAGATAGGGTAAACGAACCCTGCATCTAACAATTTTTGTAGTTCCTCTTTGACTATGTCTTTAAGGGCTAGATTCATCCTCCTTTGTGGTTTCCTGACTGGATTGTAACCTTCTTTGATGTATATGTGGTGAGTACACACTCAGGGGTGTACTCCCTTCATTTCCTTGTAACTCTAAGCAAAGGCTTCTGGGTTTGCTCTCAACATGTTGCATAACTCTTCCTCTTCAAGAGCAGATAGAGATGGATTAATTTTCAAAGTTTTTTCTGGGCCAAATTCTATGGTTTTGACATGCAGTGGGTTGCTATTGGCCAAGCATAAGTCAATTGGATGATTTTTCTAGGTTTCCCTTACTTCTTCTTCTAATGGTAGTGAACTAGGAGTTGGACTTTGGAGCAGGTGTTCAATTAAGTCATCCTCATCTTGTTGTCATCTTCCTATGGTTGCTTCCAAAACATAAAGTTGAGTAGAATTATCCTCATCTTCTTCCTCCTCCTCCAACCATAAAGGTAAATCATGCTCTAGAGAAGGTTGAGTAGGAGGGTATAGGACTAACTGTTTTGACATATGTCCATTCTTAATGGTCATATTCGCAGCTCTGCAGCTAATGTAAGCATCAGCTGTGGCCCACCATGGCCTCCCAAGGATGAGAGGGTAACCAATAAGCTTAGCCTTAGGCTGGAGAACTAGGAAATCTGTAGGGTACTCCCAAGAGTCAATGGATACCATCACATCCTCCACAATTCCCTCAGGGGTGACTGTGGAATGGTCTGCAACTTGTAGAACTATTGTGGTCTTCCTCAATGACCCTTGGAGGTTAAGCTTAAGCATGGTGTCCTTGATCATCACATTAATGGCAGCCCAAAGGTTAATCAGAGTGTGCGGGACAATGGTGCCATTGATGTGCACATCTACTACAGGGGTTCCAGGGTCCAAATATTTTGGACATATTACCTACCCCAGCATTAAGTCAGACCACTACCCAATGACATTAATGGTAGGGGCATCCCTTTTTCTTCTTCCTGGATGCTTGAAGCACTTGTCCTTTATCAACTTATTTTAAATGGGAACATCCTTGATTGCTTGGAGAAGGGGGATATTTACACATGGATTTTTCAATTCTCCAAGACTTTCAGTTTATTCTCTGATAGGCTGGAGTGGTTGGGCTAATCTCTCAGGAAAGGGTGGATTTAATTTAAGGTTTCTTTCCTCTCTTTCTTCCTCAACCTCCCTATGTGGAGAGGGAGGTTGGTTATCATGGAGAATTCTCCCCAGATCTTAGGTTGATCTCCTGGATTTATACAATATAAGCTAGGGATGATATCTCTCCACTGTAGACTTGTTGGACATGCCTATTGTTTGGGTTCGGATTTGGCTGGGCATGCATATGGGGTTTCTTGGGTGGAGCAGAGTGCAAGAGTTGTGGTTGGGTAGGTAGTGTAGGCAATTGGGTTGGAACATTGTTGAATTGGGGCCTCCACCCCTGGAGTGGGGTATTCCATTGATGTTGTGGTTGAACTTAAGGTTGAAATGACTAGCTGGCTGGCTGGGAATGATACTGAGATATATAGAACCAAGGAGGGGTTGTAGACTAGGAAGGATGAGTAGGGGGTCCCTAAGAAGGTATAGTTGTGGTTTGGTTGGGGTTGTAATATGCATGGGATGACCCTTGCATACCCTGCTGGTATGGTCTAGGCTCAGGAGGTCTCCTTTGGTTGATGTAGCAAAGCTGCTTAGTGACCCCTTCAGCTCCTTGATATACAGCTTTGAGTCCACGTAAAGAAGGGAAATTGTTTGTGGAGTGGTTTTCTTCACAGACTGAGCAAATCTTAATACATTTCAATGGACATTCATTCATAGAGGACAAAAGATGGCCAGGGCTCTTTTTGCTTCCTATTGCTTCCTTTTGATGTTCATGGTGTCTAATTACAAGGAAAGGGTTTCAAACATATCACTTTTGAAATCTTCCAGCATATTTCCAATTTCACCCTTGATGGATGAGTTGGAGGACGATGTACTGGCCATAGGTTGACTACCCCTACCCTTTTTCCTAGTTGCCCTAGAATGGTTTCTAAAGACAACCTTAATATCCTCATAGGGTAATTGGTAGATATCCCCTCCTATTATCATATGTAAGGTATCCAAAAGATCCTCCCTTACTCCTCCAAGCAGGATCAACTTCAGTGACTCAGGGTCAAGTGTGCACCTGGCCCTTTTGTAACTGAGCTGGAATCTTTCTTCATAGTCTTCTATGGATTCATCCTAGCCTATGGTCATCCTAAAAATATATTCTTTAGTATCCTTTAACCTAAAGTAGTCCCTATATTTGTTGTTAGAAGCCTGTTGCATCTGAGCCCAATTTGTGATGCTATCTCCAGGTAAACCCATGAACCAGTGCAATGCTGCATCCTTGAGGGTAGATGGAAACAATTTTAACTTTTGCTCATCATCTATATAGTCATAGGTTTGGCATATAACAACAAACTCAAATAGGAAAGTGGCAGGTTCTTCTGTGGTCAGGCCATGGAAATGAGGTAGAACAGAGGGGCTTATATTCTTCATCTTAGTGTCCCCATTGGTCTCCCTGATGGGGAAGGCACCCTCAATTCTCTCTCTATTTACTCTGTCATTTTGGTTTTCAGCCATTAGTTCAGTAGGAATGGGTTCTTCCTATTCTTCTTTCCCGGTAGGTTCCTCAAATAGGTAAGGTTTCTCACCTAAAGGGTCTTCCAATTCATCGTCATTGAAGAAGAAAGAAGGTTGACTATTGGATGCGGTGGGGGTATTTGACAAGAATTTCCCTAAATTGTCCCTATTCCTATGAGGCATGAAAGGAAATGTTTTTGGGTTGGTTTTTGTAATATTTTTTTGTTTTTTTAAGATGGAAAGTAATTTGCAGAAAGGAAATTGTGGATTGAATGAAAAACCACTAACAAGAAAAACTACTTGCTGAATTGAAATTCTACTTACAGAATGAAATTTTTGATTGAAGGAAGACTACTGACAGAAAAGGACTACTTGCTGAATTGAAATTATACTTGCAGAATGAAAAGGAACGCATATAATCACAAACGAAAGAAAGGAAGGTACTAACAAAGAAACTACTTGCTGAATTGAAATTCTACTTGCAGAATGGAAAGGAAAGCAGATAATGACAATTGAAAGAAAGGAAGAAACTAGATTACTTTTGCACAAATAAACTAATGGAAGAAAATCGGACACTTGAAATAGAAGAAAGTAGTAATCACATTCTACTTAGACACCTCCATGAAAACGATGCCAAAAAGTGACGAGCCTAGGTATTGCAACAATAATGTTGCAACTCCTAGGGCTACCAACTTCGCTTATCAACCCGGGCTTCGTACAAACTTGGAGGTGATAGTGCTATATTCACAAGTAAAAGTGAAGGTACTACCTGTTGTCACTGCTCATTTGGCAAGAGACCCCAGGGGTTCCAAGCCAGACTTCTATCGGGTCAGAAGAAGATTAATTCTTTGATGGAAGAAGAACAAATCTATTCTAAGAGAGAGCTACTCTACTACAGTAATGAAGAAAACAACATGTAATGCTAAACCACACCATAACCTAATTAACCAATTAAACATCTATGCTAAGCAAAATTTCTAAATCAATCACTAATCTAATGCTGTTGTCTAAGTTGCAGAGGTAAAGAGCATCAAACTATACTAAGGTGTAAGAAAAGAAACTTAAGCTAAATCAATTTTCAAGTGGAAGAGAAATCAGAGGTCGAAATCAATGAAAGGAGGATGTAAGGAAGCAGTAGTGCATATGAACCATTGTATCAGCCAACGAACAGAAGATGAATGGTGGAGATATTATCGTGAAGGCTTAAGTGACTAGATGGATGAATAGGGTGAATGCACAAGATGAACGACTAAGGTCTTATCGTGGAGGTTAAGTGGATAGATGGACGAATCAGATGAACAATGGAGATCTTATCACAGAGATTAAGTCAAGAGATGGACGAACATGATTAATCAGAGGATGGACAGTGGAGATTGTATCATGGGAAAAAGAAACGTGTGGAAATGATGGAGTGGGTTTCGAAGGCAGTCAGTAGATTCTTGCATGCCCTCAAGTCTGTAAGTTGTATTTTGAAATTTCACACGATTAACCTAACTAGGCGACATGTAGCACGAGAAAACCACTTTTCTCGCGTTCTCTCGGGCAGATACCGATCATGCAAGAATCCACGTGAGATTGCATGATAACCATCGGATCAGGCTAGACAGATCAGCGGTGGAGATCGGCTAAGCTAGTTGGCGATTGGATGACACGATAGCCATTGGATTGAGCGAGGCAGATCAACAATGGGACTTAAAGCACATAATGTAAGTGGAATACTTCACGCGAGACGATAGTTGGATAAACAAATGAATCAGATGGTGATTGGGAAGGTTTTTTGTGGATCAGATGGTAATGAAACGATGCATGAAGAATGTGCTGAAGGCAGTTTCAAATGGAAAATGACAGAAAAACCAGTGAGGGTGGACAAGTAACTGCATCAAACTACAAACTCCATAGCTCATGCGAGAACCAAAAACCTATGTTTTTGGGGTTGCTGAAGGGTCTCTTCCTCAAGTCATGGTCCCAAAGGGAGGAGATGAGGCTGAGACACCTGTGCACAACCTTATGGTGATATTTTTCCTCTAGCTACCCTGTGAACTGAAAGAAGGCACAAATGGAAGTAAACTTAAGCATAACCAATCTACTCTACGCTACTGTAATGAAAATGCATCTATTTAAGCAAATGAACAGAACCAAAAAGCTACTTAAGAAAATGAATAGAATAGAAATCTATGTTGCCTAAGCAAATGAACAATGAAAAACAGGAATCTATGCTAACATACATGTATAGTAAAGAGGCGTTTTGGCTTCTCAGGTTGGGCCCTAACCCAAGATCTTTAGCCCTCTGAGTTAACTCAGAGCTGGCTCAAAACTAAACTCATTTTTATTATAAAAACCATGGATTACAGAACAAACTGTCACAAGTCTTGCAGCTTAAGAATAAAGTAGAGTTTTACAATAGAAGTTTTGAATCCTACTGAGGTCCTAAGCCTCTCTACTTATACATTTTAAGTCTCCAATGACTTCCTTCCCATTAGGGAGGCTTGGCTCCCAACTCAAGTTAAATTGGTTTCTGTCCCTTCCACTTGCTCGACTGGCTTCTAGTCCTGAAAGTGATGGTTGTTTGCACTCCGAGCTGATGGAGGAATATTCAAATGGAGGCGTAGTAAATGAGGAGGATTTACCTCCTATAATTACTCTCCCTTGTCCCGTTTGAGTTTTTACCAAGGTCTTTGCCACAATTCCTTGCTTTTATCCTTTATTCCTGCATTACATGCACATTAGACCACAAAGCAAGATATCCAACTCTAACTCATCTCATAAACAAAACATAATCAAAATTATGCAATAAGTTCTGAGAATATTTGGTTTGACTAAGCTAGGAGGTGAATTAAGCCCAATTAAGTCCCATATAATTACCTAATGATGAGGCTCATCATCACCCCCCTCTTAAAAGTGTTTCTCATCCTCTGAGCAACTTAGTCAATGTCCATGTCCTTCATGGTTCTGGTAGCCTCTCTGACATCCCATGCTTCTGCTATGGTCTCTTCTTCTTGTTTATACAAACCTTATTTCCTTTCTACTTCTTCCCATTGCCTCTTTTCCTCTTCTTCTTTTCTCCCTTCTAGAATCCCTAGGAGTAGTGGTGGACTGAGTTTTGGGCCTATCGAATTGACCTTCAACCTTTGCATTGATTGCTTATACATAGGTGTCCTGTTGAGTGCCTCCCTCAACCTTTGAGGGGAATGATACTCTAATCCATGCACATTGTGCCATCATATTGCAGAAGTACTGGCTACAACACTTCATATACAAAGCTCTACTCTCTTTAATGCCATAAAGATTTACATATCTCTAACCATATTTTACCTTCAATTCCAAGATCTTCCACTCTGATACCAATTTTTTTTACACAAGTCAAATAACCATAGGCATTACACACCCATCATATCAAACTCAACTGAAAATCACACACCAAGAAAATGCACATAAAACTTAGAATAATTAATTAATAAATAAAACAATTACAAGAGAACTATTGACCTCATGGTTGGCCTTTATTCCTCACACTCACTCAAACACTTTACATACATTCATGCCTCATGGGCTCACCTCAATCTATGCAAATGGATTAGAACCCAAGGTAGGTTGTATATTTCTCAACTAACTCCCAAAATATCTCTCTTGATCCCTAAAATCTCTCATGCAATTCCTTATCCCTAGATAAGAGCTAACTATCCCTTAAATATCTCAAACCTTCCAAAATACTCTCAATCTTCTCCTATTTACAAGAATTATCATTTTCTCCTAAAACTATAGAAAAAATACATTAATTAATTAATTCCTAACTTTGTAAACTAACTCCCTTGGTAAACATTTGACCTAGGTTAAATGCACCTGAATTAGAGAGGAACATGTTTACTCCTATTTTATTTTCAAGTATTCAAATAAGCGAACAAATTATTTTGGTTTGAAATTCATTAAAGTTTGTTTAAAGTGGTTGTATGCATAGGAAAAGAAGAATACATAGTTATACTTATAACATCTAACTTATTAAAGGGTTCTTGTTGAATATCTAAATATTTTTTATCAATATTTGTGTTAGATATTATGAAGAAAGAAAAGAACGATCTCTAGATGATATTACTTGTAGATATTATATCACTAAATAAGAGAATGAGTAGGTTTAGCATAGTGGAAGGCTAGTGTAAAAGGATAATTTCTACAATAACCTTGATTATATCCAATACCTACTTGAGAAATGAAAAACCTTGAAGTGTAGTTACAAAAATCCTTAGTATGGGTAACACATAGTTAACCCTTCTACACCACAAACTAATAGGAAAAAACTTGGGCTTAACTTAGTTGATATTTAATAAAGAATTTTTAGGAAACTTGCTTAGCATGACCAAATAACTTGGTTGAGAGAAACGATGAGAAGTTAAATAAGGACAAAGAAATATCTAAGAACAAAAATAAATCCCATTTACATGGCAGAAAGGTTACAATTGGGTAAGCCTCATACATTAAGAAAAGATAATAGATTCAAATGTGAGGAGTAACTGAAAAAGGTAATACATTTACATTATTTTCTAAAAGTTACATCATTTCACTTATAGAACTGGAGAAGTATAAATTTAAAGAAAATACAAAATCTAGTGATTAATTTACATAACTACAAACAAAATTCTTAAAAAACATATATAAGTGTAATAGAACATAGTATTACATGACTCTAAAGAAGTGGAAAACTACGATTATATAGGTAAATTATACATGTCTAATTCTGAGTAACAAGACTTGGTATAAAATGTTGTAACATACAACAAAGGATCTAATTATAGACAAACTTAGTCTAAAAGACCAAAATATTTTCTAAGATAAAAATGATGGAAAAGTGAGGCTACGAATGTAATAGGCTGATGAAAGATTTAGGCCAGATATACCTTGCAAAGAGAAAGAAGTTTTTTTAATATACTTTCTGGTACCTGGTAGGTATTTAGGGCATTTACAGAAATGGGTTCATTTTACATTAATTCTAAGTTAGAAGTAAGTCTATACTAAAATAAACAAAATAAGGAACCCTCAATTAGCAATTTGTACCCATTTTCTTGAAAAAAAATGAAAGTAAATAAGGAAATTAACTATAAGTTAATTACCTAATGAGGATCTTCTTGATCGCCGATTCTTCCAACACCTATTGGACGAGATTTTCATAAGTACTATGGTAAGGAGAACGATGTGAATAAATAATCTTCCTTCATATCTAAAAAAAAAATTATGAATTCAAAAGGAAAAAGAATGGTGTTGTTATCTATGGCTTATGACAACCTAAGGCTAGATTGTTGCAGAGCTAGCCATAAAAAAACATGCAGGAATGAAGTATAACCTATAGCAGTTGAATAAGGGTTAGGTGGCCCAATGGAGAATAATATCATTGTAGTAAAAAGAACCAGACATGGTTTACAATAAATATCAAAAGTAATTCTAATAGAAAATTATAAAGGCATAAACCTAACACTAATAAATTACCTGTAGGTTGTCGTAAACCTTTGTAACCGAGAGCCTCTCTAGGAGATGTTGTTGAGTGTATCCTTGGTAATTATATCCAAGTATGCATAAAGAGAGAGGGGAAACTAAAAGTAATATAAGACTTAATTTTAAGACCAAGTGAAAGCATGGATACAACAAGAGGGTGAGTAAAAACCCTTGTGTATTACATGAATAAAAACTCTCACGTGACAAAAAATGATGCCAGAGCTCAAAGCCTAAATCCAAATTGCTCTCTTTAAAAAATAATTAACCATAAATGTTGAGGAACCCATTATTCAATATGGGAAAATAATTGAATCGATGGGTGGAAGGATGAAACTCTTGTTGAGTTCCTTAGACCTCCATAAGAAATTATGAACTTTATCAATTAACAATTTCATATAAGTCCCAAGGAAAACGAAAATCAATTAAAATAACAAATAATAGACAAATATGTGAAGTTAAAAGGGATGAATTTCATCTAAAACACCTCCATGCATGTATCACTATAACAAGTAATTAAGCTACTATGAACCACCAAATTCTCTAACTGAACCAATCTGCAATCAAAGGAATACGTACATCATTTGAAGAAATAGCTTTATAGAATGACGAAGGGTATGAAAATTAGAGAGGAGGAAACCTCATTCAAGTTGTAGAGCACTTGATGGCCAAGCTAAGCAAGGTGAATGACCAAAGAAGGGGGTAGTAACCCTAACCTAAAGTCGAGGTAATCTTTCTACCATTGGATCATGTTGAAAAATATAAACCATTCATTTACTAACTCATCATGTGGTACGTCAATGTTGAATATGGAAAATGAAGCCATGTAGTCTTTTTCACATGGATCAACATCATATAGTTGAGGCATTTTAGTTTCAATGTATGAAGTAATAGTATAGAAAAGTGGCATGGTATATTCGTTAACAAAATTAAGGTAACAAGATCCAAATATTATATACATCTGGCTAACGAAGTGATAAAGAGTTAATGTTTTTATTAACTTAGTGAGGAACCCCTCCAACAATGCAAAAATACTTGGTTTGACATTACTTTAGGGTGCAAGGTATGGTAGTATGGTGGTGAGCCACCCTATTACTCCAAAACTTATGTTCTTATGATGAGATGAGTATTAGACTTAGAAAAGTAAAAGATGATGTTAAGATAAATTTTGTTGACTTAAGGTGAAAGAAAAGATGATTTTGAGATAGCAATATAAAGTCAAAGTAAGAAAACATGCTATACATTTGGATATTTTATGCAAAAGTGAAGTTAATAAATGTACACATATATGATGAGAAATCAAGAATGTACAATAGCATTGAAAAATAATACTTATATGTAATTATGAGTTATATTGCATGTGGTATAAGACTTGTAGGTTACAACATTACAACCTATGAGTTAGATCATAGATTTAGTTTTTACATAGTAAGGAGTAGAAGTAAAAAAAATGATGGCATAACCATCTGCAAGATATCTTTATGGAGAAGAAAAAATTTGGGTCCAGTTAGGAAGAGAAACATCATCTACTATGGTGGAGTTTTTAGACATGGTTAAAGGGATGAAACTAGAATTAACTAGTATTAGAGTAGAAAACATAAAGTTATTAAAAGCCAGTGTTGAGAAAGAAAAGATCATAAAAAATTTAACTGATAATTTTCAAATTTGAAAATCATAGAACCAAATGCACAGGAAGAGGATAGGGAGGAGTCTTGTAAATGGAAAAATACATACATAATGGATAAAAGTGAGGTTGTTAAACCTGAAAAATGAGTAGGAAAATGAACACAATTCATTCAAAACACTCCCAATAGTATCTAATAAAGAGAAGAAACAAAAGGTAGAATTATAAGGGGGGTTTAAAAATATTATACCTCAAACGTTTTATGGTGAAACAAAGGAATCAACAAAGGCATGGCTACTCAACATTAATACATATTTTCAAGTGTATGAGTATCCTAGAAATTTAAAAGCCAAACTAGCCACCTATCAGCTACAAGGAAAGGCATCAGTATGGTGGGAGGAGTGGAGAACTGTGCATAATATAGAGGACAAGATTGTGAATTGTAAATAGTTTAAAAAAAATTCAAAGAAAAGTAATTGACAGAGAGAGACTATGATGACCATGGTTGAACTTGTTGCAAAATTTACTCATATGTTGTGATCTGCACCCTACATTCATGAGGAAAAAGCTAAGGTTCAACAATTTATCAACTATCTTTCCCTTTCATTTAAAGAAAAAATTGAGTATGACAACCCTCAAACCATGGATGAAGCAATTAAGAAAGCCAAAATATGTTATGAACAATCTAAACAAAGAAGTGAAAATTCAAAATATTATCCAAACAAGAAAAAGGATAGATTTATGCAAGGAAGCAAAGGGTCTAAAATTGTCTCTTTTAAAATTTTTGGTGAAATCACTAAAACAGAAATTTTAATAAGAAAAATTATTAGTAGCGAAGAAATCAATCTCATACTGGTTCTAGACCAATAGATTTAAACGGTAAAGAATGTAATGGAATAGAAAGGGAACCAATGTAGTGTTGGGGTTGTTGTTATGTAACTAGATAAAAAAATAAATAGATCAACGAGTTCAAAATTAGCCTCTTCGAGGGGGAAACCTCCTTTACATCACATAAATGAACAATCGTAAAATGATACAAATGATAAGACCTCCTTGATATATATATGAGTCTAAGGGGTCACAATATATTTAGATCCTACATAATAATAATAATAATAATTTAAGGGCACAACAATAACAATAGTGGGCTTCTATGGGGGCACAACAATAACAACATGGGGGATACATGGGAACACCAATAACAATAGGGAGCTACAATAACAATAATAATAAGGGGAATACACTAGTATTATAGGGACCTAACATAACCCTCTCCTTAAAAAAGTGTTGTTCTCAAAGCTTGAGTAGTTCCCGATGTTTCTACATAAAATTATCATCCTCCCATGTGGAATCTTTAGCAGGTAAGTTCTTCCACTTAATGAGTTACTATGAAATTAATCGATTTCATAGCTATCAAGTTCTTGTTTCTATCATCGTTTAAGGCTCAAATATGATTTTTCCTTCTTCGTTAAGTTCTAGAAACACCGTTTGAACTCAGAGCTTGTCACTGATTACCTTATTTAAGCATGAAACATGGAAAATTTGCTGTACTCAAGAAGATGCAAGAAATTCCAATTTGTATGCCATAGTACCAATATTTTGCAACACCTTGTAAGGACCATAGTACTTGGGTGATAATTTATTTTCCTTCTTAGCTTGCTTGAGGGACATTTGTTTGTATGGTTGTAGCTGTAAAATTACCGAGTCACCTACATCAAAAATTATTTCACTGCGATGTTGATCTTCTTGTTGTTTCATTCGATGCTTTGCAAGAGTGAGTTTATCCTTTAAGAGTTGGAGAAATTGTTGTTGATGCTCGATGTGATCTTCCACTTCTTGGACCATAGAATTTTCTCTTAAAGATGATGTGATGGATGGTGGATCATATACATAAAGTGCCATAAAGGGGGTCATTTTTGTTGCAGTATGGAAGTAAGTGTTTTACCACCATTCAACTAGAGGTAACCACTTAACACATTGTGTTTGTTTATCAGATACAAAGCAATGAATATATACTTCCAAACATTTGTTCAATATCTCATCTTGCCCATTATATTGAGGATGATAAGATGATTTGTGAGCTAATTGAGTACCAAGACAAGAAAATAATTTCATCAAAAACTTTGCAGTGAAAATGGGATCTCTATCACTTACAATAACTTTTTGGTTTCCATGTAGCTTTTGAATTGTTTTCGAAAATGAAATAACAATTGTACTGGCTTTAAAAGGATGAGATAATGCACATAAGTTTGCATACTTGGTAAGTCTATCAACTACCACCATAATGACACTCTTTCCTTCATACTTGGGTGAAATTGTGATAAAATTCATTTACATGCCCTCCCAATGCTCGCCTAGAATGGCTAAAAGTTGTAACAGACCCGAGATCTTAATTTTCTCAACTTTATTTTGTTGACAAACCAAACATTCCACCACAAACTTCTAAATAACAGATTTAAGGCCATCCAAAAAAATTTCCTTCTTGAGCATGTGGTAAGTTTTTAAAAATCCTAAGTGCCCTCCTAAGGGGGAGGTGCGCAATTCCAAAATAATATTTTTCTTGAGTTGAGACTTTTTACAAATATACAAGTGACCTTTGTACCATAATGAATCCTTTTTCTAGATAAATATATAAGATGTACTAGGATCTTGCTACAACTTTTGAATGAGTATCCACACCTCTTCATCATTTTTCCATTCATCCCTTACTTTGGCTATCCAATCAGGTTGGATAATAGAAATGGAACAAAGCAATGCTTCCACATCCTCATCTATTCTTGAGAGTGCATTTGCAACAATATTTTTCTTGCCTTTTTGTATATGATTTCAAATTCATAACCCAACATCTTTGTGACCCATTTTTGTTGTTGTTCTGAAGATAATATTTGTTCCAAAAAGTATTTAATGCTTTCATGACCTATTTTTACCTTGAAGTTTCTTCCCATTAGGTAAGGTCTCCATTACTTTAGTGCATGTAGTATTGCTAGAATTTACTTCTCATAAATAGGTTTGTGTCAATACTTTCCTTTGATTGGACAACTTTCAAAAGCAATGGGTCTTCCTTCTTGCATTAAAACAACACCAATTCAATTTTCGGATACATCACATTCCACAATAAAGGGTTTTGTGAAGTCTGACGTAGGTAAGACTGGAGCTTGACACATTTCCTCTTTAAGATGTTCAAAGGCCTTAGTTACTTCTAGAGTCCAAGAAAATGCATCTTTCTTCAATAATTTTGTTAGAGGTGCTTGTATTGTCCCATAATTCTTAACAAACTTGTGATAATACCCTGTCAACCCAAGAAATCCTTGAATATGCTTTATGGTTGTGGGGATTTTCCATTCCTTAATGGATTTATATTTTTTAGGATCTACCTTAACACCCTCATGAGATACAATATGACCCAAATATTCCACCTCTTGTACTCCAAAGAAACATTTGTAGGTTTGTTCATATAATTGTTTCTCCTCCAATAGTTTGAGCACCCTGTCAACTTGTTGAACATGATCCTTCCAAGACTTGATGTATATTGGTATATCATAAAAAAAATGCTAACACAAATTTTCTAACGAAGGGTTTGAAAATGGAATTCATCAAACACTGAAATGTGGAAGGTGCATTAGTAAGGCCAAAAGGCATGACCAAAAATTCATAATGACCCCCATGAGTTATGGATGATGGTTTTGGAGTGTCTTTTGTCTTCATTCTAATTTGATGATATCTTGAATGAATATCTAGCTTGATAAAGTAAATTTCTCCATGTAATTCATTTAACAATTCATCAATGACAGGAACGGGAAATTTATCTTTAATAGTGAGCTTGTTGAGCTCACGTTGATCTCCCTATAATCCAAACATATACACCATGATCCATCTTTTTGGTGCACTAATACTACTGGAGGAGAGAAAGAACTTTGACTAGGTTGAATTATACCAACCTCTAGCATTTCTGCAACCATACATTCAATTTCACTCTTTTAGGCATAAGGATATCTATAAGGTTTGATATTTGGAGGAACAATTCCTGGAATCAAATGAATTGCATGATCATGCCCACAAATAGGTGGGATGACTTTGGGAGTCTCAAATAACTTGGAATGATTGTCAAAGACTTTTTGGAGACCTAGGGAAATAGATTATTTCAATCTTTGAACCTCCAATGAGCATAATTGTTCAATTATGCCTCATTGTTCTTTCTTTAGAATATTTCTAATGCCATTGGAGATGATTATCTTTCCTGTTTTCCTTGTGACACCCCTTAATTCAATTTCCTTTCCTTCCCAAAAAAAAATTCAAGAAAAGTTCTTGAAAATTAAATGCTATTGTCCCCAAAGATTGTAACCATCAGACTCCTAGTACAACCTAAACACCATCCATTGGAATGGAAAGCATTGGAATATTCAATACATATTCCCCCATGGTTAGTTTGATATGGTGAAATTTTCCAGAGAAATTATAGTTCCTCCATTTGCAACCATGACTTGACACTCTGGTGTTGGATATAAGAAGTAATTCAATTCCTTGGCTATCTTAAAATGAATAAAATTATGGGTACTACCTGAATCAATCAACAGTATTACCTTTTTCTTCTTGAAATATCCTTCTATCTTGCGATTTTGAGTGGTTGGATTCATTTTCTCCTTCTCTGGGGGTGGTTTTTGATGTATATCCTCCTCTTTTGATTTTTCTTGTTCCTTTTCTTTGTCCTCTTCATAATCTATGTAGAATCATTTCTTCTCAGCACACTTATGACCTTTAGTGTATTTTCTATCACAACTATAAAAAAATACATTTTTCTCCTTTTTCCTCCAATTGTTGTGGTGTCAATATTGTAGGTTATGGAAGTCTAGGAGCAGAAACACTTCCACCTTTATAGTTGTGAGTGGTAGACTTCCTTGTTGCCATAATTTTTCTTTCAATTTTTCTTTCCACGCTGAATACCTTCTTAAATGAATCAGGTTCCAAAAGGTGAACCTCCATGTTGGATGTTATATTTCAAAGTCCCTATGAAGACATCAATCCTATGCTCCTCTGGAATAACAGTTACCTTGATATTCATTTTTTGGAAGCTGTCAATGTGCTCCACCATTGAACCCTTTTGTTTGAGATTTATCAATTGGCTAAAGAAGGTATTTCTCTTTGTATCCCCATAATGTGCTATCATTTCTCCATGAAAATTGATAAAGTGGCAATTGGTTTATGAGAACAAAGCCATTGACACCATACAAACAGATTTAGTTCTAAATATAAAGATGCAATGCATACCTTTTGTGTGTGTTGCACATCATGGAGATCAAAATATTGCTCTGTATGTAGTATCCATGTTACCAGATCCTTGCCATCAAACTTATTCATATATATCTTTGGAATACAGTGGTTCTTAAACCCCACATTGGAGTCTCTAAAATCATAATTAATATTCGTATTTTTCTCATAATGATTTTCATGGAATAGCTTGTCACCAATGGGAATCCTTTCTTGCAACAACTTTGTCAACCCTTCCAACTTGACATTCATCGTGTCCATGTCTAATTTAAAAACCTCCATGTTTCCTTTTATTTTTTCTTCCAAACCATCCATCTTAGATTCCAATTCATTTTTGGTTACTCTTTGAGAGAGTAAAATTTTTTGCACTTGGTCTTGTAATTTCGATATATCATGTTGCATTTCTTCCTCTTCTTCATGCATCATAGTAGATATTTATGGTTTCTAACTAGGTGTATCCATTTTTTTTGTTTCGAGGCATTTAGGAATTAAACAATGATATCTATGCTTCATTATTCCCTTTGAATTACTTCTAATTTTTCAAACAAAAGTTATGAAAAATTAAAAAATATACACACATTTTTCTTGTGTGTTTAGGAGCTTGATATTCAAGTTGTTGTATCTTTGTAATTTCAGATCTCAAAGGTATGGAATTTTGTCTTGTTGTAGCCATATGAGTCTTCTCTCGAACCCAATAAGTCAGACTAAGATTGGATTCTTCAAAAAATAGTTATTCCCAATCTCCCACAATGACCTGATTATAGACTGGTTTAGTAGAGCAAACTTGTATGGAGTGCCACGTTCCACTGTTCTTAATTTAGGCCTTGAAATTGATACATGAAAAACTATAGTCCGTGAAATTTTGTAAACCTGTTATTAAATTCAAATCTAATGCTTAGAGAGAAATTTATGATGATTTTCCATAGGTCACCTGTTTGAGATGGAATTTTGGAGCCTGCAAAAACCCTAAATTCCTTAGATAGTATCTCCAAAAATATAGTGTACCAACATCTAAAATTTGTACATGAAGTTCACTAATATTTAAGTTCAACATGGTTTCAATTTTAGCTTATGAATCCTTGTATAAAAAAAAGTTATAGCGAAAATTACAAGATTACATGTTTGAAGAAGCGAAACCCTAGAATCCAAAGATCTCACACCAAATGTTATGTAACCAAATAAAAAAAAATATAGATCAATGACTTCAAAATTAGCTTCTTCGCGGGTGAAATATGCTTTACATCACATAGATGAGTAATTCTCCAATGATCTAAATGATAAGACCTCCTTGGTATATATAGGAGTTTAAGGGGTCACAATATAATGAGAGCCTACATAACAATAATAATGTAAGGGCACAACAATAACAATAGTGGGCTTATATGGGGGTACAACAATAAAAACATGGAGTATACATGGGCACATCCATAATAATAACGGGCTACAATAACAATAACAATAACGAGACTACACTGGTATTATAGGGATCTAACAATTATGGGGAGCCTCATCTACTTTGGAATTGTTAACACAATGAAAAATCAATTCAAGCCCTGCAGAATGTTCAAGAAGCCTCCATAGTGAATTATGTGGCTAGAATAATTCCTAAAATCAATGCAGCCTTGGAAGAGGATTAAGGAAAGCATCAGTCTACTATGACTAAAATAGAAGGTAATCTCCCAAACCAACTTGTGTCCATTTTAATATATTTAGGGCTCAGTTTGAGTTATATTAATCTAAAAATAGTGGAAAAATGTAAGTTGAACATAGAAAAATATAAAAATTCTTAGCTAGTTCAACTAGTCACTAGTACAAAAAGTAAAGTTACTAGCCATGTTAAATATTGTCTAATTAATTTAAATGGATGTAAAACAACATTGAACATGAATGAACTGGTTAAAAAATCAAAAATCAATTATTAATTTCAATTGTAGCAACTACACCCACCCTCTGAAATTTTTCCTTAGCTTCGATTTGGAGCCTCCCTACCAACCATCCTCAGCAGCATGTCTTGCATTGTCAAGTACAAGAGATTCAGTGGTTTTATAGTAGCATGACAATCCGTGTTTGATATATTGTTGCATTCCCCTCAAAGGCTACTTCTGTGGACTTGGTCCAGTTGTTGGTTGGGAAACTCCCTCAAGAAATTGTGCAATTATAGAGGGGAAGAAACCTTCCCTCCAGAAATTGTGCAATCCTAACTGGAAACTTGCTAGGCTCAGAAATTGCACAGTCCTGTCAGTCAACCTTCCCAGGAAAAACTGCGCGATCTGACCCAGTGGGACTACTCAGCCTAGAAATTGTGCAATTCTGGGCAGTAGTTAGCTGCTCAGCCCAGAAATTACACAATTCTGGGCAACAGTGAGCTGCTTAGCCTAGAAATTTTGGAATCCCCCTGGGTAGCCAACCCATCTCCCTTCCATAAATGCACAAACTTCTCCCTCATGCAAGCAGGCTGTTGCATGTGCCATTGGGTTGACCAGTTCCACTTGGGACCGAGAAAACTTGACTTGCATGCATGGACTGCTTTTTCCCGAAATACCAAAAAGAAACATGCAAAAAGCATCCCTATATTTTAGGGAGCTACTTTTAGCAGCTGGAGGTTATAGGCAAAGATCATTTTAGAAACTTTCCCCAAATGTCACTTTTCCCTAGATTTGTGGCATGTGCAACGTGAGCATCAAACTTATTTATTCTACCCTTTAGAGCTCATTCCTTCACATCGATCTTGGAGCTCTTACATCCCACATCACATCCAGGAGTTGTCGACACATCCAACTCAGCTATTTCTGGGTAAGTCGACTTAACTTGTCTTTTGCAGCATTTCTGTCGCTTTTTGTGTTTTGGCTTCTATGAGTGTTGTTTGCTTGATTTCTATGAACACTTTCTATCCTTTTCAAACATATTAGCTTGTATTAGCACCGTTTCAGTTTTCATTAGCATCTCACTTTTGTTGCATGCATGACACTGTTTTTCATGAACGGTCGCTGATTCGGTGACTCGCTTCACACACATGCACATTGTTCCATTTTACGAATTTGGCATTCACTATTTGCATGCACGATCATTCACCCCTACTTACACTCAGTATTGCCATTTATTCGCATCCCCATATGCTTTCAGTTGCCCTTCAGTGGGTCTGGGCAACTTTGGCCAGGACTCTGCCTCACCAAGACAACATTGTGTAATCTTGAGAGGAAGGCTCTACCTTCCTCCTAGAAATGCGCATTTGTACCCAGTGACTATCCTCTAGTATTGCATTGCGTAATTATGAGGGGTAGTGACTGAGTCTGCAACCCTTGCCAGCTGAAATTGTGTTGGGTTGTGTTATATTCTTTCCATGTAGTTAATAGGGGGTTTGAAGGGCACCCGTAACCCCACTTTATGGGGTCTGGGGTTAGCTCCCCAGAAAATTTTGGTTTTGGATGCTATGTTAGGTTGGGCGAACCCACCTATGGTTTTGTGCATGATTTTCACACATTTTTTTTGGATGCGATGGTTTTCAGTCCATGGCATTGGATGCAATGGTTTTCGGTCCATGGTATTGTATGTGATGGTTTTCGGTCCATGGTATTGGATGCTTTGGCATGTATAAATATGTATTGTAACATTGAAATGAACATAATGAAAAATCAAGCTGGTAGTCCCGGTTTCGGGATCCAGGGGAAAATCTCTGTGTATATGTGTTTTATGTGTTATGCTCTCGCATTGTTTATTTTCTGTGTTTTATAATTCGTATGCAGGTAATTTCTGTATAGGGTTAAAACCTACATTTGGTATCAGAGCAGTTTTTGGCTTCAAGGGGATGCCTTTGTTGCTGAGGGATTTTGCTTGGGCCTGTGGTAGACCCTGTTTAGTGGGAGATCCGCGAGATCGATTCTGGTGGTGAAAGAAGATGGAGAGAAGTGGAAAGATAGAGATCAAGAAATTTAATGGTCAGAGTTTTGAGTTGTGGAAACTCAAGATGGAGGATCTGTTAGTGGATAAAGACCAGTGGATCGTGGTAGATCCGAGTACTAAACCAACGAGAGTGTCCGATGAAGAATGGAAGAAGTTGGATCGGAAGGCAAGGAGCACAATACGATTGTGTGTCTTAGATTCAGTATTGTTGAATGTATCAGGGGAAGCTACAACGAAGGGTTTGTGGGACAAGTTAGGGACTTTGTACCAATGTAAGTCTCTGGTGAATAAACTATTCCTGGGGAAAAAGCTATATAACCTGAGGATGAAAGATGGAGACTTGGTGACAGAGCATCTGAATGCATTTAATACTTTGGTAAGTCAGTTAGCATCTATTGATATTAAAATTTCAGATGAATATAAGTGCATCAGTTTGTTGTGTTCTCTACCAGATTTGTGGGATAGTCTAGTTATTGCAATAGGTAGCAATGCAACTGCCTTGCATTTTGATGAGATAGTCTCATCCTTGTTGACGGAGGAGATGAGACGGAAAAATATGGAGAGCCAAAATGGTGATGCCTTGTCTGTACGAGGGTGGACCCAGAACAGAAACAAAAATAAGTCATCGAGTGGGAGATCTAAATCTAAAGAGAGATCTAAATCTCTAAGAAAACTTGTAAAGGTGGTGTGCCGGAAATGTGTAAAGGAAGGGCACTACAAAAGGGACTGTAAATCTAAAGCTCTTGACAAAGGAAAGGGATCTGATGAGGCTCCTTTTGCAAAGGCGAAAACCACCTCAGCTGAAGGTGGGGATGTGTACTTGGCTTCTTCAAGTACACATGTAGATCATGAGGCATGGTTGATTGACTCAGGTGCATCCTTTCACTTCACTCCCAATAGAGAGTGGTTCTATGAGTATGAGAAGTATGATGGTGGTGATGTCTTATTGGAGGATGACAGGAAGGCTAGAATCGTTGGTCGCAGAAAAATAAAGTTGAAGTTGCAAGGTGGAAGGGTTAGAATGCTTCTAGGTGTTCTACATATTCCTGCATTAGCCAGAAATCTGATTTCTGGCTGCAAGCTGGATGATGTAGGTGTAAAAACAATGTTCGAGAAGGATACCTGCAAGATGGTTTGGGGAGCACTGGTATTGATGTGGGGAGTTCGGATTGGAACTCTGTACAAGCTGCAAGGTAGCACTGTTATTGATGGGTGTAATAGTTCTGTGGTTCCTGAAAGTGGAGCAAAAAATCTAGTGGTCTCTGGAGAGAAGACCATGCTATGGCATCAAAGGCTTGGACATATTAGAGAACAGGGCCTTCAGATAGTTCATGGTAAAGGTATGGTAAAAGGTATGAGTAATAGCTCTCTGGATTTTGATTTCTGTGAAAATTGTGTATATGGGAAGCAGAATCAGGTGTGTTTCCCCTCTGGTAGTAAGAGGGCGAAACAAATATTAGAACTTGTGCACAGTGATGTGTTTGGACCTGTGAAGGTTCCATCACTGGGTAAGTCTGTGCACTATGTATCATTTATAGATGACTTCTCAAGGAATACATGGATATCTTTGCTTAAGAAGAAATCTGAAGTCTTTGACAGGTTTAAAGAATTTAAGGCTCTGGTAGAAAACCAGACAGAGAAGAAGATAAAGGTGCTAAGGGCAGATAACGATGGAGAGTTTTACAGTAAGGAATTTGGAGAATTCTGTAAGAAGTGTGGTATAGCACGGCAAAAGACTACTCCATATATGCCTCAACAAAATGGAGTTGCAGAAAGAATGAATAAGACATTGATGGAAAGGGCAAGAAGCATGCTCAGTGGTGCCAGGTTAGGATAGGAATTCTAGACAGAGGCGGTGGATACTACATGTTACTTGGTCAATAGGTCACCTTCATCAGCGTTGGAGGATAAGAATCCTCAAGAGTTATGGACTCGTAAGAAACCCTCTCTTTCACATCTGAGGGTATTTGGATGTGATGCATATGTACATGTTCCAAAGGAGAAACAAACCAAGTTGGATAGTAAATCTGAAAAGCGCATCTTTATTGGGTATAAGGATGGTTTAAAGGGTTATAAGCTTTAGAACCCAGTAACAAGGAAGGTTGTGTACAACCAAGATGTGGTGTTTAGAGAGGTGAAATATGTTATTAAACATGAATTCCAACCAAAGGAACCTAAGAAGATAGAGTTTGAGCTAAAGGAGGAAGAATCAGACTCTACAACAACGGAGGAATCAGAAGATGAAGAGCCACAAACTCCCGTTGTGAGAAGATCAGTTTGAGAAAGAAGGAAGCCAGAAAGGTATAGTCCATCTGCTTTCTATTCAAAGTTTGCTTTGTCTATTACTAATGATGATCCCAGAACTGTGAAGGAAGCAGTGGATTCAGAGGATGGAAAACTCTGGAAAGAGGCCATGGTTGATGAAATGGCATCTTTGCACAAAAATGAGGCTTGGGATCTGGCGGAGTTGCTAGCTAGAAGGAAACCAATTGGCAGCAAATGGGTGTTCAAAAAGAAGACAAATGCAGAAGGAAAAGTGGAGAAATACAAAGCTTGGTTGGTAGAAAAAGGTTATTCCCAGGTGTAGGGGATTGATTTTGGTGATATTTTTTCTCTTGTTGCTGCTGCTTTTGATTTTGAGGTAGAACAGATGGATGTGAATACAACATTTCTTCACAGGGATATGGAAGAGGAAATCTACTCGAAGCAACCTGATGGATTTGCAGTAAAGGGTAAGAAAGAACTAGTATGCAAGTTAAAGAAGTCTCTGTATGGGTTAAAACAGTCACCAAGGATGCGGTATCAGAAATTTGATACATTTATATGAGGACTTGGCTTCACCAAAAGCAAAGCATATCACTGTGTCTATTTTAAATTAATTGGTAACCATGTTATTTATCTGGTCTTGTATGTGGACGATATGTTGCTGGTTGGAAATGACAAAGAAATTATCCAGGATTTGAAGAACCAATTGTCCTCCAAAGTCAACATGAAAGATCTTGGTGCTACAAACTATATTTTGGGAATGAAAATTAAAAGAGATCAGACAAAGAGGAAGCTTTGGTTAAACCAGAGGAAGTATGTCGAGACAATGCTGCAGAGGTTTAATATACATGATAGTAAACCGATGAAGGTTCCTATTCTTGTAGGTGTGAGGTTATCTGCTAAACAGTGTCCCAAGACACAAGAAGAGGAAGAGGACATGTCCCGTGTTCCATATGTAAGTGCAGTCAGTAGCTTGATGTATGCAATGGTCTGTACTAGACAAAACATTGCACATGCAGTGGGAGTATTGAGCAGGTTTATGTCAAAACCAGGAAAGGAGCATTGGATAGCAGTGAAGCGGGTTTTCAGGTATTTGCATGGCACTAGTGATTATGGTCTGTGCTACTAAGGAAGACTAGGATTGGACAGAGTGTTAGATATTCATGGCTTTGTTGATGCAGACTGGGCTAGAGATCTGGATCAAATAATATCTACAAGTGGGTATGTGTTTAACCTATTTGGAGGAGCAGTCAGTTGGATGAGTAAGAAAAAATCTGTAGTGGCACTATCAACTATAGAGGCAGAATACATGGCAGCCACTCATGCAAGCAAGGAAGTAGTTTGGTTGCAGAGATTGTGTTCAAGTTTAGTAAGGAAGCTATAAGGATAGATTGTGACAGCCAAAGTGCAATTTTCTTGGCAAAGAACCCTGCATATCATTCAACAACAAAGCACATTGATGTTCAGTATCACTTTGTGAGGGATATGATAGAAGAAAAATGGGTGTTGCTGGTAAAGGTGGACACTTTGAAGAATACTGCAGATGCATTGACAAAATATGTGAGCTCTGAGAAGTTCTCTTGGTGTAGAGAGACAATGGGCATTTTAGGGCTAGGAAAATGACTAAGCTCTCTTGTGGCCCTCTGTGGAAAGAAAACAACAAGTGGGAGAATGTTGGGTTGTGTTATATTCTTTCCACATAGTTAATAGGGGGTTTGAAGGGCACCTGTAACCCCACTTTATGGGATCTAGGGCAACGCCCTAGAAAATTTTGGTTTTGGAACCTATGTTAGGTTGGGCAGACCCACCTATGGTTTTGTGCATGATTTTCACACATGTTTTTTGAACACAATGATTTTTGGTCCATGGTATTGGATGCAATGGTTTTCGGTCCATGGTATTGGATGCGATGGTTTTCAGTCCATGGTATTGGACGCTTCGGCATGTATAAATATGTATTGTAACATTGAAAGCAACATAATGAAAAATAAAGCTGGTAGTCCCGGTTTTGGGATCTAGGGGAAAATCTCTGTGTATATGTGTTTTATGTGTTATGCTCTTGCATTTTTTATTTTCTATGTTTTAGAATTCATATGCAGGTAATTTCTGTACGGGGTTAAAACCTACAAATTGTGCATTGCACAATCCCAGTAGCCAGTAGGCCAGTCTATATTGGGAATTGCGCAATTCCAAGAGCCATCCAACCTCCCAGTAGTCCAGACTACCTTTTGTGTAGTTCCGACATCCAGTCTCACACCCTCCCAGGAAAAATTGTGCAATCCTTGCTAGTCAATCCCCAGGTATGTAGTATGTCATCCCTCATGTTTGCTTTGGTTTTAGCTGACAGATTTCTTGTGATGCATGTCACCATGTCTCCAGATCTAGCAGGTGTTCGTCCGCCTCTCAGTAGTTCCGAAGAAATGGCCTCCAAGGGTGCAGGATCAAAGGACATCGATGGTAGCACAACTAGATCAGCAGTTGAGCCAGTGTCTACAAGTTTTCCGATCTACGAAGACACCAAACTGATTGTAGACAAGGATGTTGAAATGGCAAGAGGTCAATGATGCATTTTTAGGCAAATTTGGGGAAGACCTCGAAGACCACCAAGTCTATGTGAACATTCATAAGTTTGGCTTGTACTGGATTACATGCAGGTATCCTGTGTTCCCATGCGTGGACATGATACATTGGATCGTCTCGCACACTGATCCTGAGATGATGAAATTGAGTAGTGTCAGTGGGACGAATATCTCTACCTTTAGGGCACAAGATTATGAACTGATGTATCATATGTAGAAGACAGTGGTCATCATGGAGACACCCTTCAGCATACCCAACAACAATGCCAACACCAGGGATATCTTGAAGAAATGGGTAAATGAGCCGGCCAAATTCAGGATGACACCCCCAGGTTTACAAGATGAAGATACTGTAGAAGGTGTATCAATACTTGGTCATCTTTGCATGACACTTGTATGGCCAAGAGAGCACGGAAACCTTCCTACAGAGTTGGGTGATCGAGTTGGATCAACTGGCCAGTGAAGGAAAAGAATCTAACTGGTACTACATGTTGGCTCACAGGCTAAAGGAACAGGTAACAAGAGCTTGACAGCCTCCCAAAGGTCAGCAAGCAGAAATCTACATGTCCACTTACATATTGGATGCAACTTGTGCCCATCATGAGTTCCCGGGCTTGAAGTGGGATGGACATCGGTGGAGACCTCTATGAACACTCATTGTAGAATGTTGTCTGAATGCAGCTTCAGAGGAGTTATCACATAGCTGTCAGATCATTTTGTCACCCTGATGTACGGGATGATATTTGAGCAGGATCCACTTTGCATGTCGAAGGCGACAGTGGAGGCACTTATTGACATAGCAGATTGGTATGCCTCACCGTCTGACACCTTCATATGGATGTACATCGCGGAGAAGTATCCACATGTTTTACTGAAGTTTTTCTTGGACAAGCTCGTCATGCAGGAAGTATCATACCATATCTCGGTAGGATTATCATCTAGGCTGCATCGAAAGAAGAAGGCGCCGTGGCCCACTCTTCCGTTGTAGATCAGGTTATACGAGATGCGAAATTTCAAGCATTCAGATGTTGAAGCAGAGGATATCAAGAAATATCCATTCGATGCCTGAAGTTATAATCCGTATGACCCGCATTGTTTTGTAAAAGGTCATTGCATGAGAGTACAGTTTCAATAGATCCATGGGTGGTGTCATTGGGCAGAGGAGGACCCATGGAGATATTGTTACAGCTTCTCCAGGCCCAATGAATCAGTCAACATAGCTGTGGAATGGTTAGTGAAGCAGCGTGAAGAAGCATCCGAGAGACCACCAACAATAGAGGTAAACATATGAGCGCATGACAAAGGCAAGAGGAAGATTGTCGATAGCGTGGAGGCAGAACAAAGCTGCAAGTTTTGAGCAGAGCCACTTATGTAGAAAGAGGCTTTGGCAATAGAGGTGAAGAGGCAACAATGCAATAGGAGGAATGCGTAGAGGGAGAGAGAAAAATTGAGTATGGAGGAAATAGAGAAGGAGTTGCATGAGTTGAAGGAGAAACTTTAGAAGGAACCGGAACTATGTAGATAGGAAAAGGAAGTGTAGGAGGCACAGGCACGACAGGGGGCACAACATGTACACACAAATGAAACCATGCCTGTATAAGTAGTCGACTCATCCAAACAACTAGCACCAAGTAGGCAGGGTGAGTAGTCGCAGGAGCAAGACTTTTCTTAAGAGATTGAACAGGAACTTGAGTAGATGGATATGGAAATGGAGCAACAGGAGTTAGAGTAAGACATCGACCTCATGCCTCATGGCTAAGAGGTTGACCCACCAGCTTCACCAGATCCAAAAGCGAAGCAAGTCCTAAGAAACCAAGGAGACACTAAAATCCTTAGAGACAATCTAGAGGGATATATGCGCAACATCTCATTCAATGAGTCCCAACATAGATTTGTGCAATCTCATAGAGTGTCGACTTTGGATGATCACACATCTCCTGCACAGTTTGAGGAATGAGTGATCATGTCTAACATGCGTAAACATCCAACAACATTGACCGATGCTACCAGAGCATATGTCTAAGCCACTAGCTCGAGTGTTCACTTCCTGATAGCTTAGAACAAGCGAATGGCTAAATAGTTATAGATGGCTAAGCACGGAGGAGAAATGGTTACAGCATCTGCCCAAGCAAAGTTGAAGAAGGAAATACTGATGAAGTATTGTCCCTTTACACAGTCATGTGGGCGTGTATTCCAAGTTTGGTACCATGCATAAGGTAGTTGTCCATCTCAACGGTTAGCAAAAACAATGTGCTAGGAGAGCATGTATCTTGTCAAATGTGCATGCTGTTGTTGATTACATACAAACATGGACAATGAGAGACAAGGGAGCCCCATTACACTTTCCCAAGATGATGAAGCCTAGGGTAGTCAAGATAAAGGCATGCATTTAGAGTCAGATATGGAACTATGAAGATATCCCACAACTCATCACTATTTTGCAAGATTCCCATGCATGAGTATTCAGGAGCATGGATGTTATTGTGTGCACACATGTGATCCCATCTGTTGGGACACTCACCCAGGCAGAGACAAAGGCATAGGTCTGATTAGAGCTTCACTCATAATTTGATGAGTTGATGCGCATAGCCACCAGCCGAGACTTGGTGATTAATATAGACACCATGCATAATTATGTTGTTGGTCTGGCCACACTCAAGACAATGATGCGTATGTTATCAGACGAGCTGGACAGAGGAGCTCGAGTTGTGTACCCGGATGCTATGGAGGCAAGAGTTCGTTTCCAAAAATATGTCACCTTAGAGTACATTGACACCATCATGGACTACCAAGCTTGGTATCAGTTCGCTACCATTGACCACCATGAGGATGTCGAAGAGTTGGTCTTCCCACAGTTGTCCAAGTCATAGTGATGTCTTGCATGGATTTCTCAAGCCTATTTTGTCTTGCATGGGTACATGTGCAGATTGTATGTAACGTCTTGTCAAGTGGAAGTTCAAGTGTCGATAGTTGGATGTAATAGTGATAGATTAGATGAAGAGTCATGAGCATAGATGAATAGTCACAAAGGGGAATGTCAAGGGCCACCCCACCCTTTGCTATATATAGTCCCTCATAACTCATTGTAAAGGCTTTTGGTCATCCAAGCTTCAGATAGGAGTATATTAGATAAATCTTGGACAGTAGTGCAATGAGCCTTGGCTTTTCCACTGTGCAGAGCTAGTATATCTCTTTGGACGAGTAGGTGGCAGTGACTGTAACGTTCCACTGTCGGAACTAGTGGTTGGTCATGGTTGTATTGTATGACTAGAACTTACACTTCTTAATATAACATAGCCAACACATTTCATGCATATGTCGTATTCTATTTCAACTATCTTGTTTACTCTTAATTATATATGTATATGTTTTCTTGCGCATGCATCTGTAGCTATTTTCTGTATATGTATGTATGAATCTTACTAAAATGTGTTGTTGGTTTAACCATCACTTTGGATTTCTAGATTCCTTGCCTTCCATGTTGTGATGCATATTTTCTCTTTTGTTCCCTTCTTAACCCCATGCATATTTTCCAAGGGGTGCACTCACCTCACCCTTTGTGTGTTAGAACTGCTCATGCACCTTCCTTGACTTGCTGCATATGTCACAACCTTGCTACCAACAGGTACATCTTACTTTCCTCTGTGTGAAACCGTAGTTAAGGTGATACCATATGACCCATTGCTGGGGATCCTACACCAAATAGTCTGAGGTCTAGTTGGGACTTCTTACTGGGGAGATCCCCCGATATGTTGATGGGTCCAACACCGTCAACATTTCTTAGACAAGACTATCACTTGTACCATTGATGAGGGAGAGGTACAAATTATTAAGGGGATACCTAGAACAATTTATACTAGGAAAATATTAGCCTTATAACTAAAAATATGTGACAAAAAAGGTTGTACATTATTTTCTGTATAGGTAGAATATTTCTCACAAGAAACCAAGGTAATAAATTTAGATGATTTGAAGGTAGTACAAGAATTCAAGGATGTGTTTCTAGATGAATTTATTGATTTATTTCCTAAAAGAGATATTGATTTCACTATTGAGCTGGTACCTAAGGGCACATCGATGTCCAAAGCACCCTACAAAATGAGTGTACTAGAGTTGATGGAAGTGAAAATTCAACTTTAAGAACTGTTGGATAAGGGATATATTAGACCAAGTGTTTCACCATGGGGAGCACCAATGCTATTTGTGAATAAAAGAGGTGGTACTTTTATAATGTGTATTTATTATAGGAAGCTAAATAATATGAAAATAATAAACAAATATTCATTACCTGGAATTGATGACATGTTTGATCAGGTAAGAGAAGCCACCATATTTTCCAAAGTAGGTTTAAGGTCAGGTTATCATCAATTGAGGATTAAGGATGAGGACATAGATAAAACTAATTTTAGAACCAAATATGGGCATTATACTTTTATTGTGCTTCAATTTTGGCTCACAAATGCTCCAACCACATTCATGTGCCTAATAAACAATGTTTTTAGCCAATATCTAGATAAATTTGTGCTATTTTTTATTGATGACATTTTGATTTATTCTAAGTCATAAGAAGAACATGAGAAACACTTAAGAATGGTGTTGTAGACACTTAGATAACATTAATTTTATGCCGAATTTAGTAAGTGTGAATTCTACTAGAATTAGGTTGAATATTTGGGACATGTAGTTTCTTAAGAAGGAATTGTAGTAGACCTTGAAAAGGTAAAAAAAAACCTTAATTTGCCTGTCCCTAAAGATGTAACAAATATCATATCTTTCATGGGAATTATAGGATTTTACTGTAGATTTATTGAAGGGTTTTCTAGGTTAGCCTACACTATAACCTCCTTATAGAAATAGGCAGTCAAATTTATGTGGACTTAGAAGTGATAAGAAAGTGAATTTGAATAGCTGAAACATCTATTAATTGTACTACCTACACTTAAAATTGTCCATCCTAATGAAGAATACACAATATGTACATATGTTTTCCTAGAAGGATTAGGTGAGGTGTTGATGCAAGATAACCATGTGATAGCCTATGAATCTAGGAAGTTAAAAGATCATGAAAAGAACTATGATATCTATGATTTAGAGTTGGCCACAGTGATACATGATTTAAAGATGTGGTGCCATTACTTTCTGGTTAGGAAATTTACACTAATTCATAATCACATTAGTCTTAAATACTTTTTCATCCAGCGCAAATTAAATGGAAGACAAGCGAGATTGATATTTTTTAAAAGTGAGTTTGATTTTGATATCAAGCATATCAAAGGAAAATAAAACAAAGTGGTAGACGATTTGAGTAGAGGTGTAAAATAAGTTTATGGAATTTTTGTAAGTAGTGTTAAAATAGATTTTGTGGAGAAAATTAAAACACCAGCCATAGAGGATCAAATATATAAACAAATACATGAAAAAATGATCAATGAAGTTGATCTAATAGAAAAATCAGAACATTCCTTCAATATGGATGACCTGTTCACCTTTAAAAATATAATTTACATTTCGAATGTGCGTAAACTAAAGAAATTAATTCTAGTTGGGCATCATAAAAATCATTTTTCATCTCATCCGAGATACTATAATGTTATAACAACACTTGGGAAGGAATTTTAGTGGTCAAGAATGAAAGGAGAGGTAGTTGAATATTTAACAAAGTTCCAACAATGCCAAAAAGTGAAAGTGAAATATTATCATCCTTCTATATTATTGAACCCCTTGCGCATCCCCGAATCGAAATGGGAAATTATCTCTGTAGGTTTCATTATAGGGATACCTATAACTAGAAAATAACATGATTCAATCATGGTTGGAGTGATAAACATACTAAGACAACCCACTTTATACTAGCTCAACTAGCATAAAAAGTTGTACATATAGGTGGAATTTTCATGAAATGATTTTTTAGATTGCATGCAATACCCGAGAAATTTATATTTGACAAAGATGCAAAATTTACTTCTGACTTTTGGAAAGCACTTTTTGCAGGGATGGGTACAAAATTGAATTCTAACACTGCCTACCATCCTCAAACAAATGGATAGGCTAAAATAACCAATAATATTCTTGAATACATGATCCATAGGTATGTGATGGACTAATCCAATAAAGTGGGAAGACTACTTATATCTGGGGGATTTTGTTTATAACAATAGTTATCAAACATCTCTTAAAATGAGTCCCTTTGAAGTCCTTTACAAATGAAAATTCCATACTCCATTGAGTTAGATTCAACCAAAAGAAAAGTTGGTTTTGGGACGTGAACTCTTGGAGGAGATGGAATAGATGGTCAAAAAGGTCAAACATAGCTTAAAGGTAGTGCAAGATAGACAAAAAGCCTATGCAGAGTAGGAAAGGATTCATAAAGAATATAAAGTGGGGGAACATGTGCACATTAAATTTAGGCCCAAGAAGAACACTTTAAAGTTGGGAAGTTATACTAAGTTAGCACCTAGGTTTTGTGAAACTTTTGAAATACTAGCTAGCGTAGGACCAGTGGCTCACTAGCAAGAATTAACATCCCACATAAAAGTACACAATGTATTTCATGTATCACTTTTAAAGAAATATATTCATGATCCAACTCATATTATTAACTGTTGAAAATAGCAACAAGAAATGCTAAAAATAACATTGCTATAGATAGCATTTCATTCCAATTTTAATTTGTTCTTGAACTAAAATTAGGAATTAAAATTCGAATTTAATCTCACCAGCTGTTTGAAAAATAATTAATTAATTCATCTTGAGTTAATTAGTTGGTAAAATTAAAACATGAAGTCTTTGTGAAGACATGAAACAGTTATCCCTTTGATTAAGGAAGTTATCCCTTAATTAAGGAGATACAGATGAGTTGTAATTAGTTAGCTCAGTTAACTGAGCTAAGTCCAGTTAAAATAGTTCAAATAGTTTGTGGAACTAATTGTGAGTTCAATCAGTTAATGCATACATGCATGCAACTAGTGTTCTCCAGATAACTGAATATTCTCTCATAAATAACTCATGCATGTCAGTTCAGACAAAGACCCAGCTGAGATTAAAGGCATGGAAAATGTACTATCAGTTGCTAGAATATTCCCATGTGAATATTTCTTGCATGCATAAGGAATTCGTTCCTTGAGGATTGCGCAGTTACTATAGAGGTCAAAGCAGTGTGTGAGGTGAGAATCACACAGGTGGCAGTTGGAGGACTCAGAAGAATTGCGCAAGGAAATAGGAGGCTTGGAGGATTGAAGGAAGACATATGTGTTGTCTATTCTATCTATGAGCATCAGTGAGGGATTGTACTGAGAGCTGAATAGCTTGAGAGCTAAATATTTGTGTAATCGTGATATATTTCCACTTGTATGATAATATAGATAGCATATTTTTAGCTGAGGATTTCCCCAAAGTATTCTTCTGTGTTTCATGTGTGATTGATTCTTCTTCTTTGTTATATGTGTTTTGTTTGATCTTGATCAAAATTGATTAAGCTTCCACAAGTTTGATTGTAGAAGTAGATTAAGTGTTTTTCTTTAGTACATTGCATAATCAATTTAATCTACAATGAGAATTTCTACATGGTATCGGAGCAAAGGTGATCAAAGCAGAGAACATTATACAAAGAAGGGAGAAGTTCAAAGTTTGAAGTTCTTGATTGCAGGTATAAAATCGATTTCTTATCACATCTCAAAGTTCACCAATGGTGTTCAATGGCTTCAGACTCGAGTATGCGCTGTATGGTAGCTTTAATTACATAGCATGGAAGGATTGCATGGAAGTGGGATTAGAGGACAATGGTTTGAAGGACTTCATTGATCAAGAAGTCCCCAAGCCAGCATCAACTAATGCCCAAGAATTGGCGGAATGGAAGAAATGTGTGGCGAGAGTGACAAGGATTCTTCTTGAGGGAGTTCAAGACCATATTGTCTCGAGTCTCCATGGGAAGGAGGCTCTATTTTAAATGTGGAAGACATTGAAGGATCTATATCAGAAAAACAACAAGAAAAGGAAGCTGGCGCTAAAGGACAAGCTTTGGAAAATCAAGTGTGAAAAGGGGGACACGATCTCTACATATCTAAACAAGCTCACCACTTATGGAGATGAGCTTGGAAGTGTAGGAATCATGACAGTTGATGATGATATGGTGATTCTTGCTCTCCTTGGTCTTCCTAAGAGCTGGCATAGCTACCAAGACTCAATCAATGGAAAAGAGAAACTACCAGATTGGGAACGACTATGGTCACATCTGATGCAAGAGGAGATCAAGAGAAGCACCAGAGATGGTTCTTCATTAAAACATGATGATGAAGAAAATCTAGCCTTAACAAGTAAGGTGCAGAAAGGGAAAGGGAAGGCTTCCCATTCCAAATCAAGTTCTTCCCATGGTGGGAAGAAGATTGACAAATCTAAAGTGTGATGCTTTAATTGTCATGAGGTGGGACATTATGCAACAAATTTCCCATTGAAGAAATCCAAGAAGGGATCCTCGAAAGGATCAGATGGTGAGGCACTAGCCTCATAGTTCGAATTGGATTTTACCCTCATAGCATGCATGGTTTCATTAATGGTGGGTTGTGTTCACTACCTATACAGTGGAGCGTCATTCCACATGAACAACGATAAGAGTTTATTTAGTACCTTGGAGGAGAAAGACCTCCAGATGCGCATAGAGATGGGCGATGATGGAAAGTACTATGTTTCAGGTGAAGGTATGGTTATGTTTCAGAGGGAGCATGGAGCTCCTCTCACCCTAACTGATGTAAAGTATGTGTCTGGACTGAAGAAAAGCTTGATATCGGTTGCGATGTTGGAACACATAGGCTATGATGTAGTCTTCAGTAAAGGAAAGGTATCCCTGAGACACATAGCCATGGGTAAAACCAAGAGGATTGGGATTCGAGTGAAGAATCTATACAAGCTGGAGGTAGATGAATGTTTTGCATTGAGTTCCAAAGCAAAATTGGTGCAAAGCCAAGATATTGACGACTTATGGCATAGAATATTGGGCCACTTGCATCATGGAGCCTTGAAGATAATGCAGCGGATTTCTACCAGAATTCCCTTGAGCAAGTGGACACATGCGAAGGTTGTACCTTGGGTAAGTATGCAAAATCTTCCTTTCAAGATTGAGATAGTCGAGTTGAAGCAATCTTGGAGTGAGTTCATACAGATGTGTGTGGACCATTCTCGACAGCCTCCACTGATAAACAAAGGTACTATGTTATTTTCATTGATGATTTTTCTCATAGATGCTGGATCTATTTCATGCAGAAGGATCAAACCTTCTCAAGGTTTTGTGAGTTCAAAGCATTGGTTGAGAAAGAATTAGGAAAGAAGATCAGGGCCTTGCGAAGCGACAATGGTGGAGAGTGTGTCTCTCAAGAGTTTAAGGACTTCTGTGCAGCAGAAGGAATTAAATAGGAGTTGACAGCACCTCATAACCCACAATAGAATGGGGTGGTTAGAGGAAGAACAGAACGATTGTGGGGGTAGCTCAGGTGATGCTGCATGACCAAGGCCTACCACTTATTTTGTGGGATGAGGCATGCAACACAACGGTTTACTTGCAGAATAGAAGCCCGCATCGCATACTTGGGATGAAGACACCATAGGAAGCTTTCTTCAGGAAGAGACCAGATGTGGGTCACTTCAAGATCTTTGGCTCATCGATTTATTGCCATGTGACCAAGGATGCCCGGAAGAAGCTAGATCCAATAGAAAAGTTGGGGATACTTGTGGGGTACACTGATACTCCCCACGACTATTGGGTGTATTTGCCTACCAAGCAGAGAACATTGGTTCAAAAAGATTAAGTTGGAAGAGCTGAAGGCCATGCGAGTTTCCCTTGAGAGGGACCTCAAGATGCAGGCAGAAGAGGAAATTTTGGTTCCTAAGGAGGAGGAGCCTCAGACTGATGCAGAGAAGCCACATGCAGAGGTTTTAGGAGTGGAGACATCCACTCATGTAGAGTCTTCTAGAGATGCGCAGAAGTGCACGAGAGAAGCTAAAAGGTTGTTGTCAAATGCGAGAGAGAATGTGGGAGAACCATCTTTTCAGCGCAGATAGATGAGGTCACCTGAGCAGTACACTGGTTATATTTCCCTTGTAGGGGAATGTGTAGATACTGAGCCATCTTCCTTTGAGGAAGTAGTGTAGCAGCCAGTTTGGGTTGATGCTATGGTGGAGGAGTATGACTCCATAGTTCGGAACAGTGTTTGGGATGTGGTTTCAAGATAAGAGAACAAGTCAGTTGTGAGTTCCCATTGGCCTTACAAGGTAAAGCATGCTCCCGATGGTAGTGTGGAGAAATATAACACAAGGTTTGTTATCGTGGTTTCTCACAGGTCGAGGGGATCAACTATGATGAGACTTTTGCTCCTACCGCAAGGTACTCATCTATTAGATCGATGATGGCACTATCATCATAGATGGGTTGGAAGATCCATTAGATGGATGTGAAGACTACATTCCTCAATGGCAAGATTGAGGAAGAGGTGTACATAGAGCAGCCAGAAGGATTTGAGACCTTCGATCGTGAGTCACATGTGTGCCGACTCGAGAGAGCTTTGTACGGGCTGAAGCAAGCATCTTGTGCTTGGCACACTAGGATCGACAACTACTTCACCAGGTTGGGCTTCACAAAGAGTGAAGTGGATGAGAACTTGTACCACATCACGGTGGAAGGTAAGCAGTTTATCATTGTTCTTTATGTTGATGATCTGATATTGACAAGTGATGATCAGTTGATTATGTCTTGCAAGGAGGACCTTGCAAGAGAGTTCAAGATGAAAGACATGGGTCTCATGCACTACTTTCTAGGCATGGAAGTGTGGCAGAAGGATGGTGAAGTGTTTGTGTCTCAAGGAAAGTATGCCAATGAGATACTCAGGAGATTCCACATGGAGAAGTGCAATCCCATGTAGACTCCTCTAGCAGGTAACTGGAGGAAGGAGGATGCTAATTCAGGTGAGGTAGTAGAGGCTACTATGTATCGGTAGCTTGTGGGTTCATTGATGTGTTTAGTGAACACATGACCAGATTTGTGCTTCGCGGTGAACCAGCTAAGTCAAGCTATGGTTCAACATACCAAGCTGTTTTGGAAGGCAGTGAAGCATGTTTTAAGATACCTCATAGGCACATCTTAGTTTGGATTATGGTATAGATAGTCAAGCTACAAGGCTTCACAGATGCAGATTGGGCAGGGAGTCCATTAGATTGGAAGAGCACCTTAGGAGGAATTTTCAACCTTGGTTCAGCTGCAGTTTCTTGGTACAATAAGAAACAGAGGTCAGTTGCACTTAGCTCAGCAAAGGTTGAACACATGGCTACAAGCCAGGCAGCATGCGAGGCCACTTGAATGCATAAAATTCAAGTTGGTTTGTTTGATCAAAGGATGGATCCAACTGTGATCTATTGTGATAATCAGAGTTGTATCAAACTCTCTGAGAATCTAGTATTTCATGACAGGTCCAAGCATATCAAAAATTGGTATCATCATCTCAGAGACTGTGTGGTGAGGAGGATCATGTTGTTGCAGTATATTTTGACTGAGGAGCAAGATGCTGACATTTTGACAAAGGCATTGTCAAAGTGTAAATTCGAGTTCCACAAAGACAGGATTGGGGTGGCAGATAATCCCTTTCTTGTTGAGAGGGAGTGTTGAAATAGCAACAAGAAATGATAAAAATAGCATTGCTTAGATAGCATTTAAGGATATATTCCAATTTTAATTTGTCCTTGAATTAAAATTGAGAATTAAAAATCGAATTTAGTCTCATCATCTGTTTGAAAAATAATTAATTAATTCATCTTCAGTTAATTAGTTGGTAAAATTCAAACATGAAGTCTTTGTGAAGACATGTAACAGTTATCCCTTTGATTGAGGAAGTTATCCCTTAATCAAGGAGATAAGGATGAGTTGTATTTGAGTTGTAACTAGTTAGCTCAGTTAACTAAGTTAAGTTAACTTAAATTAGTTCCAAACAGTTTGTGGAACTAATTGTGAGTTCAGTTAGTTAATGCATGCATGCATGCAACTAGTGTTCTCCAGATAACTGAATATTCTCTCATAAATAACTCATGCATGTCAGTTCAGACAAAGACCCAGTTGAGATTTAAGGTAGGGACAATGTACTATCTGTTGTTAGAATATTCCCATGTGAATATCTCTTACATGCAGAAGGAATTCATTCCTTGAGGATTGCGCAATTACTACAGAGGTCAGAGCAGTGTGTGAGGTGAGAATCACACAGGTCGCAGCTGGAGGACCCAGGAGAAACTACACAAGGGAATAGGAGGCTTGGAGGACTGAAGGAAGACATATGTGTTGTCTATTCTATCTATGAGTAGCAGTGAGCGATTGTATGGAGAGCTGGATAGCTTGAGAGCTAAAGCTATGTGTAATCTTGAGATATTTCCACTTGTATGATAATACAAATAGCGGGGTTTTTAGCTGAGGCTTTCCCCAGAGTATTCTTCTGTGTTTCATGTTTGATTGATTCTTTTTCTCTATTATATGTGTTTTGTTTGATCTTGCTCAAAATTGATTAAGCTTCCGCAATTTTGATTGTAGAAGTAGATTAAGTATTTTGCTTTAGTACATTTGATAATTGGTTTAATCTATAGCGAAATTTCTATAGTAATGTGGTACAATTCGAACTAGAAGGTGAGTTCTAGGTCGAGCCTCTACAAATTTTAGACGGGAGGAAACTTTACTCTAGAATCAATCCATCATCTAGGTTAAAGTTCAATAGAAGCACTTTGGTTCTGAGGAGGCTACCTGGGATATGGAAGCAAAAATACAAAAAGAATTTCCCTCACTTTTCTAGAAGTGATGATTTTAGAGGAACACTAAGGGTGGTTCTTATTTAAGGGGAGGGGAAGTGTAGTACCCCTATTGTAGTTATTTTTTATCAAGTTTTATGAATTTATACTATTTGAAAATATGTTAATCAATAGACTAGTCATGGGGCCTAGATCAAATCTAGATATTCCCAGTGACAAATGTAAGTATTTATGTATCATTATAAATAAAATATTGTTTTTTAAAATATAATGGGATCCAACACGTCAGTGATTAGGATACCTTGTTGTCAAAAAATAGTTAAATTAGTTGAAACATAGGGAGTGAGTAATTTTGATGTGACATATGTCACAATATGAACCTCCAATATTCCTGACTACTAGGGAACTGCGTGACTGGGGAAAGGTGTCATGTGAGGTTGTGGAGAAAATAGAATTGTGAGAGAGAAAGGAAAAAATATGTGGGAAGAAAAGGATTTTAGTGAAAAATTAATAAATAAAAAAAACAACAAAGGATTTAGACATTGAACTGGAAGGACACCGCTAGGGTTTACAGACGAATAAATTCATGTACTAGTTATAAATTCTAATAGAATGGAACACTGAGGCTCGGGGGAAATTAATGTAATGATAATTCATTTGCTGGGATGAACGTGTTTTCTCTTGTTCTGTTTTCAAGTATTCAGATAAGTGAACAAATTGTTTGGTTTGAAGCCCATTAAAGTTTTTTTCAGGTAGAATATGGTTGTATGGATAGGAAGAGAAGAATATAGAGTTATAATTATTACACTTAACTTATTAAAGGGTTCTTGTTGAATATCTAAATCTTTGTTATGAATTTTTGTGTTACTTAAATATTTTGAACAAATCAAAGAACTATCTATAGATTTTTTTACATGTAGATATTATATTATTAAAACAAGAGAATGAATAGAAAAATGTAAACTTGTAAACGGGAACTGTACCGAGTCCCTATTTTTTTGAGGTAGCAAAAAAATCATCCGATTTTGAAAAGTGTTGATTCATAATACACGATTTTTTTGGTGCATATTTTTGACACTTTAAGTTTTCTTATGTATCAAGTATAAACATTTTTTTAAATGTTAATGATTTTCATGCTGATTTTGAAAAGTGTTGATAAGACATCAATCCCTTTTCTAAGAGGGCTTATTTTTGACACTTCAAATATTTTAATGTATTAAGTGTGGATAATTTTTTTTTAATTTTGGTAATTTTCATGTGGATTTTGAAAAGCATCAACATTTTTTTAAGGCATATTTTTGACACTTTAAATTTTCTTATGTCTTAAGTATGCACAATTTTTTTTAAATGTTGATTATTTAACCATTTTTCAGGTAGTCTATTTCTTAATAAAAAAATTAAAAACATTGAAACATTGAAAAAAAACACAAAAAAAAAAAAAAATAATAATAAGTAAATAAAAAATATATTAAAACATAAAAATAAAATTAAAAAACATAACTAAAAAAAGAAAACAATATTTCAAATATTGAGAAAAACAAAAACTAAAAAAAAAATAATAACAAGAGAATAAAAATATATGTTAGAATATAAACAAATTAAAAACATGGAAAAAAATAAACATATATATATATATAATGACAAAATAAGAAAAACATAGTGCCCTCTCCACCCCTGCCCCCACCCCCATGGCCCAACAGGCCAAGGTGGTGGACGTTGATTCTGAGAATCAGCCTCCACACCCTTAGGCCTATTGGGCCACAGGGATGGGGGGCGCATGGGTGCTTCACACAACCCACTGCCCCTCACCCCATGGACCAATGACCTGGGGGTGGAGGCTAATTCCGATAAATGAACCTAGTGGCTTGAGGTTGATTTCGAGAATTCTCAGAGTCGACCTCCACCCCCTTGGGCCAGTGAGTTGTGGGGGTGCGGGGGAGGGGCATTGCATGCAAACTGCTCTCCCCCACCCTCGCAGCCCAACGGGGTGGAGGGCAGATTCCGAGAATTGGTCGTCCACCCCTTGGGCCCATTGGGTGAAGATTTTTTTTTATTTTTATTTTTTTATAATTTTTTATTATCTTTTATGTTTAATGTTTTTATTTTTTTTAATTAACCTTTTATTTAATCATTTTTTTAGTTTTTATTACATTTTAAGATTTTTAATTTTTTTTAATATTTTTTTATTTTGTTTTTTATTTTTAATTTTTAAATTATATAGTATTTTTTTTATTATTATTTTTTTAAATTATGTATCTTTAATAGTTTTTTTGTATTTTTCAAATGTTTTCTTTAATTTTTTTTGTTTTTTTGTAAATATAGTTTTCTAAAATTTTATCATCTATAAGTTCGTTTTGTTTTTTTTTCACATCTTATGTTTTTTTTGCCATTTTTAATATTTTTTTAGATTTGGTTATTCTTTTTCCCATGTTTTTAATTGGCTTATATTTTAATATATATTTTTGTTCTCTTTTTATTATTTTTTTAATTCTTTTGTTTGTTTTAGATTTTATTTTTCTCAGTATTTTAAATTTTGTTTTCTTTTTTTCGTCAGTTTTTTTTTTGGGTTGTTGTTGTCTTTTTTATATATTATTTTATATTTGGTTTTTTGCCATGTTTTTTAAATTTTTTTATGTCTTAATATATATTTTTATTTAATTATTTTTATTTATTATTTTTGTTTTTATTTTTCTCAATTTTTTTTATGTGTTTTATTTTTTCTTTTTAGGAATTAGACTATTTGAAAAATGGTTTTTATTCCATAATTGAAAATTTCCCAAAATTTTAAGGGTTTTTTTGTAAGACTTCCGTTATTGTAGATTTTTTTTTTATACGTAATTATTATTAGTATGTTTTACAAATGAACGATGATGAGCTAATCATTAAGAAAAATGTTGTAATGAAATAAATAATTTTTTTGGAATAAAATTAGAAATTGTGGAGATAGAAACACTGGAGTTAAAGATGCTTGCCCAAATTTGAAGTAAATCAAATTTGTATATATATATATATATATATATATATATATATATATATATATATATATATATATATATACTTGGTGGGAGATAAATACCGAGAAAAGGACTACAAGAGATAAAAACAAGATTTTTAGGAATAACAACTCCTCGGAAGACAAGATGCTGCCAAGGAAAAGTATGTGGGAAAAATAATGTTAAAAATACATTATGTGGAATCAGTAGAGGTTACTGAGTTCCAAAAAAGTCATCTTAGCTCAGAGGGGATCAAAGGTTGGTCGATGGTTGGGTGGATTAGTGTGGTCTTTGACACAATTTCCATATCCGGTTGTTGGTTAGAAATTTAATTATTTTTCTCTCTGGTTTTTTTGTTATTATGTAAATTGTAGATTTAAAAAATATTGTATTGGTGACGTAATGGAATGTAGAAATTTAATTGTTTAGTTATTTGGTTATTCTATTATTAAGCATATTATTGATTTAAGAATATTATATTGGTTATGTACTAGAATGTAGAAATTTACTTATTTTGTTATCTTGTTATTCTAATATTAAGCAGATTATTGATTTAAGAATATTATATTGGTTATGTACTGGAATGTAGAAATGAACTTATTTTTTTATTTGGTTACTATGCATATTATAGATTAAGTATATTGTATTAGTTATATAATGGAATGTAGGGTTAATTACTGAAGTGGAAATGATCTCTATGAGTTCCATAAGATTCATGTAACATAACCTTGGAACTTTACATTGATGTTGGAGTAGTTTTGCGAGACAAAATTTGTATGGAATTCGGTTATGTTATTGGACAAACTATGAAGTTGGAAAATTGTAGAGTTTTCTATATACTCAATTGTAATAGACATAGAGCAGAGAATTATAGGGATGATAATTGCATGCGTAGCTTCCTATGCGCATTCGAGGAGAGAGAGATAAACTAGTAAGGAGAAGCATCCTTTACTATGTTGACGATTGAGGAGAGATCCCTCGAATGAGAGGAGACAGTAAAAATTATACAGCGAGATTTTTCAAACCACCCAGTGATTATTCACTGATATCTTCTTGGATAATATTTTTCTTAGGGGTCCTCTCAGTTTCTCAATTGGTGGGTTAGCTGAAAGTTAAAAGGGTTATTTACCACAAATAATTTTTAAAATACTAAGGTAAAACCCCTAAGAGGGTGTGGAGGCAAGACCACAGAGATATAGTATTAGGAGAAAGGGAATTAACAATGAAATAATGAACAAAAAATAACTAGCATTTTGGGCAAGCTATAGTTAGAGGCATACATTTTTTTCTGGTCAGAGATTCTATAAGGTAGTACAACTCTTTATATACAGCTACAAGGGAATAACCATGTTAAGAGGAAATAAACATAGCATTAGGCAGGGCAATGACTCTGTTTCGTATATTGAGTCAAATTAGGTGAGGAATGAGTCTCATTCCATGACTAGAGAAGAGTTGCATCAAATGCCAATCAAATAGAAGTTGGGTAGAAAAGAAGAAGAGAAACCTAGAAATTGTTGAAATATTCTATGACACATCCTTGGAAAAACCAAATAAGAAAAAGAAAAAGAAAATACACCAAGTTGTTGAATTGTATAGTGGCATATATTCTCTGCAAAATTTCTAAAAATGCCAGAATTTCTAAAGTGTACTGTTGAAATCTTTATTACTAAAAATGCTAAACCATTTCTATACTTGTATTTGATATTCTCTGAACAATCAGTGAAATTATACTCAAAGTGCTTATCCAAACAATTCTTTAAGAACAATTCAATTAATTTCTTAACCACAGGCGTATCTTATAATTGACATAACTAATTAGGGAAATGGGAAATAAAATGGAGAATAATGAAGGAAAACGTCATCGGTACTCTGTACTATCACTACTCTATGGTAACCATAATAACAAGATGATATAATGAAACAAAAGAACAAACCGAAGTATCGTAAAGAAAAATGCCAAGCCATGTAAAAATAATTACTCTTTCCAATTAAAATTCCTAAAGAAGAACAGGTAAAACATTGTCATGACCAGACATATGGAGAATTACAAAACAGAAACTGTGAATAAGATTCTACTGAAATTTTTGAGTACAAAAGGGCCATTACAGAGATAATTACAATTCCATTCTTACTAGAGTAGGCATATTCCAACCTTATTACAATATAGAGATTAAATCCCTTAAATAAGGTTTTAAAATTTATTCACAAGGAAATTCTAGTAAACTGGAAACAAACACCAAAGGCGCGCCTAACGTAGTAACACAAGAAAAACATGAAAGCCGGAAACATATGTAATATTCTGAAACCCATTTTCAGTTGGTGGTAAGGCAACCATAGAGGAAGCTTCGTGCAAAAGAACAAACCTGGAAGGGTTAAATGTTGTGTCAGTATTTGTCAATGCATAAGAAGCATTACACTATGCATGGGAAGTGAAGGGTAGTGTGTTTTTTTTAGACCAATCCCAAGGCCGGGGGGGCATTAATGATTGATATTTTGACTAGACAAACTGTAACGATGGATAAACCAAAATATCAAAAGGAAAACCATATCACCTGAAAGATGAATGCCAACCATAGACCTTCCATTGAAGTTGAATCTGGGAAAGTGAAAGAAAAATACGATAGAGGAAAAACCCATTATGGCCTGTAGGAATAGGGGCCTCATGAGAATAACAACTAGTAGGCTACTAATAAGGAGATAGTAACCCTTACCCAGGATGCTGGATGCTGAAAGCATACCACGGCGAGACTGAAAAAACGACGCCACTCCTAGGTGACTTGCAGTGCAGTCCTGTCGATCAAATAAAAGATAAGTTATAATAGTTGAGAATATTGCAAAACACATAACTCAAAAAATTTCATAATCATTTAACCCAACATTCGACAAAAAGGCTATCTAGGCCCTTATTCTGATTTTGAAGGACAAAGCACCACCAAGGGGCTGAACGAGTCACAAGGTCTACCAATTGGTTTGGCACCATGGCGGGGTATGACTCTATGGTGAATTCTCAGCAGATGATGGTGACGACATTATAGGTAGGCTGGAAGGGTAGAGTTCTAGACCCCTCGGCTCCCTACCTGTGACATACCAAATGAGGGAATCACCACCAGCAAGAAGGGTTAGGGTTAGTTCGAGTAATATATGTCATTGATGAGAGGCCAGTGATTTGAATCATTAAGGTCGCATGGCCTCAACAACGGTGAAGGGCATGTGTTGTCAAGCCTATTTACGTGAATGAGGACGCATCGAGTAAGTAGGTAGGTAGTGGAGGGTTCGGTGGACAATTGTGTCATTGTTATAGAAGTGAGTATAGGCATGGGAGTATTAACAACAATGTCTTAACATCATACAATAGGTCATGTGAACCGAAAACCATAGTAACTATGCGCCCATTAGCTATGGTATTACCATACAAACAAACTTAAATCATGAAGGGGCCTAATAAATATTACAAATCAATTCGGTGAACAAACCATTAAGAAATAATATGGTGACCCCCTAGGGTGGGTAGGCGCCATGCCCAAGAGTATGGTTACAAATATACTTTAACAATAGGTGGAGATTCGCCATTAAAACCATCCACTAAATTAATAAACTCAAAGTTTATTCATACTAAGATTAATCAAAGTATTAAATATTAAACAAATGCGATAGAGAGGTACATCAAGCTAGGATTAAGACTAAAATAGAGCATGTATAAAGTAGTACATATGGGATCATATAGGTGATGCATCCTAAATAGTATATGACATGTCTGATATAACATGAGAAAAAAAAAATTATGAATATGAAAGGATGAAAAGTTATTTTAGGTTGGTATATGACAAATGGTATCAGAGCTATGGTTACTGATTTGGGCTTGAGAAAAGGAACCACCACTAGTTACTGAATGCGCAGGACTAGTAATAAATGAAAAATTATGATATTAGTTGGTCTATTTTGTAGGAAGCTGAGTTGAAGAAGAGTACTGTGAAATAATGGAGAACTCTCCTCCAACTATTACTCACGAGGAATATTTTTACGTGGAGCTGGGGGAAGGTATAACTACATTACCTTCCCAACTTGTAGATATGGTAAGGAACTCGAAACAAGAAATACTGCAGCTTCAGAATACCAACAAGCGGCTTCTGAAAGTGAGTGAGGAGAAAGAAAATATTATTAGAGACTGGACCAAGAAATCCAACCACAGAAGTGTAGAGCCATAAGGATTAAAGAGAAAAAGGAATGGGATGGAATTTGAAAAATATGAAAGTTGACAAGACTCGGATTGTTGCTCCCCAAAAGCACCTACAAGAAAGAAGAAGATGGAGTTACAAGGGGAGTTTAGGAAGATCAAACCCCCTACTTTTGATATGGAAAGAAAGGAGGATGCGAAGGCATGGTTGATGAACATGATTAAGTATTTCCAGCTATACAAGTATGAGAGTAATTTAAAGGCATGCCTGGATGTTTACCAGTTGTAGGGAAAATCTACTCTATGGTGGGAGGAGGTGAAAAATGTGTAACTATTAGAAGAAAAGATAGTTTCTTGGGTAGAGTTCCAGAAATAGTTCAAGTCACGTTATCTTAGTGAACACTACTACGATTACCGGGCCAAATAATTCCATGAATTAAGGTTGGGACAATTGTCTATGGACAAATTTGTGGCTAAGTTTACGAACCTGCTGCAATATGTGCCATACCTTAAGGAGGACAAGGCCAAAATAAAATTTTTCTTAAACTGTTTACCAGCTTCACACAAGGAGATAATTTTGTTTGATAATTCGAAGACTATGGATGAAGTGGTGAGGAAGGCTAGATTATGTTACTAGCAATTCAGGATTAAAAGTGAAAGTAGTAAATTGTGGAAAAGTGAAGAAAGCGCTAGGGTGGGAGGGGGCATGAAAAGACAAAAAACTTACTACCACAAGAATTTCGGTACGAATCATCAAAGGAAGAAATTTACCAAAGGAAATGCACCCCCACCTACACAGTTGAATAAGGGTCTGAAAACCACAGAATTGAATAGCAAGGAAAACAAAAACACAAAATAAAGGGAATTGTTGAAATGTTGGGGCTAGAGAGAGCCACATTTTCTGAGGGACTACCCACATAATCCCAGGTTTGTCCATAACATTCAGGTTATTCATGAAGCAACTACCATGAATGATATTGCTCAGAATATTCCTAGAATCGGCGCAACTTTGGAGGACCGACAAGTTGAGCACTCGTCTACTATGATTGAAATTGAAGGTACTATACTAAACCAACCCATGTCTATTTTAATTGATACGGGGGCTATTTTAAGTTACATTAGCCCCCAAATTTTGGAAAAGTGTAAATTGAAAACAGTAAAACTCATAAACGCATGTTTGGTCTAGTTAGAAATTTGGACCAAAAGGAAGGTAACCAATCAAGTAAAATAATGTCTATTGAATTTAAATGGGTATCCTACAATGGCATATTTAAATATCCTTCTTTTAGGATCTTATGATCTTTTAATATGCATGGATTGACTAGAAAAGAAAGTAGATGTTATAAAATGTCTAGAAAAAATAGTTACATGTGTTAATCAAAATGGACGCACTGGGATAATTAAGGGAAATCCAAAACCAATGTTAGTCTGGAAAATTTCAGCTTTGCACCTAAAAATAAGTGCCATAAAAGGATGCCAACTGTACCTGTTCTAGGTGGAAACCAATGATCAACTATCAGAAAAAGGAAGTGTAGATACCCTACCGGTCATTAAAGAATTTCCAAATGTATTTCCGAAAGCAATTCCAGGATTACCCTCACATCAGGATATATATTTTACCATTGACTTAATACCAAGTGATGTCCCTATCCCTAGAGCTCCATATCAAATGAGTACTCTAAAAATGCTAGAATTGAAGATGTAGTTATAGGAACTATAGCATGAGGGTTATATTAGGCCTAATGTTTCACCATGGGAGTAACCTGTACTATTTGTTAAAAATAAATATGGCACATTTAGAATGTGCATTGATTATCGTCAACTAAACAAATTAACCATTAAAAACATATATCCCCTACTTTGGATTGATGATCTGTTTGACCAAGTGATGGAGGCAACTATTTTTTCAAAGATTGATTTGTGAACTGGTTATCATCAGTTACGCATAAAAGATGAGGATATTCATAAAAAAAAATTTAGAGCTCGATATGATCATTATGAATTTTTGGTGCTACCTTTCAGACTCACCAATGCACCTTCAACCTTCATGTGTCTAATGAATAGTGTGCTCCACAAGCATCTTTCCCAATTTGTAATAGTTTTCATTGATGACATTCTAGTGTACTGTAAAAATGAAGAAGAACGGAAAGAGAATCTCATATTTTTTTGCAAACATTATGGGAGCATCAACTTTATTTGAAAAGCAGTAACTGTGAGTTTTACAAACCCATAATTTAGTATTTGGGACATATTATCTCCAAAGAAGGATTGGAAATGAGCCCTGAGAAAGTTAAAGCCATTATGAATTGGCCAACACGAAAAGATGTATCAACAGTTCGCTCCTTTATGGGTATTGTTGGGTACTACTGAAGATTTGTGGAGGGATTTTCAACACTATCTTACCCCATTACCTCCCTACAGAGGAAGGGAGTAAAGTTTGAATGGAGAGAAAAATGCCAGGAGAGCTTCAACAAACTGAAGCAAATGATGACAACAAATCCTATTTTAGAGATAGCATATCCAAATAAGGAGTTTACAATGTGCATGGATGCTTGTTTAGAAGGATTGGGGGGGTGCTACTGCAAGACTAATGATGTCAAAGATTATGAGTCAAGAAAACTAAAAAAACATGAACAAAATTATGTTGTATCTAACGTGGAACTAGTTGCTGTAATACATGCCTGGAAAATGTGGAGGCATTATTTACTAGGGAAAAAAAAAAAATTGGTAACTGACCATGTCAACCTAAAGTATTTCTTTATTCAGCTTGATCTAAATGCAAGACAGACAATATGGTTATTGTTCCTTAGTGAATTTGAATTTGAAATAAAGAATATTAAGGGAAAATAAAACAAGATTGTTGATTCACTAAGTAGACATGCTCATTTCTTGGTAGTAAGTGCACGAATAAACATAAAGACAGATTTTTAAGAACACGTGCAACTAGCAGTGCAACAAGACCCTCAGTATTAAGAAATGTAGCTGAAAATGCAGTAGGAAGAAATTTTGAGGTATGCTTTAAACTTGAAAGGTTTAATTAGTTATCAGGACATGATGTATATTCCCAATGTGGCAGTACTGAAACAAATGATTCTAGATGAGAACCATAAGAGATCATACGCTGGTTACCTAGGACACCAAAAAGTGATAACAACCTTAAGGAAACATTTTCTTTGGCCAGGTATGAAGAAGGAGGTAGTATATTTTTTAACAAAATGCCTGGAGTGTCAACAAGTGAAAGTGGAGTACCAACATTTGACACGATTACTGAATTTGGTACCCATTCCAAAATGGAAGTAGGAGGTGATCTCCATGGATTTTACAATTGGGTTGCCAAGGACCAAGTATCAGTATGACTCTATTATGGTAGTGGTAGACTCATCGACTAAAGTAGCACACTTTATACCGGGACAATATACCTTTGGGACTACACAAGTTGCTAATATTTTCATGAAAGACATTTTCAAACTTCATGCCATACCAAAAATGATAGTTTCATAAAAAGATGCGAAATTTACCTCTAACTTCTAGAAGGCATTTTTTGGGGGATTGGGAACTAAGTTGAACTTTAGTACTGCATACCACCCTTAGATGGATGCACAAACTGGAAGGACTAATCATATTTTGGAGGATCTACTCAGGATGTATGTACTGGATAGGCCCTCTAAGTGGGAAGATTTTTTGCATCTAGACGAGTTTTCCTACAAAAAAAGCTATCAAACGTTTATCAAAATGAGACCCTTTGAAGCCCTGTATGGAAGAAAATGCCATTTACCACTCTGTTGAAGATAACTTGAGGATAGGTTAATTCTTGGGCCACATGTTTTGTAGGAAATGGAGCAGACAATGTGAAAAATTCAACAAAATATTGAAATAACCCAAGATAGACAAAAGAGCTACGAAGGTAAAATGAGGACACACAAAGAGTTCAAAGTTGGAAAACATGTATATATTGAGGGTTAAACCTCATAAAAGTACTCCTAGAACAATAAGTTGTGCTAAAATAGCACCATGATTATGTGGGCCATTTGAAATTTTGGAGTGAGTGGGTATAGTATCATACCAGTTGGCTCTATTGGGTCATGTTAAAGTTAATAATGTATTTCATGTGTACTTATTAAAAAAGTATGTATATGATAGATCTCATCTAATTGATTGGAATCAGTTAGAGGTGGAACCCAAAGGAGATTTCTTACTCAATCCACTTCACATCTTGGAGTGGAATGAAACCGTGCTCCAGAATCGAGCCATTATTGAGGTTAAGGTGCAGTGGTTGCACTTTATGCCTAAGGAGGAAACCTATGAACGAAAAGATATTATGAAGGAAGCGTACCCAGTGTTGTTCCACTGGAAGGCAAGAGTTGATAAACATCGAGGATGGTGTTATTTTTCAAGAGGGGGAAGATGTAAGACCCCTGTTATTGTAGAAATAATTTATTTTTTTAAATGCATTTATTATTATTATGTTTGAAAAATGAGCTATGATGAGTTGAACATCAAATACAATGATGTAATGAAATAAATGAATTTTTTGGAATAAAGCTAGAAATTGTGGAGATACAAACACTCGAGTAAAATATGCTTGGCCAAATCTGAACTAAATCAGATTTGAATTAAAATTCCTAATATATATATATATATATATTAGGAATTTTAATTCAAATCTGAATATATATATATATATATATATATATATATATATATATACTCTCGAGGGGAGATAAATACTGAGAAAAGCGTTGCAGGGGAGAAAAGAAGGGGTTTTAGGAAAAACTAAAGAAAATCCTAGGCTAAAGGGGTAACAGATCTCCAAAAGGTAGGACATTGCCAAGGAAAAATATGTGGGAAGAATAATGTTAAAAATACATTATTTGGAATCAGTAAAGGTTGCTAAGTTCTAGAAAAGTCATCTTAGCTCGGGGGGGATTAGAGGTTGGTCGATGGTTGCTTGGATCAGTGTGGTCTCAGACATAATTTCCATATCAGGTTACTGGTTAGAAATTTAATTATTTTGCTATCTCACTATTCTGTTATTACGCAGATTGTAGATTTAAAAATATTGTATTGGTGACGTAATGGAATGTAGAAATTTAATTATTTTGTTATCTGGTTATTATGTCATTAATGAGATTATTGATTTAAGAATAATATATTGGTTATGTACTAGAATGTAGAAATTTAATTATTTTGTTATCTGGTTATTCTGTTATTAAGCAGATTATTGATTTAAGAATATTATATTGGTTATGTACTAGAATGTAGAAATTTACTTATTTTGTTATCTACTTATTCTATTATTATGAAGATTATAGATTAAGTATATTGTATTAGTTTTGTAATGGAATGTAGGGTTAATTACTGAAGTGCAAATGATATCTGTGAGTACCATATGATTCATGTAACACAACTTTGGAACTTTACTGTGATGTTGGAGTAGTTTTGCGGGACAAAATTTGTATGGAATCCGGTTTTGTTATTGGACAAACAATGAAGTTGGAAAATTGTAGAGTTTTCTATATACATAATTGCAATAGACATCGAGTAGAGAATTGTAGGGATGATAATTCCATGCGTATCTGCATGATCAGAGTTGAGGAGAGAGAGAGATAAAGTAGTAAGGAGAAACATCCTTTACTATGTTGGCAATTGAGGAGACATCCCTCGAATGAAAGAAGATAGTAGAAATTATACAGGTAGAATTTTCAAATGACCCAGTGATGATTCACTGATATCTTCCTGGATAGTATTCTGCTTAGGGGATCCTATCAGTTTCTCAATTGGTAGATTAGATGGAAGTTAAATGGGTTATAGACCACAAATAATTTTTAAACTACTAAGGTAAAACCCCTAAGAGGACGTGGAGGAAATACCACAGAGCTCTAGTATCAGGAGAAAGGGAATTAAAAATGAAATCATGAACAAAAAATTAGTAGTGATTTGGGCAAGCTATAGGCATATGATTTTTTCTAGTCAGATATTCTGTAACTCAGTACATCTCTATATCTACAGCTACAGGGGAATAGTTATGTTAAGAGGAAATAAACATAGCATTAGGTAGGGCAGTGACTTTGTTTCATATAGTGAGTCAAATTGGGTGATGAACGAGTCTGAGTCAATGCCCAAAGAAGAGTTGTGTCACACACCAATTAAACAAAAGTTGGGGAGAAAATAAGAAAAGAAAAAACCATAAATTGTTGAAATATTCTATGACTCATCCTTGGCAGAACCAAATAATCAAAAGAAAGCAAAACAAAAAATACACCGAGTTGTTGAATTATATAGTGGCATATATTCTCTGCAAAATTTCTAAAAATGCCAGAATTGATAAAATGTATAGTTGAAATCTTCATTACTAAAACTTCTCAACCATTTATGTACTTGTATTTGATACACTCCAAAAAGCCAGTCAAATTATTTCTCAAATTGGTTACCGAGAAAATTCTTTAATAATCAGTCAAATAATTTCTTAACCACATGCATATGTTATAATTGAAATAACTAGTTAGGGAAATAGGAAATAAAATGGAGAATAGCGAAGGAAAATACCGTCGGTACTTTGTACTATCACTACTCTACGGTAACCAGAATAGAAACAGGATATAATGAAACAAAAGAACAAATCGAAGTACCCTAAAGAAAAATTCCAAGCCATGTAAAAATAATTATGCTTTCTGATTAAATTTCTTAGAGAACAAGAGGTAAAACATTGTCATGACCAGACATGCGGAGAATTACAAAACAGAAACCATGAATACGATTCTACCAAGATGTCCAAGTACAAAAGGGCCATTGCAGAGATAATTAAAATTCCATTCTCATTGTAGCAGGCATATTCCAACCTTAATATAGTCTAGAGATTAAATCCCTTGAATAAGGGTATAAGACCTGTTCACAAGGAAAATATGGTAGACTGGAAAAAACACTAGAGGTGTGCCTAATGCCATAACTTAAGAACAATATGAAACCCAAAAATAAAATTAATAATCTGAAACCCATTTTCAGTTGGTGGTAAGGTGACCACAGAGGAAGCTTCATGCAAAAGAACCAACCTAGAAGGGTTAAATTCCGTGTCAATATTTTTCAATGCATAAGAAGCATTACACTGCACTTGGGAAGAGAAGGGTAGTGTATTTGTGTCAAACTAATCCAAGGGACCCCTGGGGGGGTCTATAGTGATTAATATTTTGACCAGACAAATGGTAATGATGGATAAACCCCAATATCAAAAAGAAAACCATATCACTTGAAGGATGAATGCCAGCTATAGACCTTTTGTTCAAGTTGAATCTAGGAAAGTGAAAGAAAAATACGACAGAGGAAAAACCTGTTATGTCTAGCAAGAATAGGGGTCTCATGAGTAGAACAACTACTAGGATACTAAATGAGATGGTAACCCTTACCGAGGATGTTGGATTCTGAGAGAATTCCACAGTGGGACGTCAAAACCCACGCCACTCCTGGGTGACTTGTAGTGTAGTCCCATCCATAAAACAAAAGGTAAGTTAGAATAGTTGAGAATATTGCAAAATGTATAACGTAGAAAAATTCATAACCATTTAACATAGCATTTGACAAATAGGCTATCTAGTGCAGGATAAATGTCTGATAACACCCTGCTGCTCTAAATGTCACCTTTGTTATGATTTTAAAGGAAAAAGCACCACTAAGGGGCCAAACAAATCACAGCGTCTACCAACAGGTTTGACAGCATCATTGGGTATGATTCTATGGTGAATTTTTGGCAGATGATGAAGACAAAATTATAGGTAGGATGGAAGAGAATAGTAAATGCAGGCGCAAGGTAGAGTTCTAAAACCCTCGGCTCCCCAGCTGCGGCATACCAAATGAGGGAATCACCACCAGTGAGAATGGTTAGGGTTAGGTAAAATAATGTATGCCATTGATGAGGGTCCAGTGATCTAAGCCGTTGAGGTCGCATCACCTCGATAAGGATGAAGGCTATATGTTATCAGGCCTATTCACGTGAAGGAGGATGTGTGGAGTAACCAGGTAGGTAGTGGAGGGTAACGTGGACAATATGTCAACATGCCAGAAGTGAGTATAGGCATGGGAGTGTTAACAACAATGTCTTAACACCATACAATAGGTCATGTGAACCAAAAGCCATAGTAACTATGTGGCAATTAGCTATGGGATTACAATACAAGTGATTGTAAATTATGAAGGGGCCTAATAAATGTTACAAATCAATTGGGTGATCAAACCATTAAAAAATAATACGGTGACCCTCTAGGGTGGATAGGCGGCATGCCCAAGAGTACTTTTACAAATATACTTTAACAATAGGTGGACAATCACCATTAAAAACATCCACTAAATTAATAAACTCAAACTTTATTCATACCAAGATTAATCTAAGTACTGAATATTAAACAAATGTGAGAGAGAGGTAGATCAAGATAGGATTAAGACTAAGATAGAACATGTATAAATTAGTACATATGGGATCATATAGGTGACGCATCCTAAATAGTATATTACACGTCTTATATAACATGAGAAAACAAAATTATTTTGTGAATATGAAAGGATGAAAAGTTATTTTAGGTTGGTATCTAACATTCTCTGGGTCATGATATTTTATATTTAACGCTATGGTTGAAAATTGTTGGAATTTTAAGGCTTTTCAAAGAAACGATATTTTATATTTAATGTCATGCTTGAAAACCATTGGAATTTTAAGGTTTTTCAGAGGCATGATATTTTATCCTTAATTCCATTGCTAAAAAATGTTGAAAATTTACCTGAAAAAAAGGACGTTATTACAACATTAACATTTTTTGTTTTCAGGGTGTCTTTTGCACAAAAATACGGGTTTTTGCTGACTTTTACTGTCATTTTTAAAAAATGTTGAAAATTTACCCAAAAAAAAATGTTATTCTATCATCAACATTTTTTGTTTTGGGTTGTTTTTCATGTTTTGTGGCTATAGTTCTCGTTTTGAGTTTACATTTCCTATTTTAAAGTTTACATTGTTGTAAATTTAGCATAGTGATATGCCAATGTAAAAGGATATTTTCTACATTAACCTTTAACATATTCAATACCTACCTGAGAAATGAAAACCATTGAAGAGAAGTTGGAGAAACCCTTATTACAGATGAATCATAGCTAACCCTTCTACACCATTAAATACTTAGAAAAATTATGGGTTTAACTTAGTTAAGATTTAATAAAGAATATTTCAGAATAAAACTTGGAAAAGGTCAGATTAAATATAGGTGAAATGTAAATGCCTGTAAAATATTATACTTGGGTAGTAAAGAACACATATATATAATTTTAAGTTTCCATGAAAATATGTAAATAAATATTTCATACTTTGATAAGCATGACCAAGTAACTTGCTTGAGAGATCTAAGCTAAAGAGTTGAATAGGGATAGAGAAATATCTAAGAATGAAAATAAACCCCATTTGCATGGAAGAAAGGTTACAACTGAGCAAGCCTCGTACATTTAAAAAATAAGAGATTAAAATGCTAGGAGTAGCTAAAAAGGTACATTATTTGCTAGCAGTTACATCATTTTACTTACAGAACTCAAGAAGTAGAAAGCCCAGCAAAATATAAAGTCTAGTTATTAATTTATATAAAGAAAAAGAAAGTTGCTTAAACAACATCTATAAAAGAAATAGAACATGTCTAATTATGAGCAATATGACTCAGTATAAAATGTTGTATCATACAAGAGTGGAACTGAGCATTGACAAACTGACTCTAAAATACTAAAATGTGTTCTAAGATAAAGACGATTCCAAAATGAGGCTAAGCCCATAGTAGGCCAATGAAAGCTTCAAGACATGGATACCCTACTAAGAGAAAGGAAAAAGTTCAATAGACTTTTTGGTACTCAGTTTGTATTAAAGATGCATATAGAAATGGGTACATTTTACATTAATTGTGAGTTAGAAGTAAGTCTAATTTGGAATAAAAATAATAAGGAAACCTTCGTTAGCAGGTTGTACCCATTTTCTTTAAAACCCTGAAAGTTAATAAGGAATTTAACTCTTATTTAATTACTCAATGAGAATATTCTTAACTACCAAGACTTCCAGTATTTTTTGGAAGATATTTTCATAAGTATCATGGTAAGGAGAATGATGTGAATAACTAACCCTACTTCATAACTAAAAACAGATTATGAATTCAAAATTAGAAATAATGGTGTTATTACGTATGGCCCAGGGAAACTTGAGGCTAGATTGTTTCATAGCCAGCAATAAGAAAACCCACATGAGAAAACTATAACTTGTAGAAGTTGATGAATGGCCAGGTAGTGTTGTAGCCTCTACAACACCCCCAAACTTTTTTCCTTGTACAATAAAAAATTTGGGCCCCCCTTGATTTTAAAAGTTTGGATGGATGTTTCGTTACATTCTTAAGAATACTCTTTGGAATGTGCTAATCATCATCGAATCTTATTCATGAATGAATCATGGTCACAAAGGGTTCTTCTATCTATGGTATTGTGCACTATATTCCAATGCAAGTGCTATAATTCAATGAAAACATGCAGTACACATTCAGCTAATACTTATTCACATCTCTATATGCTTAGGGTTCAGGCAAGGTTACAATTGGACCAAAAATCTTTCCATTATTAGGAACTATCCTTAAAGGAAATTTAAAACTACTAAATTAGTAGGCTCTCTAGATGAAACTTGAACAATGGCTATGTTATGGCCAACATGGTGGCTATGCTCCCTATGCTAGTTATGGAAACTATGTGAATCCTCAACAACTAGAAAACACAATACAAAAATAAGATTATGGAGGTTACAATATGCAAAATATTCCATAGGCCTTTGCACAATAGAATCATGGACATCCTGCACAAGTACCTTACACAACACCTATGCAACAAGCAATGACACCCATATATTATCCTATCTATTATTGAGAAAGAAAATTTTGATGACCTTGATGACTTTGATTATGAACCATGCCTTATTGAAACATGCTTGGATGAAAGTGACATGGTGGGAATGGTTAACAAATAATATTTGGATATGGGTAGACAAAGGCAGAGTTAGGGACCATCTTCTGGTAGTCAAATGTTCAAAGTTGTTGATTCTGTTTAAGCTTTAGCAATAGAATATTATGGTAAGCACTCCCCAACAAATGGTGATCCAACATATGATAGAAAGATAAAGTAGTTTCCAAATAAATTTGTTATTGCAATGAAATATAATGATCTAGCCTTACCAAAAAAAAAATGAATACATCCTTCCTACAGTGCAAAATTTAGATATTCCATCTTAATTGAGGTACTCACTATGTTAGGGAATATATAAAAGGGTTATTATGATACCATGTTGTCAGTTTAGTTTCTTCCAAACATGTTAGAGAAAGGTTGCGAGCCTAGCCTATTTACCTATAATACATTAATAGATCAACTTCACAAGCTTCGAAAAATAGAGGTGGCTCAACTGATCTTCCATGAGATTCTGAAGTAGGGTCTAAGTCCTCATGTCGCTGCATACAATACATTGATAGGAGGATTATGTAATGCTTGTAAATTTAGGGAGGCAATAAAATTATTTCAATAAATGAATTATAATGATCATGCCTCTAATAGTGTTACATATAACATCGTCATAGATGGAAATGTAAGAACATAATTCCTGAAAAGGTTGAGAAGCTATAACATAAGATCTTAAACAAGGTTTTGCATTGACCATGTAATATATTCAATAGCAAGCAAAGGTCATTATAACCAAAAGAATAGTTGCAAGAGCTAGAAAGGTTACTCTGAGAAATGCTAGAAGACCTTTTATATTGCTCCCATTGATATAATGTGCTCCAAGAAATATCTGCAGTGGTTCATAATTCCATTGCAATCACATTTACTATTTTATATACATTTACATGGACTATAATTTCCTAGACCCTAGTGAGTTGTTTCATCAATTTTTTTGGAAGGAAGGTAACATTATGAATTGTTGATCAATATTCGTGAGTAATTCAAAGAGGTGACATTTCTTTTCACATAATGTGGAAATTTATTAAAAAATTATGCAATGAAGCCAAGTATAAAATTGGATATGAAAGCACTTTCATATTAGTTATTGATTTCTTTTGAACTATATAAAGTGAAGGTATTTTTTAACATTCTTTGTGGTGTTGCAAGGAACATGTCCTCATAACACTTCACTACATGGAAGAGACTATCATAACCCAATATCACAAAGAATTGGGTATGCAGGTGAAAAAATGAAAGCAATTGAGTAAAGTTGTGATGATGTTGCAAGGATTTGATTAAAGTTGTGATGATGTCACAAAGATTCATTTAATCGTGTGCTACAGTGTTAACTAATGGAATTCCTTGCACTAGTGCTAATTGATATTTATCCTTGCATAATAACGCACAAGGGGAACACATGATATAACTAAAACATTTTAATTTCTTCTGACCATTCAATTCCCAGCCTGAAACAAGCGACATTAAATAATGAGATCAAAGGGTTAATTCCTAATGAATAAAGTGACAATAGGAAAATTTATATAGGGTCCAATTATCTTAAACTTTGTTCTAATTCACTTGATCACAACACTTTATAATAATTCTCGAAGATGAAAATTTGACAAGTGAATATATTTTTGGCTTTGGCATCGAGTAATTCTTCGAGATAGCCATGCCTGCTAAAATATCACATGGAAGGTTATAACAAATAAGGCACTTGTCACAAGGGATTTAGATTTCTCGGAAACAATGAGGATTTCCTACAATAAATTAGAAAGAGGCAGGGCTAATAACGCTTTTATCACAAATAAACAAGGCTATTAGAACAGATCACAAAGAATGAAGTCTGTTATTGACACATCATGAAGAGAGAGTCTACTTAGTGCTACATCACAAGGAATGAGTCCTCATAGCACTACAACACATGAAAGAGATATGTAACCATAACACTTCCAATTCTCATGGCCCTTTAATTTTAGGCACAAAGGATCGAAAAAAAATTCAAATCACATATGTTCAAGTGGTCGGCGATGATTTTCACCCTCACCCCCTATTTCTTGTAAAAAATTAGCAAATGTTGTCTAACTCAACTTCTACCTAGGCAAGTAAATCTTGCTATCACCAAAAAGTGACCACCCAACCATTTCTAACTAGGAGGATCGAAATAGACCATGTAGGATTAATTTTACCATAGTAAAATCACTTTCACTATGGGGAATAATTTAGTAAACCATCTTTATTAAATTATTTCTGATTAAAATTAAGAAAACCCCATGAGAATAATTGAATAAATCATTATTTATTTAATTTCCTCTAGGAATAATTATTAAATCATTATTTGATAATTATTCCTTGTCACATTTGACTAAATCACCTTGGAATAATTAAATAAGTCACTATTTATTTATTATTTGTTAATTATATTATTGCAATAATTGTTAAATCACTATTTAATAATTATTTCAATTTCACACCATTCTTAATCCTTGCGAAATGATTAATTAATCATTTTATTTGTTAATTATTTATAAATAAGGATATTTGACAATTTTGAATATCTTTTCCCTCTCCAAAAAATATAATAAAGTATTCCTAATGGTTAGATCTTAATGTGGTCAGTATTATTTTATTATTCTCCATTTTCGAGATGAACCCAATACTTTGTTATAAATAAGAGGGTTTTCCATTCATTCTTCACCATGATCATTATCATTGTCACCACTGTCGTCTTCTTGCATTTGATCTCCCACTTGAGTTCTACACACAATTATGGTTTTTTCATATATTGAGAGAGAGAACCAATCACTAAAATGTCAAGGACATCAAAGGACCCATCCCAGAGAGGGGGATTTGTAGATCCTTCTACAAATATCCTTCACCAGGTGTTATCAATAAGGATTATTACTCATTTAAAAGTCTTTCCATATTCGGTTATTACATTGGATTTCTATTGTTATTTGCTATTTTGGATCACATATATATTTTTATCGCAGGTTTTTCTCTTTTTATTATTTCAGATATGAAGCGTTAGCATCCAAAAATTGTTGTTAGGGTCACTTGTCACTAGTGAATTAAGTGAAGTGTTTTTCGTACACCTTCCAAGAAATTTCACGCTAACAAATGGCAAGGCCATTGGATTTTTAGCTACATTGTTGTCAACAATTGGCAACTCCACTAGGTTTTTAGCTACATTTGTCGTCAACAATTGGCAACTCCACTGGGTTTTTAGCTACATTTGTCGTCAAAAATTGGCGTTTCCATTGGTGTAGTAATTTAGTTCCTAGGTGACTAAAGTTTCAGTAAATTTTAGGGTTTTCTACAACTATTTATAGCCTCTCAATTTATATTTATAGTTTTCTTTTCTTTTTTTGTCAAAATCTTGGATTTTGGTGGTTTTCTGGTTCTTTCCATAGGTCGCAGGTACCAGCCGAGCAAGAGATGAAAAAATCTATGCGAGATATTCTGACCAAGAGTTCTAGGAGAAAGATGAACTTTTCAGCCCCATATATTCATTCTAGAGCACACCTTTCGGCCATATATCTGCATCTTCCACTATTTCCATGTCAACACCCGCGTTCTGGTTTTTTCCGAGAAATTTTCAAATTTTTTTCAAGATTGCCAAGAGTGTTGTGAGTGGACTGGGAAGGGTTTCTTATCTTTATTTCAGTCTCCCCTAGGCCTATATTCTCTTAAATTTTCTCTTTGAGGATGGAAAAATCCCCCTAGGATTTGGAGTACACCTCCACCTTTTTAGGAAGAGATTGGTTAGGTGAGGAGTCTATAGTTTCAACATTTTTAGCCACTTGTTTTCAGGGTTTGGCACATTTTTTTTACAACACTTTTGGATAGGTTTATTTCAAATTTTCTCCCTTTGGAGTTTGGGTTTTTCCTTTCCCCTTAGTGTCACCTTGAATATCCTAGGTTTTGGAGCTTCATGCCTATCCTTTACCGCATTTGTGAACTCTGATTTTTCTTATGTGTTTTTACCATTTACAACAGACTAGTCCCTCTAGATATCATTCCCTTTAACATTAGATATTTTAGGCCTTTTATGTGGCTTTTAGTAGCTTTTTTTCCTTCTCTTGCTTAGCTGCTTTATAGCTTTTTTTGGGTCGGGTTTTGTGTGCTTGATTTGCTGTTTATTTTTCTGTCCTTTTCAGCATTAGTTATAGTATTTCAACACTTTATTTTCAGCAACACATGGCATCATAAAACATGCTCAATTAACTCATCCACTTAACACATTATTTTCACACACTCACACCCTAAGCGAATGTGAGCTTGGCTAACACCGCCAAGCCAAGACTTGAAACAGTACACCTTAATAATCCAACACACGAAGATTAAGCCCACTTGGGCAACAAGGATAAACAATATGTGTAGTTTAGGTGCAGGATCAGTGGGATAAGCTTCTAATAACACCCATTGATCACTTACATTGAGACAATTAAGTTGACATATTAAGGAGCTTAAAATCCTTGACCATCCCACGGTCCAAATCCAGAGTGCGTCAAAAACTCGATTTAGAGGGGGTAAGGCTAGGTTATCGTGCGATCGGTTCTCCTCAGGTTTACCTAACTCATGGCAAGGAATACCATGTGGTGTATGATCACCAAGAAGATCAATACTTGAACACCCCTGTGGGATGAAGGTAACTATAGTGACAAATCATAGGGAAAACACCCTATAGGACGGGCTGTGGGAAGCAATTGGTTCTCTACCCTACCTTTCTCTAGAAAAGTCTACTTGAGGGAATGAGATTCTATCAAGTAATAAGTTATTTGGATGGTGATCTGAAACAATAGATTTAAGATTGTTTGATGATTTAGACCACCTATAGGCTATAGGTCTTTTTATTTGAGAGTACGTGCTTGCTTGTATTAAAGTAGCATCACTAATATAGTTAGTTTACATTTGGGACCACTGCACTAGGTGTTTTCTTGTTGTTTGTTGCTCTTTTTCTCCTATCATCATCCTTTCATCCTTAGAGTCATCATTTCCTTGATATCATTGAGCCCCCTATGCATTTGTCATGGATTATTTGTGGCCTTCACCCTCAATTTCCATTAGGACATATTACTCCTTCCTATCGAGTTAGATTTCATCCTCCCAGTCCTCTGTTGAGTCCTCATTTTGACTCTGGTTCTACCGATTCTTCCTATTCTTCCTTTGATTCCATGTATTCTCAACCCTGTAATGTCACAATATCAGGCACTAATGTGGGTGTGGGAAACCAAGGTGGTAACCTAGTTACTAACCTGGGAAACCCCACAAGTGGAACCTCCACCAGCATGGTCACTCCTACTCCATTGCATCCATTTATGGCTAGTTTCATCCACCCTGATTTCAGACAGCTCATCAATGATCCTCTTCACCATGACCTGAGCTGGCCTAGTATGCCTACCAAGCTTTATTCTGACATCCCCAAGTTTGAAGGTAATCCTAGAGAAGATCCCACAAATTATATTTTCTCATTCCATATGTGGCGTCCATCCAATTCTATCATTGAAGACTCCATCTATCTTCGCCTTTTCCAACACACTCTTATTGCAGTTGCAGTTAAGTGGTATGTTGATTAACCCATAGCCACTCATTCCACTTTCGTAACTCTTGCCAAAGATGTTCTAGCCTATTTCCCATTACCTCTTCGTTTTGACACTGGTACCGAACTATTGACTTATTTTTGTCAAACTTCTGCCACTCACCTATCTATCCATGCTCAGGAATGGCATAAAAGGAGGAGCATATGTAAAGCTCCTGAATCCGAAAACCACTTCTATTTGGACTGGTTCCTTAGATCAATTTTGGAACCCAATGCTAAATATGTCGCTTCTCACTTCCCTCAATTTGAGGAAGATGCGCTCCAAGTAGCCTTGAAATTTGACCTCATCTATGCCTAGTTAAGATATTTTTATACTGTCATTCCCGATCTGCCTCATACTGGTGCTTCTAATGCATAGGGCACATCCCATGTTGCTGATGGTATCATTAGATCCATTTCAAACAGTTAACTTCAACCATATGCTCCTCCTATGAGGAGTTATGGTCAACCCAGGGGGGGTCAATTCCTCTTACACCTATCCCACATGTTGTAGTGGCTGACACACCCTCTAAAAGTTTGGTTTACAGTCAAATTTTAGAGCCTTCCTTGGTTTTTTAATTGATGGTTACAAAAATGCGAGCTCATTCCTTGAGTTCCTTCAAATTATTTTCACCCTTTTGCTTTCTTAACCAACTGTCGTCTTTTGGCATGCTAATTGCATTGTCATGCTTGTGATCTTGTTTTGGTGATTTCAAAGGTTTGTCTTTGTGTGTGTGGGTTTTCTTAGCTATGTGAACATTCGTCACACTCACACAAAGATTTATAAGCACTGTTGCACAAGTGTCATCACAGTCATCCTAAGGTCTATCCCAAGTGTCACACTTGTTTCTTTCAGCACTAGACAGTCCCACAAAGGGTCATGCTTTGCTATCATTTCCCAGTGGTCAGTGTTGTCATGTTGTTGAAGTATGCTAATTGTGTGATCACAATGACGAGTCCTCACAAGTTCACTTTCCTCTCACACTTAGTCGTTTTCGTAAAAATATCTCGACAGAACAACCTCACTTCACTAGACCTTGACTGAGCTACACTATGTAGTCTCAACCCTCAGTGTTGGGGCTATACTCTATGGAATTTCACAGTACTTGATGCTATCCTTCATGTCTGTTTCACTGCACAATCCTAGATGTGAGCAGCCTATCTTCCTTCCTAGAACTATGTAGAAATTGCCTTAAAGCCTAAATTAAACTTCACACTTCGCAAGATTAGTTATCAAGCCTCCTTCCTACTTGTTGGAACCTCGCATTGTGTAGAGGCCTGAGCCTACACTGCTCCCAGAAACTACCCAGAAGTGTCCTCCCAGTGACCTCCCTAAGATGATACTCATTGCTCTGAAAAACTGCATAGAACTATCCTCTAGTCCCTCTGTTATCCTACCTTATCTTCCCTCTAGAAATGACACAGAGGTGTCCTTCAGGGTCCCACCTTGAAGTTGCCACTGGTGTCCTCAAATCCACAATCCTGCCTCCCAGTGTGATCTAGGTGGATATTGGTGGCCATCCGCCAATTCCACTTGGACACCTACCATTGTTTCTTTCAATATTTCAGTTTCCTTAATTGTAGCATAGTTCACTATTTTTAGCAGTTTTTCAGGTCTTAAACTTCGAGAGCCATTTTAAGGCCCTAAACGATGTTTTTTTGGAAATCCACTGCCAGAGATTTTTTTCTAAAATCATATTTTCCGTTGTAGTCCTCGGAGAGATATTTCCAACAGGTTATCATGCGCGTCAAACAGAGATAATATGACCAATTCACAACCCCGGGAAGTTGGCTATCCAGCTCACCCCAACGTGGCCCATAAATTCTTGGTGTTACATCTCCTCGGGTTAGGGTTTTGGTTGTTTAGGGTTTGCTCTTATTTTTCAATAATAAAAAGGCCCTTGAGCCTCATTGTAACACAGTTCAAAGGCACGTAGCCTCCACATTTCTTCTCAGAGATAAGCTACCATCACCCTAGCTAGTTTATTTCCATTTCTGTTTGCAAGTGTATTTCAGTATTTTATAGTAATGAAATGAAGTATCATTTCTTCTACATCTCTCTATGTATGGTTATATCTATAATTTGTTGCATGCCTATTTAAATCTGGATTAGTGGTATCAGAGCGGTATGCTCTTTCTCTGTCTTTCTTTGTATGTCTCGAACGAGGTTGGGATATAAGGAGTTAGGGCTTGAACTGGTCGAACCTTTGCAAGACCAGCCTCACAAATCCTGATGACCTCCCATGGTAGATGAAAAGAAAGATGAGGGGGCAGGAGATCCTATCAAAATCTTGCTCAAAGAGGCCCTCGAGTGGCAAAGGAACGTGATGATGGACAACTTTGCCCAAATCCTTCAGCGACTTCCCAGGTGTAACACGTCTACTTCGAGCAACTACTCTGGAAGCGCCACACCCTTTAAGGTACAAGTTAACTTTGACATTCCCATATTTGAGGGTCAGATAGATGCAGATGTCATATATAAATGGTTAAATCTACTAGAAGGGTATTTTTCTGGTCATGATTTTTCTGCTCGGGAAAAGATTACTTTCGCTCTTCTCAAAGCCGCCCCCCACGTCAAGGATTGGTGGGAAACCTACTGCGAGCAGAAGGATGAAAGTACTGTCTCACTATTTTCAGCTACACCCACTTGGAGTTCATTCCAAGCTGCCATCAAGGAGCAGTACTACCCTTTTGGAGGCTATGAGGATCAATACATAAAGTGGACCACACTGCGGTAGGGAAGGAACCAAGACATACCAGAGTTCACCAATATTTTCCATAGCCTTCACACAAATTTAGGTATCAAGGATTCAGAGCATCATTTGGTACTCATATATTGTGTCTTCTTGCACAATTACATCAGGACGAAATAGAATTCCTAAACATCTCCTTGCTCGATGCGACATACCGATATGTCGTCAAGATCGAGCAAAAGTTTAAAAAGAAGAAGCGAGACTTTGGATCTGCGAATCCAAAGCAAGGGAAAGGTGCCCCCAAACCGCAGAACAAAGGACAAAGCCAAGGTGGGGTGGCCCAAGAAAACCCACCAAATCTGCAAGCAAAGAACAATGCTGCGGAAGCCAAAAAAGGACACGAGAAAGTGGTGTGAGTTCCATAAGAGCTCCACTCACAACACATGTGAGTGTCGGGCCAAGCAATCACTAGTGGCTGAGCTAAAGGTTTCAGAATGAGATGTATGTTCCGAATTTGAGTTAGAACCCGACAAGGGGAATGACAAAGGGAAGAAGATTATCAATGTGGAGCCCAACGCCACCATTACCACCATGAAGATCCAGAATGAGGAACTCGAAGATCTAGAGGAGGATGAGCGCCTTTTCCACTCCCAAATGTGGGTAAAGGGCTCCCCACTACAGTTTATTGTTGACAGTAGGAGCCAAAAGAACCTCATTTTGACAGAGGTCATGAAGCAGTTGGGCTTACCGACCATATCACATCCACAACCATACACCATTCGGTGGCTTCACCAAGGACGGGATCTTGGCGTGAGCCAGCAGTGTCTCCTTCCATACAATATCAAGCCCTTCACGGATGAGGTTTTGTGTGATGTTGCTCCCCTTGATGTTTGTGATGTATTATTAAGCCAACCATACTTGTGGAAGTGAAATGTTGTGTATGAGTCAAGGCCTCGTGTTATTCTTGTTACCTTGGGAAATAAGTTGTACAGGATACCGGAGGTAGCACCACCTACCACCATCTCTTTGGTTACTGCAAAACAATGTAGTAAGCTCATTTCCAAAACTGGGAAATTTATTTTCCTGATTATACGCCCTCAAGGAAAGAAGAAGACGATGGCCATGACCTCCAGATAGGGCCCCTCTGCATGACAACTACATGTGGACAAGGTCATGGAGGAGTACAAGGACATCTTCACCTCTCCCATAGGGGTTCCTCTACATTGTTAGGTCAAGCACTCCATCGATCTGACCCTAAGTGTGCCACTGCCCAATGGCCCAATCTATAGGTGCTCCGTTATGGAGAATGATGAAATCAAGAGGTAGATTCAAGAGTTGCTATAGAAAGGTCACATCTATCCGAGTTCATCACCATATGGGAGCCCAATCGTGTTGGTACAGAAGAACGATGGGATTTGGAGACTATGTATTGACTATCAGGTGCTGAACAAGATCACTGTCCAGAATAGGTACCTGATCCCATGGATTGATGACCTCTTGAACCAGTTCAAGGGGGGGAAATATTTCAGCAAGTTTGATTTGAAGTCAGGATATCACTAGGTACCAATCGAACCCTTCGATGTGTGGAAGACTGCCTTCAAAGCCAAGGAGGGCCTTTTCGAATGGTTGGTTATGCCTTATGGGTTGACGAATGCTCCTACAACTTTCATGAGGCTAATGGATGACATCTTGCGGCCATTCACCAACTCATTTGTAGTGGTATACTTGGATGACATCCTGATTTTCAGCCAGAGTTGGGAAGAGCACCTCCACCACATTCGACAGGTTCTCCAAACGCTGCGACAACACAAGTTATGTGCCAATTTGGAGAAATGCACTTTTGGCATGACCTAGGTTTAGTATCTGGGATACATTACTGATGAAATGGGGGTGCATGTTGATCCAGCCAAGATCCAAGTCATTCGGTATTGACCATCTCCAACCACTCTAACAGAGCTTCGTAGCTTTCTGGGTCTTGCTAACTTCTACCGCAGGTTCGTGTTGGGATTTTCTCATATCACTCGGCCCTTGAGTCAAGTCACCAAGGGAGGAGGAAAAGTAAAATTCTTTAGGTCTGAATCCAAATAGAAGGCATTCACAAAGTTGAAACATCGCCTCTACTCAGCACCAATGCTTGCATTACCAGAGTTGCAACAACCATTTGAGATTGAGACAGATGCCTCTGACTATGCTATTGGGGCAGTCCTTACTCAACACAGGCATCCAATGGCTTATCAGAGTGAGACACTTTTAGACACAGTCTGGAAGTATCCTACTTATGACAAAGAGATGTATTCCATTGTGCAAGCCTGTCGACAATGGAAGAATTACATTTTGGGGAAGGAAATAGTGATCCACATAGACCATCGACCCTTGTAGCTCATACAGACCTAAGGGAAATTGCAAAATGATCGCTGTCAAAAGTGGTCCACGTACCTACAACAGTTCCATTTGAATATCAATTATAAGAAGGGCAACACCAATAATATTGCAGATTGCCTCAGTCAACCACCGATCATAGCATTAACCACTGTGCTCAACTCTTGTGGGCACGAAACTTCATATTGGCCACTTCTCTACAAAATTGACCCATAATTTGGCCACACATACCAGACACTCTTGGAGGGTTAGCATGTTCCATATTTGACCTCCAAGATGCCCTCCTATGACACCTGGGTCACCTTTGTGTTCCTTCAAGCGAGTGTGCCAAGATGATTTGGGAATCACACTACAATCAGGCTACTGGGAATTTCGGGGTCAAGAAAATGGTGGCAGTACTGCAAAGGTATTTCTATTGGCCAAATCTTTGACATGATGTCGGGAAGTACATCAGATCCTACATTGCCTGCGCCATCACCAAACCGACCATCAAGAAGTAAGGCCTCTATACCCTGCTTCCAACCCCTAGTCGCCCTCGGGAATCCATCTCCATGAATTACATGTTGGGCCTTCCTTCTACCCATGGAAACGTCTATGTTTTTGTGGTCATCAACAGGTTCTCGAAGATGGCCATTATGGAGGCCTGCAAAAAGAATATCATAGTAGAATCCACTGCTAAACTCTTCTTTGAACGAGTGTGGGTACACTTTGGGATGCCACAGTCTATCATCTCAGATCGAGACAGTAGGTTCCTTAGTACATTTTGGTCCAGTCTCTGGTCAATGCTGGACACCAAACTCACTAAGTCCATAGCCTTCCATCCCCAAACTAATGGTCAGATAGAGGTTGTCAAAAAGATGATCATACGCATTCTACGCATGCACAACTCAAAGCATCCACGCACATGGGATGAGAGCCTCCCTTATTTTCAACACAGCTATAACCAGGTTCTCCACAGCTCGACTGGCCACAACCCTTTTCAGGTGGGCTTGGGATTCCAGCCACTATGTCCCATTGATGTGGCCATGCCATTTGCAGCTACTCAGGTAGATTTAGCTCATGTCCAGTCTGAAACAAATAAGGCAAACAACTTCATTGAGTACATCCAACATATCCGCCAGTAGGTCCATAACATTCTGAAGAAATCAAATGCCAACTACAAGCAACGACATGATCAACATTGGGTGCCACATGAGTTTCAGGTGGGCGACAAAGTCTAGTTGCATTTGCAAAAGGAACACCTTACCGAAGCCTATCTAAAACTCAAACCACTTCGATATGGTCCTTACACCATTACCAAGGTTGTGGGAGACAATGCATTTGAGCTCAGCGTTCCCCCATTCCTTGGCCTGCACCTAGTGTTCAATGTGGATTGCCTTCGGCCATACTTTCAACCATTACTAAACACATCCAACATTGCAGAACAACTCACACCAATAGAGTTAAATCCAGATTGCATGGAACAAGTTGCAACTAATCAGATCATGGACACATAGATCAAGCACACTCCCGAGTAGCAGATCCAATTGTATCTACTTGTCAAAGTAGGCCAATTCCTTCACCAGGGCAAGTGGTTCACCAGGGACCAAGTTCAGCAGAAGTTTCCTCATCTCATGCAGGAACTTAGCGCAATGGGGACCATTACTTCCTAAGGGGGGAGGAATGATCCAGGTGGATGTTGGTGGCCACCCACCAATTCCACTTGGACCCCCACCATTTTCGCTTTCATTTCTTTAGTTTCCTTAATTGTAGTATAGTTTACTATTTTTAGCTATTTTTTGGGTTGTAAACTTCCGGAGCCATTTTAAGGCCCTAAATGATGTTTTTTTTTGAAATCCACTGCCAACAACTTTTTCTCTAAAATAATATTTTGCATCGTAGACCTTGGAGAGATCTTTCCAATGGATTATCATGCACGTCAAATGGAGATAATATGACCAAGTCACAACCCCGAAAGTTGGTTGTCCAACTCATCCCAATGGGGCCCATAAACTCTTTGTGTTACATCTCCTCGGGTTAGGGTTTTGGTTGTTTAGGGTTTTCTCTTATTGTTCAATAATAAAAGGGCTCTTGAGCCTCATCATAACGTAGTTTAGAGGCATGTAGCTGCCACATCTCTTCTCAGAGATAAGCTACCATCACCCTAGCTAGTTTATTTCCATTTCTGTTTGTAAGCATATTTCAGTATTTTACAGTAATGAAATGAAGTATCATTTCTTCTACATCTCTTTATGTATGGTTATATCTGTAATTTGTTGCATTCTTGTTTAAATATAGATCACAGTGGCCTCTGTACAGTTTTCCTTGACAGTGAAGATTGTGCACCAAAGTTCCTTGTCCAAGCCTGAGCTCCGCTTTGCGCAGTCTGAGTGACTAGTCCCCACTCCTTGTCATATGGAAATACACAGTGAGCAGTTACTGGATCTCTTCCTAACCTGTCATCTACCCTAGGCTTGGAACATGGAAAAAAATGCATCATGCTAGACTAGGAGGTTTTGGATTTGTTGTCATCTCGTCATGGGTGAATTTCAGGAATAGGTACATTGATAAATCATAGCGAGATGACAAACGAGATGAAGAAGGAGTGCACATGCTAGAAGACTTACTTGTAGCTAGATTGATGAAACAAGCACATCAAACAACAAGCGAAAGGAACACATGCATCGAACCATATTATAATACCAATACCATTAAGGAACCCGCAACATCAAGCCATACAAAGGATAAGACAAAGCACACCCGAGAGTACATTCGTCACTTAGTAGCACAACAAATTGACATGGCCAGTACAAGTCAGCATTGTCATGTCAAGTTGTGTCATGAGTTGTCGATGCGACATCACCACTATGGGCCATATCTATTGTAAGTGAATGCAATGTAAAGTGAATGTTCAATGGACACACGCAAGAAGTTGAAGAGTAATGCTAGTTGAAAATTCATAGTAATTTGAATGGTCATGAGGGTATTCCAAGAGTCAAAAGGGTCAAGAATCACCCATGGATATATATATATATATATATATATATATATATCCCTCCCTTTGTAGGAGTAAGGACTTTTCACCTTGGCTCCTCCCACATTGCCTTGAGAATTTTTAGTCTATTCTTTGAGGAACAAGGAGTGGCTCTAATGTCCCACTACTAGGACTAGTGATGTATGGTGTACAAATTTGTCTTGGGACTTTTCCTTAATTAAGAAGCCTGTTAAATCCATCACATTTTCATGGATGTTTTGTAGATGTTTGTAAGACTACTCTTTAAACATTTGTAATGCATGTTTGTTTAAATTGTACTAAGATAATTGAACTACTTTCGTTGTTTTAGTACTTACATTGTTGAAGATGTGTTTTATTTCCTATCACTATTGTCACGTCCTTGTGGACTACTCCGTAGGACAATAGACAGACCTATCTTGTTAACTATGTATAATGACTATCACGTCTGCGAGGACTACTCTATTGGATGGTGTACGTGTTTTCCCTCACACTTCGGTTTTAATGACTTCCGCATCCGTTGTGGACTACTCCACTAGATGTTGGACAAACCCTTTCTGGTTTGCATGTGTCTCCTCTTGGGTGGCATTTATACCTCTGATTTAGAGGCTCACTTTACTCTCCCCCTTTATAGTAAGAGAACATGGACACAAGTTACATTACACACTCATGAGGCATACTCACCTCAATTTTTGAAGATACAAGTGTAACAATCTCCTGTGTTGGACAACAAGAGCTAAGGAAAATCTCTAAGTAAATGGAAATTGGGCCATCATATCAGATGGGACTCCTACACCAAACAGAGTGAGGTCTAGTTGAGACTTCATACCGGGGAGATCCCCTGAATGTTGGTGGGTCCAACACCATCAACATTTTTGGTGCTAGAAGTAGGGTCGATAGCAGTTTATGGATGATTGTCCCACTCACCCCACTCATCTATCATCATGTCAAGGCAATACCACTCACTCCCTCTCCCCTATGTGAAACTATGAAGTTGTTAATTTCTCACCTCCCATATCCAAATGTGGAATCCCATATTAGCATATATAGGTTGTCTATCCCATCACCTGTCAATTCACTAAAGTTGTTGAACTGATTCCGAGAGTGTACACTCTTCCATATTCATAGAGGAAGCAAAATACTACCCCCATAAGAGTGGTAGTCTCATCTGTGAAAGAATAAATATTCGCCACTCTTGTAGAACTAGCAGAAGATGTGGAAAAAGAAGAGGAAGCTCCAATCTTTAGAAAGGAAGAATAAGATGACCTCTTACTCTTGGGCTCAAGTTCCAGCATAGGAGGTGGAGGGGAAGGAAACAGAGGAGATGGATGTGAAGACGAACCAATAGATTCAGAGGATGAACCATAAGATTCTGAAGAAGAGGAGGTGGATGAAGAAGAGGATAAAATGGAAAAGAAAAATATGGAATGGATGACTCAAGTCCCATTGGCACTCCTGGGTGTCCTACACAAGATTCCAAGACACACAAAGAATATTTTAATAAAATATGACCCTAACAAGATAATGAAGGCACACGACCACTTAGACACGTTCTACCTACATCTGCAGACACTCGAGGTACATTATGATGATGTTGCATGCAAACTGTTTCCATCTACCTTGGATGGTAGAGCAGTTGTATGGTACCAAAACCTTCCACCAAATTCCATACAAAACTAGGTGTTGTTCAAAACAATTTTCCTTGAAACGTTTTCTGAAGACAAGACCCTCACCATGTTGTTGAAGGAGTTGGTTTGTCTTAAGATGGAACAAAAAAAGGAAGTCAAATATTTCAATCAGAGGTTTAATCACATTTTGAACAAGTTCTCAGTAGACACCAAACCTCACGACTCCATCACTATCAACTACTACACGTCTACATTGCCGACCAGTATTGCAGAGTTCGTCATGTGAGTTCTGAAACCAACACTCACCGAAATTGTGAAGAGACGATTGTTGTTGAGAAAGACCCGCAAGCTATTGGATTCATTGCAAATGATGAATCCACTAAGGGCTCCAAAGACACAGGAAAGAGGTCTCATGCCTTTGTCAGTAAGGATAAGGAAAAGGAAGCAAGTGAAATTGAGAACCTTATTGGTCTCCTCAAATCCCTAACCCCCGAGGTTGTTGAGCTCAAACAACAGAAGAGCGAGAAAACCATCAGAAACAAGCCGTCCAGGTACCTGCAGAAGAAGAACATAGCTACATGTAGTATCAGCAACCAGCCGGTCAAATAAGAGATGGTACTCCTACACCAAACGGTGTGAGGTCTACTTGGGACTTCATATCAGGGAGATCCTTTGAATGTTGGTGGGTTGAGCACCATCAACATTTCTAGCACTAGAAGTAGGGTTGGCAATAGTTTATGGCTAATTTCCCCACCGATCCCACTTATCTATCATCATGTCAAGGAAGTAACACTCACTCCCTCTCCCCTACGCGCAACTCTGAAGTTGGTCAATTCTCACCTCCCATACCCAAATGTGAAATCTGATATTAGCATATACAGGTTGTCTGTCCCATCACCCATCAATTCACTAAGGTTATTGAACTGATCCTGTGAGTGTACTCTCTTCCATATTCATAGAGGAAGAAAAAGACTACCCCCACAGAAGTGGTAGTCTCATCTGTGAAAGAAGCAATCTTTGTCAGTCTTATAGAGCTGGAAGAAGATGTGGAAAAAGAAGACGAACCTATAATCTTTTGAAAGGAAGAATAAGATGACCTCTCACTCTTAGGCTCAAGTTTTTGGCATAGGAGGTGGAGGAGAAGCCAGCGGAGGAAGTGGAGGTAAAGATGAACCAACAAATTCAGAGGACAAACCATAAGATTCAGAAGAAGAGGAGGAGGACGAAGAAGAGGACAACATGATAGAGAAAAATATGGAATGGATGACTCAGGGCCATTGGCACTCCTTGTTGTCCTGCACAAGATTTCAAGACACAGGGAGATACTTTTAACAAAATATGACCCTAATAAGATAGTGGAGGAAGAAGACCACTTAGACACATTCTACCTACATTTGCAAACACTCAAGATATGTTACGATGAGGTTGCATCCAAACTGCTTCCATGTACTTTGAATGGTAGAGCAATTGTATGGTACCACAACCTTCCACCAATTTCCATCCAGAATTGGGGGTGTTCAAGATAATTTTCCTTGAGATTTTTTCTGAAGACAAGACCCTCGCCATGTTGCTAAAGGAGTTGGGTCGTCTTAAGATGGAGCAGAAAGAGAAAGTCAAATATTTCAATTAGAGGTTTAATCACATTCTAAAAAAGTTATCAGCAGACACCAAACCTCATGAATCCATCACTATTGACTACTACATGTCTGCACTACCAACCAGTATTGGGCAATTCGTCAAGCGAGTTGCAAAACCAATACTGACTGAAAATTTTGAAGAGACAATTGCTGTGGAGAAAGACCTGTGCATTATTGGAGTCATTGTAGATGATGAATCTACTAAGGGATCTAAAGACACAGGAAAGAGGTCTCATACTTTTGTGAGTAAGGCTAAGGAAAAGGAAGCAAGTGACATTGAGAACCTTACTGGTCTCCTCAAGTCCCTAACCACAAAAGTTGTTGAACTCAAACAATGGACGAGCAAGAAAACTATGAGAAACATTCCTTCTAGCTACCAGCAGAAGAAGAATATAGCTTCAATTAGTGGTAGCAGCCAGCCACTCAAATCTACACAGATATCTGATCTAGTGCTCAACCTTGACTAGCTTGCTACAGATTCATATTGTGTGTTTCATCACGAAAATCATTCGGAAATAATGTGCCCAGAATGGAACCATGGAATGAGAACCATGCTATGAAGTTCTCTAATAACATCATGGTTAATGAGTAGGCTCAGTCTGACCATGTACAAGAATAATTTGCTAAACCTGATGAAACCCTAAGTACTGGGCATGTCATGGTAAACATGTATCAATGCACTCACATTGCCGAGAATACTACCACCAAGAACGACCCTCTATGTGATGGTCCAACCCCAAGGAAGAACAACTGATATAACTTGAGAAGCTAAGGGGGCCCCCTTGTGAATGAGATACCAAGGGACAAAATAAGACCATACATACTAAGGACAGTAGCTTCACCAGTCACCTCAACACAGAAAACTCAAAGCAAGTCCAGGAAGACAACTATAGCAAAGAGTATGTCCATGAGCAACAAAGACAAGAGAAACCCATTGAACACCATGAACAAAATTCCACCCCTATACACCTCGGTGAGTCTCCCCACTATGGATTATAACATTGTAGAAGTTATGAATAAGATTCGTGCAAACATATCTATGTATGAGTTAACCAAGATCACAAGTCAGTGGTACATTCTTCTGCAAGCACTTGGGAAGACTTGTACAGGTAGTGATACCTCTTCCAACAAGGGATCAATTAATTCTCCTGACTCACTCGCATCAGTGCTCAACGCACTTTGCTTGGAGAAGATGAACTCGCTCTACCCACCATTCTTGTTATCATTTGAAATAATCAATTTCAATGTTCACAACTGTTTGGTTGATTTTGGCACGTTAGTCAATGTCCTGCCACTCTCCACTGCTAATAAGAGAAATGCTCAATGGAGTAGCACGAGTGCGTAGATCATCCAACTAGACAGAACATGTGTGCTAACCATTGGCAAAATCAGGGATGTGATCATTCGGTTTTTTTCTAATGGACAAGTTCATCAGTGCATCAACATTGTTGTTGTTGACATCCTAGAAGCATATGAGGTATTGCTGAGGAGAGACTGGTCAAGCAAATTGCAAGGATACTTTGCTACTGACTGGTGACACCTATGGCTTTCATACAAGCGCAAAAATAATCAAATCCAGGTATTTTCAAAGAGATACATGAAGCACAATGTGACTCCCTTGAATGGAGAAAATGAACCTTTGGCTTTTACAGAACTTATGTTCGACAATTGCTTTCTGGAAACATAGTTGGGGTGTTATCTTGTAGAGGCATCCCCTACCCCACCAGACACATAGTTGGGCCTCCTTCCATGCCCAACTGATGAGAATGAAACTTGTACAACAATTTGTAATAGTAGTAGTAGTAGTGATAGTATACTAGTGTGGAAAGTGGTCCTTATATAGATGACATCTATACCATGTACTTTAATGGATCCAATATGCAGGAAGGCGCTCGAGCTGGTTGCATTTCAACCGACCTGCTACAGAGAAAACACTTAATCTCTAGCCACTTTGAGTTCGAGTGCATCAACAACACCGCCGAGTATGAAGCACTCATCTTGGGCTTACAGAAAGCCAACAGTCTCAACGTTGTTGTTCTAAAAGTGGTAGGTGACTTAGAGATCGTGGTGCATGAGGTATGTAACACTATACATTGTGTGTCACCCCATCTTAAGAGTTATCAACAAGAGGTATGGTGACTCATTTTCCAATTCCAAGCTTTCAATATTATTTCAATACCAAGAATGCATAATGTAGTTGTATATGCCTTGGAAAATGTAACTGCTAGGATGTCACCATGAAGGGATAGATTTTCTGTTGAGATTTTGTATAAACCATATATCCCAGAAAACATCACTAATTTACATGTTTTTTATGATGATCAACAGATACTACAATTCATGGCTAATGTTGATGTCTTCAAAGACACAATGATAGATGAGGACGAGCACCAAGAGTCTCTATAGGACACAACCAATGCAAGCAAAGGAAACCTCATCCCCAAGGGTGTGGTATCACTTGAGAAGATGTATGAATTGTAGAACTACTTTCATGGACCTGTGTAGAAATTCCCACTGTAGATCACCTGGTAATGCAATGTACTAAAGCAAAACACTTGATCTACTTCTACAAACAATTTAGCAGAAGCTTAATCGAACATGAGCAACATCAAGCATGAAAAGATATAACTGAGAATGAGAAGTAATCAACCATAACACAGAATATATATCACTGGGGAAAGCACCAGCCTAAAACCCCAACTCTGTATTATCATACAAGTGGAAATCTTGTTCAAGTTAGAAAAAGAATTAGCTCTCAAGCTATCCTGATCTCTCTGCATTCAAACAATATAGCTCATAGACTCAATAGACATAGAATATATCTTCCTCAAGCCCTCCAAGCCTCCTATTTCCTTGCACAGTTTTGATTGGGGTCCAATGATATCACATGTGTGAATTGGCCTCATCACACTCACTGTAACCTCAGGTCCAACTGTGCAATCCATAAGAAATAATATTCCTTCTGCATGCAAGGAATATTCACCAAGGAATATCCTAGCAACTAATAGTATAGTGTCCCTCCATCTGATCTCAACTGGGTCTCTGAATGAACTAACATGCATGAGGTTTCCATGAGTGAATACTCATTTATCTGAATTACAGTAGTTACATGCATGCAAGCATTAACTAACTGAACTCTCATTAATTTAACACTCTGTTAAATTAATCTAACTGGACTTGACTAAGTTAAACTAAGTCAGTTGATTACAAATCAATATTGCAACTCATCCTTATCTCTTTAACTGAAGGTTAAATTCCTCAATCAATGGAGAAAATATTGCATGTCCTCACGCAAACTTCAAGTTTGATTTTCCTTAACTAATTAACTCAAGATGAATTAATTAATTAACTTCCAAATTGTTGTTGATATCAAATTCGAATTTTACTTCCTATGTTTAGTGTAGGCACTGACTAAAATAAGAATCCATCCTGAACTGCTAAAAATCGAACTTCTATTTTTAGCACTTCCATTTTTCATTCCCTATTGCCCAATCCAGCACTGGTACCCAAGCTGCTATTTATAGCAGTGCTATTTTTAGCATTTCTTGTTGCCATTTTCATCACTCCCTCTCAACAAGAAAGGCTTCAACATGAACCCGATCCTGTACCTCTGGAATGTTCTGCATGCAACACATCTACCAAGTGTGGTTTCTCCAGCAACTCTCGGAACAAAAAACTCCCCATTGACCTCTCTATTGAGCTAGAAACATACTCTAATGCTGAAGTTGTACCTGTAACTGACAAGTGCTCCCTCTCTGACCTCTGAGTTGCTACAACACTCCATGCATCTCGCACCGTTGCAGCCTCCTAGCTCTACGCAGTCTTGGGACTCCTGCACTGTAGCTCTCTCTGCAGCTCCATCCGCATCTATCTCTACCCAATCAGTGAGTCCTGCTACTCCTCATCGAGGTTCCTGTAGCAAGGTCGAATCAAAGAGGTTGGGTACCTCAAGGATCCTACCCCTCCTCCTTGGGATGATCACTCCACATTGCCCCACCTCCTACCTGGTGGTATGGCTGCATGTGATCACTCTGCCTGTGAGAAACCTCAGGCAACAAAACCTGCCATGTGTTTCTCAACACTACAATCAACTGCCTGTTTTACCTTGTAAAGCCATTGAGAACTAACCATTGGTTTGTACGCAGGTCTAGGGACAACATCCCACACACTGTTCCGTGTGATTGAATCATACTCTTCTACCATTGCATCAACATAGACTGGTTGCTACACTACATCCTAAAAAGAAGACAGTTCAGTCGCTACACACTCCCCAACCAGGGCCATGTAGCCAATGTATCTCTCGAGATATATCCTCTGTCTGCGCTAAGAGGATGGCTGCCCTAAATTCTTTCTTACATCCTGCATCAATCTGTTAGCTTCCCGTGAGTGTTTCTGCCCATCTTTGGAAGACTCTCCAGTAGTGGCGGTCTCCACTACGAGATCCTCTACATGTGGCTAATCCACATCATCAGGAGGCTCCTCCTCCTTTGGAACTAAAATTTCCTCATCACCATGCAACTTGAGCTCCCTCTCAAGTGACACTCGCATGGCTCTCTGCTCATCGAACTTCAGATCCCTGCGCACTACGGTCCTCTAACTGGCAGGCAGAAACACACGATAGTTGTGGGGTGTATCTGTGTACCCCACAAGTATCCCCAACTCAGCTGTTGGGTCTAGCTTCTTTTGAGCATCTTTGGTCACATGACAGAAAATTGGTGATCCAAAGATACGGAAGTGACTCACATCTGGTGGCTTCCCCGAAAAAGTCTCCATAGGTGTCTTCACCCCCAAGATATGATAAGGACTTCTGTTTTGAAGATACACTGCTGTATTGCATGCCTCAGCCCACAGATGAAGTGGCAGGCCTTGGTCATGCAACATCGCTCGAGATGATCCCACAATAGATCTGTTATTCCTTTTGTCCATCCCATTCTATTGTGGGTTATGAGGTGCCGTCAGTTCCCATTTAATTCCTTCTACAGCATAGAAGTCTTTAAACTACTGGGAAATGTACTATCCACCATTGTTGCTACACAAGGGTTTTACTTTCTTCCCAGATTCTTTCTTTGTCAAGGCTTTAAACTCACAAAACCTCAAGAAGGTTTGATCCTTATTTTTCATAAAGTAGATCCAACATCTACGAGAAAAATCATCAATGAAAATAACATAGTAGCTTTGTTTAGCGTTGGAGGCTGTAGGGAATGGTCCACATACATCTAAATGAAATCGCTTTAGGATTGATCTAGCTCTACTATTCTGATCCTGAAAGGAATCTTTCACATACTTACCCAGGGTGCATCCTTTACATGTGTCTATTTTCTCCAGTTTGCCCTTGGGGACGTTGATAGAAATTTGCTACATGATCTTCAAGGCCCTGTGATGCAAGTGGGCCAGTCTCCTATGCCATAGCTCACCAACATCTTGGATTTGCACCACCTCAGCTTTGGAACTCAGTGCAGCACAATCATCTACCTCCAGCTTGTAGAGATTCTTTACTCAAATCCCTATTCGCTTGGTTTGTGCGGTGCCGATATGCCTCAAGAACACTTTTCCTTTAATAAAGACTACATCATAGCCTTTATCTTCTATCATAGCAACAAACACAAGATTATTTTTCAAACCTGGTGCATATTTAACAGTAGATAGGGTGAGAGGAGCACCATGCTCCCTCTGAAACACAACTGTACCTTCACCAGAGACATAATACTTTCCATCATCGCCCATCTCGATCCACATTTGGAGATACTTCTCCTCAAATGTACTGAAAATATTCTTGTCACCCGAAATGTGGAAAGAAGCTCCATTGTCCAGGTACCAAACACATCCCACCATGGATGAAACCATGCATGCGATAAGCAAGAAATCCAACTCAAATTGTGAAGCTAGTGCATCACAATCAGATCCCTTTGAGGAACCCTTCTTGGATTTCATCTATGGAAAATTCATAACATAATGGTCCACTTCATGACAATGAAAGCATCACACCTTCGACTTGTCAACCTTCTTCCCACCATGAGAAGATTTGGATTAGGACACCTTCCCTTTCCCTTTCTTATCTTTACTCACTAAAACTAGATTTTCTTCATCATCTTGTTTTGATAACGATTCATCACTGGTGCTCCACCTTATCTCCTCCTGAATTAGGTCTGACCAAAGTCATTCCCAATCTGGCAGTTTCCACCTCCCATTAACCAAGTCCTGGTAGCTATGCTAGCTCTTAGGAAGACTGAGGATTGCTAGACTCACCATGTCGTCATCAGCAGTCACGACCCCTACACTTGCAAACTCATCCCATGCAGGTGGTGAGTTTTTTCAGGAACGTAGAGATTGTGTCTCCTTTTTCGTACTTGATCTTTCGAAGTTTTTCCTTAAACACCAGCTTCCTCTAATTGCTGCTATTGTCATAAATATCTTTCAATGTTTTCCACATCGAAAATGATGTCTCCTTCCCATGGAGGTGCGAGACAATGTGATTCGAACTCCCTCCAGGAGGATTCTCCTTGCTCTAGCCACATAGTTTTTCCATTCCACCAGTTGAGTAGCATCGGTCGACTTCTGTACTTGTTGATCAATGAAGTCCTTTAGGCCGTTATCTTCCAATACTACCTCCTTGAGATCCTTCCAGGCTATATAATTCGAACTGCCATCAAGGGCATATTCAAGTCTTAAACCACTGAACACCATCGGTGAAATAGATGTGATAAGAACTCAATTCAATATTCAGAAACCAAACTTCGTACTTCTCCTGCTTGTATACTGTTCTTCCTAGATCACCTTTGCTCTGATACCATATAGAAATTCCCACTGTACATCCCCTGGTAATGCAATGTACTAAAGCAAAACACTTGATCTACTTCTACAAACATTTAGTGGAAGCTTAATCGAACATGAGAAACATCAAGCATGAATAGATATAACTAAGAATTAGAAGTAATCAACCATAACACAGAAGATATATCACTGGGGAAAGCACCAGCCTAAAACCCCAACTCTGTATTATCGTACAAGTGGAAATCCTGTTAAAGTTACAAAAGGAATTAGCTCTCAAGCTATCCTGATCTCTCTGCACTCAAACAATACAACTCATAGACTCAATAGACATAGCATATATCTTCCTCAAGCCCTCCAAGCCTCCTATTTCCTTGTGCAATTTTGATTGGGGTCTAATGATATCACATGTGTGAATTGGCCTCATCACACTCACTATAACCTCAAGTCCAACTATGCAATCCATAATGAATAATATTCCTTCTGCATGCAAGGAATATCCAAGCAACTAATAGTACACTGTCCCTCCATCTGATCTCAACTGGCTATTTGAATGAACTAACATGCACGAATTATCCATGAGTGAATACTTAGTTATTTGAATTACAGTAGTTACATGCATGCAAGCATTAACTAACTAAACTCCCATTAATTTAACAAACTGTTAAATTAATCGAACTGGACTTGACTAAGTTAAACTACGTCAATTGATTACAACTCATCCTTATCTCTTTAACTAAAGGTTAAATTCCTCAATTAATGGAGAAATTGTTGCATGTCCTCACATAGACTTCAAGTTTGATTTTCCTTAACTAATTAACTCAAGATGAATTAATTAATTAACTTCCAAACTGTTGTTGATATGAAATTTGAATTTTGCTTCCTATGTTTAGTCCAGGGACTGACTAAAATAAGAATCCATCACACTTCCATTTTTCATTCCCTGTTGCCCAATCCAGCACTGGTGCCCAAACTGCTATTTATAGTAGTGTTGTTTCTAGCACTTCTATTTTTAGCATTTCTTGTTGCCATTTTCAACAACTTGTGAATGCAAAAACCTAGAGCTCTACATTGTTGCACGAACATATTAATATAGGAATGAGAAAGGATCATAATTTTGTAGATCTTGGTACATGTTGTACAACAAAAGAGAAATACTGCGATGTGTTCACGTGGATGTACGATGACCTAAAGGCATATGACATGTGAATAATCCAGCACATCATTTCAATCAAGGGGCCAAGCCTTTTCAACAAAAGCTAGGGAAAGTTCATCCTTCACTTGAGCCTCTCATAAAGAAAGAACTGACTAAGTTGTTGGATTCTCAGATCATTTTCAAAGATCGACATTCCACATGGGTTTCCAATTTAGTCCTTGTTAGAAATAAGTCTGGGGAGATCCACCTATGCATAGATTTCCATAATCTCAACCACCCCTTAGACAAGGAAAGCTACCTAGTGTCATCCATTGAACATATACTGCAAATAGTATCTAGAGAAGACATGTTTTCTTTGCTTGAGGTCTTTCCAGGATACAACCAAGTTCTCATAGCAGAGCCTGCCAGACTCAAAACAATGTTCTGTAACAAGTGGGGTACGTTCGCTTTTTGCAGAATTCCATTTGGGATGGTAAACACATGTGCAACATTTCAACGCACAATGGACATTTTATTTTGTGGGCTCATCGGACAAAGCGTAGTGGTCTACCTCGATGATGTGACAATATTCTGTAGACAACGGTTAGACCACGTATGTCATATTAAGAAAATTTTCGAGCAATGTCGAAAATACGAGATATCCTTGAATCCAAAAAAGTTTGTCTTCGTGGTGTCCAAGGGTAACTTGCTTGGACACATAATTTCTAAAAGCAGGATCAAGGTAGATCCAAACAAATTTTGTACCATCACGCAGATTCCTTGCCTCGTGAACAAAAAATCTATGCAGTCGTTCTTGGGGAATATCAACTTTGTGAGAAAGTTCATCTCTGATTATGCACAGATTTTCAAACCCATCCAAGATATGATCGAGAAGGATGTAGTCTATAGTTGGGGAAAGCAGGAAAATGATGGATTTTCTCGTATCTAGTAAGCTATAATAGAAGCACCCACATTATATGACCCAAATTTCAGCAAATATTTCTTGCTCTATACTTTCTATTCTGACACTTCACTCACTGATGTGCTCAATCAAAAGGAAGAGTTGAACAATGAACGACCGATATACTTCATGAGTGCAAGCCTGCAAGGACCCAAACTCAACTAGGCCACCCTAGAAAAATAAACATATGTGGTGTACAAGGTGGTGAAGCATTTAAAACCCTACCTCTAGAAGAACCATTTCATTATCTTTGTTCCCCACCCAATAGCTAGAGCACTGCTTGTTCAACAATAGCTGGATGAAAGGAGGGTGAACTGGATGAGAAGACTACAAGACTATGATCTTTACATCAATCCAGTTCACACCATTAAGGGTCACAATTTTTTGTAGATTAGCAGCAGAAGCAGTGCATGCACAAGAGGAAGAAGAAGAGCTCATGGGATGGGAGCAAGAAATAGAGATGTATAATGTTGAGCAAACCCCTCCCACTTTGTACGAAACCTCTTGGTACATAGAAGTAGGTGAGTACCTAGAGCATAGCACCATGCCCTCACATTTTTCTATGTGGCAGAAGAGGGCACTCCAACTCAAAGATCTATCTTATCAGTTGGTGCATGGAGTGATTTACAGAAAGCACCACAATGGTTTACTACTCAGGTGCCTGGAGGCATAGGATTCTGAAAATATATCACATGATCTCCATGATGGACCAACCAAGGGTGACTTTGTGGGTAACACAAAAATGCACAAGGTCATGTGGGTTGGTTTCTACTAGCCTAGTTTGTTCAAGGATGCACAAGCCTATGCCCATAAGTGTCTGGTATATCAGAGATGCACCGATAGAAACTAAAGGTTAGCAGCCCCACTACAGCCTATTGCAGTGGAAGAACAATTCCAATAGTCAAGCTTGGATATCATTGGGGAAATTTTCCCACATTTGTCAACGAATCACTACTATATTCTAGCTGCTACAAATTACTTCATGCAGTGGACTGGAATAGTTCCGCTAAAACAAGTGAATGACTAGGAAGTCATCAACTTCCTACATCAAAACATCATCTCCAAGTTTGACGTTCCTATATCACTTGTTTTTTACAATGAAACATACTTTTCTTCATTAAATCTTTATGACATTGAATTGCAAAATAGTATTATGTTGAAGCATTCTGCTATTACTACCTGCATGGAAATGTTCTTGCTAAGTCTACAAACAAGAACCTCATTTGCATCATCAAAAATACCATTTACTTTGAAAAACGAAACTGGCACTCTGCTCTGGTGAATGCTCTATGGGTTGGTTGAGTCACACCTAAGCCTTCTTTGAATACTCCCCCTACTTCCTGGTATATGGAAAATAATCCATCCTCCCACCGAACATCTACTTTCCTATTCTCTATTTGTCCCAAGAATCCCAAGGCAATCCATGTCTATTTAATTCAACTTAGGGTGGGCACACTGCAAAAAATTTAGGTAGAAAGGATGAAAGCAAAAGAAAAGTTTACAGTCCACCATAACTGTATTAAGATATGGTTCAATAGAAAGTATGCATGGAGTAATAGCTTCAGTGTAGGTCAGTTAGTATTAAACTGGGACAAACCCCATGAGGACAAAGGCAAGCATACAAAGTTTCAATCCTTGTGTATCGGTCCATCCACAGTCCACAAGAATCTTGGCCAACACACATATCATCTTCAATCACTTGATGGGAGTATTGACACTCTCCCTCTCAACGGCCAAGACTTAAAATGTTACTTTCAATGATCCAGAGCTGCACCCCATGCTATGTACATATTATTTTCATTGCTTGCTATGTTATCTTATCTGTTGTTTTGTTTTCCTTACTGTCCTGCTCTTTTGATTTTGTAAATAAGTGTTGTTTCACACTATGCTTTGGCTTCTGAATGTGTATGTGGCTGAAGTTAAAAGATTCTTGTGACACTACAATGCTTGGCCAATCCTGTGTGCATCTTCTTTGTTTTTGGTTGTAACTTTTGGTCGATGAAGTCTTGACGGAAAATAAGATCCATCTGTAAGGAGATTTTTTGTCAAACCATGAACCTGTGTCTAGTTTGCGAAACCTCATTCCTATACTCAGTCTTCTGTTTTTGTGTGTTCAAGCTTATCCAACTAGTAGAAATCGAGAAGAGGAAAATCTAAACAAGAAAACTTGAATTAGAGGTATTTACATGCTTCTCTGAAGGAACAAGTTCTCCTTCTCTCAATAAGTTGGGATCCCTCTTCCACCCCAAATATAAATACGTTCCCATTCAAAGTTCTCTTTAAAAAATAACAAAGGAGAAATAAGAGAAAGGATTCGTGCATAGAGAGGTGAAGCAGGAAAATCCACTGGGGTACTGTCTAGGCTCGCTAGAAGTGGAGCAATTCTTGTGTTCCTATGTGACTCCACCGGGGTACTGTCCAAGCCTGCTGGTAGCGGAGCAAAACCAGAGATGAAAAACTATACTCTGAAAATCTTAAGCTCGCGAGCCAAACTACGCTTCCCAATTCAAAACACTCTGATCTGGATGAATCTTATGTTGTGTTCAACTGATTTGATACAAAGAGAATCATTTTTTTCGATGGGGTAAGTGGGGAAGCTGAACGAATCTGCATGATGAATTAATACTCCCTGAAGGACCAAGGCCTTACACTAAAAAATGAACTAAAACAAAGAAGATAGTATTCAATCAGTGCGTTACAAGTGTTGTAGTGGCTGCAACAACCTCCAAAATTTTGGCTTGCACTCAAATTTTGGAGCCTTCCTTGGTTTTTCCTTTGATGGTTGGAAACACTCGAGCTCATTCCTTGAGATTCTTCAGAGCCTTTTCACCCTTTTGCTTGCTCAACCAACTACCATCTTTTGGCATGTTGATTGCTTTGTCATGCATGTGATATTCTTATGGTTATTTCGAAGGTTTTTATTTGTGTGTTTGGGTTGTCTTAGCTATCTGAACACTTGTCGCACTCACACACAAAGTTGTAAGCGCTATCACACAAGTGTCATGACGGTCGTCCAAAGGTTTATCCCAAGTGTCACACTTGTCGCTTTCAACACTAGATAGTCCCACAGAGGGTCAAGCTTTTCTATGTTGTCTTAGTGGTTAGTTTTTTCATGCTGTCAAAGAATTCTAAGTGTGTTATCACAATGTCGAGTCCTCACGAGTTCACTTGCCTCTCACACTTAGCCATTTTCCTAAAAATATCTTGATGGAACAATCCCACTTCACCCGACCCTAATTGAGATGCATTGTACAGATTCAGCACTCAGTGGTGCCTCTCTACTATTTGGAACTGCGCAATTCTTGAGGTTTTCCTCCAGGTCAGTTGCACTATGCAATCCCAGAGGTGGGCAGCCTCTCTTCCTTCCTAGAATTGTGCAGAAACAACCTCAAAACCCGACCTGAATTGCACACTTCACAAAATTAGCTATCAAGCCTCATTCTTGCTTGCTGGAACCCCACATTAGTAGAGACCTGAGCTTGCAGTACTCCCATAAAATGCGTAGAGGTGTCCTCGTAGTGACCTCCCTCAATTGGGACTCACTGCTTTAAAAAACTGTGCAGAACTGTCATCTGGTCCCTTTGATATGCTGCCTTGTCTTCCATCTGGAAACTGCATAGAGGCATCCCTCAGGGCCCCACCTTGCAGCTTCCACTGGTGTCCTCAACTGGAAATCCTGCCTCCTAGTGGCCTCGGCGTAGTTTTCCCTGATAGTGTAGACTGTGCCGCAGAGTTCATTCTCCAAGCCTAAACTATGCTCTGTGTACTCTCAGTGACCAGTCCCCCCTCCCTATCACCTAGAAGTATGCAGTGCATAGTTACTGGGCCCTCTTTTGGCTTAGGTTGGGTTGAACTAGGTTCAAATTTTACTGCACACCAACAAAACCCTCAACGACTAGCCCTCTCGGCAACGACCTACAAGTAGATCGTAGTCTCACTCGAAATGATTATGGGAGGTTGCAGAACCAAGTTTTTATAGCCTGAGGGATGCTGCAATGTGGCACTTTTGTATTTTCTTTATGCTTTAATACTTATGAACTACTTTGCATGAATCAATTACTTTGCACTTATATATTACTTTGTGGAATTATATTCATCATTTAAACATAACTCAAATCTCCATAAACTTCACAGGACTAAAATAAAGTGTTGATAATAAGAAAATTGACACATGAAGACATTGATTTTACCATGGTTCATCCCAATTTGGGACTACGTCTACAAGAATTGTTGCTTATAATAGAGAATTTGGCACAACAAAGACTTCTTCCTACACACACAACTGCAAGTTGTCTGTGCACTAAGTTGTAGACGGTCTGCGGACTAAGCTGCAGACCCAGGCCTCTGTGCACATAGTTGTAGAGCCTTGCCCTTTCTCTGAAGTACAAATCAACATAATATAACCATAAACATATATTTCGATCAATACTTGTCCTACTTCTTTATTATTCATCCCTATAATTACTATTACATGAGAGATTACATCGCCACATTACCATGGACCCAATAACATGGTTTCCAAAATAAAAGAGACTATGGTCCAAAACCATCAACTTATACAATATTATATGTTTTTACAAAAAGGAAGGGGCTTCGCCACGAAGCACCCATACTCCGCAATGAGTTTTCTACACGTTCTTTGTGTGCTCTACTACAATGGTGCGTGATCGACTTCGCAGTTTGCACTTCATGGTTTATCCCCAAAATTCAACTTCCTTGCCCCAAAATTGGGCCAAGTTGGGTTGCATCCAACAGGCCCCCAACAAGCTCCCAACACTCATCTATGACTCATCCCGAGTCACTTAGATGTTGTGCTGCTAATATTTTTTGCAATGCCGTTATAGGCCTGTTTGAACTGTTGGAGCACTTCTGACATCTGTTTATCCTCGCTGCGTTCTTCCTCCAACGATGCTTCTATTTCGTGCTCTGCAACCTTTTGTAGCAATGTTTCCTCCTTTTTTCAAAGATCCTGGATCTTCTCATCTATTGTTTGGGAGAGTTGAAGGGCCTCATTCTACCAAGGCTGAGTTATGTCTATCAATGTCTGCTCTTCCCTCTTCAGCTCTTCGATCCTCTTCTGAAGCACCTTTTCTTCATTGATATTTGTGAGCTTCTGCAATATAAGCAATGTCTTTTCACCTGCTCAACTTTCCTCTAACTGCTATTGCTTTTGTTACATCTCCTCTGGAGTTTTTAATGATCTAGGTCCGGGTGTGACGAAGGACCCTTCCAAGACCTTTTACTTCCATGATGTGTTAAATTGCATTTTTAAAAGAAAATACATGAATACATGTGCATGTTGTAAAGAAAAGGAACATGTCAATCATCAACACATGAAGCAACAAGGCATTGATAACGTAGTTCATCTAGGAGGGACTACGTCTCCGGGCCCGGGTGTCAAGATGGTGTAGGTTGCTGCATTAAGTGTTGTCAATAGTGATGATGTACACAAGGGATGATGTCGCAATAATACAAGGAAAAATGTCCTCACATAGGAGTGGCTCTAAGATATGTTCCACTACAGGAAATCTCAATCAAAGAATCCTATCAATATGACACAAAATCATGCATGATGAGCATCACTACAACATGGCATAAAAGGGATCTCAATGAAAAACATTCATGATGACAACATGAGTATCCCATCAACATACAACAAGGGTTCTCAACACATAACATGACGAATCTGGACAACAAGTACATCACATAGAAGATTTTGCATCACATCAAGTAAGGAATCATGAAAACATGTAATAAACAAGATCCTCCATTAACATCAATCAAGGATTTGTGCAGCATAATGCATAAAGAAGAAGTACATACACATCATATACCTCACAACCAGGGGTCATTTGAAGAAGTGGATGTCAAATTGTTGAAGCTGTTCGGACCATCGATCTCACGGCATTGATCACATGGAAATGATTGCTTGCGCATGAATGCTAACACCTGCATTCCACTTAGAAAAGTGGCTGAAGAATAGAATGAGAGAATGAAAAATCTAAATGCACCCTCAAATATGGCATCGAATAGTGCAAAATCGACTGCCCAAAATCCAAATTCTAAGAAATTGAGAATCTGGGGCTCAAGGAATCTTTTAGATTCCCCCTAGATTCCTCAAAGATTCGACTCCATGGGTGGACTGAAAATCTGCAACTCAAATGGAAAATCTGACCTTTCCATTGTGATCCTTGTGGAAAACCGTGAAAAACAAGTATAAACTTGACTATATATTGACATGGTGAAATTTTACCTCCTTGGGGAAATTTCAAGGCTCATGGTTCTGCTCCCTATTTTTGCAACATTCATGTTTCCACCTTCATCCTGAAAATGACTGAAAAATGTAGAACTTTGATGAAGAAATGGATAGTGCCATTGCGTTCGTGGTGACGAGAGGTGTTGAATCCATATAAAATTTGTCAAATTTTGACAAAGGGGAAATTTGGCCCTCTTGCAAAATTCATGGTTCTTGCATTATAACTCGCCTCGATTTGCATGCCCACTCCTGGTTCCTCCATCTCTATCTTGAACTATGTGTAATGGTGAAATTATGGGTTTATATAAAAAAATATGGGCGGAAATACCAATGTAATTGGTTATGGTGCATTGGTAAAAAATAGGTTTGGTTGAGGAGGGGTCGGGGGATCAAATCCTGCCCCTCCTATTTTTTTCCACCTTATACTTATTTTAAAAACAAAACATACATAAATGGGGGGTCGGTTCCGCATTGGGTGGCCCTCCCCCATACCCTGCATGTTGTTTGGTTGAATAAAGTTTAAGTTTGGGCACATATACTATTTGGTGTGGGCAGTTAATGAATTAATGTTTTAGGGTCACCCGTTTGGGTGCCAACTGTTGGAAATAATACTGAGAGGGGGGGGTGAATCAGTATTATCAGATCAATCAAACTTTTTCAATGCTCAGAAACATATACGCTACTTCAGTTAAGTGAACCAGCGTGTACACGCTGCTGTGACTAAATAAAACAGCGTATAAGAAGAAAACTCATAATTTAGTTAGCTTATTCTTCAGTTAAGTTCATCAGGACATTATTCACCACATTAACAGTAAACAGGTGCAGTATAACAGAACAGATCAAAATCCACACACATGAACACCAAGATATAAGGTGGAAACCCAATGTGGGTGAAAACCACCTGCTGCAAGTTGTCTCTATCTTTCTTTAATATGAAACTTCAGTTTACAATCTTTTGTACTGGTGCAGCCTTATACCAGTACGCAGGCTACAACCTGCAGAAGGCTACAACCTTCTCTCGTTCTCCAAACTTCCTTGGAAGGGAGCTCCAACCCCCTTTGCTCTTGTACTAGCCAAGATACTAGTACGTAGGTGCTGACCTATAATCTTCTTTCCTTCAGGTACCACCTTTCATACATTTTCAGACTGGATATTCCTGAAGCACAACATTACAATCTGAAGGCCACAATTTATTCACCTTTCACAACAGATCATTGAAGCATAAAACAACCAAACTTTGAATCACTGAACCACTGAACCCTGTCAATCACCAGTTACCAGAACACAGAGCAGACTACAAAACTCTGCAATAACAGTCAGACCCCACTGTAAACCCAAAATCAAGCTTCAAAAGATATACGCTACTTCAATGAGCAAAACCCGCGTATACACGCGCTTTTACCGAAGCCAACCTGCGTACAGATCTAAAAATAAACTTTCTCAATTTGCAGCTGTACCAGACATCAGTTAGACCCAGAACATAACATTGCGACAATATGCAGATCTAGAAATACGCATAATCAACCATATCATGATAGTGCATTTCAAACCATTTGATCCCGATCTATCCTTAGATCTAGTCTTCCATCAACCGATGTGATCTCTCCTTGGCTTAGATCAAGCAACCCAGAACCTGCATATTAGATCTCTTTCTTTTTCAGATATTCAAGCCTTTTCGAAAGATGATTTTGCCTAATGATCTTCTTCTCCTTATATAGCCTTAGGCCTTGCTCAATACCAAGAGCCAAAACCATAGAAATCCAAAACCATCAACTGCGAAACTAGAGATCTACACGACTGTCGAGGTACTTTGGTCCAAAGACATGGGCACAAGTACCGAGGACTAACTACCATGGACCAAAAGGAAACTTCCCGACATATACGCACTTTTCTGTTCATGCATCTGCGTGTATACGCGCCTTATTATATAGCTCTCCTGCGTATACGCGACTTAGTATGCATATAACCAGCGTGTATACGCAACTTGGACTTAATTAACCTGCGTATATGAGATTTTTCTTCATTCTGTAGACTGAACGGAGATCTGTCATCAAGGAGAGTTGCCATCAAGGACAACACCTGTATCATAGCGCCATACCTGAGCCAAAATGCCAACAATCTCCCCCTTTGGACTTGATGGCAACCTTCAGATCCTTAGAATCATTCTCCCCCTTTGTCATCAAGGGCAAAGAGCTGTGCTCCCCCTGAGAACATGCTGATACCTCTGCTTGGCTGTGCTGAAACATGCTCCCCCTGACTGTAGGCAAGGTCTGCAAAAGATGTTCTTCAACAAGAACCAAGACTTATACACCATAAGGGACCTTCCTATCACCAAAAGACTCAATACATACATCCATACTCCCTACCAAGAGGGGACACATCAGAGACAATCAATTATATTACATCATTCATCCCAGGCATAGTGGGGAAACCAACATAGGCCATTACATGACCTTGACATCATAAAAGAGATATGACATAGAGACAACAGATCTAGACCAAGACTTATGAAAGTCACCAGCAGCATCTGAGAAACATCTTTTTAGATCAGCAACCCGGATTTCTTTCTGAGCTCCTTCTCCTGAACCCAACAACCAAAACATCTGAATGCCAACAATGCTTTATGAGACTTTTAATCTGCTCCCCCTGAACCTGTGCCTGCTGCACCCCCTGAAACTGTGCCTGAAGAATTCTGACATACCCATTGCTGTTCAGAACTCCAGAGATTGCCCTTGCTGTTCAGAACTTCATATACGCGTTTTCTCCTGCATGAAACTGCGTATGTACGCGGATATACTTTCTGCAACAAGCGTCCAACATACACGCGACTTCCTTTTCCGTAACCTGCGTATATACGCGGATAGCCCTTCTGTAACCTGCGTATACCAACTTTTCTGTAGAATAAACAAACTTCAACAGCAGGATGAAGCATCAACTACTCCCAGCTTTTGTCTGAGATATTCAAAAGTTTCCCTGGGCAGTGGTTTTGTGAGAATATCAGCAACTTGTTCCTTAGAAGGAACATACTCCAACTTGACCTTCTGCTCAAGCACTTGTTCCCGAAGAAAATGGTACTTGATTGGTATGTGCTTGGTCTTTGAGTGCATGACTGGATTCTTTGAAATGCTGATTGCACTTGTATTATCACATAAGATAGAGACGGGTGGAGTGCAAGTGATTTGAAAGTCCTGCAAGGTCTGCATCATCCAAAGAAGTTGTGTGCAACAAGATGCTGCAGCCACATATTCTGCTTCAGCTGTAGATAAGGCAATCGAACTCTGTTTCTTGCTGAACCAAGATACTAATCTGGAACCCATGAAGAAAGCACCACCACTTGTGCTTTTCCTATCATCCACACTTCCAGCCCAATCTGCATCTGTGTAAGCATGAAGAGTGAGATCTGTATTTCTAGGATACCATAAGCCATAGTTTTGGGTCCCTTGAAGATATTTGAAGATTCTTTTGACTGCCTGAAGATGAGTTTCCTTTGGGTTGGCTTGAAATCTTCCAACCATTCCTACTGCATGTGTAATATCTGGTCGAGTACCTGTCAAATAAAGCAAACTCCCAATCATGGATCTATAAGTGGGTTGGTGAACTGCTGCTGATTCATCATTTGCACTGAGGCTGCATCCTGTAACCATGGGTGTACATACTGGCTTTGACTCTTCCATGCCATACTTCTTCAAGATCTGCTTGAGGTATTTGGTTTGAGACAAGAAGATACCTCCTTCATTTTGTTGGATTTGCAATCCAAGAAAATATGTCAATTCTCCAAGAAGTGACATTTCGAATTCTTTCTGCATAACCAAGGCAAAGTTTTGACTCATAGTCTCTTCATTGCTGCCAAAAATAATATCATCTACATAAACAACAAGAATTAGCAATTTGTTATTTTCAACTTTTATATAGAGATTGCTATCTGCTGATCCTTTTGAAAAGCCTTGTTGGTGAAGATATTTGTCCAACCGATAGTACCAAGCCCTTGGAGCTTGTTTGAGTCCATAGAGTGCCTTTTTCAATCTGCATACAAGGTTTGGATCATTCCCAAAAATGAAGCCATCTGGCTGCTCAATATATACTTCTTCTTCTAAGTCTCCATTCAGGAAGGCTGATTTCACGTCCATTTGAAATACCTTGAAGTTTTGAAAGCTTGAGAGAGCAAGGAACATTCGGATGGCCTCAAGTCTTGCCACAGGAGCAAAGGTCTCTTCAAAATCTATTCCTTCTTGCTGTGCATACCCTTTACAAACAAGTCTGGCCTTGTTTCTAATTACTTCTCCATTTTCATTTAATTTATTCTTGAAGACCCATTTTGTTCCTATTACATTCTTATCTTTTGGTCTAGGAACTAATTCCCAAGTGTTGTTCTTTTCGATTTGCTCAAGTTCTTCATCCATTGCTTTGACCCAACATTCATCTTTGCATGCCTCTTTCACATTTTGTGGTTCAGTGGAGGAGAGTAATGCCAAGTAGCTTGAAGCTTCTGCAAGTGTCCTTCTTGTTTGTACTCCTGCTTCTTTCTGCCCCACAATCTGAGTTTCTGGATGATTCTTTTGAACATATCTGGATGGAGTCTTCTCTTCTATTCTTGTCTGCTCCTCTGGTTCTTCTTGAGATTCTTCTTCTTCTTGAGGTTCTTCTTCTTCATCATTTCGCCTTTGAGAGTAACCTTCATCTTCTTCAATGTCTTCATGATGAACTTGCCTAGGAATATATCCCTTCTCATCAACCACTATATCAATACTGTCAACAATTCTGCCAAGTCTTTTATTGTAGCACTTGTATGCTTTGCTATGTGCAGAATAACCAAGAAGAATGCCCTCATCTGCTCTTGGTTCAAGTTTGCCAAGTTGCTCATCAGTATTCTTGATATAACATTTGCTCCCAAAGATTTTGAAGTGCTTCACGGAAGGAGTTTTACCACTCCAAAGCTCATGAGGTGTTTGAGTGCTGTTTACTCGGACATTTGTTTTGTTAAGAATAATAACAGCAGCATGTGTAGCTTCACCCCAGAAGGTTGCAGGAGTACCTGATTCATCGAGCATAGCACGAGCCATTTGTTGGATAGTTCTGTTCATTCTTTCCACAACCCCATTTTGCTGAGGAGTTCTAGCTGTAGAGAATTCTCTTCTTATCCCATGTTCGTCACAGAAATCGAAAAATTCATTTGAGGTGAACTCCCCACCTCTGTCAGATCTGAGGCACTTAATTTTGTGTCCTGATTCATTTTCAACCAATGCTTTGAAGGATTTGAATTTTTCGAATGCTTCATCTTTGTGCTTCATAAGCCCTAACCAAACAAACCTTGAGAAATCATCAATGAATAATATCAGATATTCTTCTCCTCGAGGTGTCCTTTTCCTAAATGGACCACATACATCTGTATGGACTAGCTCAAGAGGCAAGCTAGCTGATCCTTCCTTCTCTGGAAAGTTAGTTCTGGTTTGCTTTCCAAACTGACAAGATTTGCATATGGTGTTGTCTGGAATTTTGATATCTGGAAGATCGCGAACTGCCTGATATTTGCATGCTTTCCTTATTTGTGAGAAGCTTAGATGTCCCAACCTTCGATGCCATAACCAGTGCTCTTCATCCTTGCTAAGATAGCATTGTTGTTGTCCTTCTTCAAATATGTACAGATTATTTGGAGTTCTTTTGCCTTTGAGAACTGTTTTACCTGTATCAAGATCACGAACAAGACATCCATTCGATCTAAAAATAACCTCGGTTTTTTGATCACACATCTGGCTGACACTTAGTAGATTATGCTTCAATCCATCAACATATAAAACATTTCCAGCCTTGACCTTTTCTTTCAAAGGAGCAATACCTTTTCCTTTTATAGTTGCAGGAGTATCATTTCCAAAAGAAACTTTCTTTCCCTTTTCTAAAGTAGAATAAGATTCAAGTTTTTCTTTATCACCTGTCATATGTTTCGAACATCCACTGTCAATGTACCATAGATTTTCCTGTCCTTCTGCATAAAATGCTATCCCACATCTTTCTGTTTGAGGTTCCTTTATTCTCCATGTTTTGGTGCTCGTGGCTTGTTCCTTTTTCTCCTGAAACCTGCTCCTGCATTCAGAGTCTTTATGACCAAAATTATTGCAAATAGAACATTCAACTTCATTTTCAAGAACCGAAAAGTTGTTATAGGTCCTTTTTGTAATCCCTGTCATACTTCTTTGTTTTTGAGCTTCCCTAGTCATGATTGTTTTATATGCAACACATTGAGCTGCTTTGTGACCAAAGTTATGGCAAGAAAAGCATTGTCCATTGAAGAAGCTTCTGTGGTTATTGAATCTACCAGCCAACTGATTGTAATTTCTATTTTCATCTATTCTTGAGCCAAACTGAGAAGATTTTACTTGTGGTTGGTTGTAGCTTTTGTTCACCCTTAAGAAGGATTGTCCCTGATAGTTTCTGTTTGTAATTCGTCCCTGCTTTACCTGATTATCTTCATTGTTCTTCTGCTCATTTCTTCTTGCTGCATCAAGATAACTTTTTGAGGTGGATGCTTGAGAGGTTTCTCCATTATAGCCCAAACCTTTCTTGTTTAGAGGAGACCGCTGCACATTGATAATCTCATCCAAAGTTTCAGATCCCTTGACAAATTTAAGATTAATAGCTTTTGTTTTCTCAATTTCTTTTCTGAGACCAACAATTTCACCTTCTAGTTTTTCAAGATGTTTTTCCTTTTCATCAATTTGAAATTGCAAAGTATCAATGATCACATTCTTTTCTTCTATGCATCTCTTGAGTCTAGTAATTTCATTATAGAGATTATCCACATCTACAGCATCCTCATAATCATCATCTTCAAATGCCATTAACAGCTTATATTTATTACCTTGTTCATCTTCATCACTGTTTGATAAGCCATCACTATCTTCATGGGTGTAGTAGCTTTTCTTATTTGCACTTTGTTTCTTGTTCCATCTAGCAGGTTCTTTTCCTTTATCCTTATAAGGACATTTTGCAGCATAATGACCTACTCTTCCACAAGCAAAGCATTTGAAAGGTAGCTTACCTCTGAACCTTCCAGAACCCCTTTGAAGATTTCTGACAAAATTTGATTCTTCTTCCTCTTCTTCTGGAACATGGCTTGCTTCATAGTAATCTTCTTTTCCTGATGCTTTAAAAGCAGCTTCCCTTCTGTCTGATGGACCTCCCTTTCTCATTTCATAAGCAGTTAGAATTCCATGTAGCTGAGACATAGTGAGAACACGGAGATTTTCTTTTTCTTCTATTGCAGATACTTTAGATTCAAACTTGGGGGATAATGATCTTAGAATCTTTTGAACTACTATAGTCTCTTTTATTTCTTCACCCAATTTTTTCATACAATTAACAATCTCATCTACCCGAAGAAAATAATTAGCCACACTTTCATCATTATACATCTTGAGAGTCTCATATTGAATCCTGAGAGTTTGAAGTTTAGCTTGCTTTACCTGTTCATCTCCTTCATAGCTAGTGATCATTTTGTCCCATATCTCTTTTGTTGATTTGAAGTGCATGACCTTCATGAATTCTGTTTGGGATATACTTCCTAATAGAGTACTGACTGCTTTTGCATTTGTTTCATACTGCTTTTTCTCAGCTGGATCTGTAGGAGTAGCTGAAGGAAAAGCATAGCCTGTTTCTACAATGTTCCAAACTTCTGTACCAAGAGATTGAAGATATGCAGTAACTCTTACCTTCCAATAATTGAAATTTGTCCCATCAAAAATCGGTGGCCTGATTGATGCTTCTTTCTCGTAGTTGCTCATGATGAATGATCTACCTTCAAGCGATCAAGCTTCTCTGAAGGACCTGCTCTGATACCAATTGTTGGAAATAATACTGAGAGGGGGGGTGAATCAGTATTATCAGATCAATCAAACTTTTTCAATGCTCAGAAACATATACGCTACTTCAGTTAAGTGAACCAGCGTGTACACGCTACTGTGACTAAATAAAACAGCGTATAAGAAGAAAACTCATAATTTAGTTAGCTTATTCTTCAGTTAAGTTCATCAGGACATTATTCACCACATTAACAGTAAACAGGTGCAGTATAACAGAACAGATCAAAAGCCACACACATGAACACCAAGATATAAGGTGGAAACCCAATGTGGGTGAAAACCACCTGCTGCAAGTTGTCTCTATCTTTCTTTAATATGAAACTTCAGTTTACAATCTTTTGTACTGGTGCAGCCTTATACCAGTACGCAGGCTACAACCTGCAAAAGGCTACAACCTTCTCTCGTTCTCCAAACTTCCTTGGAAGGGAGCTCCAACCCCCTTTGCTCTTGTACTAGCCAAGATACTAGTACGTAGGTGCTGACCTACAATCTTCTTTCCTTCAGGTACCACCTTTCATACATTTTCAGACTGGATATTCCTGAAGCACAACATTACAATCTGAAGGCCACAACTCATTCACCTTTCACAACAGATCATTGAAGCATAAAACAACCAAACTTTGAATCACTGAACCACTGAACCCTGTCAATCACCAGTTACCAGAACACAGAGCAGACTACAGAACTCTGCAATAACAATTAGACCCCACTGTAAACCCAAAATCAAGCTTCAAAAGATATACGCTACTTCAATGAGCAAAACCCGCATATACACGCGCTTTTACCGAAGCCAACCTGCGTACAGATCTAAAAATAAACTTTCTCAATTTGCAGCTGTACCAGACATCAGTTAGACCCAGAACATAACATTGCGACAATATGCAGATCTAGAAATACGCATAATCAACCATATCATGATAGTGCATTTCAAACCATTAGATCCCGATCTATCCTTAGATCTAGTCTTCCATCAACCGATGTGATCTCTCCTTGGCTTAGATCAAGCAACCCAGAACCTGCATATTAGATCTCTTTCTTTTTAAGATATTCAAGCCTTTTCGAAAGATGATTTTGCCTAATGATCTTCTTCTCCTTATATAGCCTTAGGCCTTGCTCAATACCAAGAGCCAAAACCATAGAAATCCAAAACCATCAACTGCGAAACTAGAGATCTACACGACTGTCGAGGTACTTTGGTCCAAAGACATGGGCACAAGTACCGAGGACTAACTACCATGGACCAAAAGGAAACTTCCCGACATATACGCACTTTTCTGTTCATGCATCTGCGTGTATACGCGCCTTATTATATAGCTCTCCTGCGTATACGCGACTTAGTATGCATATAACCAGCGTGTATACGCAACTTGGACTTAATTAACCTGCGTATATGAGATTTCTCTTCATTCTGTAGACTGAACGGAGATCTGTCATCAAGGAGAGTTGCCATCAAGGACAACACCTGTATCATAGCGCCATACTTGAGCCAAAATGCCAACACCGACCACGTCGGTCGAGTGGTTTCGACCCCCGCCAGTCTCGTAGCTCCGTGTTGTCAGCACTAATATGGTGGTTGGAGGCATTTTGGGGTGTGGGCTGTGTCCACCGCCGATGGTCGTGCCCACCTGAACAACACAAGGTTGTAATGTGATATATGCGTGGAGGGTCCGGCGGGGTCATGGCCACCAGTGCATTAAAAAATGGTTTTTATTATGTAGTTGCAGGAGGGCCGGCGGGGGTGATGGCCCATTGGCCCAAAATTTTTAATATGCAGTTTTTGGAGTGGCAGGGGTGGTGGTCCGCCACCTCACTTATAATTTTTATTTCTATTTTTTATAACAAGAGGTGCTTTTAAAATCTTTAGAAAATAAGGTTCATTGGGAAAATTAACGAGGCCGCAATTTTGATTGATTTCGAGAGCTAGGTTTATGCCTCAGGGTCGGTCAAATTGTAGGACACTTAAACCTGGCCCGCAACCCAACTTTGACCAAAACTTTGACTAGCCCATTCTCCCTCATACGATCTTAGATTGACGAACCATTCACACCTCCGCAATCAGGATGATGAGATCTATGCTCTAGTCCTAGGTCAAAGTCATTCTGAGCACTTTAATTTTCGAGCGTTCATAAGCCCTCTTTGTCCTGTGTGTCTCTCTGGAGCCACCTGGATCAATCCTCCCCACTGAGGAGCTTTTGCTCCTTCAAAAGCATGAAAAATCTGCAACTTCTTTATACCTTGTTTGCATCACAAGTGTCTTGTAAAGGTCTCGCTTCCATCTCCTTCACCTTTTTTCTTCGGAGCCTTGAGCGACGAGCCGACACCTACTACCTCTACAACCTGTAGTACCTTGTTTTGCAAAGTACATGCTTGAAGGACATGACCAACTAATGACCCAAACTTCCCACACTTGCCACGAGTTTATAACACATATCGATGCTGAAGTTTACAACAATATGGATGCAGTACCCCAACTATGACAACAAAGCCGACACATCATTGTTGCTTCAACAAGTGATGGAAAACACATCATCACTGCAACACATGATTTACAAACATAAGGCCAAACACTATTGTTTTGACAAGTGATGGAAACATAACATCACTTTTAGAGTGTAAAATGTGACTCAAAATAAGACCAAACATCATTTTTGCTGAACAAGTGGTGGAAAACACATCATCACTTTTACATTTTAAAATGAAACAAATGATTTACAAAAGAACAACCATGAAATGACAACATGTCTAGAAACCATTTTTCACTTATCAATGTGAATGGGTCACCTCCTTGATGTGGTTTTTCCACAAAAGGTACATGTTTTACAATGCCATGTTTTACGTTCATTATTAACAACATGAAAATAATCGAAATGAACATTTGAAGATTGAAAGTGGTTATACCTTCCCTTGTTGTCTCTAGTGTAAGTATGGCGATAAGAGTTTGCCTCAGCTCTCTCCCTGCAATGGACACTGCCATGGGATGATGGGGATGGGTTCCCATAATTCTCTTTCCTCGATGATTTCGATGATGTCTCAGATGCATACGACACCCTTGAGCATTCCCCTTTGGTGTATCTCGAGCCTGAAAATCTATGTTCGTGCACAACCTCCAAAGGTTGAGTTATGCATTTGTTGTTAATACCAAGTTCTTCTTTCTCCTCGTGGCTCATCCTTTTAAGGAGCCTCATGTTTTTCCCTGTAATTGGGATCTCCAAATCTCCAATAGAAATCATATTATGTGAAGATGAAATCGAAAGGAAATCAACATCTTTTACCTCCTCTTTTGATTTGGAAAGAATTGATGAGGGTTTCTCATAATCCATTGTTGGTGGTTTGCTAACTATCGTGGCACTTTCCCCAACTTCCTTTTTGACATACCCAAATCCTGTTCAACACGGTAATTATTCTACTTTGATGGGGTTGACAATGCCTTGGCCATTGAAGCCCAAGCCTTTTCCTTCATACCCCATTCTCTTCAACAATTTGGAGCCAATTCCTGTGGTATGATTTTCAAAAACAAAAAAATCATCATCAAGAAGCATACACGAAGATGTAGAACTACTTTTTACCTCGCATGGGTCATGCTGCAACTTTTCCAAGGCCTCATCCTTTACTTGCAGTTGTCGTAGAAAACTTTGTTTTTCATCCTTCTCTTCATGTAGAAGCATCCTCAGTTCGACATTCTCTATTTGAAGATTTTGGTTGTTTTTCTTCAATTCTTCCAAGGCCTTTTCCGTGGCTTGCAACTGAAGCTGCAATCGATCCTTTTCCTCTGTCTCTTTCTATAGAGTTTCATACATGATTTCCGCTCTTTTGGAATTGTTGAGCATGGTCTTGAACGTCACGTCTTCATCCTTTGTCACTACACGTTCCATTGTTCACGCTGTAATTCACATCAACGCAAAGACCACTCTAATACCACTTGATCCAGGTCCGGGTGTGACGAAGGACCCTTCCAAGACCTTTTACTTCTATGATGTGTTAAGTTGCATTTTTAAAATAACATACATGAATACATGTGCATGATGTAAAGAAGAGGAACATGTCAATCATCAACACATGAAATAACATGACGTTGATAACAGAGTTCGTCTAGGAGGGACTACGTCTCTGAGCCCCAGTGTCAAGATGGTGTAAGCACTACATTAAGTGTTGTCAATAATGATGATGTACACAACAGATGATGTCGTGATCATACAAGGAAAAATGCCCTCACACAAGAGTGGCTCTAAGAGATGTTCCACTATAGGAACTCTCAATCAAAAGACTCCTATCAGTATGACACAAACTCATGCATGATGAGCATCCCGCCAACATGGCATAAAAGGGATCTCAATGAAAAACATGCATGATGAAAAGATGAGTATTCCATCAACATACAACAAGGGATCTCATAAGATGACGAATCATGACAGCAAGTACATCACATAAAAGATTCTGCATCACATCAAGCAAGGAATCATGAAAACATGTAATAAACAAGATACTACATCAACATCAATCAAGGATCTATGTAGCATAATTCAGAAAGAAGAATTAAATGAACACATCATATACCTTAAAACCAAGGGCCATCTGAAGAAGTGGATGTCAAACTGCTGAAGCTGTTCGGACCATCGATCTCACGGCATCGATTGCATGGAAATGATTGCTCACGCATGAATGCTGACACTTGCATTCCACTTAGAAAAGTGGATGAAGAATAGAATGAGAGAATGAGAAATCTAAATGCACCATCAGATTTGTGGCGTCAAATAGTGCAAAATTGACTATCCAGAATTTGAATTCTGAGAAATTGAGAATCTGAGGTTCAATGAATCTTTTAGATTCCCCCTAGATTCCTCAAAGATTTTCCTCCATGGGTGGACTAGAATTCTACAACTCAAATGGAAAATCTGACCTCGCCATTGCAATCCATGCAGAAAACCGTGAAAAACAAGTATAAACTTGACTATATTCTGACATGGCGAAATTTTACCTCCTCGGGGAAATTTCAAGGCTCATGGTTTTGCTCCCTATTATCGCAGCGATCATGGTTCCACCTTCATCCTAAAAATGGATGAAAAATGCAGAACTCTGATGGAGAAATAGGCAGTTCCCTTGCATTCGTGGCGACGAGAGTTGTTGAATCCATATCAAATTCGTCAAATTCTAACAAAGGGGAAATTTGGCCCTCCTGCAAAATTTATGGTCCCTACATTAAAAAATAATTAATTCACCTTGATTTACGTGTCCGCTCCTGGTTCCTCCATCTCTGTCTCGAACTGTGTGCAATGGTGAAATTCTAGGTTTATATAAAAAATATTGGTAGAAATAATAATGTAATTGGTTATGGTGCATTGGTAAAGAATAGGTTTGGTTGAGGAGGGGTCAGGGGATCAAATCCCACCCCTCCTATTTTTTTCCACCTTATATTTTTTTCAAAACAAAACATACATAAATGGGGGGTCAGGTTCGCATTGGGCAGCCCGTCCCCATACCTCGTGCGTTGTTTGGTTGAATAAAGTTTAAGTTTGGGCGCATGTAGTATTTGGTGTGGGCGGTTAATGCATTAACTTTTTGGGGTCACCCGTTTGGGGGCTAGCCACTTGGGCCAGGCAGGTTCGACCCCCGCTGGTCCTGTAGCCTCATGTTGTCAGCATTAATATGGTGGTTGGAGGTGTTTTGGGGTGTGGGCTGGGTCCACTGCCGGTGGCCCGTGCCCACCCCAACAATACAAGGTTGTAATGTGATATGCGTGGAGGGTCTGGTAGGGTCATGGCCACCGACCTATTAAAAAATGGTTTTTGTTATGTAGTTTTAGGATGGCTAGTGGAGGTGATGGCTCGTCGGCCCAAAAATTTTAATATGCAGTTTTTGGGGTGGCAAGGGTGGTGGCCTGCTACCTCACTTATATATATATATATATATATATATATATATATATATATATATATATATATATATATATATATATATATATATATATATATATATATATATATATATATATATATATATATATTTATAACGAAAGGTGCTTTTAAAATCTTTAGAAAATAAGGGTCATTGGGAAAATTAACGAGGCCACAATTTTGACTAATTTCGGGAGCTAGGTTTATGCCTCGGGGTCAGTCAAATTGTAGGAAATTTAAACCTAGCCCACATCCCAACTTTGACCAAAACTTTGACTGGCTCATTCTCCCTCATACAAGCTCGGATTGATGAACCGTTCACACCTCCATGATCAGGACGATGAGATCTGTGCTCTGGTGTTGCGTCGAATTCATTCTGAGCACTTTGATTTTCGAGCATTCATAAGCCCTCTTTGTCCTGTGTGTCTCTCTCGAGCCATCTGGATCATCTAAACATTTGGATATTCCTGTAGTGAATTCCAAATCTTCATACTCTCTTGAGGATATGCTAACCATGAGTAACTTTAGGTCAGACTCCTTCTAGTCTCTTGCATCATGTGACGTAGCTAGCTACAAGTTCAATTGCAACTCACTGATTTTGACATTATATTCAAACTGTACTGTGAAAACTTTGTTTTTCTACTCCTTGATTGAAAGGCTGAGATTTGTGACCTTTTCTTCTGTCAATTCCTCTTTGTGGGCCTCTATGTCTAGAATTCCATTACATGTTGTTTCCACCATATCTTTTAGTTGCTTATATTCTTTTTCTATCTGATCTATTTGTTGCATTGTCTGGTCAATCTTCTGTGATAACACAACCCACTCCTTTTCCACCTGTATGTTGAGCTATGATGTGCGCTCTTCCCTTAGATTTAATTCCTCTATAATCTCTTCATGCAGCTTATGTAACCTTGGCATTGTCGCTATTGTGATGTTCATGTTTATGTGTGTCCACTCCTTGCACTGTTGTTGAATTTTTGCTGACTAGAATTGTAGAGCCCCTTCAGGTATCTCTGTCAGCCTCGCTGCAAGGGTAGGCATGATCTACCTTCCTTCTATAATCCTTTCTTGTATTTGTGCAGGCTATCTAATTAATAATGCCAAAAGCTTCAACTCCACAATCCTCTCTTGCATACATATGATAAGCTTGCTATAGTGATATTCCACCCTGTTCCAAGATTCTGTTGTGATCTCCTAAACCTTGTCTCCAATTTGGTCCAAGTCTCCCTTAGTGAGAACCATTGGTGTGACCTCCTTTGGCTTATCCACCTTATTCTTCTTTCTAGCCTTGGTGGAAGCTTTGCCTTGGCTCTTCCTTTTCTCCGTTTCTACCTTCTATGCTTCCTTAGTTGTATCTTTACCTCCTTGAGGCTCCTCCTCATGATGTTCTTCTTCATGGTGTTCTTGTTCCTATTTCTCTTCCACTGGTTCCTTCTCCTTGTATATTCCACTTGCTTCACCATGGTGTGAAGTTTCCAACTCTTCTTCTTTTATTGTGTTGTCTCTTTCTTCCTCCAGCAGAGTCATCCAATTTGCAGGTCATGTTTGCACTACTTCTAGTATATCATCCTCTTTGACCATTAATGGAAATGCATGCCATTGCTTCTTTGCGTCTCTATGTGCATGTATGTAAAAGCTATGAAAATACACCTTGAACCTCACCACGGGGTTGTATTATTTGTTCAAAATTGGCGAAAGGCACATATCTTCATTTACGAGCATGTGTAGATCCATTTGTATAGTATACAAAATATTTTGTTTTCTTGTGCACGCGATGGTTGAGTGGTATGCCACAATGAAGCATACCTCACGGCCTCACATACGTCTTCTTCTATCAGAGGAAATTGGATATCTTCGGGTTCCTTCCATTTCAACATAGCAATGATCAATAGTAACCAGGCATAATGGAAAGATGTGCCTTTCTCCTGGACTTCGCGGAAATCTTCCAGGAATTCCTTGCATAAATACATAGCACAGTTATACTGGACTCCATTTTCACACTGCACGGATAAAGCCACCACTGGTGCATGGACTTCATTTGCATGACACTTCCTCGTAATCTTGCCAGCCATAATATGTGCTGCGAAGTGGACTGCTTGATCACTGATAGAGTTTATGTTGTAGTCTCAGTTTCCTTTTACCAACCCCTACTTCTGCTTCATGCTTTCTTCCAAGGCATGGTCCTAGTTCTTCCCAACGAACTACTCGGTGGGGTTATGCCCTTCGTAAGGTAATCTTGTGGTCCTCCATATCAACATTTCGTCTATGGCGACTTTACTTCCCATCCACAAGTGTTTGTCATGTATCAATACTAATAATTTTCGAACACATGTTGTTTTTAATGAAATTCTACCAAAGTGCGACACATTTAACATGTTGAGCATTCCTAACTGTGCCAACCCATGTGCCCATCGTTGTGGTTCTAATATTGTCACTCCGTTATCTAGGTAGTGAACTTGTTGCAAGTACCAGCCTGGTGTGAACTGTGGGTACTTCGTTCGGTCATTAAAATCATTATCTATGAACTTTAGCTACAAAATCATTCCTAAAATATCTCCTTCAAACAACACATCCCACGGCAATAGTGATGTGAATGTCCCATACTTCGCATCTTTGGAATCTTTGACTGGTTTAGCGTTTGGCTTCCTTGGCAGGATATATGAGGGTAGAGGTGAGATGAACATTGTGCCACCTTCCTCCACCTAAATTTTGTCTATTTCTTCTTCAATGCCGACCTGTTGAGGTTTCTTCTAAGGCCTCATAGGTTTAGTAGGCTTCTTGTCATGCTTTTTCTTGGTTCTTACTTTCTTGGGTTGCTTCTACCTCGACGTTGTCCATGACTTTTGTGGCAGCAGTGCTGCTACGGAGGGTGTTGCTGCTATGGGTGGTGAGGCTGGTGATGTTGTGGGTGTATCAATCGTTTCTATGGCGACTACTTCCATAACTTATTCTAAACCTCTCTTGTTAAATATTCACACAAATTCTTCAGCCCATAGGATATTCATGCAATAAATCTTTGCAACTACTTCGTAGTATCACTCTCTCAAACTCTCAATTCAAAAAATTTCTTAATTTGAGTGGGAGTCGGCTGTTTATAACAATTCTGGCCTTCGGACCTCATCATTACATTTGATTTTGTCCCGATTTTTTTTCAGATTTCGTCATTAAATGGATATCTATCGTTAAATTCTAGCAATTTTCATCTTAAATGCAACTTTGTGCTTGTCTTTTCCCTTTTAATGGTCATTTTTCTACTTTTTTGACGAACTTTCACATGTTCCCTATTATAGTGCACCTCTGTCTTATGTTGTGGCTTCCTGCCAAATTCGACATATTCCTCATTGTAGCGAAGTAGTTTCTTCATCAAAGCTCTCTCTACAGTGTAGTTTATAGTCCAATGTCCACTTTCAACAACATGTGATGCTAAGATTTTCCTTTTTTCTTCTTTAGGGAGAAGCTGTAGGGACAGGGTTGTCCCTGTACAACTTCAATCTATTCTCATTCACTTTTCCTTGAATTAATTCTCCATTTGACTTTGCTAATTGTATTGCTCCTCCATCAGTAATATACTTAATATCATATGGGCCTAACTAGTGTGTTTTTAATTTCCATGGAAATTTCAAAAACTTACTATCATAGAGGAGAACAAGGTCTCCTATGTAAAACTTCTTTTTATTAATGTGCCTGTCGTGCCAAGCCTTTTCTCTTGATTTTTGCACTTGTTTATGAAATCCTACTATAAACCTGTCTTCTTCTAGAGCAAGTAACTGCGACATATTTTCTTTCATTATGTCAGAGTCTTCCATATTTGTAAAATTTGAGATTCTTAGTTAAGGGACAATGTATTGCATGGGCATTACGGCTTCTTACCCATAAACCAACCTAAAGGGTGTATAACCTGTCAAATTTTTGCATGTAGTCCTATAAGCCCATAATACTACTAGAATTCTAAGATCCCAGTCATCCCTATTCACATTACATACCTTGGTTAGTGCATTCTCCAAAATTTTACTGAATGCCTCCATTTTTCCATTTTCCTAAGGATGATAAGGAGTTCTCTTTTGGTGGTAAACTTGAAATTCGTTCTCTTTTGGTGGTAAACGTGAAATTCCTTAGTTAATTCTTCAATGGTCTTATTCAATAAATGTGACCCTTGGTCACTCATCAATATCTTTGGGCACCCAAATCTGGACAGTATGTATTCAAAGATGAACTTCACAACAATTTCTGTGCTACAATCCTTCACTGGTTGTGCTTCGGCCCACCTTTTCAAATAATCAGTTGCAGTGATTATATACCTCACACCAGTCATTTTCCCTGGTGGATTGATAGGTCCGACAAAATAAATAGCCCATTTTTCAAAAGCTTGCAAAGTTACTTGTGGCACTAGTGGCATCTCATCTCTCCTTGAAGGTTTTCATGTTCTTTGGTAGATATCACAAGCTCGATAGTACTCCTTTGCATCTTTGTGTAGTGTAAGCCATCATAGTTCTACTCTTAAATTTTTTTGCGCAATAGCTTTCCCTGCATAATGTCCACCAATTGCACCACTATGAGCTTTTGTTAAAATTATCTATCTTTTGTGCTCAGGAACATACCTGCACAATATTTCATCTAGTCCCATTTTATACAAATGTCTTGCTATTAGTGAAAATTATGTTGCCTTAACCACCAATTGTTTCTTATGTTGTGTAGTGTATTATGAAGGAGACATCCCTGTGGTTAATAACTGAATAATATCAACGAAGTGATCATCTACTATCCTGATTTAAAATAGTTGCACGTCAGGGAGATTATCGTCAATATTCGTTGGATATTCTCCTGTCTCTAACCTTGACAAATGATCAAGTCCAGAATTTAGTCTTCCTGGCTTAACGACAACTTAAAAATCATACTCCTGAAATAATAATATCTATATGAAAAATTTTCCTCCTAAAATAGGCATATTGACTAGGTACTTTAGTGCAGAGTGGTCTCTAAACATCTTAAAATGTGATCCCAACAAATAATGTTTGAATTTCTGCAAACCATATAACATAGTTATTCCTTCTCTTTTTGTTGTAGTCTATTTGGTTATGGTACTCGGCTCTCACTCAAGAGACCCAAGTTTTAGTCCTGGTAATGGAACCATTTGTTGGGTTAGATTGGGCGACCCAGGTTCAAAGTTTACTTTACACCAACAAAACCCTCAACCACTGCCCCTCTCGGCAATGACCTACAAGCAGATCACAGTCTCACTTGAAGTGATTATGGGAGGATGCAGAACCAGCTTTCTGTAGCTTGAGGGATGTTGCGATATGTCACTTTTTGTATTTTCTTTATGCTTTTGATGAGCTCCAGTATTGCAGCAAGGATGCTACAACTCCTGGGCTACCAATTTACTTATCAACCCGGGGTTCATACAAACTTGGAGGTGACAGTGCTATATGCACAAGTAGAAGTGAAGGTCCTGCCTGTTGTCACTTGTTCATCGGGCAAGAGACCCTAGGGGTTCCAAGCTATACTTCTATAGAGTCAGAAGAATTTTGATTCTTTGATGAAAGAAGAGAAAACCTATTCTAAGAGAACTACTCTACTGTAGTAATGAAGAAAACAACATGTAATGCTAAATCACACTATATCCTAATTAACCATTTGAATAGCTATGGTAAGAAAGATTGCTAAATCAATGGCTTGTCTATATTATGTAATTTCTAAGTCATTTTCAGGGTTGGACACTTGGGATTGCTTGGCACTCTATTGTACATTTCATTTCTGCAATTTTGGCAAAGGAAAGACCAGGGTTTTGCAGCACTTGTTGGGATCCTTGTGGCTCTGTGTTTGGATGGTGTTTTTCTCCATGTATTTGTAAGTTCATTAATGTTTATGTATGCCATTTCCCTTCTCTTTGCTTCAGAAATTAAACAAATGAGTACTTAAGGTGGAATTCATAAACTGCTATGCTCTCCCTTTGACCTTTGTTTAGTTTTATATGTTTTCTTCAGTTTGTAGAGGATCCTTGATATAATCTTGCCCTCTTCAGCTTCTCAGCAATTCTTTCTATCCATTCCTTCAATTTAAGGCATCCTAACCATTGCTTTCCTCGCCCCAACTTGAACTCTGCAAGAGCTGGCCTTCATCCCCGAACCCAAAATTTGCCTGTCCCTTTTTCCAACAAAAACCCCCAAAAAACTCAAATCAAAACTTTGCACTTTATACCTAGCCTAAGATTAGTTTTTAAATCAGTCATCTCTAGCCCCATTGATTATCTTTTGCTGAGATTGACTCGGAGAGAGCCCTCTCTTGTCCTCGTAGGGCTAGCTACGAGGCTGAGCGTGGTTTGATGTGGACCTAGAACCTTGCCTTTTCAGCCTGAGGCAAATCTAGGCTCTAACAAAGATCATTCTATAACTTTCCTTGTGTCTGTATGAACTGTAGGGGCCAATGGTATATGTGGATGATTGTTTCCTTCCCTGGAATGTAATGATTTCATTTCTAGCAAGCCTACATAATGGAATACATTTGTTTTTCATAGGTGTGATACTTTCAAAATGTGTTTGAAAGTCTCTCACTATGATATGCCATTGGATGCCCCTGCCAAGAAAGAATTGCATCAATAGCTTAGTCGGAGGCATCTGTCTCAATATCAAACTGTTGTTGCAGGTCTGGTAATGTTAGCATTGGTTCCTATCAGAGGCGATGTTTCAACTAAAAACCACCTTCTGTTTGGATTTAGACCAAAATAAATTCTCTTTCGTTCCACCCTTGGTGACTTGACTCAAAGGCCAAGTGATATGAGAGAACCCCAAGATGAACCTACGATAGATATTGGAAAGACTCATAAAGCTGCAGAGCTCTGTTACAGTGGTTCAAGCTGGCTAATCCTGAATAACTTGAATGTTGGTTGTGTCCACATGCAACAACCCTCTCATCAATGAAGTACCCAAAATATTGAACCTGGGTCATACCTTAAGTGCATTTCTCTAAATTGGCCACAAAATTTGTGTTGTCATAGGGTTTGGAGGACCTATTGAATATGGTGGAGGTGATCTTCCCAAATCTGGCTAAAGATCATGTTACACTAAAATTTGTCACCATGACTATTTGCAGTTAGTATGGCTCCATCAACTGTCATACTATCCTCCTTGGCAAGTCTCATACCTCTGCTCTTCATGTCAAACTCCAAGAAATAGAGAAAGTCTTTAAAAATCTGTATATCTTTGGGTATGCAGTTTCTCTTAGCCTTACCTGCGTGTACGCACCCCAAGTTCACAATACCTGCGTACTTGTACGCTCTGTCTGTAAAGGGGTGGGTGCGTACTCCTGTAACGGTCAAAAGGCACAAGTTTCACTTCAAAAAAGTTACTTGTGGTCATTTCTAGAGCATTCTAGAAGCTTGTTTGACGTGTATTGAGCGCCTCCAGATGGTTCATGTATCCCTATGAAAGAGGAACTTATCCCATCAAGAGGGGAGCTATCCCATTCAAAGAGGGGCTTATCCCATTGATGGTGGACCTGATTAAATTCCTCTAAAGCACTATAAATACAGGCATTGGGCCAGAAGGAGGGGAGGTTGAAAGCTGAACATTCCTAAGGGTAGATGCTGCTGTAATTAGGAATCCTTTATAGAGCTTGAGAGGAGAGATTCCCATCCTTTCCTAGCCTTATTTGGAAGTGGGTGAGCTGATCAAAGTAAAGGAAAACTCTTGCTGGACCCTAGGAGGGACCTGCACAACACCAAGGCTCAGGTTGTAATGGTTTCTTTTGTTTCCACTTAATACAAATAAACTCATTTTTCTCAACAGATTGTTATTCATGATTTGTTTCATATACTCCTTGGTCTGTATGATAAATATGTTTTATTTTATAAGTTATTCAGGTGCTATTTAATCTTTTGGCTTGTTAGTGAATGCAGGTTTCGAAGAGAAGGAGGAGCTCATCCGGATCGGCGAGGCTGGACTACTACAAAGCGTTGGACTAAAGGTATGTTATTATCACCTGATTACTTGTATTCTAAATGCATATTTAGAGAAAGGTAGTGTTTACTTGTCTTGTTTGTCACTAGAAAGCCTTAGCTTCTAGGGAGGTCGGTTTTGTCCACAAAATTGACTCTTTCCGCATGACAATTGACTCTTTTTTGTCGGTTTTAGAGACCATAGGTGTGAATTGTGAATTTTAATTGTTAGGTGTGAATTGTGAATTGTTAATTTTAGTTTTAAAAATTGTTAATAAAATTCACCGAAGTTGAATATAATGGCCAATGTTCCGGAATTTACCAACCTAGGAACACCTCCTAACGAGAATCCTAGTACTTTTCCTTACTTTGGAAATGTTGGTCCTCCTTATATGGCTACTTTGTCATTACCTGGATTTACAATAGGTTTACCGATATGGTTATTTTCAACTTCGTTGGCCCAAAATACTCCAATTGTTCCATCTCAACCGGATGCTTCACCTCAACAGAGTTCACCATCTCAACATCACCAACCTTCTGTTGACCCTTTACCTTCTTCGCCTAATTTTTCTTCCTCCATTTATTCCTCTTCGCCTAGTAAAAGCCTTGATGCTAGTAACCAGGAGGCTAAGAAGAAGAAGAAAGGGAAGAAGAAGAAGAAGAAGAAGAAGCAAGATAAGAAAGAAGTCAACCAACCAACCACGACTGTAAGTGTTAGTTGTGTTGAGGAAAACTCCGACATGCATCGTAAACCCAAATACCCTTGCAGGCTTTGTAAGGGTGACCACTTCCTTGTCAATTGTCCTGGTATTCCAAAGGTCTTGGAAGTATGGTCAGAAAAATCTCATCAAATTTCCATTGATCCATCAACCAGTGATAGTCAGATTCCTGGGAAAAAGGGTAAAGTTAGGTTTCCTTGTAAGTTATGCAAAGGGAGTCATCAAACTCACATTTGCCCTCACATGGATGAAGCCTCAACATTGTTGGAAAACCTTACTGTTCCACAGCAAGAATTTCGAACTGGTTACCGTAAACTTTCTCCCAACCTACCGTCAACTGACGGAGTGATTGATCTAAATTCAAGTACATTCGATCACACTCTTCCATTGGAGAGTGAAACTCATGTCACTCAGGTTGATGATCCATTAGTTGATCAAATGGTCGATTCAATCTAACACTTTGTCGATCCAACTTTCCCTTTAGAGAGTGAACTTCATACCGCTCAGGTTCTTCTTGTTACATCAGATTCTTCTATGCCCGGGGGCATTTCACCTATTTCTACAGAACCCCCTCCAAGTACTGAGGTCTTTTCCTTTGATTGGAATAGACTGACAGAACCTCGTCTTCCCTCCTCCATCCCTTTCCAAATCATTGTCAAGGCTGGTGGTAGGGACATACATCGTACTCAGGTAGATGAAGGTGCTTCTGTTAGTATTTTATCCTCAACTGTTTGGAAAGCTTTGGGTTCCCCTCAGCTTGCGCCTATTACGCAGAATCTGAAAGCTTTTAACAGAACCATTAGTGAACCTTTAGGGATCCTTCCTAAGTTTTCTATTACCTTGGAAGGTAAAACTGTCTGTATTGATCTTATGGTAGTTCGAGGTCCCTTGGATTTCAATTTACTCCTTGGATGAGACTATGTTTATGCAATGAAAGCTGTCGTATTGACACTCTTTCGCGTGATGTCTTTCCCTCACAATGGCAGTATTGTGACTGTAGACCAGCTTTCGTTCCCTAGTCTTGTCTCAACTACCAATAATATGACACCCCTAAATGTTCCTGATTCTAAAGTGGTATCTACCCTGCCACGGGTTAGTTATGTGGCAACTGGTCCCATGTTTTCAGTTACCGATGTAAGTGAGCCTCTCACTGTTTGCTCATCTTCCTTTGATTTAGATCCGGTAATTGACATGGAAAACTCTATGGGATTACTTGAACACGATGTTCTTATCCCTTTTGAGTCCCTTGACATGTGTTCCTTCCAGAGAACTATTCTTCCTTTTGATGAAGACCTCTTGGAAGCCATGATCAAGGTGTGTCCATTGACATGTCTTTCTTCCAGTTGGAAGCCATGATCAATGTAGTGAGGAAAGTTCCTGTTACTGTGTCAACCTCGTTAAAAAATGAATCAGTGTGTACGAGGATAGTTTTGTTCCTGTCTCAACCTCGTTAAAAAATGAAACAGGGTTTTAGAGGATAGTTCCTGTTACTGAGTCAACCTCATTGAAAAATGAATCAGGTAGATTTTAGGATATGTAGGTAGATTGTAGAAAGTAGGGTTTATGAGGATAGTTCCTGTTACTGAGTCAACCTCGTTAAAAAATGAATCAGTGAGTATGAGGACAGTTCTTTTCTTGTGTCAACCTCACTAAAAAATGAAACAACTCCCTTTTCAAGTTAAATATTGAAAGTAAAGCTTCATTCCATCCACCTCATTAAATGCAATGAAGCCTGGGGGGCATGTACCTCGCTTTGCATCATTATACTGGGGGCATGCGAACTTTTTGAGCATAGTTCCTTGTCTTGTGTCAAGCTCGTTAAAAAATGAAACAAAGAGGCTTGAGCATAGTTCTTTGTCTTGTGTCAAGCTCGTTAAAAAATGAAACAGGGGTAGGTTAAGTAGGTAGATTGTAGAGTAGTTATGAGCATAGTTCCTTATCTTGTGTCAAGCTCGTTTAAAAAATGAAACAAGGGTTTTGAGGATAGTTCTTTTCCTGTGTCAACCTCACTAAAAAATGAAACATCTCCCACAAGTCTTTCCAAGATCTTGAAAGTAAAGCTTCATTCCATCCACCTCATTGAATGCAATGAAGCTTGGGGGGCATGTACCTCGTTTTGCGTCATTATGCTGGGGGCACGTGAACTTATAACAAGCATATTTTTTCATTTGAAGCTTGCGTAAACATGAAACCGAATCCGAGCATAGTTCTTTTCCTGTCGTTAAAAAATGAAACAAATCCTCCTCTAATTGAGTCGAGAGTTTGACTAGATCTCGTACATAAATGTTAAGTTGTATATTTAGGTTAGTTATTTCAGTTTTTGCATAATTTTCTTACAGTTTTAGGTCGGGTCTTTCAAATGATCTCGTACATGAACCTTCATTCCATCCAGCTTGTACTTAGTTGAATAAAATGAAGCTAGGGGGGCATGCACTATAGCAGTTATGCTTAGGGGGCATCAAGCACAGTTTTATCTCTGTTTCAAGCTTGTGTAAAAATGAAACTACTTCGAAGCATAGTTTTTCTCTGTTTCAAGCTTTTGTAAAAATGAAACCTATCTCGAGTCAATTTCGGTTATTTTCAAGACTCGTTAAACTCATGAAAATCCCGAGATTATTTTGCTATCTTTCATTCTTGTAAAACAAATGAAAATGCCGAGTTCTTTCCGTCTTTTCTTGCTCGTAAATTAAATTGAAAGTCGGCCATATGAGTACATTTTTATCGTTTTTTCTAACTCATTAAAACTTACGAAAAAATGAAAAACATGAGTACATTTTTATCATTTTTTCGAACTCATTAAAATTTACGAAAAAGTGAAACCTTAGAGTCATCTTTTAAGCCCTTTTCTGACTCCTAAAACATGAAAAGATTGCCAAGCGTTTCTTTTATACTCGTTAAAACGGAATTAAAAGATGGTCCTCTTACAGCCCTTTTCTGACCGTAAAAACATGAAAAGATTGCCGGATTTTTGTTGTTTCAAATTCGATATTGGAAATAAAACGACGTGTCCTTGATCGATTTTTACTTTTCAGATCAAAGACACTAATCATGAAAGTACTCCTTGGTCGTAAAAGATCAAGCGGTTCTCTCAAGTATTATTTTATACTTTTTCGGGCTTGGGAGATGCAAATTTACGAAAAAGTTCAACCCTGGAGTCTTCTTAAGTTTTTCAGACTCTCTAAAATTGAAAAACGCCGAGTTTCTCCTATACTGGACTCGTTAAAATTTCACAGTAAAGGACCTGTTCGATTACAAATAGGAACGGACCACTCCTTCTTAGGGTTCGAATCCAAAACTAAGTTGGACTCATCTGAAGGATGAGCTTATAATCAAGCATATGTTATCCTCCTCAAGCTTGTAAAAAATAAAGAGGTACTTGCCAGAAATGGTGGGGGAAAAGAGAGGAAAATGAGCCTATTTGTTATCCTTTGTCTCAGAAGAAACCTTATCACCACTCTTGAACACGACACTTTTCATTCACCTGGGTTGGGAAATCCTTTGCCTCACAGTTGATTGAACCACATTGAAAGTCTTCAGCCGGGTATTAACTTTGGGTCAAATGTCACCAAGCCATCTGTCGTGTTGTTATGTGTTCAAGAGGTCACTGCAAATAAACCATTCATCTGCAAAATACCTGTCATCCATCTCGACCATCCCTCAGTCAGTCCTTACAACTACATTTCTTCAACTTGATCTATGATTTCGTGTTGTGGGCTTGCCTGCAACGGGTCGCTTTCTATCGACATCAGCACATTATCTAGAAAGGTGACCTAGAAATCGTCAGTACCTTGAAATCTGCATGCATCAATGGCAGGTTTCTCGCCTTTGACAACGATTTACATCATTGACTTTCGATCGAAGGATTCCGTGAAATGTTCGACATCAACTCATTCATTCACATCTCATGGATTGTACTGGGTACTTTGAGAACCATTGACATCACTGGTGGTCTCTCTCACACTTGTTAACAGTTTACATCATTGACTGGTAATCAAGTGGTTTCTACCATGTTCGACATCAACTCATTTATTCGCATGGATAGAATCGTACCTTTTCGGGAAGTAGAAATGAAGACCCTGGATCTAGTTTCCACCATCCAGGCTGCGAGGAGTTTTGTATTCATTATATAGTAGACTAATCATAAGCAGATGGCTGCGTCCATACTGTGTCTACATGAGTCTATGATTATGATGTACTGCGAAATCATTCCTATATCAGAGCAGTAGTTAGTTTGTTAGTTAAAGTTTTCAATCTGAGTATGGGAATGCCTACCTCAGCGATGATATGATCTTATATATGTATTTTGTGTTGAATATTTGCAGGTTCCGACTGGGCTCTCCACAAGATAATCCTTGAAATGATAAAGTACTTCACCCTTCCTAGATGATATGAAACCCTAATCTACTACAGGATTTGCACTTTAGGGGGAAATCCGTTACACTAAAATTTGTCACCATGACTATTTGCAGTTAGTATGGCTCCATCAACTGTCATACTATCCTCCTTGGCAAGTCTCATACCTCTTCTCTTCATGTCAAACTCCAAGAAAGAGAGAAAGTCTTTAAAAATCTATATATCTCTGGGTATGCAGTTTCTCTTAGCATTACCTGCGTGTACGCACCCCAAGTTCACAATACCTGCGTACTTGTACGCTCCGTCTGTAAAGGGGTGGGTGCGTACTCCTGTAAAGGTCAAAAGGTGCAAGTTTCACTTCAAAAAAGTTACTTGTGGTCATTTCTAGAGCATTCTAGAAGCTTGTTTGACGTGTATTGAGCGCCTCCAGATGGTTCATGTATCCCTATGAAAGAGGAACTTATCCCATCAAGAGGGGAGCTATCCCATTCAAAGAGGGGCTTATCCCATTGATGGTGGACCTGATTAACTTCCTCTAAAGCACTATAAATACAGGCATTGGGCCAGAAGGAGGGGAGGTTGAAAGCTGAACATTCCTAAGGGTAGATGCTGCTGGAATTAGGACTCCCTTATAGAGCTTGAGAGGAGAGATTCCCATCCTTTCCTAGCCTTATTTGGAAGTGGGTGAGCTGATCAAAGTAAAGGAAAACTCTTGCTGGACCCTAGGAGGGACCTGCACAACACCAAGGCTCAGGTTGTAATGGTTTCTTTTGTTTCCACTTAATACAAATAAACTCATTTTTCTCAACAGATTGTTATTCATGATTTGTTTCATATACTCCTTGGTCTGTATGATAAATATGTTTTATTTCATAAGTTATTCAGGTGCTATTTAATCTTTTTGCTTGTTAGTGAATGCAGGTTTCGAAGAGAAGGAGGAGCTCATCCGGATCGGCGAGGCTGGACTACTACAAAGCGTTGGACTAAAGGTATGTTATTATCACCTGATTACTTGTATTCTAAATGCATATTTAGAGAAAGGTAGTGTTTACTTGTCTTGTTTGTCACTAGAAAGCCTTAGCTTCTAGGGAGGTCGGTTTTGTCCGCAAAATTGACTCTTTCCGCATGACAGATCAGGATGTCGTCCAAATACACTACCATGAATAAGTTGGTGAACGGCCGCAAGATTTTGTCCATCAACCTCATGAATGTTGTAGGGGCATTCATCAACCCAAAAGGTATGAAAACCCATTTCAAAATTCTTTCCTTGGATTTAAAGATAGTTTTACACACATCAAAGGGTTCGATTGGTACCTGGTGATAATCGGACTTTAGGTCAATATTGTTAAAATATTTGGCTCTTTTTGAACTATTTGAAAAGTTCATCAACCTGTGGGATTAGATACCTATTCTGGAAAATGATCTTATTCAATGCCCGATAGTCAATACATAGTATCCAAGTCTCATCCTTCTTATGTACCAACATGATTGGGCTCCCACAAGGTGATGAACTTGGCCTTATGTTACCTTTCTGCAATAGCTCTTGAATTTTCCTCTTTTCATCACTCTCCATAATAGAGCGTTGATATATTGACGCATTGAGTAAGGGTGCACTAAGGGTCAGATCGATGGAGTGTTTGACCTGACAGTGTAGGGGTACCCCTGTGGGTGAGGTGAAGATGTCCTTGTAGTCCTCCACGAACTTGTCCATATGTTGCTACTGTGCAGAGGAGCCTAGTCTGGAGGCTGTGGATGTGGCCATAATATTATTCTTTCCTTGAGGGATAATGATAAGGAATACAAATCTCCCAACCTAGGAAATGATCTTACTACATTTCTTCACAAATATTAAAGAGATGGTGGCAGGTGGTGTTACCTCTGGTATCCTATATAACTTATTGCCAAAAGAAATAATAACAGTGCAATGCCTAGACTCATACACAACATGACGCTTCCACAAGTATGGTTAGCCTAATAATACATCAAAAACTTCAAGAGGAGAGACATCAAACAGTACCTCCTCTGTGAAGGGCTTAATATTGTAGGGAATATGACACTATTGGCTAACACAGAGATCTCATACTTGGTGAACCCATCTAATGGTTTATGGTTATGGGTATGGTGTGGTTGGTAGGCCCAACTGCTTCACGAACTCTACTTAAATGAGTTTCTTTTGGCTTCCTCCATTAACAATGAACTTCATCGAATAACCCTTCATCCACATCTCAAAGTGGAAGAGTTTCTCCCCCTCCTCTGGATCATCCGACTCAATCTTATGGATCTTGGTGGTGGCAATAGTGGCACTGGGATCTGCATCAATAAATCGCTTCCCTTTGTTATCCCATTTTCAGGTTCCAACTCAGAGTTAGAACATGTATATGATTTGAAATCCTTCAGCTCGACCACCTGGGACTACTTGGCTCGACACTCACTTGTCTTGTGATTGGGGCTCTTATGGAACTCACACCATTTCTCTGTATCCTTATTTGTCTTCATAGTGTTGTACTTTGCTTCTGGCTTTCATGGATTGTCCTAGGTCACCTCGTCTTGTCTCTTTCCTTTATTCTGTGATTTGGGGGCGCCTTTCCCTTACTTCAGATTTGCAGATCCAAAGTCTCGCTTCTTTTGTTTACATTTATGCTCGATATGGATAGTGTATCGATAGGTTGCACCAAGCCAAGAGATATCTAGGAACTCCATCACATACTAGATTTATTTTTTAAGGAAGTTGTAGTACTTGAGTACAAAATACCACTCAGAATCCTTTATACGCAACTTTGTGTGAAGGGTATGAAAAACTCTGACACTTCTTGGTCCCTACCCTACCATAGTGTGGTCCAATTTATGTATTTATCTTCATAGCTACCGAAACGGTAATGTTGTTCCTTGATGGTGTCTTAGAAATAATTCCAAGTGGGTGTGGCTAAAAACATTGAGGTTTCCCTCTCATCGTTCTATTCACAATAGGTTTTCCACCAGTGCTTGACATGGGGGGTGGCTTTGAGAAGCACAAAATTACTCTTTTCCCGATTGGAAAATTCATGAACCGAGAAGCATCATTCCAACAGATTTAACCATCTATTTATGATGTCTACATCTATTTGACCTTCAAATATGGGAATGTCAAAGTCGACTTGTACCTTAAAGGGAATGGAACCTCCAGAGTGGTTGGTGGATGAAGATGCATCACCTATGGGTAGTTGCTGAAGGATCTAGGAAAAGTTATCCATCATCACATTCCTTTGTTTCTCGACGGCTTCTTCGAGCAATATTTTGAAAGGATCTCCTGCTCCCTTGTCTTTCTTTTCTTTTGTTATGGGGGGGGTGTCTTGCAAAGGTTCAACTAGTTCGAGCCCTAACTCATTATACCCTAACCTCGTTGGGGACATACAAAGAAAAATAGAGAAAGATAAGACTGCTATGATACAACTAATCCAAACTTATACAAGAACACAAAAAAATACAAATACAAAAATAAAAACAGAGATGCAGCATATGTAAAAATTCATTTCATTAATATCAAAGAAATAAAATATCCTTACATACATAATGGAAATAAACTAGCTTGGGCGATGGTAGCTTATCTCTAAGAAGAGATGTGATGGCTACATGTTTCTTAACTGTGTTACAATGAGGCTCAAGGGAGTTTTTCTTATTAAACAATAAGGGAAAACCCTAAACAACCAAAACCCTAACCCCAGGAGATGGAACACCAAGAGTTAGTGGGCCCTGTTGGGGTTAGTTAGGTAGCCAAATTCCTAGGGTTGTAACTTGATCATATTATCTCTATTTGGTACATATGATACCTCGTTGGAAATATATCTTTGACTACTACAAAATTTGCGACAGGACCCTATTTATGGAAATGGGCATGTTGCATGTTGGGTGTAGCTTTTAACCATATCTTAGGCACCTCTTTCCCCAATTTTTATCACTCTCTCTCTATAAACCTATGAAATTTATATCTCAATTACCATTTTCCTTTGTTATAAGAGCAATCATTTCTCAACATATTATTTTTTCATCTTTCATTAAATATTGAATGAAGTGATGTCTTTTTGAGATGGCTAACCAAGGTAATTGTGGAAGAAGTTTTCTATTTATTTTTCTTTCAGGTGTTGCCTACAACTAAGAACTAAGGATGAGAAGTTGTTTTTGTTACTTGCTGTTACACTTCAAGGATTTTTTGTTATATTCCAAAGTTTTGTTGTTACAGCACGAGTTGTTGTTACATCTCGAGTTGTTGTTACACCTCGAGTTATTATTACACTACAACTGCCAAAGATGGTGGTTGTTGTCTTCAATGACAGTTGTCAAAGATCATGAATTATCTACAAATGGTCAAAGGATCTCAACAGTTATGATTGTGGATATGGTTTAACTTGAATTGGTCTTTTATTGGAAAATTGTTTGTAATGTTTTCTAATTTTCTCTTAGTATTGATCAACATGAGAATTGTGATATTCTCATGATTGATCTGTTCCATAATTTTTGGGGCTTGTAAAATTTATAAAAAGGTTTAGTTCCATGAAAAGGGAATGGAAACACAGGAACAACATCGACATTTTGATATTGTAATTTCCATTCATTTTTTAAAATACAAGACACTTCTGGTGATGTTCATACATATTTCATGTTGCATTTTTAACTAGTTTCCATTTCATCCCTACGCCCTACTATGGAGGAAGGGCCCTCCTCTTTAGAAAGGATTGTGGTAGAGTGGATTAACCATTTGGTTTATCTTTATTTTAATTTTGAATTCATTAATGTTGTTGAATGAATTGTAGTACTAATGCACTTTTGTTTTCAAATTCATTATATATTGTTACACGAGATTGGTTAGAAGTATAATACTTAATCAGATGATACAGTTCACTAATGATGTGTGGCACACCTATTCATTGAAAAAAACATGAAGTGTGATGAGTGAATTTCATTCCTCTAGAATGTATTTTTAATTTTTGCATGAGTTCTTTAAGTTCTGCAATTATGTTCAACGACATTTTCTTTCATTTCTTTCCCTAGTTGTTATGTATCGAAACAGATAGTGCAAACACCTTTGAAATAAACAAGACCTACCCTAGTTGACAATTAAATGCTTGCGGTTCAGTCAAATTAAAAAATTATTAGACTGACACAACATTTTGGTGTCGCTGTCAGGAAAGGCAGTTAACGATACAGTAAGGCAGTGTGTTTTGTTAGTATAGTGTTTCTAGAGCACAGGTGCTGGGTAGTAAGATGAGAGGTAAGAACCTGCGCATTTCACTAACATACCTAAGTGAGCTTACCTCTATGATCATTAGAACACTTGGGGTGTGTTAACTTTTGAATTTCTCTTTTTTAGAAGTGTCCTCATTCTTACAGACGTTGAGTGGTAAGACAAGAGGTAAGAACTTGCGCATCACTCTAACATACTTGATCGGGCTCACCATTGTAACGACTAAGGAACTTGTAGTGTGAAATAATTACACAAAGGCTCGATGTGTAGAGTGTATGAATAGAAGAGACATGAAACTTAATAAATCTAATAAACCTACAGTAAAAACAGGTCATAAAAGGAACAAGAAAAGTGCAGATTTACGGAGGAAAACATTCATTTAGGAATTCATTTCAAAGGAAGAGAGAAAATAGTCAAATTCACAAAAGGATACAAGAAAAACAAGACCACAGAAAGTTGTTACTCCCATATTAAGGTCGGAAGCATCTGGTTCCTTCGTCTTAGGACCTCATCATCCTCAAACTAGTATACATACTCTCGAGACTATAGGTTCAATTCGAGAACATCATAAAGAAACTAGTGGCTAGGACTTTGGGTCTAAAGAACAAGGGGAAACCACCGGGGAGCACTTAGAGCCATAATTTGAAAAACATTCTTTCACTTATCAATGCCCAAATTCAAGAAGTGCTACGAAAGAGCAAACCCCAGAGAATCCTATACAATCATCATCTTTGGGAGAGGACTCATTAAAACAAGAAACAGGGGAATCTACAATGGAAGACAACAACAAAAATAACAATGAAAATACAAGGATTGATGCCACTGTTACCACCTTTGAATTCCCAATAGGTGATATAAGGGGCGAAGCTCCCATGAAAAACATTCCCTTATCAGCTCTTCCATCTTTTCAAGGAATGACTGTAGAAGATCCTGATACATTCTTGTTTGAATTTGATGTCCTGTGTAGGAGCTATGATTATAATTTGGATGCTCAGAAGCTAAAATTGTTCCCTACTACTCTAAAGGGAGAAACATTAAGATGGTTCATGGGACTAGGCTCTACTATTGTTCAAACATAGGGAGAGATGAAAAATACCTTTTTGTCAAAATATCAGGACTATTTTCGGACCAAATAATTGAGGGAAGAAATATTCAGGATGACACAAAAAGAAGAAGAAATCTTGCAGGATTATGTGGATCGATTCCACTCCAATCTACAGAGACCTAAACATAGGGATTTGGATTAGGAGATCCTGAAAACTATATTCATATGGGGAATGAGAGATGACTTTTTCAATACATTCAATCTATTGGGGAAGGGAGATATATCTCAAGAATCATTTGAGGAGATAATAAAAATCTTCTTAAGATGATCGAGAGGATCATCACGAGGAATAAACATGACACAGGACGCCTCCATTTGAATACAAAAATATGCAAATGGATGTGTGACTAGAGCCGAGATCGAGAAATTTTCGAGAATATTAAGACTGACATCCTCAGTACTTTATCTGACCAACTGATAGTTGCACAAGTAAAAAAGGTACAGGATGAAGCCGAGAAAGCTTTGGATATATTCTACCCAAAATGTAAGGATAAACATTCCTTGAGGGATTGTAAAGTTGACAACATCAACTTGTGCAACATTTGTGATTTGGAGAATTCTACAGGCTATTATCTAGAGCTTCCTAGACTAAAAGCAGTGCTTAAGGAATCAAGTGAGGAATTTTAGTCCTCTTACTTCATTGGGTCCAGGAAGCCTTGGTAGCCACATCCACTAGGTATGCCTCAAGATTTTTCTTTTAATCCATGGAATAATGTATATAATGCACAACAATTTCCATGGAAATATTCTTCTCCTCCTCCAGCTCAGTTTTCCTCACCATGGAACCAATGGTCTCACTCTCCCCCTTTCAGTACCCTCCATCTTAGAAATAATTTTTTCCCCAAAATTAGAGAGGAAATTCTTTAGGTCCAGCCCCTTCTGCATTGCCAATGGAACAACAATTGCAGCTGCCACCTCTCTCAACACCTGCTGCTACACCTCCCATACGACCCCAAATATCTGTACAACCTAATCCTAACCCAAATAATAAGGCAACCCATGCTTTAGAAGCTCTCATTTTCTTCCAAACTTACTACATCACTCCTGTTGAATGTAATTAAATCCATATTTGATCAGGAAAGGTAATAAAATCCTCTGCTGTCATCACTAAGGAAGAATGTGAATCTCTTAAGGGTGGTCCTGCAGACTCTCATGGGACTACTACAGTATGTCAAGGTGATGTTGTTACCTCTGTAACAGCTAACCTGAATAATGCTAGTACATCTGTATTAGCTGACCCAACTATTACAATGACTAAGGACCCTCCATATCCGCAAAGATTACCAGAAACTAGGATGACTTCAGAGCTTGATTCAAATTTTCTCATAGAGTTAAAAAATCTACACGTCAGGATTCCCATGCTACAAGCTATCAAGGATGTTCCCATCTATGCGAAAATAGTAAGGGACCTGTGTGTTAAAAAACCTAGAAGAAATCCTAAAGACCCTCTCATTATCCATGTGATGGGAAAATTATCAGAATTAATGACTTGTTAGTCTCCGTTGACTAAATATAATGATCAAGGGAATCCTATAGTTAGAATTTACATTGATAAGACACCCATACCAAATAAACTAATTGATTTAGGGGGAAAAATTAACGTAATGACTAAAGAATTTTTTACCATCCTAGGTATGCATGGGCTAAGACAAACACCTATTGTACTTGAATTAGCAGACAGGTCCCGTGTTAAGCTAGAAGGGGTATTGCAACCCCAATCAAATTTAGGGGGGCATCCCTTGATCCTAGGAAGACCCTAGTTGGCCACTACGAATGCATTTATAGGTTGTAGGTCAGGCTGTATGACAATTTCAGATGGTCAGGCTATGAAAAGCCTCTACATTTAATTCCCCTGCAATTCCAATTAGGGAGTTAATAAACCCCTTATGGGATGAGTTTGAATCTGAATAAGATAACTCCCAGCCACTTCTCACACTCGATAAAGCCCAATACTTTAAGGATGAGATAGAAGACAATATTATAAATGGTTTTATCAGTAATCCTCTTTTTGTTACTTCTATTGACAGCTCAAGGGAGGAAGAGGCTATGAAGGATTTGATATTTGAACATATCGAGACCACTACGAACATCAAGAGAAACCCAATTGAAATAGAACCAAGTAAACACCTGAATTTTAACCTAAACCTGACTCCCGAACAAAACAAAATGTTGTTAGAGTTACTATAGAAGTATAAAAAGGAATTTGCGTAGGATTACATAGATATGAAAGGAATTCATCCTAGCTTGTGCACCCACCATATCTATTTAAAATAGGGTTGCAATCCGGTTAGAAAACCATAGTCACATATGAACCCAACACTTAAGGAAGTAGTCAAAGAAGAATTGAAAAAAATCCTAAATGCTAACTTCATTTATCCAATTTCTGATAGGTAGTGGGTATCCCCGCTTGTCATTGTCCCTAAAAGGAATGTCAAGTGGAGAGTATGTGTAGACTATAGAGAACTTAACAAGGCCACCTAAAAGGACCATTTCCCTTTTCCATTCATATATCAGGTCCTTGACACCTTGTTTGGAAAGAAATTCTTTTCATTTCTAGATGGGTTTAGTGGTTACAATCAAATACAGATTGCCCCATAAGATCAGGATAAAACCAAATTTACTTGCCCTTGGGGAACCTTTGCATACAAAGTTCTTCCTTTTGGACTATGTAATGCGCCAAAAAATTTCCAATGGGCGATATTGGGGATATTCTCAGATTTGTTAAATGATTGTTTAGAAATATTCATGGATGACTTTACACCTTATGGCGATGCCTTTGAAACAACATTAGTTAATCTTGAAAAGTACTAGAACGATGTGTACAAACTAATGTTGCTTTAAGTAAAGACAAATGTCACATGATGATGAATTAAAGAATTGTACTGGGACATTTTATCTTTGCTGATGGAATTAAAGTAGACCCTGGTATGATAGAGGTAATTTTGAAAATTCCAGTTCCCAAAACACAAAAAGCAATACGTAGTTTTTTGGGACATGCAGGGTATTATAGAAGGTTAATAGATTTTTTTTCAAGAATTTCATCCCCTTTATTTTCTGTGCTTATTAAAGATATGGAATTTGTTTGGACAGGGAAATGTGAGTAAGCCTTTATAGAATTGAAAAAGTGTGTATGAACAACCCTTATTTTGCGAGGAACAAACTAGAGTTTTCTATATCATATAGCCACAGATGCATCTCATAGTATTGTGGGAGCTGTGTTGGGTCAGCTAGAGGACATAAAACCATATGATATCTACTAGACAAACAAGAATTTGACTCTAGCTGAACTGAACTACACGGTGATAGAAAACGAATTTCTTGCAGTAGTGCATTTCATCAATAAATTTTGATACTACATTATAGGATATCAAGTGTTTGTGCATACTGACCACTTTTCCATTCATTTTCTAATGAATAAACCAGTCACTGATGGTAGGATTATGTGTTGGTTATTTCTGTTACAAGAATTTGAAAAAACAATCTTAGATAAACTTGTGAAAGATAATGTAGTAGCTGATTTTCGTTCTACGCTGACTATTCATAAGGAATGCATGCCTGTTGAAGATTCTTTTCCCGATGAATATCTTTTTCTATTTCATCTCACTCACCGTGGTATGCAGACATAGCTAATTATCTTACTGCATGAAGACTTCCACAACACCTATCCTCACACGAGAAGAAAATAGTTGTTCAGCAAAGTGCAAGATACTCTTGGATCGAAGGAAACTTCTATCACACTGGGTCAAATCATTAGATCAGGCATTGTGTGAGGGAGGATGAAATCTTTGATATCCTTAAAGCTTGTCATGAAGAACCTTGTGGAGGGCACTTTGCAGATAAAAGGATAGGGCATAAGGTGCTTTCAATAGGATACTATCCACCTACCATATTTGAGGATGCAAAGAAAATTGTGAAAAGATGTGACAGTTGTCAGAGAATGGGTCAACTGCTCCAGTTAGATGAGATGTCGTAACACCCTTAGATAGTTTTAGAGCCATTTGAGAAGTGGGCCTTGGATTTTGTAGGGCCAATTAATCCTCCATCTCAACAAAAGTAATACATCATAATCTGCATAGATTATGTCACAAAGTGGGTTGAAGCGAAGGCACTAACCAGAGCTATAGAACTGGTTGTTTCAAACTTTTTATTTGAAGACATTTTTGTTCGCTTTGGGGTTCCTCAGGAAATAGTGACAGATGGAGGGACACAATTCACATCTCATTTGATCCAGAAGCTAGTTGAGAAATACAAAATATATCATAGGATTACTTCACCTTATCATCGACATGAAAATGGCCAAGTGGAAAGCACCAATAAGGTTATTGAGGGAATTCTTACCAATATTGTGGCCAACCACCAGAGGAATTGGGTCAATAAACTTCCAGAAGTGTTGTGGGCATAAATGACTACATGGAGGAACACTACGAGATTCTCATCTTACGAATTAGTGTATAGTAAAAATACTTTATTTCGCATATAGTTCGAAATAAAGACACTGAGAACAAGACAAGTGAATCTAGATTTTGCTACAACATAGAAACAACAATTAAATCAACTAAATGAACTTGATGAGAGGAGTTTGGTTGCAATTCAGAAAACGTATATCATCCAGCATTAGAGGGTTAAGTGACACGACAAATTCATAAAAAAGAAGGTGTTTCAGAAAGGATATTGGGATCTACTATATGATTCTTGACTCAAGGATTTCAAAGGGAAGTTCTGCACTAGATGGCTAGGTCCTTATGAAGTTGATACAGTCTTTGATGATGGGACTGTGAGTTTAGTCACCATTGATAATGCTAGAAAACCATTACTTGCTAATGGGAATCGTCTTCGATTATATCAAAAACCAACTTCAAAGGATTCATTTGTCAACATTGTCTCGAAATCTGATCTTCAAATTATAGGAACAGGGGAAAGTTCTCCCGCGCTGCCAAATTTTTAATCCTCAAAAAGTGTAATAGCTGAAAACTAGCTTTGTTGGCAGATGATACACCAAAATAATAATAATAATAATAATAAATAAAACAAAATAGAAAAAATAAAATAAAATAAAATAATAATATATAAATAAAAAACTGTCTATGAAAACCTCTTCTAAGGGCACAGACAGATAATAGTAGTAGTTGAAAACCATTATGTGGTGGTTGTTACATGTTTTTCCCCTATAATAGCACCATCTATTTCATACATGTTATCTTATTTTGTTACATGCTTAAGTATTTTCCTTCTTTCTTTAATTTTTTTTTTCAAAGTATTGTAAATAAGAGTTCACCTGTAAAGAGTAGCATTAGTGATTACATATGTTGTTACACCCGTAGCAGCTAACAATCTGTAGCAGCGAATCAGGCACAATCATCTACCTTAATAAATTATATCACTAGGATGTTGCCACCGGAATAAATGACCTAATCATTATGTTGCCGCCGGAATAAATGACCCAATTAGCATTATTTCCACTGGAATCAATCACGTCACTAGTACTTTTCTGCCACATCATGCTGATGAGTCATTTGAAAGGTATATTTATTTTCTTTATTTAACGATTATGGAAATTAATATGATTTTCCATTTGATGGACGAGGATGGTTGTCATATTAAAACTAAGGGGGAAGGGGAATCGCTTCACAATTTGTAATTTAAATCGGATATTAAAGTGATAGACCTTGTAATCATTGGAAAATCCTTATTTTTATGTCAAGCATGCTATATGTTTAAATCGCATTTACGACATATTTCCATGACCCCAGATTAATAATGAGACCATAACTCATATCGTATGATCCCCTGATCTGACATCATTTCTTTCACTGCCCTTCTTTTACTGCCTCAATATCTATCCAAATGAAGCACTTCATCTTCATTTCACAGAATTATTTGGAGAGAAAGAAGGAAGAGAATAGAGGGTATTGTCTAAAGTAGAGATGGGAGAAGTAGTAGTCAGGCAGGAGCCCAATTCCATAGAAGCATTGGGGAATTGCACAAAGGCATGTCATATTTTTAAAGAGGAAGGATGGTTTAAATTTTTCGAACAACTCAAAGGGTCGGAAGAAATTGTTTCCCTAGAGTTTGCCAAGAACTTGAATAGGAATTAGAGAGAGGTTAAGGGGTTGAAGTTATAAGTCACTAAAGAAGTCATTTATAGGGTATTAACATTACAATCTGAAGGAAAAATATAGTTTAACCAAAAAATCAACGATCCTTCCCTCAACATGGAATTTATGAAAGGGGAGGAATAATTGGAGAAGAAGGGAACGGGAATTGGATGATTGTCGCTTCTTCAGTCATGGGGAGATATTTCCTTATACATTATCAAATATATTACTTGTGAAGGACAAGTGACAATAGTGTTTAATTATCATTTCCCAGTGTTAAACCATCTCCGACACAATAAATTAGTTAATATTGAATATTTCCTATTGGAGAACCTGAAGCATATGTTTGCTTCTCATAAGGTTGCTTCACATCCGGAAACTTGTGTCACCAATCACATCCTTAAAAAATTAATCGTAATGGATGCCTTGTAATTCCAAGGCCAGAGCTGGGATGAGTTTATGAGCATAAAGATGAGCACTTCATGCCAGAAGCAAGATAAAACCCCCACTGGTGCTCCAAAGGAAGCTAGGGTGATTGAAGAGCAAGGGAAATCCTCTAAGAGAAGAATCAAGAAAAGATCATTGAAAAATCTAATAGATGGCAGGATACCTAAAAGGAGGGTCAAAGTCAACACCTAGCCAAAGCCCCTGCCTCCATCTAGAAAGAGGTCAAGCAGGCATAAGGATGCAGGGGAGAAAAAATAAGAAGAACATGCCCATCCTAAAGAGGTTCCTTTATCAGTTAAGGACAAGACCCAAACCCTGCTGCGTAAAATTGAAGAATTAGAAAAAGAAAATAAAGAATTAACGCAACAATTAGAGGATAGTAAAGTAGAAACAAGGGTCCCAGGTTAGGATACTTTGACGAAGGCTATTAATAAGATGAGAACATAAACTACACTAGGTTCTGTATGTTCAACATGTGCTTAGATTTGAGTGAAAATGGGGTATAAAGTTTTTGTTGCAAGTAAAATCTCGATAAAAACCCAAACTAAACCCTGGGATGCTAATACACAAGAACCTGTCGAGGATACTATTGTTACAAAAGAACCAACAGTTGAGGTGGAGGTTCTCAAGGAAGAAGAAGTAAGAGTTGATCCACAAGAACCTATTGATGAAGCTACTATTACACAAGAACCAACAACCAAAGAAGAACAACTCGAATCTTTAGATGTTGTTAAACCCCCTAATACGCAGAACTTGTGGATGACACCATGGATGGAGCAGCCTTGGACCAGTTGTACAACTTGACTGCGGGGATGATTAGTCCATCCATCCATCGATCCATCCATCTTCGCCAGCCCTCACAATATAAAGGCTTAGGTTTCATCATTCCTTTCAGTTGACCTGAGTTGTCGGTATGGGGGGCAGTGATTCTATTATTATATGTTAACACAACGAATTTGGCATACTTTTCCACCTCACGATTTCGACCTCTTAGCTCTAATTTAGACCTCAAATAGCCCTAATTCCTGCTATTGGGGTGGGACACCAGTAATAGAGCCTTTAACGAGGGGAGATTCGTGAGTCAAACTCAAATTCATGCTATTAGGATGAGGCAGTTCTAGAGCACTGATCTGGGGAAATACCGAATTGGGTCAATCCCGGAACCAGACCTTGCGCACCACACCCCGGAAAGCTGCGTTAAGCCGCCAACCAGTCAAAATAAATCTATCTTCTCCTAGTTTCACCCACCCAGGAAAGCTTCCAACCAGTCAAATAAATAGATTCTATCCAGTATATTCACTCACCCCTACAAGCCGGAACACTCAATATATCCAGACAATCAAGAAAGCCCTTAGTCTAGGGGGAATGGTGAAGGAGAGCGTTAACAAAAAGAATAGGGAAAAAGAATCAGGAAAGACAGTAGGAAAGAACGACCGAATACCCTAATGCCCAACTGCCCTTAACTGCTTGGGTTGGTTTGGGTTGGTTGGGAAGGCGATACGAACTCGTTAACCGCTGAACGGGGAGGGGATGCTCTCCGGGGAATTCGGAAGTATGGGGGAGGCTCTTCTCAATCAATCTATCCTATCCAGTAAGTGGTTTCACCCGTTCTCTCCTCTCCAGCTCTTCTCAATCAATCTATCCTATCCAGTAAGTGGTTTCACCCGTTCTCTCCTCTCCAGTAGAGAGTTTCACCCATCCCAGGAAGCCAGCCAGTGAAAGGAAATCTATCCTATCCAGTAGCATAGTTTAAACCACTCCTACAAGCCAGCCCTTCCCAATCCCAATATATAGGCAAGGATCAAGCCCTAAAAGTTAGGATTCATAGTTCGAGATCAAACCTCAAACTGACTAATTTCACATCAAAAGAGAAGATTGGCCCTCCCCACTGGAAAGATGTCTTCCTTCTTTCAGTCTATCTATAGGCAGATGCCTCTCCAACCCGCCCGGATCAGTCTATTAAGAAAAGGATGCCTCACAATTGAAGTTGGTTGGAAAGACTTTGGGACTTAGTCTGGCTATTACATCATCCGAGAATGAGATCTCTTATCATAGATCGGACTATTCCTTCTTCCTCAAATAAGATAGTAACTTGTTCTGCTTTTTTCTAGATTTGAAGTGCATAAGGACACTTTATTAGCAAGTGAGATATCGTTTATTCATCCTTTTTGTAAAGACACAAGGTAGTGGACCCGAACTTTGTTCCTAACCTGGCAGCGATAGAATTCGAGGTTACTGGGGGAAGATGACCTTTGATCCATCGAAAGACGTTCCAGAGCTTCTAGCAGGGTTCAATTTATGCGCACAGAGGGAACATTAATTCTGGGAAAGGAAAGACATATGGGACAACATGCTGGGATAAACCAGAGGGCCAATACAGGTTATTCTCCGCCTTTTTTATGAAACGACCATAGGTCGCTCTGATAAGTTGTTGGGTAGATTCAAATTTCATTGAGGGGGGGGGGCTCGATGTCCGAGCATAGGTATCCAGGAAAGGAGTTTTCTTGGATGTTGAGGTATCGCTGGTGTCAGAACGATGACTGGAGGACTAGGCAGAGGAGGTTTAAGAGTAAACCTGGGCGTATACCAGAAACTTGGCTTAAATGAAAATAGAGGATTCCAAAGCCTACCTGTCAACACAGAGATGAACCTAGATAGCAGCTTGTACAGGCGAATTGAATGGTGCTGTGCACTACCTTTTTTACGGTTGAATTAGATTACATATGCTGCTATAGAGTACGTAGAGAGACGAACTGGTGCTAGTGCCTGGTATCTGGAGACCCACGAACTTGGCCAACATCAATTTCCGAGATATCCTCAAATGGCAACTTCCGGGCAACAAATGAAACGAAAAGATGCCTAGATTAAGTGGACTAGCTGTTCCTTCTTTTTCTATTGCATAACCCGCCCTCTCCGACACACGAATAAAGTGATCTCTGTTAAAAGAAGGGTGTTCTTCCTGTTCCATAGTTGGTGAGGAAATTCTTGATAGTGGGAAATAGGATTCCACACGGTGAATAGTGGGTTCGGGAGGAAGAAAACTTGCTATAGTTGGGCAAGGTTGGTTCGCTGGCATGCATTACGAAGACTGGCTAGTGATAATGAACTACTTCTATACCCAACTTCCCGCCTAGAAAAGCATAGTTGATGGTAGGAAGGTGTGTTGCGTTGGGTTCTGTTAACCTTACCAATCTTCGGATATATATTAGGTATATCCCAGCTTCCACCCAAAATATTGTGTGTTGTGTTTATTTCATGTTCTATCTTACTTATTTCGGTAACTAGTGGTACCTAGGCCAGGGATCGAGTGGTTCATAAGGGCCCAGATACGACACTTCCCCATATAACACTGTTAAACCACTACTGACTTTAGCCCACTCATCACTTAAGGCGGCGTAGGGGTGGGTACACTTATTCGTTATAGGCTTTTCTATAAACAGCAGTGACGGTGCTGATGAGATGATGAACCAGATAGGGAAGAGGCCCCTTTTCATGTGCCCTAAAACACTTTCCAAGAGCCATGAAAAGCCGAAAAAGAAGTAAAGGCAAAATAGAAACGCACTATTTTAGACCCGAGGGATGGTGTACACTTACTTCGTTTCGCCGTTATAGGCGGACCTACCCTATTCTATTTTATATAGTGATCCTCATTCGTCGTCGTAAAGGCGTAGCTATTTGGGGGCGTGAAACGACATTCGTAAAGTCAAATCCAAAGAGTTATGGCTTGCTCCTTTGACTCATCTGGTAGGGGGGACTTGGCTGGCTTTGTCACCTGGTGGTTGGCTACTGGCTAGGTTAGGTAGTAACTGTCTGTCTGTATGGCTTTCTGTCTGGCTGGCTTTCTGACTGGCTTTCTGGCAATAGGTAACGTCTGTCTGTCTGAATGGGCAATGGCTGTCTGACTGTCTATCTGGCTTTCTGGCAATGGCTGGCTGGAATGGGCATCGTAGCGGAGCCCACTGAAATGGCTGACTTACTGACAGGAACTTCAATGGCTGGCTTTCTAGCAATGGGCTGTCTGGCTGAATGGGTAATGTCTGGCTGTCTGGCTGAATGGGCATATTTCGTTAGTGAGACATTCCAGCATCTACATTCATTCCATCGTCTAGAGTCTTTCCTCCTGGCTTTCCCCAACCTTACCTGCCTACCTGAACTGATTCACTGAACCATCCAAGCTATCTAACCCACTACTGCTTCTCCCTAACTCATTGTCCAAGATTCAATGGTCTAATCCGAACTGGTGGCACACGAACAAGCTATCGATAAAGAAATAACCGTGACAAAGAAGCGGAGAAGAGACCCTCCCTCCTAATGACTGCTATTGGGCTGGTGGGGGAGTTATCTAGCAACTCGCTAGAGGGAATGGCCTTACGAAGGAGAGCGTGAACATTAATAATAGGGTTAGTTACTGATCACAATATCCCAACTGTGACGGTTAACTATACAGTAAGGAAGGATGGGAAATTCCCCACTGAAAGGTGGCGTATTGAAGAGTAGCTAATTCATCCCCCCATGACGAAGGTAGCCAAGCTGAAGTTCTGCTTGCCTAAATGGGAGGTTTACCACACTGGTTTCCTAATAACCGTGTGGACCTGAAGGGGCAGACATTACTATCAACCTCACTGCTGCATTAGAGGCTGTCCATCATTTGGTTAGGGAGCAAGGCAGCTTATTGGGATCAAAGTAGTACAACCCATAGACCCTGATAAAGGACCCTGATACGCAGAACTTGTGGATGACACCATGGATGGAGCGGCCTTGGACCAGTTGTACAACTTGACTGTGTGGATGATTAGTCCATCCATCCATCGATCCATCCACGAGATCCTAAAGGAAGATGGTGTTCATAAAAAAAATTGTTGATATTAGAAATACAAAAATGGAAGCAACTAACACTCTCTTTACAAAAGGGAATGATCTCAGTACAGGAGCATCGAAAAGTTGTAAATACTCTCAAAGAACAATGGGCTAAGAGGAATTTGACAGAAGAGTGGAGAAGATGGGAAAGGAAGAAAACTGAGAAGGAAAAGGAGGAATGAGTACAATAGTTACAACAGGAAATTTAGAACTTAACAAATGATAAAAATAATCTCTATGGACTCGCCCTGAACCTGTTGCAGTGTAGAAGGACTTCCCCATCCTATCCAATCTTTCTTTGGAAAATATTTAATTTGTTTCAGTTAAAAGTTGTCTATGAGAATAGACCTTATCTGGGTAATTCTACCCAGACTTTTTTAGATGTTTTTCGTGCATGTGATTTTAATGAGCAAAGCTTACTTTGTGAGCTTTTTGTACATAACATGATTTGTGAATATGCTAGCCTGCATATGATTGTACACATTTTCTCCTACATGGGGGACTTGCAGTTGCATGCCTTCATCTCTTTCATGAGAAATCAAGTAGAATGACATCTGGCCATGAAGTCATTTGACACCAATGAAGAGAAGGAAGCCTTGTGGATAAGAGAAGAACCAGGCATGGCTACTGAATTGAGGTGAGAATTTAGGAAGTTTTTGAGTACCCTTAATATAAGGGAACAATCATCCATCTATAGGAGGAGGATTGTCAGGTTTTGCCTCAACCTCTTTACACAGCTGAAGAGCTGAGCATTGACTGGATGCCTTAAACGTACAGAGGCTAGTAGTGCAAGTCTATAGGAGTGTGACCCTTTTGGGTTTCCTAATTTTGTGGTTACTGTTACATGTGTTCCAGAATATGTCGGGAATGTGAGTTCAATGGGAGCCTTTTGGATAGGGCTTAAATTTAAGTATCCCTTGATTTGGCTTCTGGTTGAAGAATGCCAGCCCCATTACTAATTGTGTGATTATGAAGAGGAATCATGGTCGCATCAGCTGATGGCTACTCAGGACTATAGACTAGTTGATGAAGATATTGCTGGTGCTTATAAATTGAAAAATTTACAATAGCGATACAACAATAGTACCTAAATATGCTGCATGAGAACATGCAATTTCTTCAGTTGGGGGAGATGTTAGGTGCAGTTTTTAAGCATATCTTAGACACCTCTTTCCCCATTTTTATCATTCTCTCTCTATAAACCTATGAAATTTATATCACAATTACAATTTTCCCTAGTTATAAGAGCAATCCTTCCTCAGCATATTATTCTGCCATATTTCGTTAAATATAGAATGAAGTGATGTCTTTTTTAGATGGCTAAAAAAGGTAACTATGGAAGAATTTTTCTAGTTATTTTCCTTTCAGGTGTTGCCTATAACTAAGGACTAAGGATGATCAACTGTTGTTGTTACTTGTTATTACACTTTGAGGATTTTCCTCTACAGTCCAAAGTTTTGTTGTTACACTTCGAGTTGTTGTTATACCTGGAGTTGTTGTTACACCGCAACTGCCAAAGACCGTGGTTGTTGTCTTCAAAGACAGTTGTCAAAGATCATGAATTATCTACGGATGGTCAAAGGATCTCAACGGTTATGATTGTGGAGATGGTGTAACTTGAATTGGTCTTTTATTGGAAAATTGTTTGTAACACTTTCTTTTTTTCTCTTAGTATTGATAAGCATGAGAATCATGAGATTGTCACGACTAATATGTTCCCTGATTTTTGGAGCTTGTAAAATTTATAAAAAGGTTCGATTCCATGTAAAGGGAACGACAACACAGGAACAACATTGACATTTTTATCTTGTAATTTCCAATCATTTTTAATACATAACACTTCTAGTGATGTTCATACAGATTTCGTGTTGATTTTTTAACTAGTTTCCATTTCATCCCTGCACCCTGCTAGGGAGGAAGGGTCCTCCTCTTTAGTAGGGATTGCAGTAGTAGTAGATTAGTCATTTGGTTTATCTTTCTTTTAAGTATGAATTCATTAATGTTGTTGTATTATTTGTAGTATTGATGCACTTCTGTTTTCAGATTCATTATATGTTGTTACACAGGATTGGTTAGAACTGTAATATTTAATCAATTGATACAATTTCCCTAATCATGTGTGGCGTGCCGATTCTTTGAGAAAAAAATGAAGTGTGATGAGTGAATTTCATTCATGTAGAATGTCTTTTTAATTTTTGCATGAGTTCTTTAAGTTCTACAATTGTGATCAATGACATTTTCTTTCATTTCTTTCCTTGGATGTTATTTATCGACACAGAAAGTGCAGACACCTTTGAAATAAACAGACCTACCCTGGTTGACAATTAAATTCTTGTGTTTCAATCGAATTAAATAGTGATTAAACTGAAACAACACTGCGGACCTCAAAAAACATTGTTTATTGGGTCAAAAGAGCTCTGGAAGTTCAAGACCTGAAAATAGGCTAAAAATAATAAATGCTGCTATAATCAAGGAAAAAATGAAACCGATTAGAGGTCTAGGTGGAATAAGTAGGTGGCCACCAATGTCCACCTGAATCATCCATGTAAGAGAAAATGTAATATTCCCATCTTTCTGAGGACATGAAGGTGTTAATAGATTGGATCACAACCAATTCAGAATATGAAGTGGCACATATGGTAGAAATCAATATTTAAACCAAAGATACGGGGATTTCAATCCACTCTAGCCATAATAAATTTGACTGCTCAGTTAAATTATCTCGTAGCAAGAAAACTGAACCCTTGATGTGGCAAGAAGGGATTTGTCCACAGGAAAATCAGTTCAATGCCTGGAATCCAAATTTAGCAGCGATTAAAATGAGCATATTTTATCCATCAAGAAAAGGGTGATTAATTGGAATAATGGGAGAATTATATATGAACCATTTATCAAATCAAATAAATTTCTAAAAGGACAATGTCAAAATAACAATGGGGTATGCTACCATTGGACCAAAAAAAAGAAAATTTTGATCTAGAGGATTCCTAGAAGAACATGTCAACATAATGATCAAAGGGTGCATTGCTGATGAGAGGAATCAAGAGGTATATTCATGCTATGTAACCTATTTAAATAGGGGAGAGACTATAAAAGAGGAGGATTCAAATCCAAGAAAGAGAGAGACTGGGGGAGAAGAGAATCAGAGTGAAAACAATTGCAATTTTGTATTGTTTTTCTCTATAGATCAATAACTTAAAAGAGGAATGACAAGGATATTTCTAGTATAGTTTGAGAATTAAGTTTGGCACTATTTTAAATAATGGCTTAGGATTTGTTGGAGTGAATTGTACAACACTTTTTCGAGTTTTAATGTAATATGTTTCTGTTAATTTTAGGTATGTTCTATGCTTAGAGCAATTTATTTCAATTTTCACAGTTAGCTCCATATCTTTTCCAGATTAGCAATCACATCAGCATTAAAGTAAACAATAGATAGAACATAAACATAAATCACAGAAGACAAGCCAATACAAGAGGACACAATATGTGGCGCTAGCCAGGGACAAACCCTAATGTGGGGAAACCCTTGATCAATTCTTCTTATATGTTCTTCAATAGTTCAGCAGAGAGAGAGATAGTACGTTTACAACAAAAGTCAACACTTTGACTTATCTAGATAAGAGCATAGATCATCTCTAAGAAGATGATACATGAGATCAGTTGAAGACATGCTACTTCAACTAATTCTCCAAGGTGACTCCTTCACCTATCGTTGTGCTACATTCGTCATCATGCTGCACCTCGCCACGCTGCACCATGTTGCACCCATCATCACTATGTTGCATCTCATCACGCTTCATTAATCATGACCGTACCCATCACTGTACTACATTATGTGCCATTACTGCACCATGTTTCCATCCTGACCTATGTGTCGGTTGCACCTTGCTTTCTTGTTGTCCCTTGCTTTCTTGTTGTCCCTAGCATGCTATTTGTCCTTAGCATGCTTGTTGTTGCATGCTAGTTGTCCCTTGCATGCTAGCTGTAGCATTGCATGCTTGGTGTATTTGATGCTAAGTACCATACAACTGTCCCAATGTTAGTTAGTTGTCCCTTGCATGCATCTCTCCTTTGGAGACAGATGCTTCAGCTATTTCGACAGTTCCCGGCAGTTCTAGCAGTTCCAGTTGTTCCTGACAGTTCTGGTTGTTCCCGACAGTTCCAGCAGTCCCGACAGTTCCAGCTTTTCCTGGTTTTTCGACTTTTCTGGCAATTCTGGTGTTGGGCTTCAAAATTGTCCTTATTCTCACTCCATTATTCAACAATACCTTCACATTTTACCTTCATGTCACCTCCATTCCACCTCCACATCATTACATTTACCTCATTATTGGGTTATAACTATGCTTTTCCAAAGTTTATTAATTCTTAACATTTTAAAGTGGATTTATGGTTAAACTTTAGAAAATAATATGCTTACACTTATACCTAACAATTAGAATGAGTTTGTTGACATGTGTAGGTACAAAGGAAGCTTCCAGGGCATCTTTATGTGGCATTGAATGATCAAATTCGAATTTGATAAGATAAGCCTCATGGAAAAGATCATGATCTCATGGAGAAGATCAAGGACAAAAGGGGGTTATGTGTCTAGATGGTTGAGAAATGTATGGAACTAAAGAGAGATTAGTGGATTATCATTATGAGTTTGTTATCTTATCCCATTGTATAAATAGGAGTACCTCCTCCATTCCAAAGGGGAGGACTCTTGGAGCATGTATCCAACTTATGATGGAATAGAATAAAGCTTCATTTTACATAAATTTCGATTATATAGTTTTAGATATAAGTTGTCTTAGTGTAGTAAATGGAATAATTTGTCACTTTGTTCTTAAGAGAATTGAGCTCACTCTAAAAGGATGAAAGAAACATTTTATTTCATAATAGATCTTATTTCATTTAATTGCTTAGATTTTTGAGGATTTGTTTGTGATTGATGAATGCGTTTTAAATTAAAATCTTATCAGCATATGAGGGGATAACCAAGGGTCTAAGTTAGGCTCTCTCTCCATTTGATTTGCATGATAATTGAAATTCATTATTTTGCTTTTATGTTTCAAGTATTTCATTTCTTATGCTTATGAATGAATCTTAGTTTAGTTTGGATTAGTATATGAGGGGATAATCAAGGGACTAAGTTAGTCTTTCTCTCTATTTGAATCTGAACAACAATTAAAGTTCATTCTCTTGTCTTTATTTCAAGTTTCTGGTTTTATGTAATCAATGATTTCTTTTCTATCTATGATACTGTAGGGAAGGACAACCAGGACCTCCTTAATTAGGAGCCTCTTCCCTTGCATATTATATTGAATCGTAAATAATTTAGTTAGACATAGAGTTAGTTGCCTACTCCTGCATATATTTTGTTGGCACCATCACAAGCTTACGAGTTTCCCTGGTTGATAATTTAATGAAAGCAATTTAAGCAATTAAATTGCCCAACATCCAACATTTCAAGATTTTCCGTCTTTTCTGGCTTTTCTGGTAGTTCCATCTTTTTCGGCATTTCTGGCTTTTCTAGCTTTTCCAGTAGTTTAAGCTTTTCCAGCTTTTTAGGGTTTTCTGGCAATTCTGTCTTTTCCGACAGTTCTGGCTTTTCCGGTAGTTCCTTCTTTTCTGACTTTTCCGGCTTTTCCAGATTTTCCAGCGGTTCCAGCTTTTCTGGCTTTTCCAGATTTTCTGACTTTTCTAGCTTTTTGGCTTTTCTGGCTTTTCCGGGAGTTCCAGCTTTTCTGGCTTTTCCGGGAGTTCCAGCTTTTCCGGTAGTTCTGGCTTTCTGCCCTCTAGATCAGGGCAACGTTATCCCTTAGGATCTCTCCTCTTATTAAAACCCAAAGACAGGTAGAGAGAGGAAGAGATCCTAAGTGTGTTGAAATGACTTGAAGGCCACCTCTATTTATACTAAAACGTTGAGCACATGTGGAGTTTATTTGGTTGCTGGCCGACTGTGATGAATTGTTTTATAATGGAAATAAATTCATAATTGGATGATATTGAGATCAATCCTACACCTCTCGATGAGAGGGATCCAAGAAAAATATCATCTTCCATAAATAAGATGACCCACATGGAGTTTGGCCCTAGTTGGCAATTTTAACACTCCCTCTCAACTAGGGAGAACTCCATTCATTGATCCATATGTTCAACTGTACTATCTCTGCCATTAGTTCCCTACACTACTCTACTCTGCTCTGATCTTTTGAGCTCTGCTCTGCTCTACTTTGATCTGCTAAGCTCTGCTTTACTCTGCTCTGCTGAACCATGAAGAAGAAGAATTGATCGAGAATGTCTCATATCATTCTCTATTGACTCAAAGTTAGTTTCATCTGAAGAGAGTGTGTCACGACACTCTTACTAACCTAAAGTCAGTTTTATTGATCCCAAATCAATATCACAAGAGACTATCTCAAACCACTCATACTGATCCCAGATTAGTTTCATTGATCCCAGATCAATGTCACAAGAGAGTGTCTCAAACTACTCATACTGATCCCAGATCAATGGAGGTCATCCGAGCATAGGGAGTACAGTAGATACAACGATACGTCCATCAATAGTACTACGATGGTCCCTGTCCTCATTTCCCTACTCATTAATCAGATGATAGGTACTTCCCATGAGTCCAAGACTACATGGGTAGGATGCCTCAATAGGAGAACTAATCATCCTGTCCACAGGAGAAAGAATCATCATGTCAATGGATGCCACAGAGAACTAATCATCCTGGCCCAAAGGATAACTAATCATCCCGTTCCATAGTCACCACAGAGAAAAAATCATCCTGTCCCACAAGAGAACTAATCATCCTATCCCATAGTCACCACAGAGAACAAATAATCCTAGCCCATAGGAGAACTAATCATCATCTTCCACAATTTCCATGGAAAACTAATCATCCCGACCCACAAGAGAACTAATCATCTTATTCCACAGTTTCCACAGGAGAACTAATCATCCTGTTCATAGCGTACCACTAGGGGAGGGTGAGTCGCCCTATGGTTTTATGTTGCTCCAGTAAGTACCCCAAGCCCCCCAAAGCTCCAAGAGCTCAATGCATGCAACATGCAGGACCCTTATAAGAAGGTCTCTCAATGACTCCAATTCGTTCAGGAAAGTCACAGATTTGACCTTTCCCCTGGGCTTTGACAAAATGTCTATGACCTATACATCAGTCTCAATGTGATGGAGCCTCCTCACTCATCAACTTACCATATCAAAGATAAGGCAATATTTGATGTCTATCTGCTAGAGAAATCATCGAATACGGGATTCCTCAATAATCAAATCCCCCCTCTGGTTGTCACAGAGAATCACAATGGTATTCATCATGTGTACAAACAACTCACTTAAGAGCTTCTGCAACCATGTAGCTTCACACGATATCATACTCGTCACTATGTATTCGGTCTCGACGGTGCTTATAGCGACAGACTTCTGCTTCCTGCTCATACATGATATCAAAGCAAAATCCAAAGAGAACCAACACTAAGAAGTGCTCTAATGATCCTCCACACTGCCTGCCCAGTCAGCATTTGAATAATCATGCAGTTTCATATTTCCAGCAGTGTATCTCAATCCATGAGAGATTGTGCCCTGAAGATATCCTAGAAGATTCTTGGCACCAATCCAATGAGGCTCAACCAAATATGAGCTCACCATGCTAACTGCAAAACATATGTACAAACGGAAGTTCACCAAGAACATCAACGCAAATGAGTTTATGAAACTTAGAGGCATTTCCCAAATCTGGTCTGACATCACTACCATATAACTTCTAAAAGTTAAGATCCTCGAGGTAGTCACAGGCTTGCAGTTTATCATTCAACATCAGGAATCCAACTCCCTCTTACTTCTGCAAATGAGAGGGTCTGCACCTGTCAAAAATAGGTTGTCCTCATAAGGTGCCAGTATGAGAGGTCTATCATCCACAACCTTCAGGTAATGGTTTGGATCAGTTTCACTCCTAGTGAATCTCAACTTCATCAGATAGTAATCAATCCTCTCATACTACACCCGGGGTGTTTTGCTTTAAGCCATTGAGGGCTTTCCTCCACCTATATACATGAGATTCCTGATCATGAATCTCAAACTCCTCAGGTTGTTCCAAACCTATGGACCTGCTGCATGAGGGAAATGGTCCCCTTATAAGATTTTCCTTTAGTACATATTAGACATGTACCTTCATACTCTACTTGAATTCAGACATCCCTATCACCATTTGACGCACATCAGGTAGGGCCCCATAGGTAAACCTCTGGTGTTATAGATGTGATATATCAATTGACATGATCCCTAATGGACCATCCTGCAACTTGATACAAATTGCTAACCCTGAACCCATGAGAAAAAGCATATTTGAAAATTATATTTTTAACACATACCTTTCCATCGATGAATGCCACCCTGAAAACTTTGACTTCCATTTCCAAGATGGACACCAAGTTCTTCTTGCAATCAGGTACATAAAAGATATTCTGTAAATGAATCGAGTTACCTTTATTCAATTGAGAGTTAACATTCCCTACACCCTTTCCGGGATAGGTGGCCTCGGCTCCAAGTATAATCCCACGATTGTTTCCATCTCTACCAAATTAGAGAGTGCACCTATCTATCCGATGAAGTGCCTTGAAGCACTACAATCTATAAGCCAGATTCCCAATGAATTTGAAGGAGAGGGCCAATACAAGATAATTCTTCTTTATCTTATTAGAAACAACATTTGATTATTCATACTTGGGGTTCCTTGCTTTCTATGAAGAGTCAGCCATTTCCTTGATGACCTGCATTACCTGTCATTCCTTTTATCATTGAAGATGTCCTTGGAATGATTGTTATCATCATCAAGTGATTTGTCCCTGCCATTCGAGCACTCCTTCGCATAATGGCTAAACTAGTTATCTGTCTTTCCTTCCACCCTAAGATCCGGCCTTCCAATGAAGTGATCCTTAGGTAGGCCATATTCCACTACACCATTCTGGTAATATTCTCTGCTTCGACATCACCCTTGGAGAATTTGAAGAGGATGAGTAATCCACTGATCCTTTTGTCATTTCCCAACTATCTTCGGTGATTTCTCTTTCACTCTTGTTTGGGCATTTTCTTCACCTCAGCTCTGATACCATGTTCATTTTAGCTATGTTCTATGCTTAGAGAAATTTATTTCAATTTTCACAGTTATCTCCATATCTTTTCCAGATTAGCAATCACATCAACATTAAAGTAAACTGTAGATAGAACATAAACATAAATCACAGAAGACAAGCCAAGACAAGAGGACACAAGATGTGGCTCTAGCCAGGGACAAACCCCAATGTGGGGAAACCCTTGATCAATTCTTCTTATATGTTCTTCAATAGTTCAACAGAGAGAGAGAGAGATAGTATGTTTACAATAGAAGTCAACACTTTGACTTATCTAGATAAGAGCATAGATCATCTCTAAGAAGATGGTACATGAGATCAGTTGAAGACATGCTCCTTCAACTAATTCTCCAAGGTGACTCCTTCACCTGTCATTGTGCTGCATTCGTCATCATGCTGCACCTCACCACACTGCACCATGTTGCATCCATCATCACTATGTTGCATCTCATCACGCTTCATTAATCATGACTGTACCCATCACTATACTATATTATGTGCCATTGTTGCACCATGTTTCCATCCTGCCCAATGTGTTGGCTGCACCTTGCTTGCTTGTTGTCCCTAGGTTGCTTGTTGTCCTTAGCATGCTTGTTGTTGCATGCTAGTTGTCCCTTGCATGCTAGCTGTAACATTACATGCTTAGTGTATTTACTGCTAAGTACCATACAACTATCCCAATGTTAGTTAGTTTTCCGTTGAATGCCGCTCTCCTTCAGAAACAGATGCTCCGACTGTTTCAGTAGTTCTCGGTAGTTCTGGCATTTCCAGCTGTTCCCGGCAGTTCCAGCTGTTCCCAACAATTCCGGTTGTTCCTGGTAGTTCCAGTAGTCCCAGAAGTTCTGGATTTTCCAGATTTTCCAGCTTTTCTAGCAGTTCTGAGAATTCTGACATTTCTAGCTTTTCTGGCATTTTCGGCGTTTCCAGAATTTATTGTTTTTCCAGCTTTTCCGGATTTTCCAAGTTTTTTAGGTTTTCCAGCAGTTCCATCTTTTCCGGCAGTTTTAGCTTTTCCGGTAGTTCCAAATTTTCCAACTTTTCCAGCTTTTCTAGCTTTTCCAACTTTTCCAACAGTTCCGACTTTTCCAGCTTTTCCGGCAGTTTCGGCTTTTCCGTCTTTTCCAGCAATTCCGGCTTTTGGTCCTCTGGATCAGGGCAACGTTATTCCTTAGGATCTTTCCTCCTACTAAAACCCAAAGACAAGTAGAGAGAAGAAGATATCCCAGGTGTGTTGAAATGACTTGAAGGCCTCCTCTATTCATACTAAAACGTTGAGCACATGTGTGGTTTATTTGGTTGTTGGCCAACCTTGATGAATTGTCTTATAACGAAAATAAATTCATAACTCCATGAATACTTATCAGAATCAGATTATCTTTAGATCAATCCTACACTTCTCGATGATAGGGATCCAAGAAAAACATCAACTGCCATAAATAAGATGACCCACATGGATTTTGGCCCTAGTTGCGAATTTTAACACTTTCCTCTTTGCATTTTTGTAGGAGTTTATAGTTCTTACACAACTATGTTTTTTCATATTGTTTTCCTTCTTTTTTTTCCTCTATTAGTGTAAATTTTGGATCTTGGCATTATTGTCATGTTCTTTTACTTTATGATAATGGTTGTAAAGCTACCTTTGCAGGGAAAAATTTGAATGTGAAACGGTCAATGCATTCTTAGAGACTAGTTTGTAGTGATTAATAATTACTTATTGATCATCTTCAAATTTGTCTTGATTTCTGTTATATTAAGTTAAAATGAACTATTTCTTTGGTCTAATATAAATATTGTAATGAATTCATGTGATATGACTAGAAAATGGATCCAGGTATGTGTAAGAAGTCATCTTGATAAATAATCATTAAGATTAATTAATTGCATACTTGCTTGAATCACTTGTAATTCACTAAACTATTTTGATGATTTACAAAGTGAATCTGAATCCTAGATTCAACCACAATGTCTTTCCCTCTTCATCCATTTTTTAATCCTTGATTAGGAATAAGGATATCCTTATCTTCGCCAAGATAGGTTTCTTTTCATCTTAGAATAAGAGCACATTTGCATTCTCATTTTTGTTTATTTTGCATAAATCCTCTTTCATAGAAACACGCATCTTAGTGGTTTGATCGAGCCCTCATATCGATCAAACTTCTCACTTGAAATTAATATTTCCTTCAAACCATTAGAGATCAAGCTAAAATAATCATATAGTTTTGTATATAAGTGTTGACTTTTTATTATTGTTAGATTAATTAATTTTAAAATAATTCGCCATATGTTTAGTGATATTTGACATTTTTCTTTTGTAGCGTTTAATTGTATAGTTGATTTTAATATTCAATTGACATTACGACTAGTAAGATATAGACTAATAAAATATAGTAAAATCACATATAGGATATATTATAGAGATTTCTAATTTATTAGAACATTGTCTAGTAATATAAATATAATACTATTAGATCTAACATTACACATACTAGAATTATAACATTCTTTAAGGATTAGTATTTTACAAAATATATATATATAAGAAAGTAGTGTAGTAATATTATTGTATTATATTGTATAGGTATTAATATCAGTATTAGCATTATAGTATTATATAAGTAGGTATAATATTATATTATCATCTAATATATTTCATTAGATTTATATCTAATATTATATATATTAATACATAGTTATATGTATAAATATGTATAGTATAGTTAGCATTTAGTATTATATAATACTAAGAGTATATATATTAGGTAACATTAATATAATCTAACATTAATAATGCATAGGATATATCAGTATATGGCTTAATATAGGAAATCCATATTAGTATACATTAATATCTAAATTAATATTCATGTTAGTATAATATCACTTAATATAGTATTATTTAACATAGTCTCTCTCACTCTCTCTCACACACACATATGTATTAACATAGGTATAATATAGGACATATTAACATAGATGTAAGATAAATATTAATATAATATTAGTATCTACTAGTATAACATTAGTACATAATTGACATAGTATTATATAGGATTAATAAATGGGATTTCTTTGACTTAGAATATTAGGATTAGGTTAAAATAACACTCAGTTGACGTTAGAGTATCTTTAGGCTAGTCTTAGGTGAATAAGTAACTAGACCCAACATAACCAGTTAGAACCACCATCTTCAACAAAAAAAGGTCTAATTTGGGGCCCTAACTGGGTGGGCTCCCTGAGGTTGATGGAGGTCATTTCTTTCCCATCAATTAAGGGCTACACAACCAACTATGAAATAAAATGATGTTTTTTAAGACAAGGATAATGGAAGAGGGTTGAGTATAGGCACAATACCTAAAAAACATACAGTAAAGGAAAATGAAATCAAGTGGATTGAAACATAAAGAGCACCAAGAATATTCTAAGGAAGGGAAACATAAGTGGAAATGGAGAAGGATAATAAGATAATATCCATTGTAGTGCATGGATCCTAGAAATCATTGCAATCAATACAAAATTAATGGCCGCAATAAAGGAGAGTTATTGGGAATTACATCCATAGCTGAAATTAAGTTATCAAAAGAAGGATAGGAAGAAAAATAATCATATCACCACAAATTTGATTAATCAGGTGGAAATGTTAAGTATGTCTTTTATCATTGATGTCAATTCATGTAATTTGTGGTCACTTATGTATTCCATTGATGTCAAGCTTAGGGGGATATTGGTACATGATATGTTATTGCTGGATAGCCCTCTCAGAAAACTTTCCAATGGTATATCACACTTTATCTAACTCCCTCAGACTAAGAAGAAAATTGAATTTAAAGTGTAATTATACATGTGGGTGGATTATATTGATGGTACAAAATTATGTGTAGTATATGTAGACTCACAAGATTACAAAATATGAAAGGTGCTACAAACAACATTCCTGCACAGACTCTAATTTAGGAATTTACAGGATGAGCTTAGTGAGCTCAACAAAGAAAGTGGTCAGGTAAGTGGCATAGGCACTAACATATCAATAACCAAGGTACATATCCATGGGAAATATCGATGGCCTCGATTCACATCAGGTGCACAACATGTGTGGGAGTTACAATGTGGGCTCTCCCATGCTAGATCCAATAATGTAGATTGAATTGATTCGATCATCCCTAATTGATATCAGATGTTAACATGTGAAGAGGTTAATGTCCAATCCAATACATGATAAGATATTATGATAGAGATTGATCTAAGCCAACAAAGTGTATTTGATATCAGATGATAATATGAAAAAGAGTTAATGTATGGCCCCACACCCAATATGGGAGAATTTTTTAGATCATCAATTTAGATTAGATATCAAAGCCAACAAGAGCAAAGGTTAACATGCAAACCAACACGTAATATGATATGATGGTTGTAAATGATGATCAAATGGCTCAAATCAACATTGGGATTTCAACGCGCTCAGTCCTCAACAAATGAAATTTGTCCAATATTGTATTCAGATATGACAAAGAAGCACACATGGCACCAGGGACTAGTGTTGTGGATCAATCGATGACTTAGAAGCCTCAATTGATGATACATGTTATATACCTAGGGGGGGATAATATGGGGTACCAAGTGAGGTACCCAAGGTAATAATGTAATAATGGGATGGGCCATAGTAATAAATAAGGTGGTTAACCCATATCATGTAAGGGACCACAAGTAGTTAATAATAATGTAATGGGCCCATGGTATTAGTTGATGGTATGAGGGAACCATGGTAATGACCCATGGTATTGTATGTATGAGGCCTATATAGAGGCTAGAGACTCCACATGGAGAGAGTGAAGGATTATTGTATTAACATGCATATGGCTTGTGGAGTGTTCTCCTTCCTTAAGGAGTGAATGTATGGTGTTGACCTACCTTAAGGGTTTGATATAAATAAAGAAACATTTATATCTATTTCTATCTTGTTATTCTTGGGTTATTTCTATTATCATAATATTTTTGGGTTAGATCAACAACAAGTGGTATCGTAGCACTTTCTTGGGCAAACAGTGGAGAATTTTTTTTTATTTTTTGTAGGATTTCGGGGGCGGCGAGTTTGCAGATCATATCTGTATGCTTTGGTGCAAGATTTGCAAAATCTAATTATATATATGGATTCTTTGTGAAAAAATAGCCGATTTAAAAAAAAAAATCAGTTGAATCGGAGTCCGGATGAAGGAGATATCGCTGATCTAAAAATCAGTGGGGTTGCAGACAATTTTTCAGGGCAGCAAGTTTGCGGCGTCGATCTGGACGTCTTGGTGCAAGATCTGCAAAATATAATTGTAGATCTGGATTCTATGTGAAAAATATCCGATTTCAAAAAACAAATCGGTCAAATTGGAGTCCGGATGAGGGAGATATAGCTGATTTAAAATCAGCTCTTTTTTGCAGAAATTTTGGTGACGACGGGAGAGTTGCAGCACAGATCTGAAATTCCAAGTGTCTGGATCAAAATTTCTATCACATGGGCAGATGCAGAATGATTGTTCCATTTCCAAAAACAGGTCATAATAGGGATTTTGAGTAATATTGACGGAATTGTGACCATTTCAAATTTTCGCCATTTTTTTTTTTGATGGCACACCTAGATCTGAATTTGAGGGACTTGTATCCATTTGATGGCTCTCATCCAGCCAAATGGCTAGCACAAATGGAGAAATGTTTTAGATTGAATTACATCATGGATGATGAGACTCAGCTGAGTGTGGGAACAATGTACTTGGACTATGAAAGATTGCAATGGTGGCAAGGGCATCAACGTTGCTATCGAAGGCCCTTGACTTGGGACAAATTCACAAAAGCTCTTATGGACCACTTTGACCATAAAGCTAATCTTGTGGATAAGCTCACACAGACAGACACACAGCCTAGCAAAGATTTAGTGTTATATACCTAGGGGAGGATAATATGGGGTACCAAGGGAGGTACCCCATATTATCCCCCCCTAGGTATATAACAATACATGGTAGGTGGGTTCATCATTTTCAAGTGGCATGTTTTTAGTGACACATGGAAGTGACACAGTGGTGACATGGATTGACATGATTCAGACAAAGTGAGCAATGCGATAGTGGTTGATACACATGCGAAGTGGAAGTGAAAGAGATTTAAGTCCTTGATTTCCACTGCAAGTCATTGAGAGAAATAGGTTAAGTTTTCAACACTTAAGAGTAGTTAAAGTGTAGTTATAGAAATATGGGATACAAAAGTTGTAAAAGGTAAGACTATTAATAAAAGTCTGAAAAAAATAAATCTGGTAGTTAATGAGAGAATAATGTTATGTCTATATAAGGAAGAACTATCTATGTGATTAGTATACTTCAGAGGTTAACAAGTGTAAGAACTATAGTTGATAAGAAGGATTTATGTAGCTCGCTGTAAACATGGATAAAAAGACACAACTAGCCTATATAACGTGAATAGAAATTGATATGCAACAAGGACAAAGGTGTAAGAGTCAGAGATTATGGTATATATAATAAATCAAGGAGAGGTCAAGTTACTGACTTGATATGAGTTTGAGAATTGTAGATTTGAAGTTTTAGATTTAGGTCGAAGAAAACAAACTTAAGGGAATACCAATCAAGAATTAATATTCTTGAAGATATTTAATTGAACCAAAGACTAAATGAAAGAATAGTTAGCTTCAGAGAAAAGATCCACAAATTTGAAGCAATGAGAATCAAGTTGCAAAAATAAAATAAAGAATAGATCAGTGACCCAGACTTTTTAGTAGATTTAATTGAATCAGGGAATCAATGAAAGAATACATGGTTATAAAGAAAGGAGAGGTGCATTATTTAAAAATTGTATCAATAATAACTTAACAAAACAAATTTTTATCTAAGTTGGAAAATTTATGAAAGAAGGATCTCAAAGGTTAAGTAGGTGCTTGCAGATCAAGGGGTTGGAACCTATTTCAGGATGGTGCATGTAAATATGACATGGTTGGTGCCTCCAACATGTTGGTTCCAACAAATAGTGTAATTTGGTGGTTCTAGCATATTGGTTCTTCCAAAGCAATGAGGTTGGAGCCTCCAATAGGTTGGTGCTTACATAATTATATGTAATTGGAATTTCAAGTTTATACTTACATAATATACAAAAATAATTTGTGGTTTTCTTCCTTTATGTGTTTCCACGTAAACATTTGTGTCTCATGTGTGTTTTATATTTGAATTGTGGTGTTATTATTTTATTATAACATAAATAATCTTAAAAATTGCCAAAATTTTCATAATATTGATTCACCCACTTTTAGAATTATCCTTGTTCATAACAAGAAGTTAGCTCCAATGTGGACGAGGATAATGTCTATAGATTAGTGTAGAAGGAGCTGAATTTTTGTATCCTTCATCATCAGGAAGAGAAGGAGATGACCAATCTCTTGCATAATAAATTGTAGGTCTTGAGAAGAGTAATATCGATGCCTTGTTGCACTTAGGTTCAAAGGCTAATCTCATAACAATATATTTGGTCAACAACCATGGATTGGAGGTTTAATATCATACTAATCTACATCAATTCAGATGGATAAATAATGATGAAAATATAAAGGTCTTGATCAAGTTCTAGTTTTCATTGATGTCAAGTTTAGTCATTGATCTCAAGTGTTGTCATTAATGACAAGTGATGTGAAGTCAAAGGGGAGCTTGTTGAGGTGTCATGCTTGATGCTTATCATGTCATTTCGTTTTTGGATGAATAGACTATATTTAAATTATTTTTTCTTGTAGATGTTTTTTTCAAAATAAAATTTCAATTCCTTGCTTAGATAACCCTCTCCAAGTCCTTTCCAATGTTATATGGAATTTGATATAACTCTAAAGGAATGAAGAGAAAAAGCAGTTTGAAATGATGTCATTCGAGCAAGGTTCCAAATAGTCATGGCTCCATCATGGGTCGCCCATCAAATTGACACCAAGGTTGAAATATCCTTAGGAGGAATGGCCCCACTAGCAGTGAGTTGTGGTTTTCAATGTCCTATTCATGTCGAGTAGTCATAAATGACCACAAGTAAGTGTTTTCATATTGAGAGTCCACCGGCCATCAGAAAGAAAAAGAAATAATAAAGAGAGGAAAATCCATGAGTGATGCGTGGCAAGTGATAGGGAAACAAACCCATAGTCACAACACCTAGTCACAAGGGGTTGATAGTCAGTGCCAAGCACGTATGGGACCACTAGTCCAATTGGTGTTCACACAATAGAATGGGTGGTGAGTGGTGAGTAGTAGCTAGTAAGGATCGCAGTCATATCCCTTGGGCACAGGGTGCTTGGCCTAGGTTCCAAAGTGATTATAGGATCACCAGTACCAAGCATTATATACATAAAGAATGGGCAATGAGAGGTAGGCAACAAGCCTTGGCATGATTTTCAAGATGTAAGGTGATAGAGATAAGTGGAAAGTTAATGACATCGTTGAGTAATATGATTACACATCGCAGTGACACGTACAATCTAACAAGTGGCATTTTATAGTCATGAAATGTGGAAGGATGATTTATCCTTTTTTGATGGCCAAGTGGACCTTTTTTGAGTGACACATGCCAATTAAATGGCATGATATGTGGAAAAGAGATGGCATTAAAACTTAAGGATATGACACATGGCAGTGATGTAGCATGACAAGTGGAAAAGAGTGATGTGGCAATGATGTAGTAGATGGTGCGTCCTACCTCAAAATTCACACTGATAAATGATTTTGTGAAGCTTCACATTGTTAAACAATTTTCATGTTTTCTATGTTCTCAAGTAGAACACTATCTAATGTTCTCTAATTACCATCACTATTCGATGCTAAATCCTTGAGGCCTATGGCTAGAATTAGGTGACGAGTAGCAAGTAGTCTCTTTTGCTAATGGCAACAAGGAATGATGAAAATTAAGTAAACTGAGAGGGGGTGAATAAATTTAGTAAATTCATGGAATTTAAATCTATTTTTTTAAAACTTATTATATGAACTTTATGATCATAATATTAACACATAATGAACATCAGATTTAATATGTGAACATCAGGTAATAAATACACCATAATTTCACATCAACACATAAAAGAAAACATATATGAGCACTATATATAAGTGGAAAATAATAAAGGGAGAAAACCATTATTTTTTATTGTTGTGATGAAAATGAAAGCTCCTACTCCCTTATTACATTTGATTTTTTGTAGCCTCCAACCTACAGGTGCTTGCTACCTCAATTTTCTGCAAGCTAAGAAAATAAGGGAAGCTCCAACACCCATACATTTTCTACATACTACAAAACTACATGAGGCTCCTAATTTAACACACTCCAACGTGATAGTTATCAAGCCACAAATTGAAACGAGGCTACAATCCCTTCATACAAAATGAAAACAATATGCTGGTTTACTTGGTCTACAATTATGCATATCTCCATCTCTGATTCTGATTCTTCTTCTCCTCAAATCTGGATCATATATCCTCTATATGTGCCAGGTAACTAATGCATAGCATCTCAATCAACTCTCATATTCTCTAACACTCTAACTCCTTTATGCCTTCTAAAATCACATCTTTTATGAATATAGTTTGTTGGTTATCTGTATTCCACATAAGAATATGAAGTGAATGGGATTGACTCTTTTCCTTCCACTCATTTGTTTCAAAACTCTTCATATTTTGAATATAAGAACACAAATAAGTGCTTAAATATTATTTTTATCCATCTATAATGATTAAATACTTCAACATCAACATAATTCCAACATATGCAAGAAACACATTATAACATCATAGCACATTTAAAACATTCACTCTCCAATGCAACCTACAAGCATAAAACATATGAAAGCAATGCATCACTCTCCAAAACCATATATCTATTCTGCAACATGTTATATCGTCACTTCTTCATGCCATTTCCTCAATAGCCTTGAGTGTTGCCTTGTTTATCATGGATTCTTGCCTTTGTTTTCATGGAGACTTTCCTTTTCCTTGCATCACGATAATTTTCTTGCATCACAACATCTCAATAATCATATGCATACGTGCTTACCATTAGCCGTTATTCCATATCCACACAATCTGCTTCACTAATTATCATACTCAACATGTATAAGATTAAGAAACCTTTCACCAACACCCTTTGCAACATAAAAAACATATGAAAGCATGCTTTAACAATTTGTTCTCCAAGGCATAACAATAATTCCATCAACACAAGAATTCCATCAAGAATTCTTGTTCAACTTTTCATACATTATAAACCTCTTCAACATTGATCTCTATTGCATAATGCATCTCACAAGAAATACTATGTAACACCCTCCTCCCACATCTACCCAAGTGACTGTCCAACTAGAGTAAATATGTTATGAGAGGCTACTATGATTATATTCAACCTCCTATGTGAGCTTAAGGAAGTGGAAATGATGGAAACAAAACATACAGAACTTCCACATCAGCTACAAGACTCCTAGGAACCATCCCAACCACTCTAGTAGTTAGCCCCTGGGTTCCACTAAAGTTTTTGACCTCTGGAATCCCCCATGCCATAGGCCTCCCAACATCCATGAGGCTCTAGATGCTCGCATGACAAGGCAACCCAGCATTCAGGGACTATTTTTCTCAGTGTTGTGCCAACATCCCCGGGATTTGAGCCACTTTTTCAGGCACAGATCCGAGGTCACTACCCATAATTGAATGACACCTTTAGAAAAGTAAGATAATAGGGAAAGAATTGTGCAAAAGTAAATACTTGAACAAGCCCTTAATAGGATTTTCGTCAAACATGTCACAAATATTTAATCTATAGGTTTCAACAACATATTTAAGTATATGGATCTCATACTTATCTGAGAACCACTAAAAACCATTTTTCCCTCATATCATTTGATGCATTATCATTTATTAGGTTATAGATACATTGTCCATTCATTTACAAGTAAAAACATGATTAGAACCATACATAGTCACTGTCATAAAACACATACATAACCAACATAATAGCAACATAAATACCAATGAAATCATAGCCATATGATCCACATATTAAACGAGTATAATACTCATAGAAATACAAGGAGAAATAAACTCATATTGATGATAAAAAATCAGAACCCGAGATGGGACTGCCACATTCCACCCGACCATAGAATGGCTGAGCCAAATCTCTCTTTAGCCATTCACCCTTATGTGATATTCCAAGCATGAATGTGGGACTTGAACCGAAAGAACCAACCAGGGCATCCCAAGGCTAAACCACCTCACCCTCATCAATAAAAACCAGGCTTTACTGTAATCCATTCCAGATCACTATGCCAACACAATAAAAATGTAATAAAAGGTTTTACCATGATCTCCACTCGAGCACTAGGAAAAACAAGCATGTACGCCACTGGATTTCTCCACCTACACCATGAGGAATTTTCTTGTCTCCTAGTCTCTCAAGCTTTACCGCAATCCACACTATATCACTAGGCCCTAAACCGAGACACACTCTCCAAACTTTACCACATATCCCAACCTGGGATTGCTAGGCCCAATGAAGAGAAAACCACCTCTTGGCTTTACCGTATATCCTGCCATTCACCAACAAGGATTCCTAGCCCACCGAGGCAACACAAATTTGGCTTTACCGCAACCCACATTCTAGTTAATGGGTTACTACGCCATGTGTTCTATCATTTAGAGGTCCACCACACTCAACTTCAAATCCATTCAGCAATCTAGCTCAACCAAAACATCAGAACCCCATCACACCATCGCTATTTGGAAATGACAAGGTTAGGCTAAAAACACTGTCACACCTAGCAAAACCCATGCCATAACACCAAAAGAACCACATGCAATATCATAGATGCCAAATCTAGAAAGGAAAATACACATGAAAATTGATACATATAAAGAATATTGTTGTAGCTTCTTGATCCTACTCTTCCTTTCATGGTTATTCCTTCTTCCTTCCTTCTTTTCCTTTCTTGATCCAATGTAAAACCCGAGAAAAATCTTGCCAACTGATCCTCAAAAGCCTTTTTATCAATGAGGTCTCTATTTTCTTCATTTTCCATTATTTTCCTTAATTTTCCTGCTCACATGCAACCTACACCTTTTCACCTTCCTTTTCTCCTTATTTCCATTATTTTCATAAATAAAATGCCAATTAGTGCCACTTTGCCTTTCCAAATCATTTTCCATTGCCTTTGCCAATTTCCTTAGCCATAATAAACCGAATGAACACCCACTAGGATGTTTTGCCCAACATTCAACTTAGAATACATATCCCATCAACCATGGTCTTATATTTTTTTACATGGATTTTTAACGAGGGTTGTTACACACGAGCATCAAGCACAACAAGTATCAAACATACTAGTTCTTTGCCACTCCTTTTCCTTTACTACTCTTCTTCCCAATGGTGCTACTCCTTTGATGTTGCTCCTTTCCCAAGCCATCCAACAACACCTACAATTCCATATCTCTTGCTACTGTTCCCTCATACCTTGTTTCTTTTGTTGTTTATTTTCTATCAATGACAACAATGCCAAGAATCTCGAGGCTTTAGCATTGATAGAGAAACTTTTCTCCTGCCCCTTTTGTCCTGAGAAAACACTTCTCCTTTCCTTTTCTTACCTCCCCCTTTGACGTCAATGGAAAGGGAGTTTAAAGCCTATCAACAATTGTGTTCCTCTTAAGTGCCTACATCAAGATTTATGTTTTCTTCACTGGTAGTCTTCATTATAACTAAGAAAAACTAGTAGAACATAATGCATATGTTTTGACTATTGATAAAATTTCTTCTTATTGTAGAAATAATAGATGAATTTTTGTGACTATATCACAGAGAAATACTCCTTGATATAAACCTTCTTGAGACCCACTAATAGAAGTTGAGACAAATGTTCTAGGCTTGAAATTAGTTACATAGTTGATAAATTAGGGCAGAAAACCCTAAATTCATTGTATGAAAGATATATATCAAGTCTTAAAAATATCTCAAATAGCAACAAAAATTCCCTCCATAATGTGTAATGCACAATAGATAACATATCTCGATGATATGAATCTCCACGAATGAATGTTGCTCCATAGTTAAAGTTTCTCCATACTAAACGCTCTCCACGAATGCATTGTTTTTAATGATTTCATATCAACACATTGCAGACAATATGCTAGTTCAAATATAAATGTTTATTACATATACGTTAATCCATTTACAATGTGGGTTAAATCATTATTTCAATACTCTCCATAATATATGTATTGCAAACTCTCTCCAATGTATTAAATGAAGGTTGCCATTAAATAATTAAATGTTTTCTTTAAATGAATGCTCCTCCAAAATGTTAAAAGTTTCTCCGAAAATTGATCACAGTTCCATGAATGTTGTATTAATCACTAACATGTTGTCAAGAACTCAGTTTGAAGAATGCATTTGAAGAACCCTAGAAAAACTCTATATATACCAAGTTAGGACACAAAACCCTAATTATAAAAGTAGCATCAATCAAGATCTCATTTCATAATGCAAAAATTGCTCCAAAGAAAAAGGAAATTCAATTAAAAAAGCTTTTCTCCATAATGTATCAACGCTGCATAAATATGAACGCTTCATAAATAATGTATCAACGGTGGCTTGAATGTATTCACAATATTCAATGTTGTTCTTGTGCAATTCCTCTTGTAAACATTGCTCTTGTGAACATTTCTTTTGTACAATTCCTCTTGTAAACACTACATAAGTAATTCATCTTTTAATTGCTCTTGTAAGTGCTTCTAAAGCTTGTAATATGCACCATTTGAATTACCTTGTAATGCAACATTTTTAAGAGATGCATTGCATTGAAAATAACATTGCCTCTTTTAGATTCCCAGTTGTTGAAAATAATGCATGTTATTGAATTGAAAATAATGATGGAAATGATAAAACATTGACAATAAGAATCTTAATGCTGGAAATTAATCTGAATATTAATGTTTCTCCAAATAATAAACAATACAATACTAATCCAAATCATATATAAGCAACGCACTCCTTAAACGTTGCACAATAATTAAAAGTTTCCCAGTAATTAAATGTTAATGCTACTTTTACCAATGCATATACATTATATCTTGAAAGTGGCTCATTATATCTTCAATGCACATTCCTTATATTATTTATGTTGTCTTACATAATGTTCCATAACATTATATTGCATTAATAATGTTGGAAATTCTCCAAGTGTAGGCTACTCAAAGTCTACACATTAGAAACATATTAGCAATGCAACTCCAGAATAAATCATGCTCGAATAACTCAACGCAACCCATTAATAAAGAAGATCCATAATAACTCAATGCAGTTATAGAATAACCCAAGCTCCAGAATAACTGAAACATGAATAAATAAATAAAAGTAATAACCTTTCCTAGGTCATTAAAAAAATAGCGTTTCCTTATTCATTAAAAAAACTAATACTGGATCATTCATTCATTATGTGAGTGTTGCCTCATTCATTAAAAAAAAGGTTGCCTCACAAGAATGTTGCTCCAATGAATAAATGAAAGCTTCTTCATTGAATAAATCAGTACTTGAACATTGCTCCATTGTATAAATGAGTGTTTCTTCAATGAATAAATGAACGATGCTCCAATGAAATTATGAAATGCATGAGACATTAAATATTAGAGCAAATGAATGTAACACACACACACACATACACACGTATATTGTCAGGCTACAAATATATGCATATATATGCTGGAAATAGAGTGATACCGATTGATATAGATATGTCTACGCTGCAATAGTCGAGAACATTGATAGCGTTGCAAATATGTTGCAATAAATATGTATATGTTACAATATATATATTCTACAATATATATGTTGGACAATTGACATTTCCTATCTTTCTAGTGGTAATAAGTGTGTTGACATTGATGTCAACAATCATGCTATGAGATCAAGTTGGGAAGTTGGCATTTCCTGATACTTAGCAAGTTTGTAGGCATTGATGTCAACTGGATTAACATGGATGTATGTGCTAGGAATGAAAACATTGATTTCAACTAGGCTAGTTGTGATAGTAGCAGATGCTTGCATTGATGTGTCAATCTCAGGGGGAGTCCTATGGTTGCTGCAGTCTCTAGTAGAGAATCACCATAGTAGAAGTCTTATTGGAGAAGCCATAAAATGATGGTTATCATGGTTGGGAGTACCAAAATTTGGAGGATATTTTGCTTGAAGATATCAACTCAAATACTCTTAGATTTAGCACAATTGGTTAGCTCTCAGAAATATATTTCCAACGGTATATGGAAGTCCATAAATGGCCATCGGGATACAAATTTATTTATTTCCGAAGTAAGGAGCTTGAAGTCCTTGTGAGTAGGCCGATTTTAGAACCAGAGGAGTAGGCTAAATTTCAGAACCCTAAATTTGAGAGGATCAAAGTCTCAAGACCTCAAAAGGTAAGGAATATCAGAGCCTAGAGAATATCAGAGTATAAGAGGTCAAAGACTTCGAATAATTTATTTTTGAGAAACTTCTGATTCAATACCAAGGAGTCGATCCTCGGATCTTCTGGACCTAGGAAACAAGGTGAATATCGGAGCAGGTCCAAATATCGGAGTAGGCGAATATCAAAGTAGGTGAGAACCTCAGAATATCAGAACATAACAATTTCAGAGTTTCATAACTCGTTAATTATATTCTTTTGAAAGCGACAAGGATTGCGAGGAGTAAAGATTACAAAGGAATTAGTTGCGAAACTAAAGGACCGAGGGACCCTTTCTCTCTCCTTTGACAAGACACATGGAAATAGGTGATTGGCCCTCAGGAGCTGTTGGTGGTAGATGACATCAGTATGACATGGAAATACGAAGGACACATGGCATTCATATTCAATGTTATTGGGTGGTTTAATGGGGAAAATCTAGGTGACACATGTCACCACTAAGGAGATGCCACGTGGAGCTGATGACGATAGCATGACATCATCTCGGAGGTTTGAAATCTGAGGTCATGATTTCATGACTTCTCTGTAATTGTATTTTGGAGAATGTCTTGATATAGGGAGCTCCGTTTTTATGGATTTTGGTCATGGAGACCCAAAGAACCAAGGGCAGAGAGCAAGGCTTAGCACTTGGGAGCTATGGATATGCCACGTGAATATTTCAGAGGTTAGAGTTTTCAAAACTCTCTACAATTTCAATTTGAAGAAAATTATGAAACAGGGAGCATCCGATGTTGAATTATACTTAGAATTGGAAGCCAAAAGGACCAAGGGCAAGAGAAAATACACAAGGAGATAGGCCCCTGGCGTGATCCTAAGGGCCTTAGCACCTAAGTGTTATGCCGCTAGTCACAACATCCATTCATATGGTGAAAATAAATGAGCTAAGCTAAAGGGGATAAAGGCCAGGCTCGGGATTTTAGAATATTATAATTTCGTAAGGTCATGTTAATAAAACGTTACAATATGTTGGAGCTCTGAAACTACAATATAAAGGAGTATGAAGTCGTCAGTCACATTGCCTATTACCATGGGGGGAAATCAACAGGGGGTGAAACATAAGGGGCTAAAGGCTAATCCAAATCCCATGATTTCATAATATCCATCCTTGATAAAGTTACAAAATGATTGGGCTCCGATATTGTTGTACAAAGGAATATAAAGGTTGAATGATTCAGAAGCTAAGAGAGAGTTAGAGAGGAGTTGGTCACTAGAATAAATGGAAACTGAGGAGAGCACTAGGTCAAGGTAGAAAGGAACACGATTGTGCAAAATCATTTATATGGAGTAGGCCAATAAACTAAGAGATGATCCGGACTTAAACAGGAATGCAACAAATTACAGAGATAACCATAAACACAGATATGCAGCAGAAATAATACTTCATTTCATTAATGTAAAATACTGAAATATGCTTACAAACAGTAATGGAAATAAACCAGCTAGGGCGATGGTAGCTTATCTCTGAGAAGAGATGTGGCAGCTACATGCCTCTGAACTGTGTTACAATGAGGCTCGAAGGCCTATTTATTGTTGAGAAGCAATGGAGAACCTTTCACATCCCGAAACCTAACCCTAGAAGATGAAATGCCAAATTGTGGCCCCCGTTTGGGTAAATTGGTACATCAATTTCTCGGAGTCGTAACTTTGGCATACGATCTCCGTTTGACGCGTACAATAGCTCGTTAGAAAGATCTGTCCAAGCACTACCATTTTGGGAGGTAACATCCATGGACCCATGTTGCCCCAAATTTCCCAAAAAACGTCGTTTAGGACCTCAAAACGGCTCCGGAAGTTTAGGACCCGAAAAACTAGTAAAAATAGTAAATTGTGCTACAATTTAGGAAACTAAAAAAGCTGAAAGAGATAGTTTTGGGGGTCCAAATGGGATAGGTGGGTGGCCACCAACATCCACCTGGATCATTCCTCCCCCCTTAGGAAGCAATGCTCCCCATTGCATTGAGTTCATCCCTGAGATGAGGAAGCTTATGCTGATCTAGGTCTCTAGTGAGCTATTCTGCAATCTCTGATGTGTCCAGAAATGGTGGGAAGCATGGTCGAAAATGGTCCACATTGAACACTCGGTGCAAGAAAAGGAATGGGGGAATGTTGTGCTTCAAAGCATTGCTGCCCATAGCCTTGGTATTGGTGTAAGGACCATGTTGGAGTGGTCTGAGTTTCTGATGGGTTCTGGTAAGGCGTTCTCTCTGCAAATGTAACTAAACTTTGTTGCCCACCTGAGACTTATGTGGTACCCCTGTGGGTGAGGAGAAGTTGTTCTTGTGTTCTGTCATGATCGTATCCCTTTGCTATTGTTGCTACGTGGAGGAACCCTTTGGAGGGGTCATGGATGTAGCAACGATCTTCCCCTTACTTTAGGAGTGAACCGGATAGATGAATTTCCTGGTCTGGGAGATGAACTTGCTGCCTTTCTTAGTAGTGATCAAAGAAGTGGCAGTAGGTGGGGCTACCTCTGGTATTCTGTATAATGAACTACTCAAAGAAATAATGACAGCACGAGACCTTGACTCATACACAGCATGTTGCCTCCACAAGTATGGTTGGCCTAATAATACATCACAAACATCCAGAGGTGTAACATAACACAATACCTCATCTTTGAATGGTTTGATGCTGTAGAGAAGGCGGCACTGCTGGAAAACTTTGAGATCTCGTCCTTCATGAAACCACCCGAAACTGTACGGCTGTGATTGTGGTGTAGTCGGTAGGCCCAACCACTTCATGACCTCTGCTGAAATGAGGTTATTTTGGCTGCCACTATCGACAATGAATTGTAGTGGCAAACACTTCACCCACATCTGTGAGTGGAAAAGACGCTCCCCTTCCGCTGGATTTTCAGGCTCATTTTTTTGGATTTTAGCGGTGGCAACAGTGGCACTGGAATCCGCATCAATGATTTTCTTCCCTTTTCCATTCCCCTTGTCGGGTTCTGGCTCAGGGTCGGAACATGCATCTGATTCTGAAGCCTTCAACTCGACCACCAGCGACTGCTTGGTCTGACACTCACTTGTGTTATGAGTGGGACTCTTGTGGAACTCACACCACTTCCCTGTGTCCTTCTTCGGCTTCGTGGTGTTGTCCTTTTCTTGTGGCTTTGACTGGTTGTCTTTGGTCACCCCACCTTGGCTTTGTCCTTTGGGCTTCGGATTTGGAGATCCAAAGTCTCGCTTCTTCCGTTTGCACTTTTGCTCAATTTTGACAGCGTATCGGTATGTTGTGCCGAGTAAGGAGATGTTCAAGAACTCCATCTCTTCCTGGATGTATCTATGTAGGTAGCCACGGTATTTGAGTACCAGATGCAGCTCAGAATCTTTGATACCCAACTGCGTGTGAAGGGTATGAAAATTGTTTGTGAACTCTGGCACATCTTGGTCTCGTCCCTGCCGCAGTGTGGTCCATTTGATGTATTTGTCCTCATAGTTTTTGACAGGGTATTACTGCTCCTTGATGGCATCTCGGAATGAATCCCATGTGGGTGCGGCTGAAAATAGTGAGCCTGTGCTTTCATCCTTCTGCTCGCAGCAGGTTTCCCACCAGTCCTTGACGTGGGGGGCTGCTTTGAGAAGAGCAAAAACAATATTTTCCCAACTCGAAAATTCATGAACAGAAAAATACCCTTCTAGTAGATTTAACCATTTATCTACTGCATTTGTGTCTATTTTACCCTCGAAGATGGGGATTTCAAAATTCACTTGTACCTTAAACGGTGTGGCGTTTCCAAAGTAGCTGCTGGAAGTCGATGCATCGCTTCTGGGTGGCCGCTGAAGGACTAGGCAAAGCTGTCCATCATCGCGTTCTGTTGTCGCTCGAGGGCTTTTTCGAGCAAGATTTTGATAGGATCTCCTACCCCTTCGTCTTTCTACTCATCTGCCATGGGAGTTCGTCGGGATTTGTGGGACTGGTCTTGCAAAGGTTTGACCAATTCAAGCCCTAACTTCTTATATCCTGATCTCGTTGGGGACATGCAAAGAAAAATAGAGAGAAAGCAGACCGCTCTGATACCACTGATCCGGAATTAAACAGGAACACAACAAATTACAGAGATAACCATAAACACATATATGCAGCGGAAATAATACTTCCTTTCATTAATGTAAAATACTGAAATATGCTTACAAATAGTAATGGAAATAAACCAGCTAGGGCGATGGTAGCTTATCTCTGAGAAGAGATGTGGCAGCTACATGCCTCTAAACTGTGTTACAATGAGGCTCGAAGGCCTATTTATTGTTGAGAAGCAATAGAAAACCTTTCACATCCCGAAACCTAACCCTAGAAGATGAAACACCAAATTGTGGGCCCCATTTGGGTAAATTGGTACATCAATTTCCTGGGGTTGTAACTTTGGCATACGATCTCCATTTGACACGTACAATAGCTTGTTAGAAAGATCTGTCTAAGCACTACCACTTTGGGAGGCAACATGATTCAATCGATGTTGCCCCAGATTTCCCAAAATATGTCGTTTAGGGCCTCAAAATGGCTCCGGAAGTTCAGGACCCGAAAAACTGCTAAAAATAGTAAATTGTGCTACAATTTAGGAAACTGAAAAAGTTGAAAGAGACAGTTGTGGGGGTCCAAATGGGATAGGTGGGTGGCCAGCAACATCCACCTGGATCAAGAGAAGTCATCCCTAAGCTTTTTTGTGTGCTTTATTGAATTAAATGAAGAACATAGAAGCCATGACGAAGTACTTGTCACGCTTTGTCAGCCATGAATAAGCATGGAAAGCCTTAGTGGAGTATACAGGTTGACTGAGGATTGATGTCTCAGCATGGAAACACTCTAGTGCCCATTATTTCGTTTAATGCAATGGAATAATTCAAGTATCATATGCAAAAGAAACATGGGCAACAATGAAAAATTACACTTTGGAAATGTGAATGGAAGGATAATGGTAAATAGAGAGAGCATCGTTCCTAGAACAGAAGAGAAAAAAACCCAGGATTGCAGTTAAGCAATGCAGGGGAAGAAACATTCTTGTTAGAGAGTTGTGTAGAGAGCTCTGTGTGAGTGTGCATGCTACTGTGTGAGGCCAAGTGATCTTGTTCTGCAGAGAAGAGGTTGAGAGTTCCTTTGCAGAGGAAAGAGACCCCGAGATCCCGTGCTACTATGTGGGAGGCCAAGAAGAGTTTGTGAATATAAGAGGTTGATAAGAGCCTATAGAATAGAAGGGACCGAGTGCTCACTGTGCGCTATTAAGAGAAGAGGGTCGATAGAAGTATGATGCTGTGGTGCGGACAAGTTGCTGAGATATTTATGTGTTAGTTTGTTGTGAGTTAACAACTAGCTACTGTAGAGTGAGAATAGGACAAAGAATGTTTTGTGGACCAAGGGACGAGGAGAAAAAAGTCTATATCAGGCTGAGTGGCTTCCAATTATAGTGAGCAGTAGGATATATTTTGAGTGTGGGTTATAGCCTACATATAGGAAGTTGGTGCTTCCATCTCTGCTGGGTGTCTGAAGAAATATTAGGTGTTGGTGCATCCTACAAGTTGGTTCTTGCATAAATCAAAGGAGATGAAATTTGTTTCTTGCAACAAATTTGTGAATTTGGTGCTTCACATGGTGCTTTTGGTAAGCTGATTAGGTGTCTACAAAAGGAGGGAGTTGGTGCTTCCTGCTTGTGGGTGCTAGAAAATAATCATTGTTGCTTCCTGTGAGTGGTGGCTTACAAACAGATTAATGTAATAGAGTAGCTGACCTTATTTTACATCAATAACAACATCAAACTTTGGTTGGCTTTTCCGCAAAAGGGTTTCCACATAAAATATATGTGTCTCATGTGTTCGTTGCTCATGATGTGTATGCTTGTGTTGATTGATATGGATTATGTTATGGTTTGTTAATGTCTACTCTCATATAATGGACACGCAATTTGAATAAGGAAAGACAAATTGGCATAAGCCTTTATACTAATTCACCCCCCTTCTCAGTATTAACATTGTTTCTAATAATCGACATCAAAGTTGAGTTCCTTCAGGAATAACTTAATCGCTAGAAGGAATATCAAATCGAAATAATGGCTAATGAATTTTGGTTATAGCATAAGGAGTTACATTTTTAAATGGATCATACTATGAGCTCTGGAAGATCATAATGGAAGCCTACTTGATGGTAGTTAATGAATACATTTGGTTGTCTATGATATATGGAGAGAGGAATGAGTTCAATACAGAAGCCAAGTAAATCATCGTGAAAGGGTTGTATAAGCCAAATGCTGATAAAGTGAGGCATTATGAGACAACAAAGGAAATGCTAGACAAATTGCAATGTCTATATGGAAAATATTGCAATGTGTCTCAAGAGAAGGTCGAAGAACCTTGGTCCTCTAAGTAGTGAACCAAAACATGTAGCTACTCATGATAAGAAGAGAAGGAAGAAAAATACAAAGTCATCTCAAAGGAAATATGATCAAAATATTGAAGATCCTCCTTCCAATAAGGAAGTTGTTGCCCACCACTCTCGAGGTGATGATGATGAAGAATCAAATGAAAGGCCATGTTGCTCAGGAGGTAGGCTATTTCTTTGTGATAAATGTAAATAAAATAGGTCACTCATTATCTAAATGTTCATGTGAATCACTTGAGGGTAGAGATAGCCATGCATCTAGTAGTAGTAATGAAGATAGACCTACTTTAGTAGCAATATCGAAAGAGAGATCTTCTAAAGAAGGGGAGGGATCCCATGTGTGCTCACCCATAGGAGAAAATGCTAGTACCCAGAAAAGTGATGAAGACGGAATACTCCTCATACCAGTGGAAGCTTCCATGGACATCGATATGGGTTTAGACATCTATGGTGGCTCAGCTAGCACCTATGATAGTGAAGAAAAGGATCTAGATGAAAGGATCTATTTGAGGAACAAGTTGATCTCTGCTCTAAAATAGATCAAGGAGCTATCATAAGTAAATCTGAAGTAAGAGAAGCAGTTGCACGAGTATGTGCTTGAGAATGAGAAGTTGAGAAAAATATTTTGATCTTAATGCTCAACAAGAAGAGGCTAGCAGGATGAGTGGCATGTTGACAAATCATCTAAATGATAGAGAAGCTTACTCTGAGAGACTACAAAGTGAAGTAGCCTCGTTGAGACAAGACATAGAAAGGAAAAAGAAAGAGATATTTTGATATCAGAAGCTTGAGGAGAGTCAAAATGCCATGGATGAGATGCTTGTTAAGAAGAGATCCCCACTTATCAAGGTTGGTTTGGGTTTCGAAGAAGAACCAAGCTCCAAGAAGGAAAAGGATGGAATGTTAACCACCCATGGAAGGGCAGTTGGAAAGTCCAACAACGACAAAGGAAAATAGGTTGTTGGACAAAAAAATAAAAAAGGAAAGCATGAACAACATGAAAAGAAAAGGCAACAACATAATGGTAAGAAGTAGCAACAAGTAGAGTAGTAGAAGAGATCCAAACAACAACAAGAAATAATGTAATGAGGTAATGAAAAGTGCCATGGAAGGCACATGAAAAACCAGCAGAGGTCCTTTCCCATTCAAGGTCAAACCTCTCATAGAAAAGGTAACTCTTGTCATTAAAATCATTTTCATGGTTGTTGTTTCTTTTGCAATAATTTTGGGCATAAGGCCATAGATTCCAGATGGAATGGAAGAAAATGACATGTGTTGGATAGTAGCAACCTAAGAACACATAAAGAGGCTAGGAGAAGGCATGTTGATAGTAATAGAAGGCCTGGCAAGAGTTTTGTCAAGAATAGTAACTCTTGTGCCCCATTCTTATGTCAAATCAGATGCTACAACTGTGGCAATTTGGGGCACAAGAGATCACACTGCAGATATGGAAAGAAAAAACATGCTTCTAAGCATATGCACGCAAATGTAGTAGCTCGAGATTTGAGGACAAGAAGAAACAATGGAGTAGACGAATACAAGTTTGTCTTCACTGCTCTATTTCAAAATAGCAAGAGAATTTGGGTGAAGAAACAAGAGTTGAAGGGAAGTGTCCTCCAACCATAAACAACAGAGAGAAAGCCCAAACACGGGCAAAGAAGATGATGGAAAGAAATGCTCCTTTCAGGACTCAACCAAAGAAGGTCTGGAAGAAGAAGGAAGATAATCTACTCAGGGGGAGTAGATCAATAGAATCGAGAGAAATATTGAACAAGCTTAACTAATTAATTTTAATTTACCACTTTTCCTAATTTAGACTTAGGAAATAATTTAATTATGGTAAATTGATTTAATTAAGGTATGTACCAAGCTTATATCATGAAACCTTTTTTAGGTTTTAGATCTTGTGTTTCTTAGCCTCTTAGCATCATCTGAGGCTAGAACACTTATTTGATGCTACTATATCCATCAAAAACTAACAATGAAAACAAAACTCGAGGTCTATCTTTTCCACGTTTTTTAAATTGGTCTCAATCCTAGATCTTGGGTATGGCCCCACTATGCTATTCCACTATGCCTCTAATCCATGCATGCATGACTAGCTAATTTGTCATGCATGTATGCATGCAATGTCGTTTATTACGCTCACTAGGAAAGACCACATATGGCCCAACTGAAAGTCAACACTGCACGGTGTCTCCTCTTTTGGTGTATCCATGCCCTCTAACACATGGGCGATCATCCTTAATGTTATGGATACAATTTTATAGAACCTTGGTTTGGTCCTTCGAACTAAACATGCGACATTGTCTTATTCGCCCTCCAATACCAATGTTATAGTAATCATGTATTTCACATAATATAATTAACAAAAATAATAATCAACAATCAACTATGTATCTCTTGACTATGATTTACGCAAAACCAAAATATTTGTTATCAAAGCACCCATTGAATACTTGAGCCAGTGAATTCAATTCAACATCCAAGCATTGGTTCTCATCAACACTTCTCATACACGGACACATAGAATTTATAACACATGAATCTAAATTTCATTAATGTAATCGCTATTCTATTACATGGAATTTATTGGTGCCTTGGTGGGCTTGTTAATCTTTTAATGACTACACCTTTCAATTATCGAAGGCTACAATTTATATTTGGAAAATACATCGTTGTGGATCGCTTTGGATCCATAATTTTCTCCACAAGGCTCTCAACATAATCCATAAGATCCCTCAAAGATCTAATTTTTCATGTTTTTAATCCTTTACAAAATAGATACTACCCTCCCTTTTAACAATTGTGCCTTCAAGAACCTATTCTTGCTTATTTTTTGGAGGATGGGTCGATGCTACTACATCAACTTGCCGTTATGGGAGTCGAAGTAGATGACGAGGCCAAAGAGCGAAATCCAAGCCCAAAATTAGAAATGAATAGAGGAATCAATCCTGCAGCAAGAATGGGTGCTTCCATCAATCAGGGGAGCCAATCGGAGAGGGAAGAGAGATGAGAGTGGCTTGTTAGGGTTGAATGCTAACCATCATAGAGGAGAGCCCTCGTAGGGGAGAGACGTCACCAAGCTACATACTGAAAAATCTCGTATTTGTTCATATTTTAAGAAGTGTATTTTCTTCTTTACAATAATCAAGGCATAGAGATAATTTTGATTTTCAAGATTTATGTCCATCACCTCCTTATAATATTTTCTTTTGGCTCTTTATCACTTCACAATTTCTACTTAAATTTTGATATGGTAATATTTTTAATGTTATCTTATTTTGCAAAATGATTTCCTCTTTTTTCCCTAATGCTCTAGTCAATATGAGCATCCTTATTATATCCCCATTAATAATCTATATTTAACCTAACCTAGAAAATCTAAGAGAAAGTGTCTCTCATATTCAATCCTCTTACCATCACAAATATGACACTCTATGTCATGCCATGGTCTTTTGGAAATTGACAACACCTAGTTTCACTATAGGGTTCATCAGTATTTGTTTATATTTTAGTAAAATTTATTTTTTTCTTTGCAATATTCAAGAGAATTCTGATTTTTAAGATTTGGGTAGATCACCTCTTTATAATTTTTCACTCTAGCTCTTTGTTAGCCAAGATTTATGCTTAAATGTTGATGTAACAATATCTTTAATAATATCGTATATTACCTTTGATCACTTGTCCTTATTTTATCCCCACTTTAGTTGAAAGTAGCTTCGACCAAATTTAAAAGAAATTTTAGGAAACCTCTTATTTTCTATGTTTTTCAACATCTTCTAATAATGTTGACTCCTATAGTCTAAAATGTATTTCCTTTAATCTTGACATTATATGTTATAAGATGCTTTTTTTTGTTTATTCCTCAACAATTCTATAGAAATATTGCATTCCCAAGCTTCATCTTATCTAAATTTAACTTAATTTATAAATACCATCATAAATAAAGTTAAACGTAAGTTTACATTGAAATTGTTTAAAGTATAAATGTAAACTTAAAATTTATTTTCTTTTAAATAAATATAATATAAAATTTAAAAAATGGTTTAAAAAAATTATTATTATATAATATATAATTTTGGTATATAAAAAATATATTATTTTGTTAATATATAAAAAAATAAATATGATAAATAAAAAATATATACAAATAATAAAATACTCAATGCAAAGTACAAATCCTAATCCAAAACTATCCAATTTTAAAATTAAGGCTATACTTTTATTATAAAATTAATAATTATAATATATATTATAAAATTAATAGGTTGATGATTCAAATGCTGGAACAGTCAAAGCACTCAACTTATAATGGGTGAACTGGAAATTACATAAATTAAAATAAATGTAGAATTGAAGCTTAATTTTTAATCTAATTAGTTAAAAAAAATTGTTATTTTTATTTAAATTTGAGATTATAATTTTGAGTAAGATTATGAATTTTTATTATTTAAAATGTATTTTTGAATACATAAATAGATTCAATTTCCTAAAAAACTCTGGTGCATTTAAATTATGTAAAGTACACAATTCAAATTTAAAATTCCAACATTTTTTACTTGACTTAAAATAAAACTAACAAAATAAATAACCATCAAAAAACTAAAAAAATAAATAGATATAATTAAAGTCCACTCAAACAAAGAATTTAAATTACACTTACATATATAATATTTATAAAAATAAATCATATATCTAAATAACCCCACAACTCTGAATGTGCATTTGGCATCATATTTATATTTATAATGATAATTCTCATTATGTAGAGCAATGAATCTTGTCAGAATGACGATGCTCACTCTCCTGATCGATAGATTATTATTACTAGGAATCCTGAAGGGAGATGAACTCCCATCATCACCAACAATGAACCTCGAAGGTGAATAATAAAGATAAAAAATTCTAACAAAACTCTCATGATAAGTAGCAATGAACCTCGAAGGCTGTTAAAGCTGGATAATCCCATACACAAAATCTATAATGACTTATCAATTTTTTATGACTTATCATTTTTTTTCGTTAACAATTGAATCAAACATACAAAATATATAATGATTTCTCATTAGCACGGTTGTGTCCAAACACTTCTATTCACTAAGAAGTATCATAATTTGTAACAAAACGCATCTACTGAGATAACAAAAATATAGGAGCACTCATTATAAAGCTGGTATTTTACTCACTTCACTTAGCAGGCATGTATCAGCAACCAAACAACAACCTTTCAAAACAAATAACAGAATACGTCTCTTTACTGTTTCTTTCCTCTGCAGATTATTAGAGCTGTCTTTTGATTGGTTAGACGATTAAGAAGTAGTAAAGAAAATGCAGTGTTCTCCTTTCTGCATAGGCAAAATATATATATATATATATATAAAACTGGCGAGCATATATACACAAAAATATATTGGATCATGGTCTTCGAGACATCAAAATTCCATATGCAAAGATATAAGCTTGGGCAAAAGCAAGCAAGCAGCCATATACCGAATCAAATCATGTTTTCTTATTTTACCGATCTCAGCAATACCGTACTGTTTGCCTAACAAAAGTTTGCATGTCCATGTAAATTCCTTTTAGTTTGCATGTCTATGTAAATCTCTTTTAGTTTGCATGTGCATGTAAATTATTTTTAGTTTCGATAGATGTTAATCATCTTTATCTTTATATTCAACTGTATTAATATTTTATAATTAACTTAAAATGCATCTAAATTTAATTAAATCTAAAATGCATCTAATTTTAATTAAATCTAAATATACCACTTTAGGAAAAAAATAAAAGGAAACTCTTATATTCAACTGTATTAATATTTTATAATTAACTTAAAATGCATGTAAATTTAATTAAATCTAACTATACCACTTTAGAAAAAAATAAAAGGAAACTCTTATTTAAGAAAACAAGTAGACACGGATTTACACACTGGATGAGTAGACACGTTAAATGACTTAGGGCCCCGTTGTGATGAATAAAAGTCAGTAAATATCACATTTATTAACTTCAGAAAAATTTCAAATGATATGATGCATCAACAACAATTCCTCATAACTATCTATAAAATCAGTTAAGTCCATTCTCTCTATTTATGTTAACAAAATATGTTGTTATTTTCAATTTATTACAATTAATTCTCTCTGGCCTAGTTGCTCATAGTTAATTATTTTTACTTTGAATAACACCTAGTTGCTCATAATGTTAACAAATATGTTGTTATTTTCAATTTATTACAATTAATTTCTCTCTGGCCTAGTTGCTCATAGTTAATTATTTTTAACTTGAATAACACCTAGTTGCTCATAGTTAATTATTTTTACTTTGAATAACACAATTATTTATAATTGTTAGATAATGCATGATAAGAAAACTTTACATTAAGATAAGTGGATGAAAATTAAATAATACAATGATATGATGTGTGGTATGTTAGATTGTGAACCAAGAATAGTTAATAAAAGGAAATTAAATCTCGAATCAGATATCTCTATTTCCTCTTTTTCTAGAGGGGACCAAAAACCCCATATCTAAGTGGAAAAATCCAAGGATAGCTATAGGCAAGAGGATATATGGAAAGAAGAGATTGAATTTGGAAAAGCAAAATGCTGTTGGATGGGGGTATTCTTAAGCTGAACCTAGAGTCACTGGAATCCTCAGACTGATTCATGAGTGTACAATATTGGATTGGACTGGAGTAGTCTTGAGGCCCAGGTACAGGTTACCTCAAGAACTGGAATTTGAAATTCCAAACTGTCAGGTGTGGAAAAGGGCAAGGACTGGAATTTGAAATTCCAAAGTGTCAGGTGTGGAAAAGGGAAAAGGTTCGAGGGAGAGGCTGGGTGGTAAAACATTCATGAGTGTACAATATTGGATTGGACTGGAGTAGTCTTGAGGCCCAGGTACAGGTTACCTGAATTTGAAATTCCAAAGTGTCAGGTGTGGAAAAGGGCAAGGACTGGAATTTGAAATTCCAAAGTGTCAGGTGTGGAAAAGGGAAAAGGTTCGAGGGAGAGGCTGGGTGGTAAAACATTCATGAGTGTACAATATTGGATTGGACTGGAGTAGTCTTGAGGCCCAGGTACAGGTTACCTGAATTTGAAATTCCAAAGTGTCAGGTGTGGAAAAGGGAAAAGGTTCGAGGGAGAGGCTGGGTGGTAAAACTTTCCTGCTAATAATTATAATAATCTATTTGAAAAGATAAGTATACCTACTAGTTTTATGAGAATTGTTTAATTTCTTTTCTCCTTTACAAAAAAAGATTTTTGTGTTTCTTTTATGTATGTGAAAGAGAAGGGTTGTGTGTTTACTCTTTAAATAAAACTAAGGAGGACTGTTTTTGACATAGAAAGTAGTCTTCCTTAAAAAAAGAGTATGATAAATGGGACCTGTATATAATATAACTTTAACCATAAATTTCTGGGTAAAATTTGTTTCAGATGTGAGTACTGAACATGTAAAAACACTGTAGGACTTATAAATGACAAAGGGATAATGGTTAAGCTTCTAGGACTACAAGCTTAAACTTGTTCAGAGGAAGTCCATACCCAACATGACTATTAGAAACACTCCCATGGACAGTGAATCGGTCCTAATTAACCTAGGTCCAGGAGCACAATATCATTAGGTTAATATTAAAATAGGAAATCCATTGTGTTTCTTTTCTTTTGAAAAAAAAAAACAATTTTACAAATTTTTGAGTCATAACCTAGGAAGTTAGAGGAGAGTAAGTAAATTTATTATACCAATAACTGAAAACTTTATGATACAATTATATATGTATATTCTTGTCACAAAAGAAACTGTCATAACCTTTCTTTAAAATTGAATAGACTTGAACAAAATGAAGCAATTCCATTACTAAATAAATTACAAGGACATGATGCCTATTCTTATTGCTAAAAAAAGAAGACACTCCTATAATCCTTTTTGATAAATGAAATGACAAAATATTGTAAAAGACTTGATTATATTACTTTCAGTAAATAATATGATGAATGTTGCAAGATACAATAGCAATTCCCGTGATAAAATTTGGTACAAAGAGAAGATTTGAGAACTAGGGCGGAATGGGCTCGGTTAGTTTGACCCCAAGAAAAGCCTGACGGTCAAAAAAATCCCTTGCCCAACAATTCTATGTAGGACCATTTGGGTCGAAGAAGAACCCAACAAAGATTCAACCCTACCAAATATCCTTACGAATGGTTTTCAACAGTAACGTCACACTTTTATTCTTTCTTCTAAACAAAATCTATAAACAAAAAGTATTACCTAAGAACTAAACGAATATAATAATATGCATAAACCAACAACCCCGTAATAGGAAAATCCAAATCAATACATATAACTATGAACAAAATGAGAATTTAATTAAAGATAATTGTATACAGTTGAAAAGAGATAGAAGGTCCAGCCTCCTATGGAGGTTCAATTATATACAATATTTCCTAAAAGAAAACACTAGTTCAAACTGTTGAAAAAATTTCAGATGGATCCATTGTCTTTCAACTTAGAAGAGTCTGAACACACTCCGAATCTAGAGTAAAGAACGGGTCAAATTACCCTGTTTCAGACAAACCCAAAATGAAAGGGTATAAACCCTTTTACCATATAGAAGAAGAAGAGGTAAAAACCTAGAAACCAAAGGGAAAGTGACTGTTAGAGTATGTTTGGTTTCACAGTCACTGCCACTGGAGTAGTAATGAGGCACATACCTGTTCAATAAGGAAAATGAACCAGTCAAACCCTAACTATTACCTGCTAAGTGATAGAAGTATATAACAGAGTTACAATTAAATAATTTGAGCCTTACCCGAGAAAAAAAATATACCAACAACTTGCCATCTAGTCCTATAGGGCTATGGTATTAGAACGACCGTGTAACCGAGAATAGAATATGTTGAAGTAATTGAAGAGATTTCGAAGTACCAATATCTGAAGAAGGCCTTTCGCGGCCAATCTGGTTCCTGCCGGAAGAGGCGATTCCATCACTGGAAAAGAGAAAGAAAACCCTGCAGAAGCAAGAGAAACTTAGCCAAATACACCACAATAGATTGAGCTCATCAACGAAAGATAGTATTCCTTAAGCCACACTTGCATGTTGGTGGATATGGCGCTCAGAGGACACGAATGTCTCATCGGAAGAAAAGTTGCAAAGTGAGACTACTAATAGGAAATGTACATAATGACCGATGACTTCAGGGCTTGGGGTGGAAGCAGTTACCTCATTCGAAGTCCCGAGAGCCAACACCATAGATCTAGAAACCCTACAGATGGAAGATGGACACAAGTCCAAGTTCCCCTATGATTGACACCAGTCAAGCTCGTACTAATGTAATAAATTAGAATATGAACTTTCCATGTCTTTGTGCATGCACCATTGTATGAGATAAATTAAATTTGTAATAGACCACTTTGGAAAGAGCGCTAGTGCGCCTTCCAGATCATTCTTGGATTAAAATATTTGTATGGTTCTTAGTTAAATACAATGTACATCAATGAAGTGAATAAAAGACTGGATATTATAAATATCATTATTTTTTTTAGTTGTATGTGGGTAATTTTATATTTTTTTTTATGGTTAGACCTTTTACAAGTGGTATCGGAGCATGGTTTCAATACTATGGCTTGGTCAGGAAATGGTAGTGATGATAAGTGTGTTGAAATATTCATAGAGTAAAAGAGTGAGCAGGTAAATAGATCACAATGAGGAGAGGAGTTGGAGGACAGTTTCCATCAAGTCCAACAAGGGGAGCAGGTTTTATGCAAAACCTGGAAGAAAATACCGAAATGTGGGTGCAACTAGGTGCAGAATAGTAGCACCAAACAATTATGTTACTAAAAAATGTTCAACAATTACAAGCTGAAATGGTTCGATTAAGAGGAGACAATGAAATACTAATGCACGAATAGGAGAGGATCCTAAAAATCCTCTGAGGAAAACAAAAACATCGAACATCTCAACCTAATCCTAAGCATAGAACCAGAGACAAAGAAGAAAATCAACATCAAACTAAGGATACTCCATAGGGAAGTCATACCCATAGAATTGATGGAAATAGAGTTGACCATTAAGAGGAGTCAGGAAATGTCTAAGATCAAAGGAAAACAAAGAAACAAAAACTAGAATTGTAGGGGGAATTCAAAAAGATCAAACCCCCAATCTTTGATGGTGAAGCAGAGGAGGCTGTACAAGCTTGGCTCATCAATATGAACAAATATTTTCAAGTTTACAAATATGCCAGTAACCTGAAGGCCAGATTGGCCATCTATCAACTTCAAGGGAAAGCCACCTTATGGTGGGAAGAGGTAAAGATAGTGCAAGGGATGGAGAAACATGATGTAACATGTGATGAATTTCAAAAACACTTCAAAAAAAAATATCTGAAGGAGTGATTCTATGATGAAAAGGATAAATATTTCCATGATTTAAAGTTAGGACAACTAACTATGGACCAGCATGTGACCAAATTTATGTCCTTATTAAGATACGTGCCATATATATGAGAGGAAAAAGCCAAAGTACAATGTTTTCTGAGTAGTTTGCCTGCATTTATGAAGGAAATAATAGAATTTGATAATTCTAAAACCATGGATGAAGAAATCCAAAAAGCTAGAATGTGTTACCAACAAATGAAGCAGAAAGGAGACACTGACAAGAGTTGGTCTCAGAAGAAGGGGTAGAAAATTTCTCAGAATTTCAGAGGCAATAAATCTTCAAATTTTAAGAATGGATAGAGAAATCAATCAATTAAACAACCTGCAAGAAATCAACAAAATTCCAGATGGCAAGCAAAAAATAAGCCTACTAAAGAATGTAGCAAGTCAAAGCCCAACTAAGCACAAAAGCCTCCTTTGCAATGTTGGGGTGATCCAAATTGGATCCATAAAAGAATGTCAAAGAACAATGACTGTATCAAGTCGGGAAAAATCTCTAAAGAATTCCAAAACAGCGATCAAAAACACCCTGAACTAGTGGCAATGGTAGCCAGTGTGGAACGACGAGGACCTCGGTCGAAGCGCACTGACTGAGGCCCAAGGAGACCACACGAGAGGCCAAATTAGACCCTGGGAGCCCCGGATCGGGAAATGGAGGTGATTTTTGATGCGCGATTAGCACTAATTGCGCATCGCTGGGCAAACAGGGCCAAAATGGAGGAAGCCCAAGAACACGGACGCATGGCGAACTGGAGAACCGCGGGCGGAAAAGGCAAAATCACTAAAAGTACAAAGGCAAGAGCTGCGCTCTAGAAAAATTGGTGGTATTGATCGGGGCGCCCTCAAACAGTAAGAGGTTTTTGACGAGAGCAAAGAAATTCCACTCATCGATCGACGTGTGGCAAGTGGAGGAGAGAGAAAACCGTCGTTGATAGTGTGCTATCAGTCGAGCAAGTTGACCAAGCGAAATGTGCGTATGGCGTCAGATTTGGAGGACCTAGATCAGATGGCTAAGATCACGCCCGATGGAGGAAGCAGAATCGACGAGGGAATACACTGCGATTTGTAAATATTTGGAATCTGTTTGACCGCCATGGTGAAGAAAGACTACATCCATGACGTAACCGAAGAAACGAACCAACGAAGCAGGATGGCGCCATTTAGAGGAGGACATGTGGTCACTCCCTGAGCACTGATGATGACGCTGAACAGGGAACTCCAAGCGCAGTTGCAGAAGGTGAATCGACAGAGGCAAAAGAGGAATCGAATAGGCATTGGAACGAATGACTAAAATCCATGAACAGAGACAAGATACACAGTTAATCAATGATCAAGAGGGACAGAGAACCCCGAGAGATAGAGGAAGGAACCAGAATCCCAAGAGGAGGACGGAATACACAGAGAAAGAAGATAGTAAAGCAAAGCAGAAGAGGACAGAGGGCCGAGCTGACCAGAGGCAATGGCGAGCACCAGAGAGCTTGAAGATTCAAGCCATCCCATAGAGGAATCTGTCCGCGCTGAGCATCACATTTGTCTCTTTCCACTGTAGACCAGAAGGTCACAGAGTTGGTAGGAAGAAGAAGTCTGTGTACTCAAGTGGCTTGGGGAATCCAAGAACCACTGTGCCAAGCAAATCTACTTGAGGAGAACTCACATTGAGTCCCTGTATTGTAATTTCTCTGCTTAAAGGAACAATAAAACAAGGCCACCACTGAAAGCTGGACCGGAGATGTAGCCCTGGAGAATAGGGTGAACTCCTTATTAATTTATTGTGTCTTTGTGTTTGCTTATTGTATTTCTCTGCTGTCTTTCCATTTAAATGTCTGTGTATTGGCAATCTGATCGATTCGTTGCTTCAATAACATAGAACACACACCAGCACATGAGTCTGTAATACCTTAGTTTGATAAATTCTTGACTGATGTCACTCATAGGGTGAATATTAGATCAAGTGGTATCAAAGCTCTAGGCTGTAAGGTTAGACAAGCTTGTGTTGGTTTAGCTGTGAATGCTCACAAGATCAAAGCTCAAATTAAGAGAAGGAGAGTTGGTGGAAACTAATCCTGAAATTTGGAGAGTCTATCGTCGGAAGAAAATTTCAGAAGAAGGTTCTGTGGGGCCGGACCCTCAATTCATAGAGAGTTTCCTAGCTATAAAGTCTATGGTAGAAGAAATGTATCGGGACTTTAGAAAGCATAAGGTTGAAGACTCCTCGGGTTCTAAACAAGATAAAGAAGAAGATGAGTCTCACTACCAAGACCACTCCAAAGGAAAGGGGAAAGAGGAAGGCTTTCTCACACCTCCTAATAGCCCCGTGCATAATAAGAAAGCATCTTTTATTAAGCTAGATGTTGAATTTGATTTGCCTGTATATGATGGAGAGCTAAATGCTGAAAAGTTGGACAATTGGATTAGACAAATTGATGTGTATTGCAGAGTACAAAACATAGACTCAGACAAGAGTAAGATTCAGCTTGCAAGCCTACGCCTAGGAGGCACTGCCTTGGTTTCGTGGGAAGGAAAAACCCAAGCTGATATGAAAAGACATGGTAAGACCATCTCTATCTAGAGTGAATTTGTTTCTGTAATCGAAAAGCAGTTCTATCCATTAGCCTACATGCAACAAGCCATGATGAGTTGGCAGACTCTTCGACAGTTGAAAGGGAAAAGTGTGCAAGGATATACTCAAGGATTCAGAAAGAGAGCATTGATGTTGGGTATCTCATTAGACTCACTAGAGACTCTTTTGAAGTACATTGGTGGTCTACAAGCTACATGAAGCATACCATCCTCATGTTTAATCCCACTAGTATAGATGAGGTATATGTACAAGCTATTCATCTAGAAGCTAGAGGAAAGAATGGAAATCCAGAAGTTAAGGGACCATCCCAACCCACTATAAGCAAGAGCAAGGAGAAAAGAAAGCAGAAGTGGAAAGAAAGGAATGCTAACACTGCACAGAAAGCCAAAGCTTCATGCACTCACTGTAAAAAGGATGGGCATGATGATGAGCATTATTGGATTCTACATCCAAAGCTGAAACCTAAGAAGTCCGAGGGCAAGAAGAAGAAGACAACTGCAGCTATTCAGAAAGATTTGGGGTCAGACTGAGGAGATGAAGCAACTATAGCAGCCACAGGTATAAAAGGTAAGAATTCTGAAGCATCTACTATTAATTCTGCTCAATCTGTTATTGATGAAGAAAATGAGAGAAAAAGACATGAGCTTTTCCATATTCGAGTTATTTCCAAAAATCAAAAGATTGATACTTTGTTTGGTAGTGGCTCACAAGTAAATTTGATTTTTGAAGCAATTGTAAAGAAATTGGGATTAGCAACTACACCTCACAAGAAACCATACCCATGAGGATGGTTGAATGATAAAGCACAACTACAAGTGACTATACAGTGCAAACTCAAGTTTTCTTTTGGGTTAGCATTTGTAGATGAGATTGAGTTAGACATAATTCCTTTGGATATATGTGGAATTGTTTTAGGAAGTCCTTACTTGTATGATAGAAAGGTTATTTTCTATAGAGCTGAGAACATGTATCTACTTGTTAAATATGGATTCGAATATTTTGTAAGATCTCATAAGCTCAAGAATAATTATATCTCATAAACTCAAGGCAGATGAAAAGAATGATAAATTCATGCAAACAATTCTTACTAATGGTTGTAAAGGAAAAGAAACCTGATAAAACCACTATATTTGAGGGCTGTAATGCTGAACAACAAGCTGATATAGAAAAGGTTGTTTCAGAGTATGATGTCTTATTTCAAGAACCTAAAGGTCTACCACCCAAGAAGGGAATAGTACATGATATTATTTTGCAGCAAGATGTTCCATTGCCTAACATTGGGATGTACAGGTTGTTTTCTTTAGAGAATGCTGAAATCAAGAAGTAGGTGGAGGAGTTGCTTGAGAAAAGATTCATCAGGCCTAGCACATCACCATGTGGGTCACCAATCATTTTGGTGAGAAAGAAATATGGCTCGTGGAGAATGTGCATTGATTACCGAGAACTGAATAAGATAACAATCAAAAAAATTTATCGCCTTCCTCGCATAGTTGATCTCTTAGATCAATTAAAGGAAGCTATTTATTTCACCAAGCTAGATTTGCACAATGGATACCATCAGGTCAGAGTTGCAGAGCAAGATGCATGGAAGACTACTTTCAAAACAAAGCAGGGATTGTATGAATGGCCGGTTATGCCTTTTAGCTTAACTAATGCTCCTGCTACTGTCATGAGATTAATGAATGATGTACTCAGACCTTTTCTTGATGACTTTGTTCTTGTGTATCTAAATGACATTTTGATTTTTAGTAAAACGTGGGAAGAACATTTAAAGCATGTTAAGCACACATTAGATGTTTTGAAAAGAGAAAAAATTTATGTTAAACTCTCAAAGTTTGAATTTGCAAAACATCTCTAAACTACTTGGGTCATATAGTAGGGGGAGGTGAATTGAAAATAGATCCGTCTAAAGTGGCAGTCATTGTGAACTGGACTAAACCCAGGTCTGCTACAGAAGTAAGAAGCTTCTTAGGAGCAGCCCAATATTGGAGGAAGTTCATTTCTAACTTCTCCTCGATTGCAATTCCCTTACATGCTTTAACAAGATTGATTAAGGTGTTTCAGTGGGGAGGCAAACATCAGAAAGCCTTCGACACCTTGAAAGAAAAGATTAGTACAGCACCTGTACTAGCACTGCCAGATCTACAAAGACCATTTGAGATCCAAACTGATGCTAGTGACTATGCCATGGGAGTAGTGTTGACACAGCACGGTAAACCCATATGTTATCATTCTAAGACTTTTAATCCTGCAGTAGTTAACTATCCTACATATGATAAAGAATTGTATGCATTAGTTCAAAGTGTGAAAAAGTGGAAACATTACTTAATGGGGAAAGAGATAGTAATACATACTGATCATCAACAACTTCAATATCTACACTCCCAAACTAAGTTGCAGCAATCAAGACATTACAGATGGATGGGGTTTCTACAACAGTTTCATTTAGTCATCAGATATAAAATGGGCATACATAACAAGGTTGCAGACATGTTATCTAGACCAATTATAAATGCATCTACCATACTTAAGTATAATTCTGTGCTACATGAAAGCTATATAGAACAATATGCTTAGGATATGGACTTTAAAGATGTATATGCAACTTTGAGTCAAGGCAAAAGAGTAGAAGAATTGGACTATCATGTGAAGGAATAACTCTTATATCATTGTGGGAAACTTTGCATTCCACAAACTGAGAGAGTAAGGATAATTAGGGAGGCACACACTTCTCTGATATCAGGTCACTTTGGGGTAAGTAATACAGTTGCACAGCTGCAAAGATTCTGCTATTGGCTGAAAATGAATGAGACAGTTTCTAGATATGTAAGAGGGTGTGCCATGTGTGCTAAAATCAAGCCCACCAATAGAAAACTAGGCTTGTACACTCCATTGCCAATTCCTTCTCACCCTTGGGAAAGTGTTTCCATGGATTTTGTTGGAGGACTGCCTAAGTCTAGGAGAGGTCATGATTATCTATATGTTGTTGTGGATAGGTTCAGCAAAATGTGTATTTTGATACCTTGTAGTAAACAGATTATAGCTGATTAGACTGCAAAATTGTTCTTTGAACATGTATGGGTTCATTTTGGATTACCCACTTCCATTGTATCTAATTGAGACACCCGATTTGTGGGGAAGTTTTAGGCGATTCTGTGGGGACTGATGGACACCAAACTGAAGAAAAGCACAGCTTTTCATCCACAAACAGATGGCCAGAGAGAAGTAGTTAACAGGACAGTGATCCAGTTACTGAGAGGTTATTGTAGCAAACATCCTAAGCTTTGGGATGAAAATTTGTGTTATGTCCAACATGCTTACAATAGAGCAAAACACTTTTCTACACAAAGATCTCCTTTTGAGACCTGTTTTGGTTTCATACCAAGGTCTCCTTTGGATTTTGTCTTTGGTAAAGATACCATGGTTGAGGGACACAGTGATGTGGATAAGGCAACTAGATTCATTGAACAGATCCAGGAGATCCACCAGGAAGTATAGGAACAGCTGGAAAAGAGCCAAGCCAAGTACAAGGCTAGGCATGACAAGCATCGGATGGAGCATAGTTTTCAAGTTGGAGACTAAGTCTGGTTGTATATCAACAAGGAAAGGATGCAAGGTGAAGGTAAAATGCTAAATCCTATCAGGTATGGACCCTTTAGGATACTTGAGAAGATTGGTGAAAATGATTTTCGCCTTGATTTACCAGCTTACATGCACATCTACTCAGTTGTAAATGCAAATTGCTTGAGATTGTTTGAACCTTTGATGATTGAGGACCCTGAAGAGCAAATTCAATTACCTTCTATTGATGACCTGCTACCTGAATATCTTAATGAGTTGCAGGAAGACACAGTGCTGGACAGGAATGTGAGGATGATGCACAGGGGAGATGTTGAGTACCTCAAGATTGGGCTCAAAGGTTCGAAGCCAAGCAGTGTAGAGTGGATTGAGATTGGACAGGTGAGAAAACAATACCCTCACTTAGTCGATGCTTGAAAACCAACTTTTGGTGGTCCAAAAGCTTTCTCAGTGGGAAGGCCATGATTCGAATTGGATGCATAAAAGACTATCAAAGAACCATGACTGTATCAGGTCGGGACAGATCTCTAATGAATTCCAAAATAGCGATCAAAAACACCCTGAACCAGTGGCAATGGTAGCCAGTGTGGAACGACGAGGACCTCGGTCAAAGCGCACTGACCGAGGCCCATGGAGACCGTGCGGGAGGCAAAATTAGCCCGTGGGAGCCCTGGATCAGGAAATGGAGGTGATTTTTGATGCGCAATTACTGGCCTAGCGCTAATCGTGCATCGCCGGGTGAACAAGGCCAAAATGGAGGAAGCCCGAGCACACGGACGCATGGGGAATCGGAGAACCATGGGTGGAAAAGGCAAAAGCGCTAAAAGTACAAAGGCGAGACGCACACTCTGGAAAAACCTGTGGTATTGATCCGGGCGCCCTAAAACGGTAAGAGGTTTTGGACGAGAGCAAATTAATTCCACTCATCTATTAACACGTGGCAAGCAGAGGATAGAGAAAACTGACGTTGATCACGTGCTATCAGTCGAGCAAGTTGACCGCACGAAACGTGTGTATGGCATCAAATCTGGAGGACCCAGATTGGATGGCTGAGATTGCGCTCGATGGAGGAAGCGGAATCAACGAGGGAATACACCACAATTTGTAAAGATTTGGAATCTATTTGACCACCACGGTGGAGAAAGACTACATCCATGACATAACCAAAGAAATGAATCAACAAAGCAAGCTGGTGCCATTTAGAGGAGGACATGTGGCCACTCCTTAAGCACTGATGATGACACCGAACAGGGAACTCCAAGCGCAGCTGTAGAAGGTGGATCGACAGAGGCGGAAGAGGAACCGAACAGGCATTGGAACGAATGGCTAAAAGCCATGAACAAAGACAGGATACACAGTTAATCAGTCATTGAGAGGGATAGATAACCCCGAGAGACAGAGGAAGGAACTAGAATCCCGAGAGGAGGACGAAATACACAGAGAAAGAAGAAAGTAAAGCAAAGCAGAAGAGGACAGAGGGCCAAGCTGACCAGAGGCAATGTCGAGCACCAGAGATCTTGAAGATTCAAGCCATCCCATAGAGGAATCTATCCGCATCACATTTGGCTCTTTCCACTGCAGACCAGAAGGTCACAGAGCTGGTAAGAAGAAAAATGACGTGTACTCAAGTGGCTTGGGGAATCCAAGAACCACCCTGCCAAGCAAATCTGCTTCAGGAGAACTCACATTGAGTCCTTGTATTGTAATTTCTCTCCTTAAAGGCACAATAAAACAAGGCCACCATTGAAAGCTGGACCGGAGATGTAGCCCTGGAGAATAGGGTGAACTCCCTATTAATTTCTTGTGTCTTTGTGTTTGCTTACTGTATTTCTCTGTTGTCTTTCCATTTAAATGTCTGTGTATTGGCAATCTGACCAATCCGTTGCTTCAATAACACAGAACACACACCAGCACATGAGTCTGTAATACCTTAGTTTAATAAATTATTAACTTATGTCACTCATAGGGTGAATATCAGATCATGGGGCTATGGAGAACCCCACTATTACAAGAATTTTCCCCACCGTGCTAGACCTAAACAAGTTGCTAACGTGCAAGAAGCATCTAAGGCCAGGGAGATGGCAAGGAGTATGCCTAGGATTAATGTTGCACTAGAAGACCACCAAGCCAATTATTAGCCTATTATGATAGAGCTGGAAGGTAAGTTAATTAATCAACCTATGTCTATTTTAGTAGATCTAGGTGCAAGCTTAAGTTATGTCAGCCCCAAGGTAGTGGAAAAATGTTGTTTGCAAACTTATAAATTTAAAAACCCCTGGCTAGTCCAACTAGCTATAGGGGCCAAGAGGAGGGTAAATGCCAAGGTGCCCAATTGTCCCATTGAGGTAGGGGGTCAACACATAAATGCATAAATGAACATTTTTCCTTTAGGATCATATGATTTGCTACTTGGGATGGACTAGTTGGAGGGGCACTGGTCTTTAGTGAATTGTAAAGAGAAGTCCATTAGTTATCTTGCTGAAGACAGATCTCGACAAGAGATCTAAGGGGTTAGAAAACCCATGAAGTTACACCCCATTACTACCTCTCAATTGGGAAAGTGCATCAGAAAAGTCTATGTGATTTATGCAGTTCAAGTTGGGTATTCTAATTCTAAAGACAAGACCACCACTTTGGAAAACATACCAATAGTTCAAGAATTTACCGATGTGTTTCCTAAAAATATACCAAGGCTACCTCCAAAACGCGATATTGATTTCACCATAGAATTAATTCCTAGAGAAGCACCAGTATCCAGGGCTCCTTATTGCATGAGTATACCTGAGCTAACCGAGCTTAAGATGCAACTACAGGAGTTTCTTGATAAGGGATATATTCATCTTAGTGTATCTCCCTGAGGAGCTTTAGTGTTACTTGTAAGGAAGAAAGGTGGCACACTGAGATTGTACATTGATTACAGACAACTTAATAAATTAACTATTAAGAATAAGTATCGTTAGCTTCGGATTGACGATCTATTTGACCAAGTCAAAGGTGCAACAATTTTCTCTAAAATTGATTTACGATTAGGATACCACTAGATTCGGGTGAAGGATGAGGACATTTGTAAGACAAATTTTAGAACCTGGTATGGACACTATGAATTTGTAGTCCTACCCTTTGGATTTACTAATGCGCATGTGCATTTATGAGTTTGATGCATGGCATCTTCCATCCTTTCTTGGATAAATTTGTATTGAATTTTATAGATGATATATTGGTTTACTCAAAAACTCTAGAAGAACATAAGTAACACCTACGAATATTACTGGAAACATTATGAGATCACTAGTTGTATGAAAAAATTATTAAATGTGATTTTTATAAAAAATCAGATTTAGTACTTGGGGCATGTCATTTCAGCGGAAGGAATAACGGTTCACCCCGAGAAGATAAACAACATTATGGAGTGGTTGTTTCCCACAAATGTAGCTAATATAGAATCTTTTATGGGTCTAACGTGGTATTACCATCATTTTATAGAGATATTTCTTGGATTGCATACCCCATCACCTCCTTACAGAAGAAGGGAATTATTTTTAGGTGGACCAATGAATGGCAACAAATTTTTGAATAATTAAAACATCTACTAACTACTGCCCCTGTGCTAAAGTTTTCTAACTCAAATAAAGAATTTGTGGTCTGCAAAGATGCATGTCAAGAAGGGGTGGGGGTAGTACTAACACAATATGGGAAGGTGATCGCATACAAGTCACGAAATTTGAAGGAGCACAAGTAGAGATACTCCGTTTATGATTTGGAATTTACCACGGTAGTTCACACACTAAAAGTGTGGAGGTATTATCTCCTAGGTAAAATATTTATGTTAATGATAGGCCATAATAGTCTAACAAGTTATTTCAAGCAAGCCAATCTAAATGCTTGTCAAGCAAGGTGGAATGCCTTCCTTAGTGAATTTGAATTTGACAACAAGCATTTAAAAGGAAAAGAAAATAGAGTTGCAAATGTGTTAAGCAGAAGAATACATTGTATTCATGAACTGTATTTATAAACTGTATTATAATCAAATTGAACTTAAGTTTTTGGAGCAAATTAAAGAAGCTACCCAACGAGATCCTGAAAATAAGTTTTTATGTCAGCAAGCTTAGCAATCTAACAACTAGGAAAAACATTCAAACTATGATATAAACAAAGATCATTTATTAACTTTTAGGAGAAGGATATATGTCCCCAATCATATTTCTTTTAGGTAATTGATTCTAGACAAATTTCACAAGAGTCCTTACAATGCCCAGCCCGGATATCAAAAAAAAAAAAATACCATTAAAAAGGATTATTTTTTGCCTGGAATGCATAGGGATATCACATTATATTTTACAAAATGTATTGAATGTTAGAAAGTTAAAGCTGAACATCAACACCCTATTGGTCTTCTTCAACCAATATCGATACCAAAGTGGAAGTGGAAGGTCATTACACTTGACTTCATCACTAGGTTACCCAGATCTAAGGCACAACAAATCGATCATGGTAGTAGTGGATAAACTCAGTCAAACAACTCATTTCATTCCAGTACAATCTACCTTCAAGATAGTTCAAATTGCTGACATTTTTATGAAAGAAGTGTTCTGGTTGCATGGTATTCCTAAGGTAGTTATATAAGATAGAGATGTAAAATTCACCTCCACATTTTAGAGAGCCCTACTTATAGGGTTGTGTACCCAAATCTAGTTCATCACTACATATAATCCACAGACTGATGGGAAAATGAATGTGTGAATCAAGCACTGGAGGATATGCTTCAGATGTATGTTGTGTAGCAATCCAATAAGTAGGAATAATATCTGCATTTGAGAAAATTTGCATATAATAGCAGGTATCATGAGTCTTTAAATATGAGCCCCTTCGAGGTGATGTATAGAAGAAGATGTAGAACATCTACAAATTGGAAAAATCCTAAAAATAGATTAATGTTAGGGCCAGAAATGTTGGAGGAAAAGGAACAAATAGTAAAGAAAATCCGACAAAATTTAAAGGCTCCCCAAGATAGACAGAAATCTTGTGTTGATCAAAAAAGAACATATCAATAATTTGAATTTGGAAACCATGTATATGTGTGGATCAAACCAAGAAAATCACTTTGAAATGGACTAGTTGTGCAAAGCTTGCCCCTCGCTTCTATGGTCCTTTCTAGATATTAGAAGAATTGGACTAGTGGCTTCCACATTAGCCTTACCAAGTCATATAAAAGTTCATAATGTATTTCATGCCTCATGATTGAAACGATATGTGTATGACCCTAGTCATGTGATTCATTTGAAGGATGTTCAGGTAATGCTTTAAAGATTTCAATTGATCATGATAAAATCATTTTTCCTGAATTAATTCTAGTACGGTTTTTATAACAGGTCGAACCGAATGGAGACTTCCTAGTAGACCTTGAATTCATCCTCGAACATAGACAAATAACACTATGGAGGTGAGCCATCACCCAAGTTAAAGTGCAGTGGAAGCACTTCAACCTAGAAGAGGCCACCTGGGAAGATGAAGAATTCATACGGGAAGCCTACCCAAACCTGTTAGAGAAGATTAGATTAAACACCAAGGACGGTGTTTAACACGAGAGGGGGAAGATGTAACGGCCCGCTGCTATGAGTAGTTGCTCACAATTAATTATTCTTTACTTTGAATAACTCAATTATTTATAATTTTCGATAAGGCATGATAAGAAAAATTCACATTGGGATAAGTGGACAAAAATTAAAAAACGCAATGGTATGATGTGTGGAAGGTTACGGTTGTGAACCAAGAATAGTTAATAAAATGAAATTAAATATTGAATTGCTCGACAGTTAGAATCAGTTATCAATATTTCCTCTTTTCCTAGAGAGGGCCAAAAACCCCAGATCTCATTGGAAAAATACAAGGATAGCTATAGGCTAGAGGATATGTGGAAAAAAGAGATCGAATTTGGAAAATCAGAATGCTACTAGATGGAGGTATTCTTTAGCTGAACCTAAAGTCAGTGGAATCCTCTGACTAATTCATGAGTGTACAACACTAGACTGGACTAGAGTAGTCCTGAGGCCCAGGTACAGATTACCTCAAGGACTCGAATTCCAAACTGTCATGTATGGAAAAGGCTTGGGGGAGAGACTGAACATGATTTCCAGCTTCGAGGTTGGGTGGTGAGACTTTCCTATTAATAATTATTATATTTATTCAAAAAGATAAGTATACTTGCTAGTTTTCTAAGAAGTGTTTAATTTCTTTTCTCCTATACAAAAAAAAGGATTTTTGTGTTTCTTTTCTGTATGTGAAAGAAAAGGGTTGTGTGTTTACTCTTTAAATAAAAATAAGCAGAACTATATTTGACGTAGGAAGTAGTCTTCCTTTAAAAAAGAGTATGATAAATGTGACCTCTATATAATATAAATTTAACCAGAAATTTCTAAGAAAAATTTGTTTCAGATGTGAGGACTGAACAGGTAAAAATATTGTAGGACTTATAACAGACAACGGGATACCAGTTAATCTTATGGGACTATAAGCTTAAACTTGCTCAGCTGTAGTCCGAACCCAACATGACTATTAGAAACACCTCCTGGGTAGTGAACTGGTCCTGGCTAACCTAGGTCTAGTCACGACCAGGGAGCACAATATTAGTAGGTTAATATTAAAAATAGGAAATTGATTGTGTTTCTATTTTTTTGAAACAAAAAAATAAACAAGTTTCTGATTCATATCCCAGGAAATCACAAGAGACTATGTAAATTTATTATACCATTAACTAAAAATTGTATGATGCAAATCATTAATCAAAGGGGAGTGACCCCCTTGGAAGAAGCGCAATATTACATTCTAGTTCAATATCATTACAATTGTTGCATCCATGGACGACAACCCAATCATGTATAACTCGCAATTCGAACCTAGGTGGGGAGGTCATTAATGCACTGTCCCTACCACCCGGGATATCGACCGGATACTATGATGCAAATCATTATCTATATATATATATATATATATAGATATATATAATTGTCATGAAAGAAACAGTGATAGCCATTCTTTAAAATTGAACAGACTCGAGCAAGATGAAGGAATTCCATTACTAAAGAAATTACAAGGGCATGATGCCTATTCTTATTTTTAAACAAAAGAAAAAGACTCTGCTATAATCCTTTTTGATAAACGAAATGAAAAATACTATAAAAGACTCATTATATTCCTTTCAGTAAATAAGATGATGAATGTTACAAGGTATAATAGCAATTCACATAATAAATTTTGCTACATAGAGCAGATTTGAGAACTAGGGGGAAATGGGATGGGTTAATTCGACCCGGGGCAGAGCCCGAGGGACCAAACAGTCCCTTGCCCAGTCCCTATCATGTGATAAAATCAGAGGTTCAAATCTTATTTGGATAGTCCAATTGGTTTGTATGATTGTAAGAAAATCATTTTTATTAATTATAAAAATTAATTTAACTTAAATATTAATTTATTTTAATTTTAAATAGATAAAAATGTAAATTTATTGATAATTTAAAAAAAGGATCTGGGTTTATTTTATTATAATAATAATTTTTTTAAAGAAGGAAAAAAATAATTATTTTAAAATTAATTATATAAATTTAAAAAATGTTTTTCTTGTAATATAATTTAAGTAAATTTAGTATTTTAAATTTCACTTGAGTTATCTATGACTAATTCTCATGAACATAGCGAAGATTAGAACTAACTTTCATGAGCTTCAAAGTGAAATCGGGTGGTGGCATACTCCCAAGACTCCAAGACTCCCTGGGAGGATCATAATTTGTTAGCTTTGCGATACTAAGAGGGTGGGAGATGAAAAACACTTTCCTTTAGATTGTTCCACCCTTACTCACATTCGCTCTCATTTCACTTCCAATCTTCTTGACTTGTTAAGTTAGCCCAACTATAGTGATCTTGGTGTGTTTCTTTCCCTTCTTTTTGAGCATAGAAATAAGATTCTAAAAAATTACAATTAGATTTTTCTTCTTCTTAAGGTCCAATAGACAACATTGGTCTTAGTCCACCTTAATCATCAATATCGAAAAAAAAATCATTTTTCCATTCAATATTGAAATTGATCTCAACCTAAATCCAACTTAATTTAAAAAATAATAATAAATTCTCTTTTAATTTTAATTAAAAATTAATTAATTTTAATTTACATTATCTTTCTCATACTTCAGTATACTTCATTATCCTTAATTATCAATTTTTTATTTAATATTACAACTGATGTGAGCTTAAACTTCACTTCTTCTCCACAATAATATTAATAATAAATTTAAAAACTATTTTTTATTTTTGAGTAGAGAATATACTTAAAAATAAATTGATTAATTTTCTCATCTTCCCCATTATGATTATATAAAAACAACAAAATAATTTTAAAAACAAAATTTATAACACAACTCTAAATCTTCTATATTTAAATGTTCTCACATCTTTGTATTAAATGGTTTTATTATCTTTATATTGTTCATCATAAAACCCATTATCTTGCCCTATACTAAGAATAAACCCATAATTAATGTATCTCAATACGATCCATATATCAATCATATCACTCATGTTAACTTCAAAGTGATTTTTTTTTAAACGGATTTTAATGCCTTTGCATGGGAGCATTAAGTATTAAATTGGTTTTTCAGAAATGCAGCATGATATGATAAACTTTCTAGTTGAATAGTTGAAAAGTGTGTAGAAAGTATGTAATTATTTTTATTTTTACATATTAAAATTATCACAAATGTATTTATTGTGAAATAAGATTTTCAATCTTTTATATAATTATTAAACGGATTTTAATGCCTTTGCATGGAGATTAAGTATTAAATTGGTTATTCAGAAATGCAGCATGATATGATAAACTTGCTAGTTGAGAAGTTTGTAGAAAGTATATAATTGTTTTTATTTTTACAGATAAATGTATTTATTGTGAAATAAGATTTTCCATTTATTTTATATAATTATTAAAAGGATTTTAATGCCTTTGCATTGGAGCATTAAGTATTAAATTGATTTTCCAGAAATGCAGCATGATTCGATATTTCTAGTTGAAAAGTGTGTAGAAAGTATGTAATTATTTTTATTTTTACATATTAAAATTATCACAAATGTATTTATTGTGAAATAAGATTTTCAATTTTTTTATATAATTATTAAACGGATTTTAATGCCTTTGCATGGAGATTAAGTATTAAATTGGTTTTTCAGAAATGCAACATGATATGATAAACTTTCTAGTTGAGAAGTTTGTAGAAAGTATCTAATTATTTTTATTTTTACAGATAAATGTATTTATTGTGAAATAAGATTTTCAATTTATTTTATATAATTATTAAAAGGATTTTAATGCCTTTGCATTGGAGCATTAAGTATTAAATTGATTTTCCAGAAATGCAGCATGATTCGATATTTCTAGTTGAAAAGTGTGTAGAAAGTATGCAATTATTTTTATTTTTACATATTAAAACTATATTGATAAATGTATTTATTGTGAAATAAAATTTTTAGTTTTTTATTTTTATATAAACGGATTGTAATGCCTTTGCATTGGAGCATTAAGTATTAAATTGGTTTTTCAGAAATGCAGCATGATATGATAAACTTTCTAGTTGAAAAGTGTGTAGAAAGTATGTAATTTTTTTTATTTTTACATATTAAAATTATATTGATAAATGTATTTATTGTGAAATAAGATTTTCTATTTTTGTTTATTTAATTATTAATAATTAGAAAATGAATGATAGAAATTTAATCTTTATAAATTATTTTATAATATATTTAAATAGTATAGACAAATTAAATGTTGTGATTTATCTTTAAAGTAATTATGTTTTTTTTGTCTTATTAATTAAATTGATTAGTTGAAAAAAATGTTAAATAAAATGAATTATGATTTTTTTGCTATGGTATTCATAAGTCATGGTGTTGACTTATGATATTATAACAAATTTTATTTACAAATTAAGAATCCATAAAGCCAGTAAATATCCATGGCCAATAATTGTGTTCCATATTTTCTTAAATTTATATGTTTATTATTTTTTTTCCCAATAAAAAGCACAATTTTATTCAAAAGAACCTTTGTAGATGCTAAATAGCATTGGACCAAGAGAGCCATTACCTCATGCCCAATATAACAAAACTAAAAATATGAAAACATTAAAAAAGAGAGAGAAAAACCATTTGGGAGATTAGTATGAAAACACTAAGCTACCATTTTCTCCACTTTTCCCCAACCACCATAGTTGGAGTGGCCATTACAATAGCCATTTGATTTTCTTCCACATTTACCATGATTTATTTACGAGAGTCCAAACTCTCTCATAATGGTACTTTGGTCGAACTCATAACCATAGTTCCTACTTTCTCAACCCCCTTTTCCACTAAAACTTCTTCGGAATTATGTTCGACAATATTTTCTATATCTTCTTCCACATCTACTTCAAAAACATGTTGGTATGAGAATTGTCAACCCTTTGGATTTTGGGTCTGTCTCTTTTTTCTTTTCAGCTCCTTCATTACATGAGAACAAATATGTTGCAAATGCCCAATTTGAAGACAAATACAACATCTAAAATGTCATATTTTCAAAATCTAAATGTTGAATCTACTGTATGTTATTATGAAGCGAGATAATATGAAAAAATCATTTTGCCACTCTATATGAATCCACCTTTAGAAACTTCCCTAGAGAATTGTCGATCCCTTTTAAAAGTTTATGATGCCAAAAATGTAGAGGAAGATTATGTAACCAAATCCACAATTGCATTTTGGATACCACCATGGAATTAACATAAAAACCTTAGAACCATGGAGTCATGAAGAGACCCCCACTCCCCAAAATCAAAATCATGGTCTCTCTTTTAGAGCATAATCCATATCTTTTGATGTATCAAATTTTACAACAAAAAATCCCATAAAACATAAATGAATAGCACAATTTTCAGTCTAGTTGGAAAAAATTCTACTAAAGTAAGCCCTACATTTAATTAGTTTGTTTCACAATATAGGGACCACTGTTATTGGGGAGTTGATCAGATTTATTATGTATTTTCAGCCCTTCCTTTTATAACATCCTTGAAAGAAATCAAACATTTGGTGTTACTAGATCCAGGACATCCTCCAAATAACCTCAATGGGACATCCTCCAAATAACCTTAAATTTAAAATAATAGATGAATCACATTCAATACCATAATCCTACAATTTGATATCATCTTGCATTGATTTTCCTGAATAAAACAAACTTTGGACTTTGAAGCTTCGCTGAAATACCCACTTTAATTAGACATTCTGCTTGAGTTCTTGCATGAGATCCCTCACCAAAACCCTTATAATTAGTGATTTCCCAACAAAGGTTTTAATAAAAAATTGAAAATATGCTCTATCTACAAGACTAGGTTTACGACGGTCGATTTCCTTCATATTTTTTTTTGAGATATCCCGTAACTTCAAATATTTGGAGGGTATCATAAAAACTCTCCCAAATCTAACGAAAGTGCCACTTTTCCTAATAGATATGACGTAAAAACTTGCGGATCCTCGTCATTGAGTGATTGGTGTAGCGTTTTCATCCATAAATCTGTGATGGGAAGCTGCACATATCGCAACTACATCTCCATGACAATCTGAAGATATCAAACAAAACAACCCTCCCGAGCTACAGAGCCAAATAAACCTCGACTAAAGAATATCCATCCCATCTACTATCATTCTACTGAGATCCGAAATGTTTCGCCTCCATTCCGGCCCCAACTGATACCAAGACAAAAACCTAGATCTTTGTACCCATTCTAGCATTAATTACAGTAGAACAACGTTGCCAATCCCTAAGGTTTGATTCTTAAAACAGAATGCTCGCAGCTAAAGACCATAAACTAGCACACTCGAGACAAATATTTCTATAAAGGAAAAGGCCTCCATGATCACCGAAAGCGATCCAACACTTTGCCACGTCAATCTGGCAGGTCATGCAACGAAATAAATAAACCCTAGTTTCCATGATTAGATTTGACCTCTCCGATTTCCATGTTTTTTATAATAATAATAAAGTTATTATAAAGTTATAATTTGGTTTAATAAAGTTATTATAAAATTATAATTTGGTTTATTGTTATTATAATTTGGTTGGTTGAATGATTTTTTTTAATTTTAATAGCTTTATATGCATAATCAAGTGTGTGTTTTTGATGCTCTTATATGTATAATCGAATAAGTGTTTTGATAAGTATTATGAATTGATATGTATCTATATTTATTAGTCATTTAATTTATATGTTATATTAGCTTATATTTATTTGAAAATGATAAAATTTATTATAATTTAATTATTAATATTGAGGATAAAATTGTTAATTAACTTATCACAGTTGTTTAACAAAAACCATACCACTTAAAATTTCAAAATTCATTTATATGAAGATAGAGTTTCACTTTTATTAGATACAAATGGTCATTTTAGCCTAAATAATATACATAAGAAAAAGCAAACATTCATTGTGGTCATTACTAAAACTATCTTCTTTAAGTAAGGTTTTATTTTTTAATAACATTTAAAGCAAATGTTACCCCAGTTATATCTATATTTATGAAAATTATAGTTTGAATTTTATAGTTTGAGTAAATTTATGTAAAATATCTTATATTTAAATAATTGGAACCGGTTCAATTGTTATTAGTGCATATTTATTTTCTTACTTTCAAATATATTAAATATAAAGTAGGAGACAATTACATTATCATTAGTATGTGTTTGTTAAAAATATCTATGTTGATTGTGATGGATAAAAACATGTATTTCATTCTATAAAGTTATATATTTAAAGCCAAAGAGGATAGAGTATATATATATCTATGTATTTTAGCAATAAAATGACTTACACAAATAAGGAGGTCTAATAAACCAATTTGTTTTTTAGATTAGCCATCGCCTTAAATTTAAAGTATTTTTTTTCTATTTTTATTTTTGATTCCAGATTTATTGGGGAAGAGGACCTAGAGAAATCACACCAGAGACGTGTACCTCTACAAATAGAAAAAACCCCCTCACTCCATTCTGGATTTATTGGGGGATAGGACCTGGAGAAACCACAACATGCGACTGTAGTGGAGAATTAGCATGATTTCAAGGGCATATTTTGTAGAGTTGGGCTAACATTCGGAAGCCATTTGCAACTTCGCCTCCTTTACCTGACACATACTGGTGTCTTTTGGAGCAACAATGAGTTCTCGTTTGTTCAGTGTAGCTGTCCGAGCACTGTGAGCAGTGTGGTCAGTAGTGAGAGAAGCGAGCAGTGAGCAGTGTGAGAGTAGAGAGTTTTTATGAAGCAAAAGTATTGAGCAACGAGCAAAGAGAATCAAATGCATTCAAACATGACAAAGGAACAAAAAGTTTCATAACATGTGGACACAAATTATTTAGGACAAGTGAAAATTGCCTAATCCGCCAAAGCTGGGAAGTGGGTTTGGGTCAATGCCAAACACTGTCGAGGAATTTTAGAATGAAGAATATCCCATCTAAAATGGGAGTAAACAAGGAAGAAACGGTCTAGAAAGGAAAGTACTCGAGCACTTCGCAAAAAGCACTCGAACAAGTCTCCTTTACAAGCACGTGGCAATAAGAAGTCCAGAGGAAAAGTCATTGATGATTCCGCCTTATATAGTCCCACATCCACACCTCTCACCTAGTCATATGATCTTTATGTGAAAGAATTGTTAAATGCAAAACAAAGGTTGGAGGTTTTAGAAGCTAAAGGGCAAGAAAGAGATCATAAAATTCATATAATGATAGATGAGAACAAGGCTTTAGTAGAAAGCAATAAAGTTTTAAAAGAATAAGTGGCATTGCTACAGTAAGCTCTCCTGATAGGGAAGATAGAATGGCAACGCATGAAGGTAGATGTGCAAAACATAAAGAAAGCTGTAGTGGAAAGTATAGATGTGGTGAATGTGAAATCATCTAAAGATAAACGGAAAATGATTACCCAAATAAACAACCATGAAGAGAACGCAAGAGAAGAAACGAAAGGATATTCCACCAAAGTTTCCAAACCTTGGGCTCAAGTTATTAGCAATTCTTCTAATAAGGAAGGAGAATCAAATATTCAAGTTGAAAACATGCAAGATAGTGAAGGCAAGGAAAGACAAAATAGGGCAACAAACATAATTGTTAAAGGGGTGAAAGACTATGGGAAAAATGAATGTACTCTTGACCTTGCAAGAGACTTCTTGAAAGACAAATTGCTATGGCAAGGAAAAATATGCCAAGCATGGAGGGTGGGTAAGTTTAACGAGGAGAGAGCCAGGCCCATAAAAGTCATTACGCCTAGCTTGCATGATAAATATATCATTCTAAGCAAGAAACATCTCTTGAGGGCTTCTCGTTTTTTCCTAGAAGAAGATTTACCTGTAAAACAACAGGAGGAAAGAAGGGATGAAATTTTAAAGGTTAGGGTAGCAATAGATGAAGGCAAGAGAGCATGGATTTACAAAGGAAAAGTTGTGATAGCTCGATTTGGACCTCCTTCCAAAATAGAGCAGCAAGATGGTAATAAAGAAGAGGGAACAAACTCTTCAATAGGAAATCAAAAAGAAAGGTCATTATGGGAAAGTAGGGACAAAGACTCAAATGTGAGTCTGGCATGTGAAAATAAATAGCAAACAAGTCATACCTAGGTTTCGTTAAGATTAGTTTGTTGGAACTGCAGAGGTTACCCATGGAGATGAGGACTTGGGTTAGGGCTTATTGCAAAAGATAGAGACATAATTTGCCTCATAGAAACACATGAGCATGAGGGTGCAAGACACCTCTGTTTGAAAGATATTGGAAGATGGCAGTGTGGAAAAAGGCAGTAGGGAGTGGCAAAGGGCACGGGGGTATCATGGTTTTACTAAGGGAGAAAGAAGGTCATCTCACTCAGTTAGAAAAAGAAGACTCAAATAAGAAATTCATTTGGTTTAAAATATCAGAAAATGGAAACCACATCAGAATTGCAGCATGTTATTTTGCACCACAGGTTTCAAAAATCTACAAATGTAGAGGGCTTGACCACAAAGATTCATTTGCAGCCTTAAAAGCAGATATTTCAACATATTCACGGCTAGGTGAAGTCCTTATAGTGGGTGATTTCAGTTCTAGGATTGCAAGTGAGCAAGCTAGCATTCTTTGTTGTAAAGATGATTATGACCCTATTTTTCTTACAAAGGAGAGTAATCATCAGTGGGAAAGAATTTCTGAGGACAAGGGCTGCAATCTCTTTGGTGAACAATTTCTTGCTCTATGTGGGGCATTCGATTTAGTCATTTGTAATGTCTTGACTAGATGGGCAAAGTCTCGTAATTTCACTTGTAATACTTACAATGGAGCAAGTGTGGTAGATTATGTAATTTGCTTGCATGGTTTGTGTGAGAAAATGGATGAAGTTTTGATTTCAGACCAGCTGTGGGACTTGAAATCAGATCAAAAGCCAATTTATTTATGTTTCTCTTCTATTGCAAAGAAACAACTAGAGTAAAAAATTCAACATGTCCAATAAAATCTTCCACAGGGCAGAATTCTTTTGACCCCAGAAAATTGTAATACCTTCAAAATGGAGCTCGAGAGGCTTTTAGAGAAGGGTAAAATTACAATTCACAACCTTCATAGTCATGAATTAAAACATTTAATTCAATGCGCACTTGCAAAGTGCAAAAGAGAAAAAATTAAGAAGTCTGAAACAAATTGCTTTCCGATTAATGCTTGGTTTGACAAGGAATGCAAAAAGGTAAGGAGAATGTGGAAAGAGTCAAACAAGGACAACATAAAGCTCAAAACTTACAAGCAGTTATTAAACAAGAAAAAGGCTAATTTCATGGTTTCAAGGAGGGAAGAACTAATCTTCCTTGGAAAAAATAATCCCAAATTATTTTGGAAGGAGCTCCAACCGAAAAAGATACAAATTGGAAATAATATTGCAGCTTCTAAATGGTTTGACTATGCAAGACAACTCCATGAGTAGGTTCCCATGGTTGATCCTCCCCCCTTGGTCAACACTGACACTGAACTCTTCACAGTACAAGAGGTAGAGATGGGTATTAAGAAGTTGGGTGTTGGAAAAGCAAGAGACTTAGCTAAGCTCCAAGCAGAATATCTAAAGTGGGCCTCAAAGATTCTTTCACCTCACATTACAAAAATCTTCAACAACATCATACAACAAGGGCTCCCCACAGATTGGACAACTAGTCTCGCAATACCTCTTTTCAAGAGCGGTGACATCAATAATCCCTCCAATTATAGGACCATCATGATAAACCTTTTCTTTTCAAATCTATTTAGAAGCATGCTAGAAAACAAAATTAGCAAGTGGGCAGAAGAAAGAGATAATTGTGCTAAAGGGAAAGCAGGTTTTATACCTAAACATTACACAGTTGATCATTGTATAGCTTTAAGGCACATCATTGAAAAAGACTGGGAGAAAAAGGAAAAAGTCTTTTGCTGCTTTGTTGATTTCAGAAAAGTGTTTGACTTGGTTCCTGGGGATAAGCTTTGGCACAGAATGGAGGGACTTGGGGTTCCTAAAAATTTGAGAGCAGATGAGCATAGGTTGTATGACTAGGAGAAAGTCAAAATTAGAACTTCAATAGGGATTTCTGAAAGTTTTAGAAGCGATACCAAGGTCAAGCAAGGTTTCCCACTATCTCCTACCCTTTTTGGTTTATATATCGACAAGCTTGAGGAGTGGTTAAATTCGCAAGGGGGTGATGGTATCTATTTGGGCAAGTTTGTTATAAGGCTTCTTTTGTATGCAAATGACCTTATTATGATTGCTAAATCGGTGCTTAGTTTGCAAGAGCACTTATCCCTTGAGCATTTTTGTAGAGTGTGGGGATGCAATTCAATATCAGCAAAACAAAAGTAGTGGTCTTCTCTAAGAAAAGAAAACATAACCAGCATAAGTTCTACTTTGAAGACAACATTCTAGAAGAAGTTGCGGATTACAAATACCTCGGAATTGACTTCAACAAAAATATAAGCTGGAATGGTTGTAGAAAGAAAAGAACTTTGGGGGGTTGGAAAGCATTTTATGCTTTTCAAAATAGGTGTACAGAGGCAGAAATATGGGACTGGAAAACCAATCAAACTCTTTTTCGGCATCTAGTGATTCTGGTGATTCTCCATGGTTGTGAATGATGGGCCAGCAGTACATCCGACATGCAGTGGAGACAAATCGAGAAAATTTAGAAGTGTTTGATTACAAACAAATTTAAGATTAAAAGTGTTGTTCCTTATGATATCTTGTTAAGTGAAACAGGGATTGCTCCTATTGAAACAATTTCTATGGTGCGAGTCATAAGCTATTTAAAAAAAATGAGTAAATGCAAGAGGGTATATGGCCTAAGGTTTTCTTTAATGATAGATTGTGTAAGAGAAAAATAACTTGGATGCAGCAAAATAACAAATGGTTTAGTAAATGCGGTATTTGCTTGAACGCGTGTCCCATAAACAACAAAGAGATAAAAACTTTTGTTATGGAAAATTTCCACAAGCGTACTTGAGATAAGGAGCTAGGAAGAAATGATATATTTAGAATACATTTTTAAGAGTGATTACTGAACTCCAGGAAGAGCTGAAGGGATAAGCTAGGGTTACAAAAATTTTCAGGGATCATTTCTAATGGAAGGCGGCAGAGGAGGGAGCTCGACTCCCTCCTACAAAGACGTTGCTAGCAGAGGTAAATCATCGATGGTGACAAGCAAAGGTTTTGTGGATGAAAGGAACAGGAATAATGAAAAGGAGACAAATGGGACCAAGACCAAGGAAAACAACAGCACAAAGGACAAGGAGGAAGAAGACAAAAGTCAGGGTTCAAAAGACAAAAAACAAAAGGGACCTTGCAAACCAAAAGTAGAAATCACTCCTAGAGTAATATTAAATGATCCTGCTTTGCAGGCGCACAGGGAACACATGGGGACCTACGCCATTATCTGTAAATTCATGGGACTATGGCCCACTGAAAAAGCTTTACAGACATGGATCAAGTATCACTGGAAACCCAAAGGAAGCATTGACCTACATCTTGGGTCAAAGGGATTCTTCACAGTGGTGTTCTCAAACATCGAAGATAAAGACAAAATATTCAAAGGAGGACCCTACTTTTATGTAGCAGTCGGTCTCTATATGAGGCCTTGGAGGATGAACTTTGTCCCAGAGTAGGAGACTATCTCTTCAGTTCCAGTTTGGGTAAGGCTCTATTCTCTACCTCTTGATTATTGGCAAACTAAATCGCTAGCTTCTATTGGCAATAAACTAGGATGTTTTGTCAAAGCTTCTGAAGCCACAAGAAGAGGGAAATATACCTCCTTTGCAAGGATATGTGTGGAAATGGACCTATCAGGAGCACTTCCGGATGAAGTTATCTTGGAAGTTTTTTATGAGAAGTGGGTGCAGACAGTGGACTATTAGCATATCCCATTCAGATGTCGAAGATGCCATGAACATGGACATCTGTTCAGAGATTGCCCTCTCAGTAAAGTAGACAACAAAGGTAAACTTAATACAACAAAGGACTCAGAAAGCTTTCAAAAAGTGGCAAGTAGAGGAAAAGGAGGGAAAAGGGGGCTAAAGCAACAACACAACGAGGGGTAGAAGGTCAGTCAGAACAAGTTTCAAGTGCTGGAAGAGAATGAAGAAATCACAAGAGAAAACCAATCTCAGGAGGAAGGTCCTAATGAAAAAGAGAAAGAAGAGGACAACAAACAATATCAAGATATTGGTTCTCAAAAAGAGACAATGATAAGGGAAATAGAAATGGAGATGGACTAGGAAATGACCCATAGTGAAACATATCTGGAAGATCATGAACTACAAGAAATTCTCGATAAGGAAAACCTGGATTTGGAAGGATTCTTGATGCAGGGAACCAAAGGAGGAATAGATTCACTGCCTCAAGAAGAATGCAAAAGAATACAACAGTTATTTTTATGGAAAACTCAGGAAAGAGGGTTGGATAAAGGTAAAAACATTCACAAGTAGGAGCAAAGAGGTGTGAAAACAATGAAATCAACTCCAGGATTAGCGACCAGAAATCCAGGAAAGAAGAGGGGCTGGAAAAAGAAAAATGAGCTCTTGATGGAGTGTGGAAAGCTATGATAGACTCGGGTAAGATAAAAGACCTAACTAGTTACTCCTTTACAAATCTTTAATTATGAAGTTCATATCTTGGAATATCAGAGGTTTAGGTAGTAAAAGAAAACAAAGAATGTTAAGTAACAGAATGAAACTAGCAATGCCAGACATAATCTTCATTCAGGAAACAAAATGCTCTATTCAGAAATTAAAACAAATCCATAGAAAATGGCTTAATAGATTTGAGTTTCTGGAAGTTAACGTAGAGAACGCAGCTGGGGGCATTCTCACTCTATGGAACCCCCAAAAAATCAGCATAATAGATGCGGAGGCATCAAGAAATTATTTATCAGTAATCATTCAACCAGTGGGGGTTTCAGACACCTACCTAGTCACAAATGTTTATGGTCCTCAAAGAATAGATGAGAAACTCAGATTTCTTAACTCCCTGACAGATCTTAGAAGCAGACATGAAGAAATACCCTGGGTCATGGGAGGAGATTTCAACATGATTAAATCTCTTTCGGGAAAAAAAGAGGTACCAGAATGCTAAGTAAAGATTCCGCAGCATTCCAATCCTTCACAGAAGATATGAAACCGGTTGACTCTAAAATGCACAATGGCCTTTTTTCTTGGAACAAAAAAAGATGAGGTGAGGCCCAGGTCGGCTCCAAGTTAGATAGATTTTTTATCTCAGAGGAGCTGATGCTCACAAATAGAGAAATAACAGCTGGTGTTCTCCCCTTTGGAGGCTCTGATCACTGGCCAATTCAATTAGAAATCAAAGGGATCGATTCTCCCAAGAATAGACCCTTCAGATTTGAGAATATCTGGCTCTCCCACCCAGATTTCATCAGCAACATTGAAAAATGGTGGTCCGAAGATTTGTAGATCCAGGGCACTAAAATGTTCCTCCTACATAAAAGACTAAAGCACATGAAACTCAGACTCAAAGAATGGAACAAGAAGGATTTTGGTAACCTTTTTGAGGACAAAAGATCAGTGGAAAGCAAACTACAAGAACTAAATCAAGCACTGATCATAGATGGTTTTGATAAAGTCAAAAGTGAGAAAGCTAATAAACACAACCAAGAATGGGAGAATTTATGCAAACAAGGGGAAATCTTTTCGAGACAAAAGTCTAGAGTTCAATGGCTCGCAGAAGGTGAACGTAATACCATATTTTTCCACAGATCCACCATAGCCAATAGAGCGTACAATAGAATTTCTTCGATATTGAATGAGAATGGGGAGCTTCAGACCTCTCATAAGAACATCGAAGCTATGTTGGTACAGCATTTTAGAGGTATCACTAAGGAAAATAATCTAGACAGAGAGCAATGGATTAAGAAAATTACAAAAAATATCCCTAAGCTAGTGTCTAGAGAGGACAATTTTAACCTGGATAAACCAGTAACTGTGTTATCACTGAAAATGCTGTTGCCAAAAATTTTTAGCCTAGTTTAAAGACCGGGTGTTTTCGCAGCGCCTGAATTCTGTTTAGCAGTTTCGCAGCGTATAAATTCGTTAGCAGTTTAGCAGCGCTACCTGTTTAAGTGGTTTCGTAGCGCGCTACAAAATGGGGAATTTGTCCGAAACCATAACTCACCCATATCACTTTTGTCTCCTATGGGTTCTGTGGGAATGTCCGGCGCAACATGTCACAGTGCAGGTTATTATCATCAATATACAAATAATACTGCTGTGTTTTTCATCTTCAAGGCTTTCTCTATAATCCCACTATATTGGTCAAAGTTCTGGTATCTAGTGGAGGTCAATATCATAGCGTGCCTATTATACAGAGTTCTGCTTTCTTTATATCATAGAGTGCCTCTGTTATATCTACCATCATATGGCATTTGAGCTGTATGGGATGTTAGCTGGCAAGGTGACTCCTACAACAGGGGAAAATGTAAAGCCAGCATATGGAGGTGATGAGGAGTCCTCTCTCAGAAAAGTTGTGACCATCATCTATGAACTCATTGCAATGGAAGCCAAGAGAAGCAAAGATGGCACTGCAAAATATTCTCAATGGAGGAATTGTGATGATCTGAATGAATATTTCTGGTCAGTGGATTGTTTTCGGCTAGGATGGCCAATGCGTGCAGATACAGATTTTGTTTTTATATGCTACCAGGAGATGGCTGTAACTCTAAAGGAAAGCCATGAAGTCATCAGAAATTCTAAGATATGTTTTGAAAGTTGTCGTTGCTGCTGCATGAGTAATCATCCTCCCAGTCTGTTACGCTCACGCATGGATAACCCAATTGGTCTTGGCAAAATTTTCAAGAACCGGTTTGGTGACAAGTGGGAAAGCCCTTCATTATACATTTCTGCAATCGTGTTCTAATCTGGTTCCTAATGTAAATGGCGCATTGCAAGTATCCTGATGTGGTGGGCACGGCCTTGACTTTATGTTGGTTGGGCAATGCACGAAAGTCAGTTTTCTCTTTGCAAATACACAATGTTTTGGATCCTACTTCTTGTAACCAAACTGGCATTCAGCTACTACGATGAGATTCATCCATTGATTGGGCCTACAAAGGCTATCGTGACAATGCATATTACTGCATTCGAATGGCATGAATTTATCCAAACCCAAAAAACAACATTGGCGTGGTAATTGCCCTCTGGGCTCCAATAGTACTTGTTTATTTCGTGGACATACAGATTTGGTATACCATTTACTCCACTATCTTTGGAGGTATATATGTTGCCTTTCGCCGATTTGGTGAGATACGAACATTGGGGATGCTGAGGTCAAGATTCCAATCTTTGCCTCTAGCTTTCTATGCACATTTAAATACCACCTACAGAAAAACAAGAGGGTAGAAAGTCGAAGTTTCTGCACTGATGATTGAATGACAGCGGTGTGCACACATGGCATGCATCAGAGCATGGTATTGAACACATGGCCTCTACAACAGCGCGCTGGATTTTGGGATTATGTTTGTGGAATTGCTGGGTGTTATAGATCATTCTGTTCATGCGCAAATGGAGGAAGACAAATTTGAACCATCAACATAAGATATCTCAATTCTTTCTTTTTCGCCTCTGATTTGCGTTGTTGGGACTGTTTTGCCGGAATTTATCAAGTGGGGACAGAGGGCGAAATTGATGCTTGGTGGAATGAGCACGTTTACCCTGAAAATGCGGGTTCCATGGAATATGTGAGATTTTTATGGAGTTAGTTCGCCAAACAAGGAAATTCCAAGGGCGCAGAGGATCTTTCGAATATGATGTGAACCAGGACTCCATGTTCATACAACTAATGAAGCTGCTGTATATTATTATGAGACAAGATGTCATTCGTGTGGCTAATTTTGCCGACTTCTGATCAATCACCCTGGCTCGCATAACACAGTGCATGGCAATATGAGAAATGCTAAATTCATTTCAGAATCAGAGGAGATTGATATTGTTGACAGAAGATATGCATGGGGAAAACGGGATTGGCAAAAATGTGCAGCATTTCATTGCAAAAATAATAAAAAAAAACAAGGCAGGGGCCATATTCGTTGGAACCGTGCCCAGAAAACGACACCAGCATGTTTTGGTGCCACTACTGCAATCTGGAAAATGTTGGTGGTGAATTTGAATGCATTGCCTCCTTAGAGGGCCATGAGAATGAGGTCAAAAGTGTTTCTTGGAGCGCGTTTGGTATGATACTTGCTACATGTGGTCGAGATAAGTCTGTCTGGATTTGGGATGTTCAACCAAAGAATGATTCTATCAAAGTTTTGGGCAGAGGATGGAGATGGTGATGTCACAAAGTTCACTGTTAAAAATTGCAGCTCAATGTATGCGAAAGGTGATCCAGAAGAAGGCGCATTCTGATATCATGGATTTTGATGTTGTTAAGATAGCAACAAAGTCTTTTATTCCTGCATTATTTGGACATGGCACAGGGGACCTATTTATTCAGCCTCACCATTTAGATCTCATATATAACTCATATGCTGGTGATAAAAACATCATCAAGTTCGGGGGATTCACACAAAATGACATCACTGAAGATGCCATTGGTCATTCCCACTCTAGGAGGCAAATGAGATAAAAGCAGTGACAGCATCCTTGACAGAAATTGTAGTGATACTGTAGCAGCATTTCTCACAGGCAACCGAGTTTCTGACTGTCCTTTGGATAGATTTGCTCGAGTTTCAATTTCAATAGATGAGGAAGAAAGAATGATCATGGAAGCAATCATTGCCTCTTTTCAAGATTTGGAAACTGGAGAAGTTTCTCAAAATGAAACCTCCCAACTTTCAGATACTATATCCTGTAAGAAAGCTTCACTTGACAAAGTCAAGGCACAAACCGAGACTTGTTATAAACTCATCTACTGAAAGCAACACATCAATAAGCATATCTAAAGGAAGCCACCAACAAGGTAGTTTTTTTTTTCATAATGACCAATAGCAACAGCTGCAACCAGTGGGTTTGTCTATGATGGCAGTATCCTTCAAATGGTGAACCGTGAACCCTAGCAAACAGCAACTATTCAATTTTGTGAGCAGTTTAGAGGAAGACTGTGTTTTTTAAGTCACACAGCAGTTTCGTAGCGCGCTACGAAACTGCTGTAGATGACTGTTTTATGATAAAAAATGAAATTGATGCTGAGGTCAGCTACTTTTGAATGAAATGTTTTCAGAACATAAAGGTGACTATTCAAAACTATCCTAGTTGTTTAGAAAATGACAGATGTGCCTTGCAAAAAGGTGAAATGTTTTGTTTCCAGCTAAAGTCTCGTTAAAGGCACTTTATGACCGAATTATTAGGGTTTTGGTTTTAGTCTTCAGTTATCCGGTTTGTACACCTGTTCAGCTCATAAGGCTTTCAGCTCATTTGAAAGGTGTGGTAATATGCGTTGTTGGGAAGAATTAAAGAGCAGAGGACATGTTTTTAAAGTGATGAAGAGTGATGGGAGACAGAAGCCGTGAAAACAGAGCACCTTCCTTGGTTAATTAATGAAGCCATCTACGTGACTGGAATCCAAGGTCAACTCATTTAGTGTACTTTCCTTCAAGACACCTCAACCCAAGCAGCAAAAGGACATGTGTCACGAGCCAGAAAAGCATCATGCTACGAGGAGCAAAGATTGTGGATTTTGATTAAATGAAAACCATTTGTAATTTCAGTTTAGCCATTATGTAATTAATAAGTTAGTTATGCACTAGATAGGGATAGTCAATAGCCACCTTCGAGGCTCCCCTCATGCTGGAGGAGGAAGCTCGAGGTGGTTTAGTTTGCTTGCCTATATATGGATCAATGTTAGATGTAGAAAGGGTTGGATATTTTATACAAAAACAGAGTTGTTTTGGGCCATTGTAAGACTTGTGACAGTAATAGTAAAACAGTGTTGATTTCTTCTCAAGATTCTCGATGGATTATTGTGTTCAAATATAATGATGGTGTTTTATATTTTATGTTCTTTTACAGCCTTGTTGTAACACAATCACTCAGAATTCATAATCTTATGCTCTGACTTCCTGTGTGTTTGGCAAGCTATGGTTTTGATGGAGTATGTTTGACATGTAATGCAAAGAGCCTTAACTTCCATGAGATGACTATGTTTTTCTTGTTTACTTAGTATATGAGACTCCATAGCCCAATGAGAACCAGTTTGATATGTTTCCAACCAGCTTTCGCTTTCATGAATGAATAAAGAGTTAGCCATCTGTTGTAGTGAAGGATTTTTATCAAGAGTTTGTGAGAGAGCCCTCTCTGATCAAAGAGGCTAATCTTTGATCTAAAGTTAGGTTGAAAGAGTTACATGAAATCTTGCTTGGTTGCAGCCCTCAGTAGTGATTTTGTGATAACATTTTGGTGCGTCTGCCGGGAGCCTGAAGCTTACTCTCTCCCGTAATTTGAAGATTGGATTTCTGAAGGTAGCAGGAGTTCAAAATGATTTTCGTGGTTGCAAAACTACCTTGGCGACTCCATTGTTGAAGAATTCAAGCGTTTATATATTCATGGTGATTCCACTGGAGTTATGAAAGACCTAGAAGCTGCTCTTCTTTGTTCAAGGTATGCATGCATAGATTTCTCAGGAATTCATGGTTTCCCAAATCATTTTCCCAAGGATGCATACTTTCTAAGGAATGGTCCAAAATTCAACGGAGTGGATTTAAGTTTAACCTTGAATCATATATCAGATTTTTGTGAATTTACACAGCTTCTTAGAGTTAAACATGAGGATGTTTGCATTATGTTATTCTATGATTCACTTCAAGGGAAATGCAAACAGTGGGTTGAATGCTTGCCTGCTGAATCCATTAAGTCATTTCAAGACCTTTGGCTTATGTTTTTGGAGGAATGGACAGATAGGACAGAGGTGGTGGCAGACTCTCCCTCAGTTGAAGGTTTTAAACAATGGAATAATGATCATAGTAAAGAAGAAACAAATGAATCTTTTTCTTTGTCCTTATCCTCATATCTGAAATCCTTTGACTGCAAGTCAGAGGATAAGATGAAATTTTTTGATGAATTTGCCAAAGATATTGAGAAAGAAATTGAAGGTTTAGAAGGACAAATTCAGGCATACAGTTTTCCTGATCATGATTATTATTCTCAGAAATATTTTATGGCTGAACGCAAGGAGACTATGTTGGTTCCTCTCTCTTTCACGATTGAGGAACTGAACACTGTGGTTGAAGATCAGTTTGCACAGCTGGAAAGTTTCAAGGAAGGCCAAGCTGATCATGTGTTCTGGGATCCTATAGCTGATTACATGGAAGAGTTTTACTCTCCAGTGTTTCAGTTTTCCTATGAAGATCAGAGACAATTTCAGTGGCAGCGGTCATCACACTATCACATTGGCTCTGAACTCCAGGACAGTCAAAGAAATCAAATATCAGATGAGACAAATGATTGGCTGCATTGGAAGTTTCATATTGATTGAGCTGAGGGAAGTTTGAATTGTTAGGGTAGGTAGGTAGGTAAATGCAAATAAGCTCAAGGTTAACTGAGCATTTTTCTTTTTCAGTAGATGTAGCTTTCTTTCTCCTACAGTCATGCTGGTCAAGCAAGTCTCTGTTTGTCAAATAAATTCTATAAGGCACTGGAGCTGCAGGTTCTTAGTGCACCACAAGGGCACACTATCCCAAGTGGAGCCACTGTTATCACTGAAAATGCTGTTGCCAAAAATTTTTAGCCTAGTTTAAAGACCGGGTGTTTTCGCAGCGCCTGAATTCTGTTTAGCAGTTTCGCAGCGTATAAATTCGTTAGCAGTTTAGCAGCGCTACCTGTTTAAGTGGTTTTGTAGCGCGCTACAAAACGGTGAATTTGTCTGAAACCATAACTCACCCATATCACTTTTGTCTCCTATGGGTTCTGTGGAATGTCCGGCGCAACATGTCACAGTGCAGGTTATTATCATCAATATACAAATAATACTACTATGTTTTTCATCTTCAAGGCTTTCTCTATAATCCCACTATATTGGTCAAAGTTCTGGTATCTAGTGGAGGTCAATATCATAGCGTGCCTATTATACAGAGTTCTGCTTTCTTTATATCATAGAGTGCCTCTGTTATATCTACCATCATATGGCATTTGAGCTGTATGGGATGTTAGCTGGCAAGGTGACTCCTACAACAGGGGAAAATGTAAAGCTAGCATATGGAGGTGATGAGGAGTCCTCTCTCAGAAAAGTTGTGACCATCATCTATGAACTCATTGCAATGGAAGCCAAGAGAAGCAAAGATAGCACTGCAAAATATTCTCAATGGAGGAATTGTGATGATCTGAATGAATATTTCTGGTCAGTGGATTGTTTTCGGCTAGGATGGCCAATGCGTGCAGATACAGATTTTATTTTTATATGCTACCAGGAGATGGTTGTAACTCTAAAGGAAAGCCATGAAGTCATCAGAAATTCTAAGATATGTTTTGAAAGTTGTCGTTGCTGCTGCATGAGTAATCATCCTCCCAGTCTGTTATGCTCACGCATGGATAACCCAATTGGTCTTGGCAAAATTTTCAAGAACCGGTTTGGTGACAAGTGGGAAAGCCCTTCATTATACATTTCTGCAATCGTGTTCTAATCTGGTTCCTAATGTAAATGGCGCATTGCAAGTATCCTGATGTGGTGGGCACGGCCTTGACTTTATGTTGGTTGGGCAATGCACGAAAGTCAGTTTTCTCTTTGCAAATACACAATGTTCTGGATCCTACTTCTTGTAACCAAACTGGCATTCAGCTACTACGATGAGATTCATCCATTGATTGGGCCTACAAAGGCTATCGTGACAATGCATATTACTGCATTCGAATGGCATGAATTTCTCCAAACGCAAAAAACAACATTGGCGTGGTAATTGCCCTCTGGGCTCCAATAGTACTTGTTTATTTCGTGGACATACAGATTTGGTATACCATTTACTCCACTATCTTTGGAGGTATATATGTTGCCTTTCGCCGATTTGGTGAGATACGAACATTGGGGATGCTGAGGTCAAGATTCCGATCTTTGCCTCTAGCTTTCTATGCACATTTAAATACCACCTACAGAAAAACAAGAGGGTGGAAAGTCGAAGTTTCTGCACTGATGATTGAATGACAGCGGTGTGCACACATGGCATGCATCAGAGCATGGTATTGAACACATGGCCTCTACAACAGCGCGCTGGATTTTGGGATTATGTTTGTGGAATTGCTGGGTGTTATAGATCATTCTGTTCATGCGCAAATGGAGGAAGACAAATTTGAACCATCAACATAAGATATCTCAATTCTTTCTTTTTCGCCTCTGATTTGCGTTGTTGGGACTGTTTTGCCGGAATTTATCAAGTGGGGACAGAGGGCGAAATTGATGCTTGGTGGAATGAGCACGTTTACCCTGAAAAATGCGGGTTCCATGGAATATGTGAGATTTTTATGGAGTTAGTTCGCCAAACAAGGAAATTCCAAGGGCGCAGAGGATCTTTCGAATATGATGTGAACCAGGACTCCATGTTCATACAACTAATGAAGCTGCTGTATATTATTATGAGACAAGATGTCATTCGTGTGGCTAATTTTGCCGACTTCTGATCAATCACCCTGGCTCGCATAACACAGTGCATGGCAATATGAGAAATGCTAAATTCATTTCAGAATCAGAGGAGATTGATATTGTTGACAGAAGATATGCATGGGGAAAACGGGATTGGCAAAAATGTGCAGCATTTCATTGCAAAAATAATAAAAAAAAACAAGGCAGGGGCCATATTCGTTGGAACCGTGCCCAGAAAACGACACCAGCAAGTTTTGGTGCCACTACTGCAATCTGGAAAATGTTGGTGGTGAATTTGAATCCATTGCCTCCTTAGAGGGCCATGAGAATGAGGTCAAAAGTGTTTCTTGGAGCGCGTTTGGTATGATACTTGCTACATGTGGTCGAGATAAGTCTGTCTGGATTTGGGATGTTCAACCAAAGAATGATTCTATCAAAGTTTTGGGCAGAGGATGGAGATGGTGATGTCACAAAGTTCACTGTTAAAAATTGCAGCTCAATGTATGCGAAAGGTGATCCAGAAGAAGGCGCATTCTGATATCATGGATTTTGATGTTGTTAAGATAGCAACAGTCTTTTATTCCTGCATTATTTGGACATGGCACAGGGGACCTATTTATTCAGCCTCACCATTTAGATCTCATATATAACTCATATGCTGGTGATAAAAACATCATCAAGTTCGGGGGATTCACACAAAATGACATCACTGATGATGCCATTGGTCATTCCCACTCTAGGAGGCAAATGAGATAAAAGCAGTGACAGCATCCTTGACAGAAATTGTAGTGATACTGTAGCAGCATTTCTCACAGGCAACCGAGTTTTTGACTGTCCTTTGGATAGATTTGCTCGAGTTTCAATTTCAATAGATGAGGAAGAAAGAATGATCATGGAAGCAATCATTGCCTCTTTTCAAGATTTGGAAACTGGAGAAGTTTCTCAAAATGAAACCTCCCAACTTTCAGATACTATATCCTGTAAGAAAGCTTCACTTGACAAAGTCAAGGCACAAACCGAGACTTGTTATAAACTCATCTACTGAAAGCAACACATCAATAAGCATATCTAAAGGAAGTCACCAACAAGGTAGTTTTTTTTTTCATAATGACCAATAGCAACAGCTGCAACCAGTGGGTTTGTCTATGATGGCAGTATCCTTCAAATGGTGAACCGTGAACCCTAGCAAACAGCAACTATTCAATTTTGTGAGCAGTTTAGAGGAAGACTGTGTTTTTTAAGTCACACAACAGTTTCGTAGCGTGCTACGAAACTGCTGTAGATGACTGTTTTATGATAAAAAATGAAATTGATGCTGAGGTCAGCTACTTTTGAATGAAATGTTTTCAGAACATAAAGGTGACTATTCAAAACTATCCTAGTTGTTCAGAAAATGACAGATGTGCCTTGCAAAAAGGTGAAATGTTTTGTTTCCAGCTAAAGTCTCGTTAAAGGCACTTTATGACCGAATTATTAGGGTTTTGGTTTTAGTCTTCAGTTATCCGGTTTGTACACCTGTTCAGCTCATAAGGCTTTCAGCTCATTTGAAAGGTGTGGTAATATGCGGTGTTGGGAAGAATTAAAGAGCAGAGGACATGTTTTTAAAGTGATGAAGAGTGATGGGAGACAGAAGCCGTGAAAACAGAGCACCTTCCTTGGTTAATTAATGAAGCCATCTACGTGACTGGAATCCAAGGCCAACTCATTTAGTGTACTTTCCTTCAAGACACCTCAACCCAAGCAGCAAAAGGACATGTGTCAAGAGCTAGAAAAGCATCATGCTACGAGGAGCAAAGATTGTGGATTTTGATTAAATGAAAACCATTTGTAATTTCAGTTTAGCCATTATGTAATTAATAAGTTAGTTATGCACTAGATAGGGATAGTCAATAGCCACCTTCGAGGCTCCCCTCATGCTGGAGGAGGAAGCTCGAGGTGGTTTAGTTTGCTTGCCTATATATGGATCAATGTTAGATGTAGAAAGGGTTGGATATTTTATACAAAAACAGAGTTGTTTTGGGCCATTGTAAGACTTGTGACAGTAATAGTAAAATAGTGTTGATTTCTTCTCAAGATTCTCGATGGATTATTGTGTTCAAATATAATGATGGTGTTTTATATTTTATGTTCTTTTACAGCCTTGTTGTAACACAATCACTCAGAATTCATAATCTTATGCTCTGACTTCCTGTGTGTTTGGCAAGCTGTGGTTTTGATGGAGTATGTTTGACATGTAATGCAAAGAGCCTTGACTTCCATGAGATGACTATTTTTTCTTGTTTACTTAGTATATGAGACTCCATAGCCCAATGAGAACCAGTTTGATATGTTTCCAACCAGCTTTCGCTTTCATCAATGAATAAAGAGTTAGCCATCTGTTGTAGTGAAGGATTTTTATCAAGAGTTTGTGAGAGAGCCCTCTCTGATCAAAGAGGCTAATCTTTGATCTAAAGTTAGGTTGAAAGAGTTACATGAAATCTTGCTTGGTTGCAGCCCTCAGTAGTGATTTTGTGATAACAAACTGAAGAGGAAGTTAGTGAGGTCATCAAAGATATGCAGAATGGCAAAGCTCCAGGACCAGATGGTTTCAATGTTGACTTTTTTAAGGCCTATTGGAATGTTGTCAAACAAGATATTTTGAATGTTGTGGAGGATTCCATGAAAAACAGGACTATTCTGAAAGCCCTCAACACCTCCTTCATCTCCCTGATCCCCAAATAGGATTCAGCCCTGACTGCTAATAAGTTCAAACCCATTGCTTTATGCAATGTGGTATACAAAATTATATCCAAGATTTTGGCTAACATACTCAAACCTCTACTTCCTTCTTTAATTTTAGGGGAACAATCTGGTTATGTGGAAGGCAGACAATCCTAAATAACATTATTCAAGCCCATAAGGTATTTCACACGCTAACCAGCAAGAGGAGGGCTGGTATGATCATGCAATTAGATATTGCCAAAGCATATGACAAGGTGAACTAGATCTATATCAAGAAGGTCCTTACTGCTTTTGGGTTCGATCACAACTGGGTTAGATGGGTTATGGCTCTGGTAACTTCTTCCAGCTTTTCGATTTTGGTGAATGGCTCGCCCTCAGAGATCTTCACTCCTTCTAGAGGCCTCAGGTAGGGAGACCCACTCTCTCCCTTTCTCTTTATCCTCATGATGGAAGGATTGGGCAGGTCCATTAAACAAGCCAAAGCCTTGGGAAAGATTAAGGGACTCCAATTAACGGAGAATGGTCAGGCAATGACTCACCAACAATTTGTGGATGACACCATGCTGCAAAGTATTCCCACAGTAAAAGAAGCTTCGTTGTACAAACAAATCCTAAATGACTTTGCCTTGGCTACAGGTATGGAAGTTAATCTCTCCAAATCAAATTTTTTTTCTTAAATACTAACATTGCAATTCAGAGAAATATCTCCAGAATTCTGGGCTTTCAAAGGGATTCCCTCCCCTCAAAGTATTTGGGAATTCCCCTTACAACCAAACCTCTACACAAAAGTATTTGGGAACCGGTCAACAACATGCAAGACAAAGTCAAAAAATGGGCTATCAGATCGTTGAACATAGCGGGTAGGTTGATTCTGACAAAGGTCGTTCTACAATCAATCCCTGTTTTCTTTTTATCAGCCCTCCCAGCTCCCAAAGGGGTCTTACAGCAATTCAGGAATATCCAGAGAGACTTCCTCTGGGGCAAGGAGGAAACTAGAAATAAATGGGCCCTTGTTTCTTGGGATAAAATTTGTAGACCCAAAAGTCATGAAGGTCTAGGCTTAGATGATCAGGAGATTCTAAGTAATGTTTTAGGAGCCAAACTTTGGTGGAGATGGGTTAAAGAACCAAAAGCTCAATGGGCTAAAACCTGGAAAGAAAAATATGCAAGCTCCTGGCAAACAAATGATCTTATAAGAATGTCTGGAAACATAAAAGGCTCTTATATTTGGAATAAAGCCTGGGAAATCAGAAGCCTAGTACAAAAAATAGTTTCTGGGAAATCAAAGCAGGAGATCTAGCTCTCTTCTAGGAAGATAAATGGCAACAAGAACCAATGCTGTTAAGAGAGGACTTTATGAGCCTCAAGCAGGAAACAGACTCCCAAGGATTAATCAAAGTTAAAGATTTCTGGAGTTTTCCTCATAACTCTGGAAAGTGGAGAAACTAGAGAAGCATAGACTCCAGAGATGACAGCCCCATAAAAATAAAAGCAGAGGAACTCATGAGCATGTTAAAACAAAGGAAGATCTTGGTAATAGATGGGCAAGATCAGTTAAGATGGGGCCTCAATAAAGAAGGCACCTTTAATATTAAGGAAGTAAAAAGAATTACCCTGAACCTAGATCCCTGTGTTTTGGTGAAATCCTGGCAACAACTTTGGAGCCACCAAGGGTGGATGAAGATCAAGCTTTTCATGTGGTTAGTTCATCACAAGAAAATCTTAACTTGGGACAATATTCGAAAAGGGGTGTTATTGGGCCTTCTAGATGTCAGCTATGTGAAGCTTAAGAGGAGACAATGGAGCATATTCTCAACAGCTGCACCTACACCACTTGGCTGTGGGATTCTTTTGATACCATTTTTCAATAGACAGACAAAGATAAAGGAAGTATCATTAATACCCTAAATAAGTGGAGAAAAAACTTTTTGGAGAATGAGCTCCTTAATTTTGCCTAGACCTTCACGCCAAGCTTCATTATCTGGAATGTTTGGAAAGAAAGGAATAAACGAATTTTCAAGGAAGAAAAAACTATTCCTCTTTGCCTAATGGATCTGATATTGAAACAGATTAAGGAAATAGTTTGCACCACTGTGCGCAATTATCCCAAGAATCCTCCCACAAAGAATGAATTGAGAACTCTCAAGCATCTGGGAATGCAAGAGATCATTCCCTAGGGACTGGGCAGAAAGGATAGAGATTTGGAAACGGAAAAGGAGTTCTGGCATCCTCCATCGAAAGGTTATCTGAAATAAAATATTGATGGGGCTTCAAAATGCAACCTTGGAACAACAGGTTATGGAGGGGTGTTAAGAGATGAAGAAGGAAACATAATCTTTACATTCCACTGCCATTTAGGTAAAGCCACCAACAATATGGCTGAATTAATGGCATTGGAACAATATATAGAGCTTCTAAATCTAAATCAAAGCTCAAATGTCATTATATAAGCAGACTCAGAGATCTCCATTAACGCGGTTAATAGAATCAGTTGTCGAATAGCGCCAGAGAAGGTCTCAAACACTGGAGACTAATACAAGTGTACCAAAGAATTCAAAAGCATCTCCTGAGTCTTCGAACTATGAGCTTCAACCATGTTCAACGAAAAGCCAATAAACTAGCGGATATACTGGCCAACCAAGGAGTGATGACTTTAGAATGCAGGATTGAGATGAAGTGGTAGGAGATGCCTCAAATTAGATTTAAAGTGCTCTACAATGAATAAGCGGCAAAGGACAGAGAAATTTTTATACATTGGGCCAGAGGGAAAGGTATGGAATGATGCTTTCTAAGCAAGTTCAAACCCAATACTCCGGTTGGCACCTTGAAGAAGGGCAAGCTCAGAGCGGTCACATAATTCTCTAGTGTAAATCGACCAGTCTTCTTTTTCCTTCGAAGTGTAGCATAGGGATCAATATACATTCAACGACAGTCTCCGATGCAAGTTCCGAAGCAAGCTTTCGCAGGAAGGGCAGGGGGATCTTTTCGGAGGTGGATATTTTCCTGCATTCCTCTTATGGAACGGAAAACCAGGCACAAAAAAATTTCCAGGTGATCGCACGGCTTTGGAATGGTAAGTGTTATTGGAATTTTGGGAGCGATTCCATTAGGCTCCCAACATGTGGCAAGGGTGTGGTAAGGAATACCACCCTCCATCGCACATTAATGAGCGAGCATCTTGGCAATGTGATTTTTCTCTAAACCGTTCAATTTTGCAGAGTGAATCAACGATCAGATTTGGATGTGCGGTTTTGTGGCGTCACTAGTACTATCAAGCCTTGCGAGACAGTGACGTGAGGGTTAGCGGAGTTTTACTTTGGGTTAAAAAATCATAAATTCCAATCGAAGGTTTTATTTCAGAGGTTAGCTTTATTTTTTGTAGAAGGGAGGGTCATATCTATCACAGAGTGCCCTTGGTATCTCCTAAGTCCTTATAGAAGTTAGGTTTCTTTGTATATGATGTAACATTACTTTTGGTTTATTGAAATAGAAGGATCGTCTCTTGCTTCAGTAAAAAAAAAGGAGCTAGGAAGAAAGAAAAATTACTATATTGAAGTGTTTAATCCCTCTCATAGTCATCAACCAAAAGCATACATAGAGGCCAATATCTCTTGGAGAGCCAAAATTGTTGTTGCTCAGTTAAGGACTAATTCTCATCAACTTCGTTGTGAAACAGGGCACTGGAAAAGGCCAAAGGAAGTGTGGGAGGAAAGAATATGCATTTTTTGTTCTTCCGGAAAAGTGGAAATAGATTTTAGAATGTGAGGCCTTCAAAGACAACAGGCAAAGTTATGCAGATATGTTGGCAGCTAGCTCTTGGGATAATCTATTTGGTGAGGGGTTTTTCGAGAAGTTGGGAGCATTTATTTTGAAGCTTCACAGAAAAAGGACTGAATACATCAAGAAGATGAAGAATCAAACTGTCTCATTGGTTATCTTTAGCCTCGTGGACGTTAAAATAATTTCTTTCTTTCTTCTTCTATATATATATATATATATATATATATATATAGATCCAAAATTGCTTGATCCATTAATTTAAAAAATATGCAAACTTTGTATTCTTGTCAACACATATATAAGGAATTGAACAAAGAAGTTGATAGTCTTTCAAAAATAAGTCCCACTTTAGATATTCATTTTTGGCAAGTTAGAGAGGTCTATTTATATTGTGCTCTAGCTCCCCATCATTTTGGGCATTTATAAGCTTTATAAATGACAATTTATTTATATTATCCTATTTCATTACGTTAATGTTATTTTGACTAAATTAATAAAAATAAAAATGTGCAAAAAAGACATGAAAAAGTTGAAAAATTTTTAATGAATGTATGAAAAAAATGTTACACAAAATATAAATCTGTAGAAATTTCCCTTATACATACTTCTTCCACACAACTTCCCCATATTAATCAGTTAATTAGATCTTGGCTTGTCAATGTTTGGGATATCAAAATTTTGATTTACATAACTTGTATTTCCATGAGGAACGATACTGCGGAGCCAGAACACGGGAGAGACTGCGGAGCTGGAATAGGTGTTTACAGAGTCCAATAGATTACAGCCATTCACCATTCCCGGAGACAGACAACACATATTCCTCTTTTGGGCTATTGGTTTCATGAGCTAGGAAGGCGGGGAGTGTCCTCTGGTCGGTCTACTACAGGAAAATATGCTTCTGATTATAGGATCGATAAGTTTCCCAACAGCGACACCCGGCTGGCAAAGGTGGTCCATCACATGCACATATATTTCCCTGGACACGTAGTGCAGCCATGATGCTCATCCCATGCAGAAGGACGTCTGGGATTATCTTTGTTCTCAGGTTCTAGTTATATATTGGACTCTGATAGTTTAGTTGCGGTTTCTTCCTTCCACCTCAGGCCTTAGGCCTTGGGTTTTTTACACGACTGCTCTCTGTCTGCTTCATTTTTCCTGAGAGGTGACCTTGATTGCTTCCTATCAGGCGAATGCATATATCTGGGGTCTAGACGAGTAAATTAGTGATTTGAATGGTTCCTACTCTGTCTGTTTTGTTCTGGGGTGGTGGTTGTGAACCTCTATAGTCAATTTCTCAGCTGAACTGTTCTATGCTCTGGATGGTGCCTGGACATTATCGTTGAAGATGATGGTTATGGTAAAAGACGCTCTCTCTCCCGCATGTTCCGGCAAAGCATGTATAAGGTCAGTTTAATCAACCTCTCCTTATCTGTTCTTAGTTTGTAAGGCAAATATGATCGAGGAAAAATTACAGTAGTTTTGTTTAGCTCTCTGGTTTCTCATTTAAGCATTGTGATAGTTCTGATCATGTATATACAATGATGAAATCTTTATTTTCAAAGATAAAGAACTCATTCGTCTTCTATAGCCCATGTACTGATCTTCGTATCAGAATTGGGAAGTGGTGGTGTGTTTTCCAGCTTGTTTGCTGCTGTGTCGATTGTCATGACCATTCTCCTGCATAGCAGCTTCCATCTACCTGAAAGGTGGTATCGAGGGCTGCCTGAAAACCAGTGAAATTCCTGGTTTTTCCTCATCTCTCTGGTCACCTGAAAATTTTGAATTTTCTAGGGTCTTCTCCAGCTTTAATTGCCTTTATTTTATCTCCCATTCTCACTATCTACCCTTAACTGGCATAGTACGTATGATCTATTCCATTTAAGGATGTGAAGCAGTCTTGGGGAAGGTAATGTCCTTTTACATCATATCAACTAGAGGATTTTTCCATATTGTTGATTCCCGCCACCTTTTCCCAATTCTGGAGTCTTCTTCCGTGCTGATCCTGTGTCCTTATTACTCTGGATCCTTCAATTTTCCCTGTCCGAGACATCCCTTTGTCAGAATTGAATCTACGATACTGATCTCCCTGGCCTTCTCTATTAATAGCTTTCACTTCAGGTCTTACTTCACTCAGGGATTACTATCAGAACTGTCTTTTCTGCATACGGCCTTTCCCTCCAGGTCTTATTATAACTGGGGTAAGTATAAGGAAGGAAAGTTATTAGGAGCATGATCATCGATTCTGGCACAAGTGGATGACAACATCAACACTGCCATGAGTACTCACTCATCCCCATTAATTGCAATGGATGACTCGAACTCTTCAGCCACGCGAGCGCTGGTATAGGCAGCTATTCAAGCCAAGGAAGATCGGAACAATCAAACCACCTCTACAGGCTGGCAAGCCATAGTGGAGGACATGATCATCAAGCCAGCTTGTAGGGGATCACAAAATCCTAAAAAGGCATCTTCCAAAATAACTGAATCCCCTTCTTTCTTCTTTAACAAGGATAGCAATCCTGTCAAGACCAACCCTCCTCCGAAAGCCATATGTGTAGACGGTGCCACCCTCACAGAAAGAATCGATAGCCTGAAGAAATTGTCGCTGGTTGGGAAGTGGCAATTACCTGAGATGGAGGACCACGACATGCGCAAATGGTTATCGGACAAGTGGGCTCCCCTGATTGGGTATACCCCAATCATTTCCCGTCTTATGAAGGAATGGTATTCCTTCCACTTCCTGAAAGAGTCTGACGTGGAGATTATTTTAAAAAATCCTTGGGTCTATGGAAGAAGCTTCTTAGCTCTATCTCGCTAGTACATAGGCTTTGATCCTTCAAATAACACTCCTTCAAATTGCCTGATCTGGGTGAAGCTTCCAAACTTGCCCTTGGAGCTATGGACGAAAGAATCTCTTTCAAAAATAGGGAACTCGATAGGTAGGTTTGTCTATGTTGATCCCTGATGTAGAGGAGAGACTAACAAGAGAATTGCCTGGGTCCTAATCGAAAAGCCATACAAAGGTGGTTATCCAGATCACTTAGAGATTGCATGGGGAAATAGAAAAATCCTGCAAAGGCTAGATTTTTGGGGTATCCCCTTTAGGTGCTCTTTATGTCATAAGACGGGCCACTTGATCAGGAACTGTAGCCGTCGATTATCTCAAAAAATCAGGAAATCTAATATCAGGCGGGACAAACGATCTCAGTCTGAGTATTCCCAGGAAGCAGACATTCGGGTCACTGGAAAGCAGCATCAGCCGATTAATGTACAAAACATGGCAAAAAAATCCCAGCTTTCAGATCCACCTTCTGAATTAGATCCTTACTGTTCCTATAGAGAATCACAAGTTCGCTTAGATTCAATCACATCGCCACCTTTATGCTCTCAAATTCCTGAACCACGTGAGGATACTCCTGTTCCTCCTCCTCCTGATATGAATAAAAAAGACTTTGTCGTAGGTTCTCTCCCTATTCAGATTTCATCCTCCTCTCCGTCTCCTGTTAAACATTGTCATGGTGATTCGAAGGGTAAGGAACCTATCCGGCCCCAAGATTTTGACCCACGTCATACTCGTTCCTCGGGTAATGTTTCCCCTGATTCTCTGGCTAATAATTTTGACAGTTATATTGACTACCTCCTCAATAGAACCTCACTGGAACTTGAACCGCTTACCATACACAAACCGTCCAGCGCGCCCCACCCTTTCATCAGTCCTCAATCCGCTAAAAATATCACTGTCAGGAAGAAATCAAAGGGGGGTACTCGTCAATTTAGAGGGAGAACTGTTGCTTCTGAGCAGGATGTGAGAAATTTCTCTTTAGTGGAAGTTCCTGTTCTGGATTCACCTGAGTTTCGACCCCTTAGAGCATGTGAGGCTGGTGAGTCATCAAAATGACATTCCTTATCTCTATGAACATCAGGGGATTGGGCGCAACCAACAAATTTAATGCGCTAAAGGATGTGTTCTACATGGCCCATCCAAAGATCATATTCATTCAGGAGACCATGCATCCTAGCTTTGCATCCATAGTATATTTTAGAAAAATGTTCCCTGCGTGGCATATGGTGGCCACGGAAGCAAATGGTCAGTCGGGTGGCCTTGTGGTTCTGTGGGATCCAGTCTGGATTAAGGCAAAAGCATATAAATGCTTTGATGGAATCTTAATACACACTTCAATCAGGGGAAAATCTTGCTCTCTCAACTTGCTGAACATTTATGCTCCTTATAAGAACAGACTTCCCTTTTGGGAAAAACGTTTCGACTCACACATTCTAGAGGTTGAATCGCTGCTATTAGCTGGCGATTTTAACTTGACTCTTAATTCTGATGAATGCTAGGGGAATTGCAGGAAATTTGACTCTCTGGCAGAGAGAATAAAGAAAGAACTTCTCTACAGGGATTTGACGGATGTTGCTCCTGACAGAATGTTACCGACTTGGGATAATTGCAGGACCGGGCAAGCATATGTAGCCAAGAGAATTGACAGAGTCATTATACACGCCAGCATTATTGGAATTATGGGTATGCCTGCATTATCAATTGGGAAAGATCATTCATCCGATCACAGGCCTATCTTTCTGTCCTGGCATGGGAACAATTACAGAGCTGGATACTCCTTTAAATTCAATAGGATATTCTTGGAGGACCAGTCCTACAACGAAATCATATCAGAGAATTGGAAGCTCATACAGGAATCTGAAATGGCTCCTTTCATGCCATTCCGTGAAAAGCTAAAGAGGTTGAAAGATGTCTCGAAAGAGTGGCAAAAAAATAAGAAAAAGTCGGATAAAGAGGAACTGAACTGCATACGCAAGGAACTGGACGCCCTTTGGGAGCTATCCGACCCCAATTGCCTTTCTTTTGACATGAAAAACAAGATTAGAAAGCTGGAAAAAAGGAAAAATATGATCCTCCTTAAAGAGGAGGAAACATGGCGTCTCAAGAGCAGAGCCATCTGGCTCAAAGCAGGAGACAGAAACACAAAATTTTTCCACAAATTCACTAGTGCTAGAATAGAAAAAAATTCTATCTGGAGCATTAGAGACGATCGGGGGAACATTCTCACATCACAGGACTAGATCACGTCGGAGGCAGTGCAGTATTTCCAAGACCAGTACAGAAGAAGGGAGGTTGCCTTCCAAGACGCCCTTTGGGGTGTTGAGCATATGCCTGATACGTTTAATGATGCTGCAAATGAAGACTTCATAAGGCCCATCTCTGAAGATGAACTTCTTAAGGCCATGAAATCCTTCAAAAAGGATAAAAGCCCGGGCCTGACGGCTGGCCAATAGAATTCTTCCTTCATTATTTTGATCTCTTCAAATTAGATTTGCTGAGCATGGTAGATGCTTCCCGGATGGCTGGAAACATTCACTCTGCAACTACCTCTACATTCATAGCGCTTATTCCAAAGAAACATAGGGATGACTCCTTTCAGGATTTTCGGCCAATCTCTTTATGTAATATCATGTTCAAAATCATATCAAAAATTGTTGCAGAGAGAATGAAGCCTCTTCTAACCCCCTATATTTCCAGAGACCAGCACGCTTTTTTAAAGGGCAGATTAATCTTGGACGCGGTTGCCATGACCCAAGAAAGCCTCTTTAAAATGATATCTAAGAATATGGATGCGGCAATCCTCAAAATCGACTTGCAAAAAGCTTATGATTGTGTCGATTGGGGCTTTTTGAGAATCCTGTTAGCAAAAATTGGACTTAAATCCCAAGGTGTTAATTGGGTCATGTCTTGTGTGGAGAATGTAAAATACTCGGTGATCGTGAATGGCATCCCCTCGGTCTTTTTTCAAGCTGAGAGGGGACTTCGACAGGGATGTCCCCTTTCTCCATTGCTGTTCATTCTGGTGATGAACTCTCTTAGTATTCAGATCAACAAAGCTGTTGCGGAGAAGAGATGTCTTCCGGTCAAAATCTGTAAGAATATCTCCATCTCACATAATATTTTTGTTGATGATATTCTCATCCTTGCTATGCTCTGTAGGGCCTCCTGGACTTGCATAAATGACATTCTCTCAAGATTTCAGAAGGCTACAGGCCTGTTCATTAACAAGGAAAAATCCTTCTTGTTCCATAATGATGTGAAGTTGGATATTGTTCAATGGATTTCAGACCTGTTGGGTATAGCTCCATATTCACTTCAGCATGGATTCAAATACCTGGGATTCTCTTTAAAGGCTAAAGGATATACTATCAGGGATTGGCAATGGCTACTGGATAGGTTCTACAAGAAGATTGCTCGATGGGAATACAAATTCCTCTCACTTGCCGGCAGACTTATATTAGCACAGTCAGTCCTCTGTCAACTATCAGTCTACTGGGCTCACATTTTCTATCTTCCCAGCAGTATTATTAAGCAGATGAACAGGTTGATTGCTAACTTTCTTTGGGGAGGTCATGCATATCAGAGTAAAATCCATCTCGTTAAGATAGCCTCCATCTCTGTTCCAAAATGTATGGGTGGATGGGGCTTGAAAAACATTCGTTCCTTTGGAAACGCACTTCTCTGCAAGTCTCTCTACAGAGGAATATTTGGGGATGGGCCATGGAGTAGACTTGTAAAGACAAAATATCTGAAGGGAAAGACTGTAGATTTTTGGTACAGAAAGTGGATCCTGGGAACCAGAAATGGCTCAATGATATGGAAAAGCCTACGAAAATTTCACCCATTTTTCATGAAAAAATTTTGCTGGACTCTATATTCTGGATCTAATATTTTTATTGCTTTTGACTCCATTTTATCTGGTCGGGGTTCACATTCCCTCATCCACTGCTACATGAGTTTCACAGGCTGGGGATCTTTACGTGGGACAAGCTGATCAAGGGATGGTCTGGAGCCTCTCCGATTTGGAAGGACAGGGAGGAGCTTCATCTGCCTCGACAAATGCTCCCTCTATGGCTGACGGAAAAAGAGAGACTTATCTGCTTGGGGGTCTCCAGAACAGGCACTTATGATAGTTTGGTATGGTCCATCCATAAACCTGTGAGCGTCAAGAACATATACGATGACATGATTTCTGTTGTTTTTGGGAATCCTCGTCCTATTTTTCCTACTTGTTTTTGGAAAGCTGCATGTCCGATGAAGATGGTTTTTTTCTCATGGTTGTTATTCTGGAACAAAAACCTTACATGGGAGACTTTGCAAAGGAGATGTTGGCAGGGTCCAAGCAGATGCTCCATGTGCCTGAAAGCTTCGGAAACAAACTTGCACATGTTCTTTTAGTGCCCAATGTCCCTCACAATCTGGTATGATTTGTCTACATATTTTGTTTTCCCTCACATCTGTTTCTCTTCTGTTCAGGAAGGCTTTCTTTGGTGGAGTGGACAATCCCCCCCATGGAGATCGCTGTTCATTATTACTTGTTGGCATCTGTGGAACTGGAGGAATGCACACATATTCCAAGACTCTAAGGAGCCTCTCCAGGCTATTCTCCAGCGTATCTGGCCTGTCATGAATCCTATCATTAATAACTTTCTGCAACAACATGTTTCTCATTTGATGCCGCGGGTTGAGATCTGCAAGCGGACTCTGCCTTCTGATTGTCAGTTGCTCTTTTTGATTTTGGTTCCTCTTCAATAGGCAGGGCGTAGCTGCTCTCTTCCTATTTGTATTTGATGGAATTTCCTTTTTGGTACAGCCTGTAAAGTTCGGTCACATCTCCATTAAATCCAGGAGATGTATATATATTGTCTCTGTCTTTCTCATATGCTCTTCTGAACCGGGTTTTTCTGCAAATGATGATAGGCATTAGTTTGCCGGTATGGGATTTGTTTTGCATCATTATGATGAGGTCTGGGCATCCAAGACATATCAGTCATTCTGAATTTATGTATACAAGATCTTTATATACCCTTAATATAAAGCTATGAAGTTATTTCCATACTTTCTGCAAAGCACTTCTACATCTCTAACAACTCGCATTGACACAACAATGAAAAGGCTTTGCATTTGATAAATTGTAACCACAAATCAACTTAACTGGTGACAAATGCTCCAAGATTTAAAAATACTCACAAAACACGAAATGAAGAACTATGATTATTGAATTATCGATTTTCTTTCACATTTATGATTTCTGCAAAAGTCACATAATATCACATCTAGGTTTCAATTCTTTCGAGAGATATTGCATTCTCAAACTTCAACTTATCTAAATTTAACTTAATTTATAATGATATTTATATCTTAATTTATAATGATATTTATATAAGATACTTTTATCTTGGTTATAAATAAATTGATTTATTAGGTTTATATATATAGATTTATTGAAATTGTTTAAAATATAATCGTAAATTTAAAATTTATTTTCTTTCGAATAGATATAATATAAAATTTTAAAAAATTATTATTTAAGAAATAATTATTATCATATAATATATAATTTCATTATATAAAAATAAATTTATTATTTTTTAAAATTTAAACAAATAATAATATATCTAATTGACAGTATTTCCATTAATATGATAAATTAAAAATATATACATATAATAAAATACTCAATATTTTAAATTTCAGTTTATATTTATGTTATAAAATGAATAACTTATACGATGATCCATATGGTAGAAGAGTCAAAGCATTTAACTTATCATAGGTGAAGTTGCAAATACACATTCAAATAAATGTAGAATTAAAATTTCAACCAAAGAAACCAACCAAAATAGTAATCCAATTATTTAATGTTTTTGTTGGTTTTATCAAAATTTGAAATTATAATTTTGAGTAAAATTGTAAATTTTTATTATTTAAAATGTATTTTTGGATATATAAATAAATTCAAGTTTAAAAAGTCTAATATATTTAAATTGCTCATAATTTAAACTTATGATTCCAACTATTCTCTACTAAACTTTAAATAAAATTTAAAAAAACACAAACAAACAAAACTAAAAAATATTATATGATTAAACTCCACTAAAACAAAAACATTAAATTATATATATATAATTATAATATTTAATTTTTTTATTTTTATATATATAAATAGCCACACACTGTGGATATGCATTTCACATCATATTTATATTTATAATAATAATTCTCATCATGTACAGCAATGAATCTTGTCAGAATGGCGATGCCCTCGTCATCATAAATTAATATCATCAGTCGTGATGAATATTGCTATGAATCTTGTCAGAATGGCGATGCCCCCGTCATCATAAATTAATATCATCAGTCGCGATGAATATTGCTAGTAATATTGAAGGGCGCTGAACTCTCATCATCACTAACAATGAACTTCGAAGGTGAATAATAAAGATAAAAAATTATAACAAAACTCTCATCAGGACTAGCAATGAATCTTGAAGGCACTTAATTAAATGTCAATATATTATCAAAAAGTTTGATAATCCAAGACAAAATCTACAATGATTTATCATTTTTATTTTCATTAATTGAATCGAAGACACAAAATCTATAATGATTTATCATTAGAACGGTTGTCCAAACACTTCTATTCCTCTTTTCCTGCATTTCACTAGGAAGGATCATTATAATTTGTAATGAATGCAATTCAGGTCTACTGAGATGACAGAAGTACAGACACACTCATTATAAAGGTCTCATTTTACTCACTTGGCCTAGCAAGCATGTATCAAGCAACCAAACTACAGCGTTTCATAACAAATAACAGAATACTTATCCGCAGATTATTAGAACTGTCTTTGATTGGTTAGACGATTAAGAAGTAGCCAAGAAAATGCAGTATTATAAATATAAAAATATAAATATATGGAGATTGAAGACTATAACAAATAATTGAAATAGAAAGTTATAACACATAGTTGAAATAGTTAACAGTTATAATAAATAGTTGAAAGTTATATCTATATATATATATATATAGCATCAGCGAAGCAAGAAGCCTAAACGGCATCAAATTGTGCTTTGTTAAAATATTTTCCCAGTCTAAGCAATACGTTACAGTGATCAAATTTGAAGGGAGGTCTTAATTTCATTTAGAAGGGCACACATCTATGACAATAGTAAATTATTTTCAAATTTCTTTTTATTTTTTCACAAACAAAAAGATACTACTACGTCAAAGGCTTCATTAGTAAATGAATTACTCTTACACGTGTGATTGAGAAATGTAACCACATAAGATCATATTGCACAGGCCTTGAACTCAGCCACAATTAAACCAACTATAGGGACAAAATCATAGTTGGGAAACTGCATATGAGTACAAAAAATAAACATATAGACATAATTACATCTTAATGAAATTGAAATAAAAATAAAAATATGAAGAAACAAAAATACTTATATTAAAAGTATATGGAAGGTCTCATTTATAAAATTAAAAATAAATTCTAACTTATATAGGAAGTATCAATGTAATCCTAGCTTATAAACTTCAAATTTGACCAAATCACTAGTCTATTGTCTATTAAAACTCTTTTGGAAAGCTGAGACTTCCAATATTTGCACATCTCAAATTATTGGAACTACAGTCCCTATACTTGGCCGCAAAATTGATCTAAGATAGCTTCTTCTTTCAGTTATAAAACTTTGACAGTTGTGGTCCTCCAGCTTAACATATCTTGTGCAATATCCTGCAATGATTACATTCAATATGTGTCAGAAAAACTTCACATACAAACTTGAAAAATATGGTTATGCTTTCATTTACAAAAGGAAAATGGTATAAAAATAAAAGAATTCACTTACCAAAATGGTTCATTCAAGTACTGGATAGAGTAAGACAATGATGGTAATAAACACTGAAACTTACTATTTCTTTCAATCTATTTTCATAGTGGAAGAGGTTTTCGAGTTTTCATCTCTTTCCATTCATCATAAATAGCATTCCAATCTACCTCATTTAGAGCATGATGTGCACTGAGAGAGATAAACATTAACATATCCAATGTTTTTAAAGAAAGCCTTGACCTATCCTCATTTTTTATCCGATTTAATTTTGAAAAACCTCTTTCACAAACTGTTGTACTAGTTGGAATAACAAGAATTGCTTGCCATCGCTGCATTAAGCATGGAAATCCTTCAAACCATTCAATTTCACCTCCACATAGATCCCATGCTCCAAACATATGCTTTTTTGGGTAAGATTTATACATAGTACATATAAATTCATCCATTTCACCCATACATTTAATGTTGTCCACAACAAGCAAGCCTCCAGCACTAATTTTTTCACATAAACATGTCAACCATCTTCTTGTTTGAGAGTCTCTGTCATCCATATCCTCATAATAATTACGAGGACTAAAAAACTTAGCTGCATTAAAAATAGGTAAATTTGTGAACCTTGCATTTAGAGAGTCAATCACCTTCATTACAAAAGCCTTTCCCAGCGTAATGCAGTCATCTAGTGTCCCTGATCTTTGTGACTTTGGCAAACTCTCAAACCTCAATTCATGTACATGTACTATACCTGTGCAATCTGCAAACTCAAGAGTTCCTTGTTGTGTTTTATTTAAGAAGGATGATGTGTGCATTGCACCTGCCCCAAATGTGCCTCTTAGAAATCGCTTATGAAGCAAGCTAATAGTGATATCCAAAGTTGTTCCAATAGATGTAATGTCAACATGATCCTCTTGAAACTTTTGATTCAACTTATTTAACTCAATAAGCACATCTGCAAGTAAGTGGATGCAAAATTGAACTTGAAATATTGTAGCCATCTCATACATTTTTTTCTCCACTAACTCCCAGTCCCTTAACAAAGCAGGCATGAGCTTAACAAGTCTTTCCATGACTTTTCCTCTAGAAAGCCATCTAATATGATGAATTTGTAACACTTCTAGCCTTGTGATTTGAAATGACTCCATTAGCTCTTTCAATTCTCCCTGTCTTTTAGTAGATCTTCCTAACCATGAATAGATCTTGTTTGCAAACTTATCAATAGCTTGCAACTCTTCAAAATAAGATGAAGCATCATTAGCTGCTAATGCTTCTCGATGAGCTATACAGTGGATATCTACTAAATGAGGGGCATGTCGACGAAGCTTAGTGGATAAACTTTCACGAATAACCCTCATGGATGATGCTCCATCAGATCCAAATCCAACTAACTTTGTCATGGATAGATTCAAGTCTGCTAAAAGAGATGTCACAGCATCATACATAGACTATGATGTTCCATCCCTAATTTGTAGCAATTGTATAAATTTTGTAGAACATGGACCTCTTCCTTCATTGGTCAAATATGTAATATAAATAATCAAATGTTGCACCATAGTCCGATCAGTGCTTTCATCAACTAAAAGTGAGTAATATGGACTTTGGAAAATCTCATCTTTTATTTTTTTCCAATATACCTCCTTAGCAGCTTCTAGAAAGTCTTTTCCAGATGTTGTATTTGTATATGCTGAGTATTCATCTGTTAGAGGCATGTGAGGAGTGTTTTTATACCTATTCAAGTCACAAATTGGCTTATATGCTTCCAAAGGTAAATCATGTATTGCAACAAAATACATGTTCTCAGTGATTGATATAATTCTCTCTTTCTGAGCATCAACCATTAGTTCTACATGTTTTGTAATTGGAAAAGTACTTCGTTTACTTTCTCCCTCTACAAGTTGCAAAGCAAATTTATGAGCCTCTGATGTTGCATGGATGTTTAAAGCACTAACTTGAAAGGTTGTGCTTCCATCTTTAGCAAATGGAGTTTCCCTTTTAAATTTTACATACCATGAACATTTTATCTTTTCAACACCATTAAAATCTTTTACAGCATAAGCCCATGGAAATCTCAACTTCCATTTGGACTTGAATGTTCTTTTGTACCTCTTGGATGTTGATTCCTCTTCAAGAAGTTCTGCACTATCTGATTCATGGTCCTCATCCACATGATCATATACTTCATTTTCATAAATATGCAGTTGATTAGAACATTGAGAGATACCAAATGCATCAGAAAGTGAAAGTTGTTTCAGATTCTTTTTGGGGCAACCAAGAGGTGGCATTTTATACCTATAATCAACAAAACAAGAAATATAAAAATATAAATTAATATAAAAATACATAATATTATTTGAAAATAACACAATATACAACAAAATTCATATTAAAACTAATGAAAAGCAACAAATAGATCTCACACACATAGGTCTGTTGATCATAGAAAATTAAAATTAACATTGATCTTCATGGAAGGTTATGCACATTGCTATCACCAAAATGAAATTTCTTCTATAAAAAGGAATATCTCAAATTGTTTTTTAGTAATTGTAATGTATAAGGCATCACGATTCACAAGGACAACAATCACAAAAAAGGGGATGCACAAAGCACACCAGCAATTGGCAGTGCGAGTGGGGCAAGTCTATGCACCATGTGTCATGTATGGATACTTCTTGAGAAGAGTTCACAAACACTTCCAACTAGAGAAGAACATTAAGATGCTTCCTTTTGTCTCAAATGAAGAAAGTGATTCTCAGCAGTTGAATTACACCCACCTAGAATTAGAAGGTAGAAATTGGCAAGAAAATTCAGTTGTATAAGGTGGTGTGGTTGGATAATAAATAATAAATAAAAATCACGCACGATTATCTCCCAACACTGCTAACACCAGATGATTAGGATAGCCATGAATATTAACATGCATGGTTCCATGATTGTTATATATGTTAACAACTACATATGGTTGAGAGTGGAGGTGGGCAACTAGAAGCCCAAATTTCAATGCTCAACAATTGTACATTTCAATGTTCTGGTTCTAATTACATCACACATAAAATAATAGACATGCATGTGTGTACATTTCAATGTTATGGGTCTAATTACACCTCAAATAAAATTACAAACATGAAAGAGTGCACATTTCAATTGTTTCAAATACTCTTATTGTGTGTTTTGCTTTAGGAAAATAAAAACAACAAATGCCTCTATCTCTCTCTCTCAGTGGTTACATGCCTTTATTAGTGGAATATTTTTCTTCATCTATTTATCCTTCTTTTATACAGTAAAAAAATACATTGAACAATGTACAATGGTTTTGGATGTTTCAAATCATTCCATTGCATCTCAAGTGAACTTGTTATAATGAACATAATATTGACTAGTCAACACATATAAACATATTACCACAGGACATTGTAAAGCCATCATTCATTCTATCTTATTAATTATTATTGTCCTATATGGATTTATATATATGGTTTTTTGTATGTTGGATTTCTCTATAATAAATTAACATTATTCATTTCACTATTGCAAACATGTGATATTAGACGTCTCTAGGATTCAAATATAGGTAGATATACTTTGATCAATGTCATTATTGTATAGGAATTTAAACAATACTTTGATGGATTGAATAACTTCCAATTTTTTTATCCTTCAAAATGCTTGTTTATATTTTTGTAAAAATAAATAAAGTGAATGAATAATAATCAATTCACTCATGAGTGTGAGTTTTTTCTAGTGTAATTAAATTGCTTTGTATATCATGACCAAAAACTTGTGTTTCTACTCTAAAATATAGCATTTTAAATTTCTTTGTTTAATTTAGAAAGATATAAAAAATTTATTTTCTTACTTCTTGATTTATAAAAATGAAATCCATATTACATTTAGTAAAAAAAATGATTGACATATTGAAAATAAAAAAATAAAAAAATTGGTGTTAATTCTTTTCCACTTACATCTTATTATTCTCTTTTTACTCATTATTCTTCTATGTTCATTTCATTAACTAAACTTTTATCTTCAAAATAAATTATTATGAGAGACAATTGATTGTAAATCACTTTACCCTTAACTTTATTGGCAATGAAATTTATAATCTTTCAATTTCTGTTCCCCTTAAATACCTTATATTGTGCTATTATTAAATCAGTCTATGTATCACTTTGGTCTAACTTCATGAATTAGAGTTTGGGATACATAATTCATTTGGGATACAATGTTAATGAAATTGATAATCTTTCAATGTTTGGTCCCTTTAAATCTCTTATATTGCGCTATTATTAAATCAATCAATGTATCACTTTGGTCCTCGTTCACCAATTAGACTTTGGGATATCATGTTTTGGAGCATACATTCATAGTCAACACAAATGTATGAGCAAAATTAATGGCCACTCATTTGAAATTATTATTAATTCTTATAAATTGAATAAATTAAGCTTAATTGCAACTAGGAGCATGAGGTGTTTTTGCATTTAAATTGAATTAACTAAATGTATGAATTATGTGTCTAAATTAAAATGAGTATGGAAATTTTAAAGACCGAAAATTTTCTTCAAATTGAACATGGAAAATTTGAAGGATGGAAAAAAATTTCCAAGTTTAAAAATGTTAGAAAATCTTATTAATCCTCAATATTAAGCTAAAAAATGTTTAGCAATATTTTTGTAAGAATACTAAAATTTTTAATTATTTTATAGTCTCTAAATTAGTATAAAATTTAGGCGAATCATTTTTAGAATAAACGGAAATTGGCAAATCTTTTTTTTTAGAAAACCATGGAAAATTAGCTCACTTGGAAACATTGGCCCCTATAACTTTCCTTGAAAAACAAAAAAAATTCATCTGCCTTTAATGTCAATATTACAATAATAAAAAAAATCATTTGAATACATTAAAAATATATCATAGATTCATCTTAACCTAGTCCAAAATTATATCATAGATTCATCTTAACTTAGTCCAAAATTATCACCAATATATTATTAGGCATTAAGCTAATTCTATAATATAACAAATATTCACATTAAAAAAAAAAAAAAATCACAAAATTAAAAAAGCCTCTGTAATTTTTTTAAATAATTAATTTATAACCAATATTTAATAAAACTAAAATTAAACAAAACATTTACTCTCATTTACATATTTTTATTTTAACTTATATTTTTTTATTAATTTTATATATATATATATATATATATATATATATATATATATAACATAGAAATATATATTAATAAAGTATTTGTAACATTCCATTAAAAAAAATTCACGTAAAATTCGGAACAAATCTTTATAAATATAAACCATTTTTATTTTTTAAATCTAATATCTCTTTAGTCCAACTTTTTCTAATTTCCTATCTAAGTATATCAATCTTATAATTGTGTGCTTTTAGACCACTAGTACATATAAAAGGAATAAGGAATAATGTTTGCACAACACATGTATATCCTATTTATTTTTACAATTTTATTTATCCTTACCATTTGTAATTTTGAAAAATACATTTTGCTGGCAAAAGGTTTAATTATACATGTTAAAGTTATTAATAAATGGTTATTTTTATTTAAATTATAGTTTTTTTTTAGAAAACCAATCAAATTATTGTTTTTTTTCTTGTCCATAAATAAAGAAACTAACAATAAATTGACCTCTTTCTTATTTATCCAATTTTAAAATACTCTTTGAACCAAAATAAAAATAAATAAATTAGAAATTAAGAGTAAATATGATGAATAATGAGTCTGGAGTATGCCGTAAAACTGCTCCTGTTTGAGTAAGAACTGGTCTTCTTTGGACGTAAGGAAAGAGGTTAACTGCTCCTCTTTGAGTAAGAACTCGTTTTCTTTGGACGTAAGGAAAGAGGTTAACGACCCCAGACCGAGAGGCATTTGGCAGGGGTGAAAGCCTACCCCCAGCGGGTTATTTTAGGTGGCGTGGTTTTCCTTAAATAACTGTGATGAGTCCTTTGAGAATCGCAGCCAGACATAGCTATCCTGGCTTTTGATTTGACAACTAAATTATGATAAATTTTTCCACCTTGTATAAAACTGTATTATTTATAAAACTATATTATAATAAATACATATACCATTTATCTTGATTTTTTAAAATAGATTAAGATAGAAATAACCTGACACGTCCTCCTCCCTGTTAAAAAGTTTAGATTAATATAGAAATAACGTGCTCCCTGTTAAAAAATTATGTTGGACCACTTATCAACCCCTTTTTTTTTTCTGTAACATAGATGGAAAACCTATGGCATTATGGAAGTTGATCTGGATTGTATCACCAAATATTCCTACCCTGCTTAAAATCTCTAATCCTCATTCATTATTTTCCTGGCAATAAATCGAGTCCAACTAAATCCCTTGAAACAATTTTGCGGCCTAGCACTGCGTGTTGAATATTGAGACTAAGCTTAAACTCACGACGAGATCGTATGAATACCAATGCTTGTGGGACGAGTATTTTGGACAGGATGCTCAGTTGGGTTACTAATACTCATAGTGGTGGGAGTTGCAAACTATTTGGTCCATAGGAATTGTTCATCACACATGCACCATCATACTTTCACTGTATGTTTTTCATAGCTCTTTTGTTTAGAACTATGACTCTGTAATGCTATTTGTGATGTCTCTTGTTCTGGTAACTCTCTATTGATATATTGTGAAAATTTTATATAATATTTCTGAGTGAAAGGAGATGAATAAACTAATGGGCATATATCAAACTATGATTTGAACTAAATTCCATCTCATTATATTGTTACAATCTCAATTTATTGGAACAGATTGAAATCACCCCTATTCAGATATTATGCCAGATGCACAATATAGTCATTGTAAATGGCCAGTTACTAGGACCAACTCTTTTTTAAGCAACGGGGACATTGTGGGATTCCACTATTCACTGGTTTGTCTCTGCTCTCATTTTTTGGACATCCCTTAATTGGAATATGGTGATTCAATCTTTCGTGAAGTTAATTGAATTCAAATTCACCCGACAAATTTTTGGAGATTCAATTTCTTATATTAATTGCACATTTCTGAAATATTTTATTCAATTCAAATTTACTATTTACCACTATTACAGATTCCTGGAATATCCACTTCAATTAAAATCTACCATCTATTAACTTATATGCATTACAGATTCCTGGAATATCAGATTCAATTCAAATCTACCATCTCTTAAAATCACAGATATTTATTGTAAAAATGAATCTAGCCATTTTCGAAGTCCCTATTGCCTTTGATATGTGCAATCTCAGATTATGCATAAATAAGTCTTGCGTATAATTTCAATGAACAAAAATAATTTCAGCAAACAAGAATACTTTATGCTGAATATCCCTTGAAATCGACTTCTTAACCTCTCAGTATTTTAAACTTGTGGAAAAGGGTAATTCGTTGGGGTGTTAACCTACCTCTTTGACTATATGAAAGAAATAATGTAAAGCTGAGAGTGATAGATGTTTCAATCATGGCAGGCATGGAATACACCAACTACATATAGGTTGGGCCGATGGATGCGAGTATATTACACAGTGCCCCATTCAACCGGGTTGAAGTTACACATACAGATGCATCATTTTTTATGACGGAGGAACCTTGTGGTGGCACGCTCATGTCTCATGGCTCCGAGCTAGGGTCCTTGGAGCAATCGTGATCTATCCGAAGAAGGGCAGTTCATATCCTTTTCCTAAACCCAAAGACGAAGCTACAATATTTTTAGGTGAGTGCAATAGGTTTATATAGTTCACAAAATCATTTTTGATGCACTTAATTTTTTTATGGACATAGTATAAAGTATACAAGTCGGTTTGTGGGGATACTCCTCATTAGTTTTGAGAAATTAATAATTAATAGTATTGCTGATATGAGTGGATAGTTGTTCTTCGATATATACATGGGCTAGCCTAGCCTAAGCTAGATGTATTCCTCAAAAAAATGAAAAAGAGAAAGAAAACTTTACATGTGTTTTAATGAGTAATAGGAGAATGGTGGAACAACAACCCCATGGATGTTGTGTATGCCGCAACTATAAGTAGACAGGGAAATATACAAGTAGCTCAATCAAATTTAAGTTTATTGCATGAATGAAAAAATTCAGTAAAATTCTAAACAGGTTTAGGATTCAACAGAAGAGTGTACAAAGGTGTATATGTTTTTGGTATCTCCTTTCTTTTCTGCGTTATTTTATATTTTATATCTTGTTATCAGTGTTGATTGCTCACACCATTTTAATATATTATGTTTTTCTTTAGATTAATAGGATTAGATTGATTTTTTTAATATTTATGGGAGAAGTCACAATTGGGTGGTGTTTCTTAATATGATATTGATTGATTAAAAATGAGTACATGTTTATTTACAGATCACAGAGAATTGCCTGCTATACAGATCTGGACTAATCTTGTTACGTTATGACATGCATTTCCTCAACAAAACTGTCAATACTCATCAACCAAAAACCGACTAATTTCTTCAAACTCTACAAGGGACTAAAACAAGATTGTTCACCTTCTCCGTTACTATTTATTTTAGTTATTGATGGTTTGAGCAGAGGGGGTAATAAGAACCACTGGTATTTCACATCTCATGTTTGTGGATGACCTGTTGTTTTCTAGAAAAATAAGGTAAGAAAACTACAAGCATTCCACAACATACTTTCCAGATTTGGGGTGGCATCTAGAATTATTATGAACAAAGATAAATCTATTCTCTGATTACTAGTATCTTGCCTCCAAGTCACTAGCACATTTACTAACACTGATACAAGTAACTCATTCAAAAATTGGGAATATGAAAACATACCAGGAATTGGGAATCCGCAAACAAATAAAATCCAGTATGTTAGGAAGCCTGTGGAATGTGCTCCTCTCCAAGCATAAATTGTGCTTAAACCTTGCTTGACAGGTGTTTGCTGAATCATGAATCTATGCTCCTCTCCAGCTTAAATCGTTGTCAAACCTTGCTTTGGGCAACGTTCAGGTACAACCCAGTAAAATTACAGACCCAATACATGACCCATATTGACATCTAGTGGCTCTCAATTGAAACTACCAAATGAAATGGTATCAAAGGGTAATTGTGAAATAATAATTAATAAGAACTTGGATCATATGCACAATTAGAAAAAACAACTCAAAAAAAAATTGTTGTTTTTTAAATGGGAGCAACTTAGAAACTGCCAAATGTAATGGTATGAAAAGGTAATTTTGACATAATAAGTAATAAAAACTTGCATCATATGCACAATTAGAAAAAACAACTCAAAAAGAAACTGTTGTTTTTGAAATGGGAGTTTCTCAAATGAGATTTAAGTTTTAACATGAAAGGAAATTCACAAATTCAACATTCTTAAAATTTTAATTTCAGAAAAAATGAAATTTAAAAAAAGGGTTGAAAATTTAACAGCCCTTCTTAAAAAATTTTAAGATATTATTCCATTTTTTTTTTTAAATGACAAAAATCATATTTTAAATTTTTTTTTGACGCGTAAAAATTTCTCCTTACTTCTCTGACGTGCCAGAGGCCCTTTGAAGGGCTCTAACGTGTTCAATTTTGAAGGCTTACCCTACTGTGTGCCTAACAAAAATATATTGGATCATGGTCTTCGAAACCTCTGATATAACAAATAGTTGATATATATATATATATATATATATATATATATTCGGCAAAGCAAGCAGCCTCATACAACATCAAATCATGCTTTCTTAAAATGTTTTACCAGTCTAACAGAAGTTTGCATGTTTATGTAAATTCCTCTGCACCGATGTGCAAATCCTATATCAGTTAACCTAATCTGTTGTTTGCTTCATTTCTATTTCATAAATTAGTTTTTGGTCTGAATAAATGTTAATCATCTTTTACGCTAACCTAAAGTGAATGTAAATCCAACTAAAATACCACTTTAACAAAAAAATAAAACAGATCTCCCATTTACGAGAACAAGTAGACATAGATTAGACTTATAGACTGGATTAGTAGATGTGTTAAATGACTTAAGGGTCTTTTCTGTTGAGATTTTCGGTTTTAAAAAATTGGGCAAAATCTCATGTATGTGACAACAATAGGATTTGTTGCTAAATTAGCTCTATTTTGTTGGGAAAGAGTTAATGCATCCTATATTTGTTGTGAGAGGATTTATGAGTCAGTTGGATTCTCTTAGCTATAAAATATATGCCCGTACAGATATTGGGGTGTGGTAGTAGAGAGTATAAGGAAATAATTATTTGTAATCTCCTGATTAATAATAAGATTGCCGATGCCTCTGTTTGGTGGACGTAGCCCAGATTGGTTGGGTGAACCACGTTAAATCACTGTGTCATTTGTGTATGGTTTTTATACTGTATTTGTCTTTTATTTTCCGCTGTGCACTGTTATGCTCTAACAATTGGTATCAGAGCGTGTTGAGGAGCGAGTGCGTGCGTGCGACAGAGCGGCAGGTGGAGTTTTTTCCGAGATTTGGCGATTGGCGCGGTTTCGGGCGAAACAGTCGCGCCAATATTAGGCAGTGAACGGATTGGCACGGGTAATTAAGGAATAGGAGCGCCAATTGGCGCGGATCCGAGCTTGATAATCGTGCTAGAGAGCCAATATCTTGATTGGCGCGGATCTGACGGGTTTAGTCGCGCCAATTTCCATACTCTGCTCGGATCGTCTGGTGTTGAGGACGTGCCAAAACCCCTTAAGCGCGCCAACCGAGGACTGTGTTGGTAAAACTGCAATTTTTTTTTTTTTGATTTATAATTTGCAGTTTGTACAGGCAAGGCGATTTTTTGATAAAGTAAAGGCAGCATAGTAGAAGGCAAAGGCAATTTTTTTGTTAGATATTAATTTGATTGATTAACAAGTTGGAATTGGAGATTGTTTTTTGGTTGATACAATATGGCAAAAACTCAGAGTGCTCGCTTTGAAATCGATAAGTTTAATGCCAAAAACAACTTCGAGATATGAAAGGTGAAGATGTACGATCTGCTTGTGCAACAAGGCGTGGCGAAGGCATTGATGGGCAAATCCAAACAGCCATACAACATAACAGATGATGAGTGGGCCGAGATGGATGAAAGAGCAGTGAGTGCTATTCGGCTGTGTTTGGCGGATGATGTTTTGTTTAATATCGTGTCGGAGAAAACAGCTGTTGGTTTGTGGACGAAGCTTGAGAAGCTATACATGAAAAAATCCTTAACCAATAGGATTCTCCTAAAGCGACAGTTGTACAGTTTGCGAATGAAGGAAGGTACATCGATTACTGATCGTTTGAATGTTTTTAATACTCTCCTAGTGCAATTAGAAAGTATAGAAGTAAAATTTGAATCAGAGGATAAAGCTATTACTTTATTGTGCTCGTTGCCCGAGTCATGGGATCATTTTGTTACTTCTATAAGTCTTAGTTCATCAGAAACCCTTGAGTTTGATGATGTAGTTGCATCTTTATTATCTGAAGAAATAAGGAAAAGGTCGAATTTATATACCTCTACATCAGAAGCAATGATGGTCAAAGGTCGTTCTAAAGAAAGACGCTTCAGCAGGCAAAGCGACTCACGGTCAAAGTCGAAAGGGAAGAAGAGTAAGGTAAAGTGTTGGTTTTGTGGCAAATCGGGGCATTTGAAGAAGGACTGTTGGAAGCGACAGCAAACTTCTAAAGAAGATTCTTCGACAGAGAAGAAGGAACAAAACACGACAGATACAAGTTCGGCATCTGGTTCAGGTATGAGTGATGAAGTGTTATCAGTTAATTTGTCAAATCATGATCAACATTGGTTGTTAGATTCCGATGCATCAAACCACATGTGTATTCATAGAGAATGGTTTAAGACGTATAGATCAATTAATGATGGAGTCATGTACATGGGTAATGATGTCACATGTAATATTGTGGGAATAGGAAGTATACAGCTGCAAATGTTTGATGGGACAACCAAAATGTTAACTGATGTAATACATGTACCAGATTTAAGGAAAAATCTAATTTCACTAGGAGCACTTGACACAAATGGATATAAAACTGTAATTCAAGGTGGAGTAATGAAAATTTACAAAGGTATTTTACTAGTAATGAAAGCTAAGAAGGTAGGAAATCTATTTCAGTTAGAAGGAAGAACAGGGTCAGATCATGTGTCTACGGTGTCTGAACATGACAGTAGTTCCATTCGCTTATGGCATCAAAGGTTGGGCCATATGAGCGAAAGAGGGTTAAAAATTTTGGCTGATCGCAAGTTACTTCCTAATCTAAAGTCTGGAAAGTTAGATTTCTGTAAACATTGTCTGTTTGGAAAACAAAGTAAGCAAAAGTTTAAAACAGGCAAACATACTAGTAAAGGAATACTTGATTATATCCATTCAGATGTTTGGGGTCCAGCCCCTACAACCTCATATGGTGGCTCGTCATATTTTGTATCGTTTATTGATGATTTTTCTAGGAAAGTGTGGGTCTACATGTTGAAAAGGAAGTCTGATGTTTTTACAATTTTCAAGCAGTTTAGAGCATTGGTAGAAAACATCACTGGTAGAACTATAAAATGTTTAAGAACTGACAATGGTGGTGAGTTTACTTCCAAGGAGTTTGAAAACTATTGCAAGGATGCAGGGATCGAGAGACATAAGACCACTGTTTATACTCCTCAGCAAAATGGAGTTGCTGAACGCATGAATAGGACTCTTTTAGAGAGAGGAAGGAGTATGCTGAGTAATGTCGGTTTGCAGAAGGAATTGTGGATAGAAGCGGTGGCTACAGCTTGTTATGTGATAAATCGATCACCATCCACGGCGATAGGTTGCAAGATTCCTCAAGAGGTATGGAAAAGTCACCCTTGTGATTATTCTAAACTCAAAGTGTTTGGTTGTGATGCATATGCTCTAGTGCCTAAACATCAGTGAACTAAATTAGATCGAAAGTCAAAAAGGTATATCTTTGTTGGATATGGTGATGGAACAAAGGGATATAGATTGTGAGATCCTACTACCCGCAAGATCATCATCAACAGAGATGTAAAGTTTAATGAATCCTCTCTTGTACAGTTAGATGTAGATAATAGATTGAAACAGGATGATGTATCTGATTTTCAGCACATTCAGTTTGAAAGCACTTCTAATGATAGTCATGATGACCATAGTTCAGATACTAGTCATGAATAGGTTTCAGAATCAGATCATGAACAGGGTTCAGATGTAGATCATGAACAGGTCTCAGATGCTGATCATGAAGAAGTTCCTACAGATGGTAGTCAGCCAATTGTGGAAGCACCAGAAACATCCTTAAGGAGGTCTACAAGAATCAAACGCCCTCCTAAAAGGTATGATGATTATGTTACTTCAGTTACATTTACCGCTAATGACGATGAACCTCTGTGCTATCAGGAAGCTGTAGAAGGTTCGAAAAGTGACAAGTGGAAAGCAGCCATGAAGGATGAAATGATGGCCTTAGGTAAGAATGACACATGGGATCTGGTTGAACTTCCGAAAGACAGGAAAACTGGTTGAAGCAAATGGGTTTTCAAGTTGAAACGGGGTGTGAATGATACTGAGGACAGGTATAAAGCGAGGCTGGTTGCAAAAGGTTTCTCTTAGAAAGCAGACATTGACTTTCATGAGATTTTTTCACCAGTTGTTAAAATAGTTTCAATTAGAGTTGTGTTAGCATTAGTCATTTTGCTTGATTTAGAATTGCAGCAACTAGATGTTAAGATTGCATTTTTACATGGAGACTTAGATGAGGAAATTTATATGGAACAACCGTAAGGGTTTGTTCAGCATCACAATAAGAAATTTGTTTGTAGGCTCAAGAAATCATTGTATGGCCTGAAGCAGTCGCCTCGGCAATGGTACAAGAAGTTTGATTCTTTCATGTTGAGTCAGAAATATATAAGAAGTGAATATGATCATTATGTTTATTTTAAGCAATTAAATGATGGCATGTTCATTATCTTAGTGTTATATGTTGACGATATGCTTTTAGCAAGAAAAAGCATAGTGGAGATCAACAGGTTAAAGGCTCAGATGGAAAGGACATTTGATATGAAAGATCTAGGAGCAGCAAGACAGATTTTGGGCATGGAGATTTTTAGAGAGAGGAGAAATGGTAAGCTGTGGCTATCACAACAGAAGTATATTGAGAAAATACTCTTGAAGTTTGGAATGAACAATGTGAAGCCTGTGTCAGTCCCTTTAGCTTCCCATTTTAAGCTTTCTTCTAGTTTATGTCCTAATACAGATGAAGAAAAGGAATATATGTCTCGAATTCCATATGCCAATGTAGTAGGATGTTTGATGTATGCGATGGTTTGTACTCAACCAGATATTTCACATGCAGTTGGGGTTGTCAACAGGTATATGGAAAATCCAAGTAAAGAACACTAGTCAACAGTGAAATCGGTGCTTCGGTATTTGAGAGGCACAAGTGATTATTGTATCACTTATAATAAAAGTAGTGAATTTGTTTGTGGATATGTTGATTCTGATTTTGCAGGTGATTTGGATAAGAGAAGGTCAACATCAAGGTATGTCTTTACTCTTGCAGGTGGAGCTATTAGCTGGATGTCAAAGCTACAGAACATTGTTGCTTTATCCACTACTGAAGCAGAATACATTGCTGCTTCTCATGCTTGCAAAGAAGCGATTTGGTTGAAAGGTTTGTTTGGTGAGTTTGGTAGGTTGCAGGACAACATCAAGTTATTTTGTGATAGTCAAAGTGCAATACATTTGGCTAAGAATCCGGCCTATCATAGTAAATCAAAGCATATACCAATCAAGTACCATTTTGTAAGACAGGTTATCACTGAAAGGGGAGTCTCTCTTGAAAAGGTGCATACAAAGGAGAACTGTGCAGACATGTTCACGAAACCAGTTTTGTTAGAGAAGCTACGTTGGTGTTTGGCTTCTCTTGGCTTGCAGAAAAGATAAAAATAATAAAGAAATAGGGTATCAGGCTAATTGTTGTCAAGGTGGAGATTGTTGAGATTTTCGGTTTTAACAAATTGGGCAAAATCTCATGTATGTGACAACAATAGGATTTGTTGCTAAATTAGCTCTATTTTGTTGGGAAAGAGTTAATGCATCCTATATTTGTTGTGAGAGGATTTATGAGTCAGTTGGATTCTCTTAGCTATAAAATATATGCCCATACAGATATTGGGGTGTGGTAGTAGAGAGTATAAGGAAATAATTATTTGTAATCTCCTGATTAATAATAAGATTGCCAATGCCTCTGTTTGGTGGACGTAGCCCAAATTGGTTGGGTGAACCACGTTAAATCATTGTGTCATTTGTGTATGGTTTTTATACTATATTTGTCTTTTATTTTCCCCTGTGCACTGTTATGCTCTAACATTTTCAAATGATATTATGGATAAGCAATTAAATCAGTTTAGTCGGTTATCTCTACTTATGCAAATAAATATTTTCTTATTTTCAATTCATCACGATTAACATTATTGAAGACTGAAAAACAAATATAAAAGAGTAAATTTAAGTATGATTTTTTCGAAAGTTTTTTGCTTAATTTTTAAATTTAATTTGTGTAGAATCAAAGAAAGATTTATTACAAGGACAAGTTTGATAAGTGAAATCTTAAAAAACCCTGTTCCAAACGATTTTGAAAGTATTAAATTTATATATATAATAAAACAACTAATTTAAACTACATAAATTAATATTCAACCACAAATATTTTCATCAAACAACAATATCAGTGATCACAAAAATTTAAACTTAAAGGCAAACATGCCATGAGGCTGCCATTAATTACATTGTACAAGAAGGTTTGAAAATAATTAACTAATAAATATATAAATAAATAAATAATAGTTGAGCAATGAATTTAAATTTGTGGCCAACACAATTCAGTCTCATATGTAAAGAAATTGATTTAAGTTGACAAAGTCCATGTCTCAAAAACATCAGTAAAATCAAACCATCTAATTTTAATATTTCGATTAAAAAAAAAATTCACCGTTTTTACTTGCTATCTTATACATGTTTTTAAAATTATCTGGAGTTTCTTTCATTCTAAATCCATTAAATATTGAAAATGATATTTTAATTAAAAGCATCTTTCAAAATACCATGCGATAAAATCACAAGGTCAAATCTTATTTTGATAATCCAGTTGGTTATGTGGAGTTTCTTTCCTGCTAAATCCATTAAATATTGAAAATAATATTTTAATTAAAAGCATATTTCAAAATATCATGCGATAAAATTAGAAGTTCAAATTTGTAACACCCCAGGCTCAGACTAGATTTTACTATGGTTATTAAACTGATTTAATGATTTACTATGTTTATTATTTTTTACATTAAGTTATTGACTGAGGAGTCTTGGATAAAATCCAGGAATATGGGGAGAGATAAAATCCAGGGGTCTGGGGAGAGCTTGGATGTAATCGCCAGGCTCGATACTGGGAGGAGAGACTTTCGAGACAAAGCTGGGTGAACCCATTTATAAAGCCGGAATAGATAAGTATTCTTGTACATGTGATAAATTATTTAGGAGTATGCTTAAATAGTTAGATTCAGTGATAAATATGCATTAGCCAAGTAATCATCTTGATTGATAAAGATACATTGGCAAAATAGTCATATTAAAAGATGTTAAGATGAATTAGTAAACAGTCCTATCTATTGACAAAGATACATTAATAGACACTCATATTCTGTGGTATTGATGCAATAATAAAAATAGTAATATGTAGAAGGAATTACTAATTCAGTAATAAAAAATGTCCAATGTCAACATTAACTAAAAGAGTGTCTTCACATTAACATTTCTATCTTCTCTGCTAGCTAAAGAGCGGCAAAAGAAGCAGTGTTATACGTTTAGACTAAACGCTAGGAAGTTTACTAAAAACTAAGGGAGATTTTGTTTTCAACCAAGAAGTATCAATGTATGATAGCACTCCTAAAATGAAAACAAAATCATTCTCAACACTGAAACCCTCTCGAAGAGGTATGACAACCAAAATCGTTGTAACTAAAGAAGTTCAAGTTGAAAACATATATTATAAGAAAGCTATGAAAAGCAAACATACAATGTTTGCTCAATAGGAAAATACCAAAACAGAACGGTTATATATATATATATATATATATATATATATATATAACTGTGAAAATATATGATAAAACCCATGAGTTCATAACTTAATATGTAACATAGTTTTGTCGAACAATTAAATTAAGAGTCGAGAGAGGTCTCTCTGTCTCTCTCAAAAAGTTAAAGTCCAAAGAAAGAAAGAAAGGAATTAATTACATCCAAAAACCGGCGTTACAGCCTGCGGTCCAACAATATCTTTTGCTACAAAATACTTCAGATGACACACAATTAACACTGCATTGTATATACTTGCAAATGAGTAAATTCCTTAGAACACATCAGATTAACCGATAGAAGCCAAGAAAGTGAGTTCCAACATCTAGCAGTTGCAGAGTTGTGAGCAGACTTCACCATCAAAAACCTATCATATTAACCTCACAACCTTTCTATTCAAATAACGACATACCTACAAACCATGGGCAAATTTTATTAAAGGCGTAAAGGACCTGAATTATCCCAGAAACACAGTTACGAGATACAGGAACAAACCCTTACCTCAGTTTTGCAAGCTGCATCCGGGAATCTTTCAGCTGCGTGACATATCGACTCTAGGGTTAGAAAAGCTTAAGGTAAGAGGAAACATTAATGACTGGAGAGACTTTCAGCTTAAAAGAGAAACTTACCTAGTTCATGTCATGGAGGATAACTGCCACTTCTCATAGCGCCTGAAGAGCTGATGCCCAACCTAACCAGCAAAGGAATGCATTAACCCCAAGCACCGAAACAGCTCTTGAAACAAATAGAGTATGATCCAAGCAAGAAACTGGTTCCACAGACAACAAGGGTTCAGAACGACCTCCTTGCGGAAGCCGAATAGACAGATCCATAAGGCTTGGAGGCCAAGTTAAGGAACCCATAGAGAAACCAGGGGCAGACGGGTAGCAGAGCAGCAAAACCCTCCACCATGAAACTCAAATGAGCGGTATATCAACAAAAAATAGGGTGTTGGGTAGATGGATAGTCTCGGATCCATCATCACCATCGGATGGAGTTGACCAAATCAACGAACCAGACACACAACACCTATCGTAGCTAGAACAGGAGGTGGGACAACTGCCAACCACATTAACATCAAAAATTAAACTGTATGAAATAGTGTACAGACTACAATGAATTCTAAGGTGGGTCGTAGTCCTTTTGCCTCGTGAAGGATCGCATGAACCCTCGAGGTATGGCAGAGCCCACTGTGGTAGTAATGCCAAAATTTATTAATCAGATTTGTTGTGGATTTGTACCCACTTACGTGGTGAATAAACGTATATACCAGAGATTCGTATTTATGGGTTAAGGTTTGGTTTCATGTTTCAAATTAATGGATATCGATAAACAATTTTTTTTATATATGTTACTTTTTGTGTAATATGGTTAATGGTTGTTACAAATGGTATCAATGAAAGTAATTTTTGTAATTTAACTAAGTGGATCTATATGTGAACACAGAGAAAGAGAGAGTGAAAGGGATCTCCTCCATTCAAAAGGGGCAAGATGTAGAGGAGCCCAGGACCACCCAATTCGCTTGGAACAAACTATGTGAATGCTAATCTTGATATTTGGATTCAGCTGGGTGAGGAGTCTCGTCAAGCTAACATGGTCTTACTTGAAACCATGCAACAGCTTCGTACAGAGATGACCAATTTAATAACTAACAACGAAAGACTCCGCTTGGAACAGGAGAAGATCCTAAGAAGTATGTCCAATCGGCAGAACCAACGACACCCAGACCCTAGTGTTGAAGTTAGAGAAAAGACCCCAATTGCTCAGCACAGAGAGGAAAATGAAGAATTAGCCGAAAAACATGGAGAAGATGAAGAAGGGAACTCAGACAATGTTTCCGACCAGGGCAAGACAAAGAAATAGAAATCTGAATTACAAGGAGAATTTAAAAAGATTAAACCCTCACTTTTTGAAGGTGAATCCGAGGAGGCAGCAAAAGCTTCGCTCATTGATATGAGAAAATATTTTCAGATTTACGAATACACCAATAAATTGAAAGCCCAATTGGCAGTGTATCAACTAAGAGGAAAGACTAATATTTGGTGTGAAGAAATTAAATCGATAAGAAAGATTGATGAGGAGCAGGTTACCTGGAATGAATTCCAAAAGAATTTTAAAGATAAATATTTAACTGAACATTACTATGACAAAAAAGCCAAGGAATTCCATGAGTTAAGGTTGGGGACCTTAACCATGGACAAATATGTGGCCAGGTTTACCTCCTTGTCGTGCTATGTTCCATATATGAAAGAAGAAAAAGCTAAGATCCATCTTTTCATCAGTAGCCTACCCAATTTCATGAAGGAAACACTTGAGTTTGACTACCCCAAAAAAATGGACAATGCAGTATGGAAAGCACGCCTCTGTTATCAGCAAACGAAACAGAAAAATGAAGGAGTTAAAGGAGGGTTGAACAAGAAACGAAAAAGTCTGGTTTCAAACAAACATTCAAAATTTATTAACAGCAGAAATCTACGGCAAAAACCTTTCAGTAAATTCCCAGCAAGAAATCCACCCAAGACTGTCTATTCCAAACATAGAGAGTCAGAAGGAACTAATAAAATTAATAATGATCAGCCATCAAAACCCCTACTACAATGATGGGGATGCGGAGAACCACATTATTACAAAAATTGCCCGCATAAAGCAAGATTAGAACAGCTGGAAAACATGCAGGAAGCATCCACAGTCGGAGATATAGCGAGGAGAATGCCCAGAATTAATGTTGCCCTAGATGATCATCAAGCAGAATATCAACCCACCATGATTGAATGTGAAGGTATGGTTGCTAAGCAACATGTTTCCATTTTATTTGATCCTTGAGCTAGCTTAAGTTATGCTAGTCCTAAAGTGGTAGAGAAGTGTCAATTAAAAAGCTGTAAATTCCCAAAACCATGGCTAGTTCAGCTAGCCACAGGGGCTAAAAGAAAGGTAGTCGCCAAAATAGAACAATGTCCCATAGTGATCTCGGGACAACCCATTCACGTGAACCTTAACATTCTTCCTTTGGGTTCATACAATATTTTAATCAGAATGGACTGGTTGGAAAAATGTTGGTCCTTGGTTGATTGCAAACAGAAAACTATCAGTTTTCTTTCAGAATCAGGACAAAGAAGGGAATTACAAGGAATCAAGACCAGTACAAAGCTACGCCCTATCAATGCTAGTCAGTTAGGAAAATTTATTAGAAAGGTTTGTCAAATTTATGTTGTTCAAGTGGGATTTACCAACACCAATAATAAAATGACCTCTTTAGATAATATTCCTGTCATTCAGGAATTTGCTGATGTATTTCCTGAATCCATTCCAGGATTACCACCCAAGCGGGATATTGATTTCACCATTGAGTTGATTCTGGGGGCAGCCCTAGTATCCAAGACCCCTTACCGTATGAACATACCTGAGTTGACAAAACTCAAGATGCAACTTCAGGAACTTTTGGATAAGAAGTACATTCACCCCAGTGTGTCCCCTTGGGGAGCCCCCATACTATTTGTACAGAAGAAGGATGGAACGTTGAGACTGTGTATCGATTATCGTCAGTTAAATAAGCTGACTATCAAGAATAAGTATCCATTGCCACGCATTGATGATCTGTTCGATCAAGTGCAAGGAGACAAAGTATTTTCAAAAATCGATTTAAGGTCAGGTTATCATCAAATACGAATAAAAGAAGAAGACATTTACAAAACTGCATTCCGAACCCATTATGGTCATTATGAGTTCGTAGTGCTACCTTTTGGCCTTACAAATGCCCCAGCTACCTTCATGAGTTTGATGCATGGTATTTTCTAGCCTTATCTTGATAATTTTGTATTAATCTTTATTGACAATATTTTGATATACTGAAAATATCAGGAAGAACACAAAGAACAATTGAGAATTGTACTGCAGACTTTACAGGAGAACCAGTTATATGCCAAATTTAGCAAATGCAAATTCTTCAAAGATCAAATCCAATAATTGGGTCATGTTATATCAGCAGAAGAAATAGCGGTCGACCGGGAAAATATCAAAACCATCATGGAATGGACTGCCCCAAGGAATGTCGCTGATATCAGATTCTTCCTGGGATTGGCCGGGTACTATAGCCGGTTCATTGAAGGGTTTTCAAAAATTGTCTTTTCTATGACCTCCTTACAGAAAAAGGGTGAATCTTTCAATGGACAACAGAGTGTTAACAAATTTTCGAGAAATTAAAGCATCGACTTACCACTGCACCCGTGTTAAAGGTAGCAGATCCGGAAAAGTCCTTTGTTGTTTTCACTGATGCAAGTAAAGAGGGTGTTGGAGGAGTGCTGACACAAGAAGGAAAAGTTATTCCTTACGAGTCACGAAAATTAAAAGATTATGAACAATGATATTCTGCCTATGACCTTGAGTTAACAATAGTAGTACATGCACTTAAAATGTGGTGACATTACTTGTTGGGGAAGAAATTTCTGCTACTAACAGATCACAGTAGCCTTACTAACTTCTTCAACCAATTATGTCTAAATGCTCGACAAGCCAGGTGGACGACATTCTTAAGTGAGTTCGATTTTGAGATGAAACACCTTAAGGGGAAGGAGAATCAAGTGGCTGATGCATTGAGTAGGAAAGTACATTGTATTTATGAAGTTCAGATCAGCCAAGCACATTCCAACATTGCGGAAATTATAAAGGAGGCATCGTTGAAGGACCCCGAATACACTTTTCTTTGGCAGCAAACAAAGGAGGCTCTATTAAAGGGAGAAAAATCAGATTTCGAATTAAATCTTGATAACTTCCTTACCTTTAAAAACAGAATTTATATTCCTAATCACAGCTCTATTAAACAATTAATAATGGATGAGTTTCATAGAAAACCATGTGCAGGCCACCCAGGCTACCAGAAACTTTTAACAGCCATCAAAAAAGGGTATTTTTGGCCTGGATTAAGAAAGGACATTGCAGAATACTTGTCCAAATGTTTGGAGAGTCAATTAGTGAAGGCAGAACATCAGTATCATGTTGTTTTGTTGCAACCACTGCCAATTCCAGAATGGAAATGGGAGACCATATCATTGGACTTTTTCACTGGTCTTCCCCGCACCAGGAAGCAACATGATTCGATCATGGTTGTAGTTGATAAATTGAGTAAAACTGCACACTTCATACCTGTGAAGTCCACTTACAAAATGGTGGAAATTGCAGACATATTTATGAGGGAAATTTTCTGCCTGCATGGAATACCCAAGGTGGTAATTTTAGACCGGGATGTGAAATTTACTTCTACATTCCGGAGAACCATCTTTCCAGGATTGGCCACCTAGTTCCAGTTTAGTACAACTTACCACCCCCAAATGGATGGACAAACCAAACAAGTGAATCAAGTGTTGGAAGACATGTTACGCATGTTCGTAATGCAACACCCACATAAGTGGGAGGATTACCTCCACCTCGTGGAATTTGCATACAACAATGGACATCATGAATCACTGGGCATGAGCCCTTTTGAGGTGTTATATGGAAGAAAGTGCAGAGTACCTGTGGACTGGGATAACCCTATTAATAAGCTAGCACTGGGTCCAGACATGCTAGCAGAGATGGAGGAAGCTGTTAAGAAGGTTAGACAAAATCTAAGGGTTACCCAAGATAGGATGAAAAAATATGCAGATAAAAAGAGGACATACAAAGAATTTCAACCAGGAGATCATGTGTATCTACGAGTTAAGCCCCGAAAAATCTCCTTACAGTGGAAGGTTGTGCTAAGCTAGCACCCCAGTACTATGGACCTTTTCAAGTCTTGGAACAAATTGGACCGGTAGCCTATAAACTTGCATTACCAAGCCACATTTGGGTCCACAATGTTTTTCGCATTTCATTATTAAAAAGAATATGAGCACAACCCACAACATATAATAAATTGGGAAAATATTCAAGTAAGGATCTAAGAGAATATATGTTGTTTATTTTTATTTGTTTAAGAGAATTGTGACTATGAACTATGTATTTTTAGGTCGAACCGGAAGGAGTCTAGCAAAACCTCTTCGTATTCTCGATCGAAGAGAAACCACCTTGCGAAAGTGAACCATCAACCAATTTAAAGTGCAGTGGAATAACTTTGGCCCAGATGAGGCCACCTGGGAAGAAGAGGGATTTATGCAGGAAGTGTATCTAGCGTTATTCTCTTAAGTCAAAAAACATAGGGGAGAGCATAGAACACCGAGGATGGTGTTCCTCAAATGGGGGGGAAGATGTAACACCCCAGGCTCCAGAAAATATTTTACTATGGTTATTAAACTGATTTTATGATTTACTGTATATTTATTTTTTTACATCAAGTTATTGACTGAGGCTGGAAAGCCAGATAACAATGATTACCTAATTTTGGTTAATTAGGAATTTGGATATGTTAATATAATATAACTATTTGTCTTAATTAAAAGAAACAATTAATAAAGAAACAATTACACCTCTGCCCTGAAAAGGGAAAGAACGGGGAAAAGAGAAACTATCCTTGAGCTGGGAGAAAGGAGAAACCAGTGGGAAGTTACTCATTATCAGTCATCTGAGTGCAAGACTTGAGGTTGGACCGTGGAGTCCTAAGGCCCAAGGCACTTTCTGTAACTGGATAAAATCCAGGAGTAAAATAGAGAGAGTGCTCGGGGGAGAGCCTGGACGTAATCGCCAAGCTCGAGGCTGGGAGGAGAGACTTTCCAGACAAAGCTGGGTGAACCCATTTATAAATCTGGAACATATAAGTATTCTAGTCTGTATTTATAGGAAGGTATTATATAGTGATAAATTATTTAGGAGTATGATTAAATAGTTAGATTCAGTGATAAATATGCATTAGCCAAGTAGTCATCTTGATTGATAAAGATACATTGGCAAAATAGTCATATTAAAAGATGTTAAGATGTAATAGTAAACAGTCATATATATTGACAAAGATGTATTAATAGACAGTCATATTTTGTGGTATTGATGCAATAATACAAACAGTAATATGCAGAAGGAATTATGAATTTAGTAATCATAAATGTCTACATACAACAAGTTTGAAACGTCTCGTACTCTACATTCCCTATCAAGATTTTTACATACAATAGAAGATAAACCCATAATGCAAGTTCATATCCATTAAACCTGGATCAATAAAAAAGATATACATATTCTTTCTCATGTCAACATTAACTAAAAGATTGTATTCACGTTAACATATCTATCTTCTCTGCTAGCTAAAGAGGGGCGAAAGAAGCAGTCTTATACGAATAGACTAAACCCTCGAAATAATTGACGTAAGTTTACTAAAAACTAAGGGAGCTTATGTTTTCAACTAGGAAGTACTAATATATGAGAGCACTGCTAAAATGAATACAAAATCATTCTCAATAGTGAAACCCTCTCGAAGAGGTATGACAACCAAAATCATTGTAACTAAACATGTTCAAGTTGAAAGCATATATTATAAGCAAGCTATGAAAAACATATAATGTTCGCTCAACATGCAAATACCAAAACAGAACGGTTCTATGTGTATATATAACTGTGAAAATATATCATAAAACCCGGGAGTTCATAACTTAATATGTAACAAAGTTTTGTCAAACAGTTAAATTAAGAGCCAAGAGACCTTTCTCTGTCTCTCTCAAATAGTTATAGTCCAAAGAAAAGAAAAGAAAAGAAATAATTACATCTAAAAACCGGCGTTACAGCCTGCGGTCTAACAATATCTTTTGCTACAAAATACTTCTGGTGCAACACAATTAACACTACATTGTGTATACTTGCAAATGTGTGAATTCCCTAGACCACATCAAATCAACCGATAGAAGCCAAGTAAGTGAGTTCCAACCTGTACCAGTTGTAGAGTTGTTAGCAGACTTCACCATCAAAAAACCATTGTATTAACCTCACAGCCTTTCTATTCAAATAATGACATACTTGCAAACCATGGGAAAACATTATTAAAGGGGTGTAGGACCTGAATTATCTCGGAAACATAGTTATGAGATATAGGAACAAACCCTTACCTAAGCTTTGCAAGCTGCATCTGGGAATCTTCCAGCTGCATAACATATCCACTCTAGGGTTAGAAAAGCTTAAGGTAGGAGGAAACATAAATGACTTGAGAGACTTTCAACTTAAAAGAAAAACTTACCTCGTTCATGCCATGGAGGATAACCACCATTTCTCATAGCGCCTGAAGAGCTGAGTGCCCAACCTGACCAGCAAAGGAATGCATTAACCCCAAGCTCCGAAATAGGTCTTGAAACAAGCAGAGTATGATCTAAGAAAGAAACAGGTTCTGCAGACAACAAGGGTTCAGAACTACCTCCCCATAGTAGCTGAACTGACAGAGCCATAAGGCTTGGAGGCCGAGTTAAGGAACCCGTAGAGAAACCAGGAGCAGACGAGTAGTAGAGCAGCAAAACCCTCCACCATGAAATGCAAATGAGCGGTATACCAGAGAAAAATAGGGTGTTGGATAGATGGATAGTCTTGGAGCCATCATCACCGTCAGATGGCGCTGATGAGATCAACAGACTAGACGCACAACACCTGTCGCAGCCAAAGCAGGAGGTGGGACACCTGCCAACCGCATTAACATCAAAAATTAAATTGTATGAATTCATGTATAGACTACAATGAATTCCAGGGCTGGCCGCAGTCCCTTTGCCTGGTGAAGGATCGCACGAACCATCGTGGTATGGTAGAGCCCATTGTGGTAGTAATGCCAAAATTTATTAATCAGATTTGTCGTGGATTTGTACCCACTTACATGGCGAATATACGTATATACCAGAGATATGTATTTATGAGTTAAGGTTTGGTTTCATGTTTGAAATTAATGGATATTGATAAACATTTTTTTTGTATGTTATTTTTTGTGTAATATGGTTAATGGTTGTTACATTGATAATCCACTTGGTTTGGATGATGGTAATGAAATAGTTTTTTTAATTAGAAAAATTAATAATTTATTTTAATTTTAAAAGAATAAAGTTATAAATTTATTAATAATTTAAAAAAAAATATTGATTTATTTTATTATATTAGATATCAATTTGGGATTCAACTGCATTAAGTAAGTCATTCACGTATGACCATTTCCATGAGAGGTAGTCGTAACTGACTAATTTCTCATGATTTTTGAATAGTTCACTTAGCACTCATTGCATCGGGTGATGCTCACAGGGGTGAAGCACTGAGATTTAAACTAGTGAAATGAATCACATAGCATCAATCATCACTTCCGAGGCTTGCACCTGGTAACCAGGACTTCCCGGTTAAAAAATAATAATAATAAAAATTAAAATTAATTATATAAATTTATATTTTCTTTTTCTCTCATATAATTTAAGTAAATTTATTATTTTAAGCTATTTATAAAAAATAAATAAGAAAATCAATTATCCATTCAAGTTAATCTCAATTTAAATTCAACTTAATTTTAGATAAATTAATAAAATTTCTTTTAATTTTAATTAAAAATAATTTATTCTAATTTACATTATTTTAATAATACCTCCATTTCCTCCTCCCAAAAATGATAATAGGGTATAAAAAACCAACATAATAATTTAAAAAAAAAAATCAAAATTAATTATTTAATTAATTAATTATTTAAAAAAAAATCAAAATTAATTATATAAATTTATAAATTTCCTCCTCCCAAAAATGATAATATGGTATATAAAAACTAACATAATAATTTAAAAAGAAATCAAAATTAATTATTTAATTAATTAATTATTTAAAAAGAAATCAAAATTAATTATATAAATTTATATTTTTGTTTTCTCTCATATAATTTAAGTAAATTTATTATTTTAAGCTATTTATAAAAAATAAATAATAAAATCAATTTTCCATTCAAGTTAATCTCAATTTAAGTTAGAGGATTACCTTAGGAGCGATGGCGGCCGTCTATGGGTCTAGGGTTTCAGAAGACATCTGCGCCGTCGCGATCCAAAAAGCTCTGCTCTGCTATGGATCGATTAGAGGCCTGGACGCGGGATGCTCAGAGATCGAGGCTTCTTCCTGGTTCTGGGCCGGAACTTATGATGGGAAGGATTTTTCGATCCTCAAACAGGGACTGGTGCGGATACCTTTTTTTTGGGCGCAGAACAATAATCACAGGGCGGCAATATCTCTTCGCCTGGAGGTTATTACTCTAAATCGGTCGGTTCTTACCCCGGCTCGTTTTGTAACACCCGTCACCGTGAATATTGAGCACAGATCTGGCAGATCTCCTTGCGAATATGACAAGAGACTGGTAAACCTTTTGAGCGACAGGCAAAAGCCACATGCAAGCATACTCAGGGGATGGCCTAAGACAGATCTGTGTTTACAATCGCTGGCAAGGGCCTACCTCCGCAGATCCAGCCGGGATCTGTATGACAGGAACAGAGGTCACGCGCTTCGTTTTGACAGAGGGTTTGCAGACTACCTCTCTGCAGCGCAACAAATTTTCATCAGATCAACAGAAGGCAGACATTTTTGTCTGCAGATCTGGGGAAGCATGAGGGTTCTGGAGCTTAAAAAAAAAATCCAGGACAAACTGGGAATCCCAGTTGCACTTCAAATCTTAATATTTTCTGGGATATGCATGCAGGAACATCACACACTTCAGCACTATAGGGTAGCAAAGGACTCAACAATTATCCTTAATCACCATTTGCGAGGTGGGTCAAAGGGATCTACATCAAAACCTACAGGCACCTATCGTGATGCAGCCAAAGGGAAAGAACCTCAAAAGGGGAAAGAACCAGCAGCAATCAATATATCGCCGGGGCAGTATATTGTGGATCAAATGCCAGAGAGCCCCTCCATCACGCTGGATATTCCAGAGGTAAAGTGCATTTTTTCAGATCTGAAAAAAAAAGCTGTTATTTGTAGATTTAACGGTTTCTGGCCTAGAACTGAGGCTTTGTATCAATGGATTCACACGGTCTGGACAAAAAACTGTCAGATCCATTTATGCTCGAAGGGCTTTTTCATAGTAATATTCCTCGTAGAAGAAGAAAAGGAAAAAATTCTCAATGAAGGACCATGGTTCTGGGGCAGTGCGGGTTTATTTGTCACTCCATGGTTTCCAGAGTTTGATGCAAATACTATGGTGGTATCAAGGATGCCAGTATGGGTAAGGTTGCATAATCTACCAATACACTTTTGGCATTTCAAGACCTTATCAGCTATAGGGAATACCCTTGGAAGAATGTTAAAGATTGATACAGATAGACACTTAAAAGGAATTTTTACTTTTGCTAGGATATGTGTTGAGGTAGATCTCAGCCAAGGACTACCTGAAAGCATCATCCTGAATTTTAACAATATTCAGTGGAAACATCCTTTGGACTATGAGAACACAGCATTCAGGTGCAAGGGATGTCAACAAACAGGTCATTTGCTCAATGCATATCCCAGCAAGAGCAAGCCACAACAAAGGAAGCATAAAGGATGGCAGAACTTAGATGAAGTCTTAAAGAGGAGAACCGCACGAAAGAAAGCCCCTTCAGTAACAGAAGAGGAAGAAACAGAAGCAGAAGAGGATGATACCACCATAGAGGAAGTTGAAAAAGAGAATCAGAAGGAAAATATAGCAGTCAACAAGGATCCACAGCCACAGACAAATCAGGCAGAGATCCAGCAAAACAGTGCAGAGATGATAAGCGTGGATCAAAGCACCGGAGGAAACAAACGGCATCACCACTCAGATACTTCAGACTCAGATAAAGAATCAGGGCAGCCGAACGAAACAACTCAGATAGTCATTGCTTCGATCGAGCCCACTCTGGGTGAGTGGCGCAAGGTCGAAAAGAAAAAGGGGCGAAAAACATGAAGCATGAGTTTTTGCTCATTGCAGGAGACATTTTTCCCTCTTTTCTTTCTTCTCTTTTCTTCACTTATTCTTTGTGCACATTAGTCTTCTAATGTTGCGTGGGGTGCGTCAGCACTCGTGCCCAAGTGGCAATTTTCTGAATGCTACATTGCATCTGCTAGTGTAACTTTTCATTAATTCTTTAATAAAAAGTTACCGTTTTTTTCCTTGGAAAAAAAAAATCTCAATTTAAGTTCAACTTAATTTTAAATAAATTAATAAATTTTCTTTTAATTTTAATTAAAAATAATTTATTCTAATTTACATTATTTTAATAATACCTCCATTTCCTCCCCAAAAATGATAATATGGTATATAAAAACCAACCTAATAATTTTAAAATTATATTTTAGTTTTAATATTACACCTGATGTGAGCTTAAATTTGAATACTTCTCAATAATAATAATAAAACTTAAAAATTATTTTATAATTTTAATTAAAAATATATATTTAAAAAACATTAATTAATTTTTTAACTTATATTATCTTAATAATAACTCCATATAATCGTCATCCTTCCCAATATGATAATATGTTATACAAAAGCAACAAAATAATTTTAAAAATCGAAATTTTACAACCCTACTCTGAATCTATATTTAATTGCACGCCACACCCTTTAAATGTTCTTAATTTAAATGTTCTCACTTGTTTGTATTAAATGGTTTTATTATTTTTATATTTTTCATCATAAAACCCATTATCTTGCCCTCTACTAACAACAAAACCCATGGCAAAAAGCATTATATTCATAAGAGAATAGTATTTATGCATTATCAATATGATTCAACATATCAATCATGTTAACTTCGGAGTGAAAAATATTTTTAAACGGATTTAAATGGCTTTGCATGGGAGCATTAAGTATTAAATTGGTTTTTCAGAAATGTACCTTTTTGAGACTGATATACTTCTTAGTTAAAAAAAGTGTGTATAAATGTATGTATTTATTTTTACATTTAGTTTTAGTAGAATGTTAAAATTAGGTTGATAATTGTGTTTATGGTGAAATAACGTATTTAAAATTTGAAATTAGTTATTAATAACTATTATATGGATGGTAAAAATTTAATTTTTATAAGCTATTCTAAAATATTTTAAGTTGTATATATAAATCAAAGGTTGTGATTTATTTTCAAAGTGATTATGTTTTCTTTGTCTTATTAATTAAGTTGATTAATTGAAAACAAATGACATATAAAATGAATTATGTTTTTTTGGGTATGGTTTTCATAAGCCGTGGTGTTGGCCCATTATATTATACAAAGTCTATTTACAAATTAAAGTCTGTTTACAAATTAAGAATCTCCATAATAAAGTGGGGGTAAATATCCATGGTGAATAATAGTGTTCCATATTTTTTTAAATATATATGTTTCTTTTTTTTTTGCCCAAGAATAATCACAATTTAGATCAAAAGAACAAAATTACATTTTGAAGATGACCAGTGATTGTCTTGTGCACAATAAACAAAAATAAAAATAAAGAAAATATTAAGAAAAAGAGAAAACCCATTTGGAAGCTTAGTATGAAAACACTAAGCTACCCTTTTATGCCCTTTTTTTCTTCATTTTTCCCCAACCACCATAATTGGGAGTGGTAGTTATAATATCCATTTGATTTTCTTCCACATTTACATAAATTTCTTTATCAGAGTTTGAACTCTCTCATCCATGAATTCTTTTCGTACCACTCACCTCTCTTTCATGGGGAGTCTTCTCATTTGGTCGAACTTGTAACCATAGTTCCTACCTGCTCATCCAACTTTTCCACTAAAACTTCTTGGAAATTTTGTTTTACAATATTTTCTTCCTCCTCTACTTTAGAAACATTTTGATGTAATAATTTCCAACCCTTTGGCTTTTGGGCCTGTCTCTTTTTCCTTTTGGGCTCTTTCTTTGCCCAAGGACACATATTTTGTAAGTGTCCAATTTGAAGACAAATACAGCATCTAAATGTCATATTTTCAACATATAAATGATGGAACCACTAAATATTATTATGAAGCAAGATAATATAATCAGGTAAACATTTACTAAGGTCTACCTCTACGTATTTATTGGTAAAAGTAAAAATTCCTTTTGTGACTCTATCTGAATCCACCTTTAGAAACTTCCCTAAAGAATTGTTGATCCCTTCTAAAACTTTATGATGCCAAAAATGTAGAGGGGTATTATGTACCCTAATCCACACTAACATTTTGGATACCCCTATGGAATTAGCACTAGAACCTTGGAACCATAGAGTCATGAAGAGATCCTCACTACTCCAAAACCATGGTCCCTGTTTTAGAGAATAATCCAGATCTTTTGATGTATCAATTTTTACAACAAAAGGTCCCAATAGAACATAAATGAATATAACAATTTTCAGTTCAGGTGGAAAAAATTCCACTGATGAAGGTCCTCCAACTTGGGCCAGAAAGCGTTAAATCTACATATTACTGCTCGAGAATGAAATTCAGAGTAAAGATCATTGACCTCTAGGAGGTTTACTGTCAAAGTCGCCACCTGATTCATCTGTTACACAATTATGCTATGATAGTTCATAAACATGATTATGTAGACACTTTACTTTTCTTTTTCTTAGGGTCTACAAGGATATCAATGAATATGATAGAGGAATCTATGTGGAAATCAAAAAATCTAGCAGCTATAAAAAACTTCAAATATATCAAGACACATATCGAAAATGTAAACAACTTAATCTAGCATTATAAGAGACTTGAGAGGCAATTCATGTTGGTTGAGTGCAAATCAAGGATAGAAGGTGCAATGGAACTTCAAAGTTCACACACAGGATAGAAAAAAGACTCAGAATTGTAATATGGTAATGGAGGGGTGCAATTGTCTGAGACCTTTTTTGGTATGGATTGCTCCTAAATACACCATTTTATTTGTTACCTAAATTGGAAGAAATCCTTTGTAGGGACAAGTTGATGGTCCTACAACTATGAACTCATCAAATTGAGAGCCATAACTCACTGCTTCCAGGAAGAAGCATTTTTCAAGCTTAAAGAATTCTCATGATTGTATTTCGATTAGATTCAATCAAAATGATGAAAGCAAGATAAAACCAAGAGAATTTCCCTTATAGTGAAAATAGCCATAAAATTTTCCCTAGGTGTCCAAAAAACCTCATTTTACCATAATGTTCAGCAAGCTAACGGCCATCAATACCATCTGCTAGATAAGCTCACAACTTCCACTGTTGCCATGGTTCTGAGAATTACGTTCAAATGGTTGAAGACTGAGGAAGAAGGGAAGAGCGACAGATCATAGTAATTATGGAAAATCCCATAGGTCCTCGAACAAAGAAATAAACAACCAACTACATAAATGCCAAGGGAGCTATTAATCACATGCTATGGAACAAGATTCACCCTCTACCTCGACCTCAAACTCTACAGAACTCTACCTCGACCCTAAAAATCACTTATCGATATGGAACATGAGTTCCTACCTCAAATGGATGAATGGATGGATGGAACAATGGATGGATGGATTGAAACCAACTAAAGTAACATAGAGGCGATGAAACTAATAGCGTAGGTAGGTCATACGAAGGAAATGGGAGGGACGAGATGAGGGAAAGGGGAAGAACGACCTACAACAACGTTTCTATATAAGGTATGCAGGAGAAAATTCATTTTGTTGAGTGCAAATTCAACGATAGAAGGTGAAATGGAACTGAAAAGTCACACATAAGAAACAAAATAGACTTAGAATCATAATATGGTAATGGAGGGGAAAAACAATCTTATTATGGAGTTTCAAATTAGTTGGCCCATTAAAATTAACAAGTTATTTAAATACTCTGCAACTGGGTTGTGATATATTCACAGATTAGGATTCATTCATATTAGTCCAAATGAAATATGGGGATATAATATGCCCATTGATTTAAATGCTCTCTACATATCAATCTCAGTTTTGAAGTTTCCAATTTGTTGTCCTCATTAATACTAACAAGGATTCAAAACCTTCCAACTTAGCTAACATGGGTATGCGATAATGAATATAATTCGTGCAAAATTTGATGGATACAACAACTTTTTGCTATATATTTTGGGCAAATTAAACCCATATTTAAAAGGGACAACAAGGTTTGAAAATAGTTGTTTAATTCTATATTAACCTCCTGAAAGGAGACTCAGTAACAAACACTGCATGCAATGGGTTGCTACAACAATAACTTTGGTCACTTTAAAATCCTCTTTTAGGAGTTTGAATCGAATTGGGATTTTATTCTTCTTAATATAACTGGTTTCTCTGGGGCAAGGTGGCCACAAACCCTCTTTAGAATAATTTGGTGCAAATCAGTTTGAAGAGGATGATTGGGTAGAGAAGTAGCATAAGAGTTGATTCTTTAACTATTGGAATTGTGGTATATGCATTGGTAGTCTTATAGGAGTCACTGTACTCATGTATATTCAGGACAATGTTAGATGGGGTCTAGGATTTGGTATTCCCGATGTGACCATGGAAATATCTTTGTTTCTCTTCTTGCGTGGTATGAGAATTTACTGGCATAAACTACCCAATGGTAGTCCTCTCACTCGATTTATCCATGTCTTTGTTGCAATGTTTCACAAGTGGAATGTTTCTAATTCTCATCAAGAAAAAAAGAAAGTAGTTGTCGATGCAGAAAGGGAAGTTTTGCAGTTTGGGTCAAGAAGACAGTATTTGCCTACTGATCAGTTTAGGTAAGCTCTCACTGGTCACAGTTGCTATGCAAATTGAATTTATTGGAGTCATGGTTGCTTTTCCATGTGGCATGGTAATGGTTGAAATAATCATACTATATGAGAGGGTGTACTGGAAATTTAGATTTTAGTAAGATATCATAGAATATCTCTACATATTGACCACAACTAAGGTGCAATGAGTCCATAAGTCCTATTTTTCTTTCAGTTCAGTCTTGTTATTCTATCTTTTTGTTCCCTATTTTTGATAAGTCATTCAAAACTTATGTTTACCTTACTTTTCAAGGAACAAATAGTGTCTCCACAACATCTTTGTTCACATCACTACAATTTATCAAATCCACTCTCAACAAAATTATTTTGATATAAGTTTCAGCAAATAGAAGTGAGAAAAGAGAGAAAACGGGGACATCATCATATCAAAGACAAGAAAAAGACTCCATCTGCACAATTGCAATATGCAAAATGCAGCCTCGAAGATCAACTGCAATTGAAGCAACTGCCATAATTTCCAGTCCATTAAGAAAACGAAGAACCATTCCAAAGATTGCATTCATTTTCCCACATGCTATAAGTCAAGGTTTAAAATCCATGAATAAACTTGTCATCCAAAAAGTTTTGTGATTCATTTAGCTTTGCATGTCTTCATCAAGAAAAACTTAGAAGATACAAAATTTCCACAAGCTACAAATGCCTTAATCTATGTGATATATTGTCCATGGCATGCTAGAACTTGTGCCAACAAAGATGGGGAAGATGTACATGGTCATTTCCTTTGCAATTTATCAAATGCACTTCAAAGAAAACTCTCAACAAAATTCTTTTGATATAAGTTTCAGCAAATAGAAGTGAGCAAAGAGAGAAAACATGGACATCATCAAATCAAAGACAAAAAAAGACTCGACCTGCACAATTGCAATATGAAAAATGTGGCCTCGAAGATCAACTTCAATTGAAGCAACTGCTATAACTGCCAGTCCAGTAAGAAAACGAAGAACCATTCCAAAGATTGCATTTGTTTTCCCACATGCTACAATTCAAGGTTGAAGACGCATGAATAAACCTCATCCATAAACATTTACAATACATCTTGTTCAGAAAAATGAACATAACGTTTTCTACTAAGATAACATTACTCTACATACCCGTTGGGTGTTCTTCAACAGATTGACAAGTATTTAGAATACTTATCTGATTTTTCTTTATGTAGCTTACATCCAAGTTTCTAGTTTATTATTACAAGGCCAAGAACATATGTCGAGCCAATCCTATTAAAAAAAAGACATGGCTAAGAAATCATACATTGATGACATTGCACAATGAAGATAAGTATTTCGAAACAATTATTTGGATTCATTGAACTAGGCAAGCAACTACTATAAGCCAATACACAAAGTTCAAATTTAACTCATCTAAGTCTTCTTTCACAACTTGAAAGCCTTCGATGGACATGAGTTGGTAAGATTCCAACCACAAAACTTTGCATGTACATTTGAGGTATCATAATAGAATAGATTAAAAGTAAGAATATACAAATTTAATCAAGAAAATTGCAATACGTTCTTTGAAAATGACATCTTTGAACACTCAATAAAAAGAAGTTACCAAAATTCATGAAATAGTAAAAAAACGATGAGGGATTCTTAGAGCTCTGCAACCCTAATGACCTTGTGGCCATGAGGTAGGCAGCGCGAAACACCTCAAAAACAAGCGAACAGGCATGGAAAGAAGAGGACAGGTGGCTCAGAAATGGCAGAGGAGACTAGGAGGGGAGAGATCCCCTCCTACAGAGACACAATAGTGGGGGAAGGAACAAGCAACAGCAAAGCAGAGGCGGAACAAAGGACACCAGGACCAGTCTTGGGAGCATGCTGGCAAGCAGGAAGTAAAGGAAAATGTCTGCCCTACACAGCGGAGAAACTGAGTTTTTTTATTCCAATGAACAAACTTGAATGGTACAGAAGTTACATGAAATACCATGCAATGATATGCAAGTTCATCGGCGTCTGGCCCTTAGAGAAAGAACTGACAAGATGGATCCAACAGAAATGGCAGCCACATGGCCACATCGAACTAAAGCTAGGCGCACAAGGATTCTTTACGGTAATATTCTCAAACCTGCAAGACAAAGAAAAGGTTTTTGAAAATGGACCATATTTCCATAACAATGCAGGTTTATTTATGAGGTATTGGGAGGAATTCTATAATCCGGATAAGGAGAAATTCCTAGCAGCACCTGTATGGGTCAGACTGTTTGGACTACCTATGGATTTCTGGGACCCAGAGATACTAGAAGGAATAGGGAATACCATAGGTAGCTTTGTAAAGATATCAGAATCAACTAAAAGAGGAAGATATACCTCATATGCAAGAATATGCGTTTATATGAACATTGCAAACCCTATACTAGGTGTAGTCGAACTAGAATATCATGAAGAGGTCTGGTAGCAGGCGTTGGGCTATGAACACATGCCTTTTAGATTCAGAATATGTCATGAATATGGACACCTATTCAAGGAATGCCCCTTAAATGCAGAGGAAGAGGAAAGAAAGACAAAGCAACAGCGGAAAACCATCGAAGAAAATGAGGGGTTTCAAGAAATCAAAACCAAGAAACGACCTACAAAGGAAACCCCGAAAGAAGGTATAAAAGAACAGAAAACCAAAGTAAAAGAGATAAATAGGTTCAAAATATTGCAGACAGAAGAAGAATATGAAGAAACTCGAGGTATGGACTACCGAGAGGAACCAGATTAGGAAGGCAGAATAAATCAAGATGCCAACAACAACAAGCAGAAAGCTAAAGGAGAAACAGAGAAAAAGGGGAGAAAAGAAAAGGAGGAAAACTAGGAGAATGAAGTAATGGAAATAGACATAAATAAAGGGGACGAACCAACAATAGAAGAGGAAATTCTAAGAAACCTACTGGATAAGTGGTGAAACCTAGATGAGAGGTTTATCCCAGAAGAGGATAAAAAATTATACAAAGAAATATTCCAAAGTTACAAAGAAAAACGGGAGCATGGAACTACAGAGATGAATGAGCAGTTAGGAACACAACATGACAATAGCCAAGAACATCAAAGTAAAGGGAAAGGGGGAAAAAACGAGGAAGAAAGAACCTACAGGAATCAATTTAAGTAATGGGAGAAATGTTAGTCAATACAGGAAGAGTATTGCCACTTTCAGCGGTCTTCCAACAAACAACCCAACATCCCCAATGATTATTACATCATGGAATATAAGAGGGCTTAACAGCAAGGGTAAGAAAAGGCACCTGGCAGAGGGGATCAAAAAAGAAAAACCCCAAATTATGCTGCTTCAAGAAACAAAAATAATGGGGGGTAAATGGAGGAAATTCTAAAAAAAATCAAGCCCTCTTATGAAAGCATGACATTGGATTCAAAAGGGAGTGTAGGGGGTATTGCAATTTTGTGGAAACCAGTAGAAGTCATGGTGGATTTATGGATAGGAATGAAAAGGATTCTCTTAAGGAGATTCAGAATGATAGGACATAAAGAATGGTTCCTTGTATCAACGGTGTATGGGCCTCACATACCGATAGAAAGAGAGGCCTTCCTAACACAGCTGCTACGACTGGGTAACCTGCACATAGAAAAACTGTGGGTGATAGTAGGATATTTTAATATGATCACAACCACAATGGAAAAGAAAGGCAAACTGCAATGGGAGGATGCAGATATGGAGAGATTTAGGGAAACCCAGACAACTCTACAATTGATTGATATAAACACTATCAATGGAAAATACACCTGGAATAATAGAAGAGGAGGTAGCAGGCAGATAGCCTCCAGATTGGACAGGTTCTTAGCAACAGAACACTTTCTTGGGAAAGATATATTCTATGAAGCAACTATCTTACCATGCCAAGGATCAGACCACTGGCCAATAAAATTTGAAATTGCTATGAATAATCAAAACCAGCACAAACCTTTCAAGTTTGAAGCCTTCTGGCTAAGAGATCCAACCCTCATAGGAAAGATGGAAAACTGGTGGCAGAACAGTGAGGAGGAAATACAAGGCAAGAATAAGATGCACACGCTCCAACTGAAACTCAAGGAGTTAAAAAGCAAAATTAAGACTTGGAACAAAGAATAATTTGGCAACATACATAAAGACCAGGAACAACTCCAAATAGCAATGAAAAGGATACAACAGAAAATAATAGAAGAAGGGAGAATAGAGGAGTTGGCGCAGGAAAAAGGAGGACTGCTAATTAGATTGGAGGAAAGAAGAAAACAGGAGGAAATCCTATGGCGACAAAAGTCAAGAGTACAGTGGTTAAAAGAGGGGGAAAGGAACACAAAATTCTTCCACATAGTGATGCAGCAACATAGGCAGTAGAATAGAATTTTCTCCCTAAAAAACAAACAAGGTATTAGGGTAACCCAGAAAGAGGAAATGGAAACTCTCCTAATACAACATTTCAAGGGCATACTGATAGAGCCACAAAGTAACAGAGAAGAGGAGATAGCAAATATAAGTCAATACATACCAAAAAAGGTAAACAGGGAACAAAACTTGGCTCTACGAAGAGTAATCACCGAGAAAGAGATAGAGGAAGTAGTAAAGACAATGGCAAAAAACAAAGCTCCTGGCCCGAATGGATTTACAACAGAGTTCTTTCAAGCAACATGGAGCTTTATGAAAAAAGATATAGTTAGCGTAGTAGAAGAATCAAGATGTAATAAAAGAATGCATCCAGCCTAGAATGCAACCTTTCTGGCATTAATACCAAAGGTAGAACAGGCTGAAGAACCTCACAGCTTTAGACGAATAGCTCTTTGTAATGTAATCTATAAAATCCTAGCTACTATAATGGTGAAAAGATTACAACCTCTACTCCCAGATTTGATAGCAAAAGAACAAACAGGGTTTGTGAAAGGGAGACAGATAGTGGATGGGATAGTCGTCACTCAAGAGGTGATTCATTCCTTGAAGAAGACAGGAAATAAAGGAATGTTGATTAAACTTGACTTAGTGAAAGCCTATGATAAACTGAGCTGGAAATATCTTCAAAGAATCCTACAAGCCTATGGATTTGATGATATATGGATAGCATGGATATTGTCAATGATATCCATGCCAAGCATGTTAATCCTGCTCAATGGAACCCCAACAAACACCTTTAAACCAACCCGCAGCCTAAGATAGGGAGATCCACTTTCACCATTCCTATTTATTTTAGTAGCGGATGGTTTAGGGAAACTAATAAACGTAAGCGTAAGCAAAGGGGAATTCAAAGGGCTGAGATTATGGGGAGAAGAATTAACCATTGCACATCAACAATTCGTGGATGATGTAATGATGTATAGTCAAGCAAATCTCAAGGAAGCAAAAAAACTAGGGGAAATCCTTACAGAATTCACAAAAGCATCAGGAACAGAGGTAAATAAGGAGAAAATAGAAATATTCTTCTTCAACACACCAAGGAGGGGCCAAGCCTTCCTAGCAAGAACAATGGGGTTCAAAATTGGACAGTTTCCAACTAAATACCTAGGAGTCCAACTGAGTGATTAGCATAACAGAATTGAGAATTGGAAAGGATTACTAAGGAAAATTCAAAAAAGAATGGACAATTGGATGTTCAAAATGCTCAACACCCCGAGCCATCTTATACTATTGAAATCTGTTCTTCAAGCTATGCCAGTATATCAAATGACTAGTCAAGCGATACCTAAAACCTTATGCTAGAAAATGGTGCAAATATTCAAAAACAAATTGTGGCAAGGGTCAAACAAAACAAAAAAGTGGGCTTTACTTTCATGGACATGGTTAAGCAAATTTGTCACAAAGGGGGGCCTAGGACTAAGAGACCCCTACATATTAAACCAAGTCATGGGGGCCAAATTATGGTGGAGATGGATTCAAGGAGGGAACGACCTATGGAAACTGCTATGGGAAAAGAAATATGAGATAGCAAGGACTCCGGAGGGCAAACTCCGAACACTAGCAGAAAGGAAAGGATCAACCATTTGGAACCTGGCAAGCCTAAACAGAGCCTTGATAAAAGACCACAGTTTTTGGGAAATCCGAGAGGGGGACAAAGCAAACTTTTGGCAGGAGGCATGGCAACAGAGAGGAATCCTGAATCAGGAACCTTAGCTCCAAGAAATCCAACAATATACAACCCAAATAGTGGAAGATGCCATAAGAAACTATTGGGTAGTGGAACAAAATAGTTACTGGAGAAAATGGAAGACGAAGAGTGACTGGCCCGAAGCACCAGAAACTGATCAATGGACAACTTATCAAAAAGAATTGGCAACTATGAAAATTGCAATTAAAGAAGGATTAGATATAATAAGATGGGGTAAACACATAAAATGTATGTTTACTATCTCGGAAGGTTACCACATAAAGATAGGAGGAGTTGGAAACTCGAACATAAAAAAATGGAAAAGAATATGTCAGTTAAAAACTTGGCAAAAAGTGGCAATTTTTTACCTGGACAGTGTTTCATGGGCGTGCCTTAACTTGGTACTAATTGAGAAGGAAAGGGATGCATGGGCCCTCGACATGCGCTTTGTGCCAAAACCAAGAAGAAACCATGGAGCACATTGCAAACTCCTACAATGTAAGTAACAACCTGTGGCAAAATCACCACCAACTGTTCAAGATTACTCATAGGAACATAGGGAGCATAAAAACAACAATAGAGAAGTGGAGCAGCAAACCGTACCGCAACACAATCCTGAACCATGCCTAGAATCTGTCAATTGGGTTTCTCCTGTGGAACCTCTGGAAGGCATGAAACAGGGTGATATTCAGTGAAGATAAAAACGTCAAAGGGGAAATATGGAACCAAACCATGGAAAACATAAGAGAAACAATAATTCTGGAAAACTGGAAAGAGGGTGACTGGAAGACGGAAGGAACTGAGAGCCGCATAATGAACTGATTGAAAATCAAAGTAAAAAATACAAATAGGATAGGGAAGGAACATGATGCAGGCAAGGCAGGAGCTGAAGAACGATATAGGAACTCACCACAGGGGTTCATCAAGATAAACTTTGATGGTGCAGCAAAAGGCAACCCAGGGGAGGCTGGCATAGGAGGGATATTTAAAGACGAGGAAGGGAAGATAAAATGGGCCTACATAATGGACTGTGGCATCACCACAAACAATGAAGCAGAATACCATGTGCTCAACAGGGGACTAGATATAGTGATAAGGGAAGGGTACCAAAGTCTACAGATAGAAGGCGACTCAATGTTGGTAATAGAAACAATGAAACAACTACAACAGGGAATAGCAGTTGAAAAGCTAAGCAAAAGCTAGAGGACAGCTTTGGTAATAACAAAATTACAACAGCAACTATAGAAGATTGCATACACCATATCATCCCATGTGAAAAGGAAAAGCAATGCCCCAGCGGACCTCCTCGCTAACTAGGGATGCCAAAATAGAGAGCAGCAGCTAGACGCGAGAGGGGAAGAGCTTAATCAGAAAGAGGAAATGAAACAAATGACGCAGGTAGTCGAAGAAGATAGGTGGCACAACAAGCATCTAGAGAATTCAATCGATGTGGATGGGAGGGAAGAAGGACAAGGGCAGGTGCATGCCAGACAGAACAGATCAACCACGGAAAAGCAAAGGACGAATGAAAGGACAGAGAGGAATTGGATGACAGAGGGGGGCAGAGAAGGGACAGACCTGAGGAGAGTGGAGGTAGAAATGGAAAGGTGTGGAAGAAGGGAGGGCAGGACATCAAGACCGAGAAGGGGCAGCAAGTTAATTCCAGATGGTAGCGCGGAGTCAGCAAACGGACAGCAAGAACAGCTGGGAGAGGAAAGTAATAAATGAAGAAAGAAGGACAAGACAAATGGGTAGCATCCCAAGGCAAGTGGGAAGGAAGGCGGGCCAAGGAAGGAAGGAAGAGTAGACAGCTAGCGGTAGAATTACAACAGGAGAAGGATAAAGGGATAGAGTTAGAGGGAAACCATGCATTATGCATGTGGATGCGAAAGAAGGAAGGTGGCGAGAGAGAACACACAGACAACAAACGAGAGCTGCAGAAGATAGAACAGTGCAACAAGGTAGACGGGTATGTAAAATTTCCCAATCCATCCTTCGAAAAAATACTCAGTTTGAATTATAGAGTAGGCCTGAAGATAGATAGGGATGATCATCAGAAACCCAGCAGCAAGTATAGAGATAAGGGAGTTCGGGACAGGGAAGAACCCTTGGGGGCTATGGCCGGGAAGGGTGAGCATAAGAGTATTGTGAGAGAGAGAAAGGGCATGGAGGACCCATCCATCCATGACCCATGTAGCCGAAGTGATGAGTCGAGCAATTCTAGCCCAGAGACTCAGCCTGTTGAGCTGAACCCTATCAGGAAGGAAAGGAAAACCCGACAAAAACGAGGGAGGGAGAGGGCACACCTCATAGGGAGAGGAGAAACTGAAGATACCCAAGATAGGGACTCAAGAACTGAGAAAACCAAACCTGGGAAAGGGGCAGGCTGGCCAAGCAAAGAAAGGAGTGACCGTGTAAGATAGGCGGAGCACTCACCCCAGGAAAAGAACTCTAGTATACTTAGTGCAAACCAGAATGATGGGGGACCTGAAACTAAAAGAATTAGGGAGGCCTCAGTACTACACCAAAGAGAAAGAAAATGCAGAAGTAAAACCATGACAGGGGGGGTAGAAATCCCCCAAATAAAGATATACCCTCAATGGCCAAAACTGACATTTGTGTTTACTATGTTATAGGTTTGACTGTCAGTAAGGGCGCAACTGCAACTTAGAAAGAGCATTCTACGAATAAGAGAGCCAAGGTGAAGAGGAGAAGAAACATGGCACCACGGCGCCGCAAGAGGACTGTTAAAAAAGAAGAAGGAACGAGTGACACAGGGAAGAAAAACGGAAGGAAATCGAACGGAGAGAAGATGAGGAAGGTCAGAGACCAAATATGGGGCTGGGAAAGAGATCTGAGAAAAAACCCGAGAGGCAGAGACTTCCCTATGGATGAATGGGAAGGAATGCTACAGGACTCGGGTACGACAAATGGCCAGCAATATCTTTTTAATAGGACACTGCAATAATATTGGATAATGAAACACATTGCAGCTCGTGCCATGACCTTGCACCAGGAACAAATGGAAGGGGAAGTGCTGAGCAGGCAGGAAAGAAACAAGGAACCAGACCCAGTACGGGTGGAAATTATGAAAGAGCTAGTTCAAATCCAAACATACAGGAATAATCTAGCTTTGTGCCGGATTGAGCAGACATTGTCTGAGATAAAATGGAAAATGTTCCAGGGACAAGAGCTTCCAGGCCCAGGGGTGAAGATGCCGAATTCTGGAGGGAAGGTGTTTAGCCCGAAAGAAAAGGCGATAGTACAGATAGCTTCCTCTGATGAGGATTAGTTTAATTATCTTTGGTTTTTGAATGTTTTTGTTTAAAATGTGAAAGATAAGAACCTGTGTAATGGCTAGCAAAGACAATATGGTTTTGGTGAACTTATTTAAATTTTAGAGTGGATACAATGTTGACTGATAGTCACCTGGTTTCCTTCGGGAAGGTGATTGATCGGAGGTTTTTACTGTAATTTTTGCAAAAAGTAAATATAGAGAGCACTACCATGTTTACAAAAAAAAAAAAGTTACCAAACTGGGGAAAGTAGAACAAATATTACGGACTGTCATTTGCAGTGCCAACACTAGTGTACAAGCATGTGCCATAATGTTCCCTCTATCACTACACTCCTGATCATAATAGCTCTACACACCCCAACCAAACATGTTTTACATAAAGCAAAACAATTAAAAGTTAACAACCACTTGCCATGAAATCATAAAGATCCCATCACGCAAATATGTTGAAGTGTATGTCATTCATCAAAAATTGCAAAGTATGAATTTCTTTACAATCAACAACCATAAAACCACGAGGACAACACACCAACACTTTCTCTCTCACACATGTATACATTCCACCGAGAATACACTAGATGACCAAAAAGAGAGAACATGGCACTGTGGATACTCTTGTCATGTCAATGATGTAATTCTTGAGAACCCCCTCTTTAACTAAGATCCAAAATTCTACTTACACCCTTTGGGAACATCTGGTGACACTTTCACTGTCATCATGGAAGAGTAACAATTTAATGCTACTCTTTCCTACACTACTGCCTTACGACATTTCCTTTGGAACATTTGGTGCAATTGCTAGAAATATTTCCATTTAACTCTTTATTAGCCACAATTTCTCCTTAAATGTTGATGTAGTAATATATTTCATATTATCTTATATTACCTTTTGATCTGTGGTCCTTATTCTATCCCTACTTGAGTTGAAAGTAGTTTTGGCCAAATTTAAAAGCAAGTTTAGGAGACCTCTGGTTTTCCATGGCTTTTAACATCTTTTAATAAAAGTGATGACTCTCGTAAGCTAAAGTGTATTTCTTTCATTCTTGAGATTATATGTTATAAGATGCTTTTGGGTGTTTTTTTATCTTTCTCCACAATTCTCCCCAATAATTTTCCATTCTCAAACCTCACCTTATTTAAATTTAACTTAATTTATAATGATATGTATATGCCATACTTTTAACTTAGTTATAAATAAATACATTTATTAAGTTTATAGTTGTTGATATATAAAGTTATTGAAATTGTTTAAACTGTAATTGTAACTTAAAATTTATTTTCTTTTTAAACATGAATAATATAAAATAAAAATAAAAATAAAAAATATTGTTTAAAATTTTATTATTATTATATAATATATAATTTAGTTCTATAAAATTAAATATAATTTTTTTTTAAATTTTAAAAAAATAATAATAAACCAATTTGATAATCTTTCTATAAATATGATAAATAAAAAATATATACATATCATCAAATACTCCATACAAAATACAAATCCTAATCCAAAACTATTCAATTTTAAATTTGAGCCTATACTTATATTATAAATGAATAGCTTATAGTATAGCTTATATTATCCAATTTTAAAATTGAGCCTCTACTTATATTATAAAATAAATAACTTATATTATCCAACATATGGCTGAACAGTCAAAGCACTCGACTCATAATCGGTGAACTCACAAATACTCGCAAATACACAAATTAAAATATATGCAGCATTGAAGTTCCAACCGGGAAACACACCAAAGTAGTAGTCTAATTATTCATTTTTTTTTTGTTTTTACCAAAATTTGAGATTATAGTTCTGGGTAAAATGGTGAGTTTTTATTATTTAAAAAAATGTTTTTAAAAATGTAAATCCATTTAACTTACTAAAAAAAATTATGCATTTAAATCGTGTAAATTATATAGCTCAAATTTATAATTGCAACTATTTTCTATCAGATTTTAAATAAAACTAATAAAAACACATCATATAATTAAACTCCACTAAAATAATAATTTTAAATGGAATAGTCTACGGAGGTGGAGGAATTGTCGAGATGGCCAAAAGTGGCCAGAATTCAGGGGAAAATTTTTCAAAAAATCTTGAAGATGCAGTTTTTGAATCATATTTTTGATGGTGGAAATGGATTCAACAACATCAAAAACATTTAGGGCACCAAAAATTATGAATTTTGACAACTTTTACTTGGATTTACAAAAATCTCTATCGAAATTTTTCAAAATATGACCAGAATTTCTATTACTTTCAACGCAAAAAAGCATAATTTTTAGACTACGAAAAAAATAAATGGAGTCAATCATATTTATATTTATAATGATAATTCTCATCATGTCCCCCAATGAATCTTGTGAAATACAATGCTCACTCTAGTCATCATTAAATTAAGGAGTTGTCTTTAGTGAGGCTTTTTAGACTTTCTGCTGCGGTGGAAAATTTGAGGTGAAATCTTGATTTGTGTTATTTAAACTACTTTTTTGACTCTATATATGGATTCAACCTCCTAGAAAACCCTTAGGGAACTTCAATTGCAGGGGTTACCCATCAAGCTTATGATTTCAATAAATTCCTGTCGGATTTTAGAGAAATTAGACCAAAAAAACCCACCAGAAAAGATTCCAAAAAATCTCACTAAAGACAACTCGTTAAACTAATATCATGAATATTATTAAGAACCTTGAGGAAGACAACTCGTTAAACTAATATCACTAGTCATGATGAATATTATTAGGGAATCTTGAGGAGAGATGAACACATGTCATTAGTCATGATGAATATTACTATGAATCTTGAGGAGAGATGAACACCAATCATCACTAACAGTGAACCTCTAAGGTGAATAATAAAGATAAAAAATTATAACAAAACTCTCACCATGACTAGAAATGAATCTTGAAGATGGTTAATTAAATACCACTATATATTATCAAAAAGTACACAAAATCTATAATGACTTATCATTTTTATTTTTATTAACATTTGAATCCAACAAAAAAAATCTATAATGATTTATCATTACCACGGTTGTGTCCAAACACTTTTAATCTTGCATTTCACTAGGAAGGATCATAATTTGTAAGAAATGCAATTATGGGCTACTGATATGACAAAAATATAGAAACAATCATTATAAAGTTCACATTTTACACACTTCACTTAGAAAGCATGTATCAAGTAACCAAACTAGAATGTTTCATAACAAACAAGGAGGGATGCCAAGCAACAAGTCCATGCCATTGTAAAAAGTCTTGCGGGAATAGTTTGGGTAGATTCAGTATAGTCTAGGTTGGAGTTCCAGCAGATTCACCAGCAAAGGAAGGAGCAGAAAAAATAGCACCAGCAGCTACCCGTGAGCAGTACAGAGTTAAATTGCGCAGGCCCTGATCTCATATCAAAGGGACCTTTCTTTAAGGAAGGAAAGAGAGGGCTAAAAATGATCCAAGTGGATATTGGTGGCCACCCGACTATTCCACTTGGACCTTCACCATTGTTCCTTTCAAATTTTTAGTTTCCTTATTTGTAGCACAATTTACTATTTTTGCTAGTTTTTTGGGTCCTCAACTTCCAGAGCCATTTTGAGACCCTAAATGACGTTTTTTGGGAAAACTGGGAGCAACATGGGTATTTGGATGAATGTTGCCCACTCAAAAGTTTTAGTCCTCAGATAGATATTTCTAACGAGGTATTGTGTGCGTTAAATGGAGATCATATGCCAAAGTTATGACCCCGGGAAGTTGATGTACCAATTTACCCAAAACAGGGCCCATAGTTCGGCGCTTCATTTCCTAGGGTTAGGTTTTTGGATGTTTAGGGTTTTCCATTGTTTCTCAACAATAAATAGGCCTTCGAACCTCATTGTAAGACAGTTTAGAAACATGTAGCGACCACATCTCTTCTCAAAGAGAAGCTACCATCGCCTGAGCTAGGTTATTTCCATTTCTGTTTGTAAGCATATTTCAGTATTTTACATCCATGAAGTGAAGTATTATTTCTATTGTATCTCTGTTTTTATGGTCATATCCATAATTTTTTGCGTTCTTGTTTAAATCTGGATCATTGGTATCACAACGGTCTACTCTTTCTTTGTTTTTCTTTATATGTCCCCAACGAGGTGCGGGATATGAGTTAGGGCTCGAACTGGTCAAACCTTTGCAAGACCAGCCTCGCAAATCCCGACGGCCTCCCATGGCGGATGAAAAGAAAGATGAGGGGGTAGGAGATCCTATCAAAATCTTGCTCGAAGAGGCCCTCATGTGACAACAGAATGCGATGATGGACAACTTTGCCCAAATCATTCGACGACTACCTAGGGGCGAAACATCTACTTCTAGCAACTACTCTCGAAGTGCCACACCCTTTAAGGTATAAGTTAACTTTGACATTCCCATATTTGAGGGTTAGATAGATGCAACCACTGTAGATAAAAGGTTAAATATCCTAGAAGAGTATTTTTTATGTTCATGATTTTTCTAGCTGGAAAAAGATTACTTTCGCTCTTCTCAAAGTCGCCCCCCATGTCAAGGACTGGTGGGAAGCCTACTGTGAGCAGAAGGATGAAAGTACAACCTCACTGTTTTCAGCCACACCCACTTGGAATTCATTTTGGAATGCAATCAAGGAGCTGTACTACCCTGCCAAAAGTTATGAGGATAAATACATAAAGTGAACCATGCTGCGGTAGGGAAGGGACCAAGACATGCTAGAGTTTACCAATATTTTTCATACCCTTGGCACAAAGTTGGGTATCAAGGATTTTGAGCTGCATTTGGTACTCAAATACCTCAACTGCCTACACAATTACATGCAGGATGAGATGGAGTTCCTAGACATCTCCTCGCTCGGCACGGCGTACCGATACGTTGTGAAGATCTAGCATAAGTTTAAACAGAAGAAGCAAGACTTTGGATCTGCGAATCCGAAGCATGGAAAAGGTGCCCCCAAACTGTTGATCAAAGGACAAAGCCAAGGCAGGGTGGCCGAGGACAACCTGCCAAATCCATAAGAAACTAACAACACCGTGAAGCCGAAGAAGGACACAAGAAAGTGGTGTGAGTTCCATAAGAGCTCCACTCACAACACAAGTGAGTGTCGAGCCAAGCAGTCACTGCTAGCTGAGCTCAAGTCTTCAGAATTAGATGCATGTTCCAAATCTTTGTCAAAACCCAATAACGGGAATGACAAAGGGAAGTAGATTATCGATGCAAAGCCCAATGCCACTGTTGCCACCACGAAGATCTCGAAGGAGGAACCCAAAGATCAAGAGGAGGAGGAGCACCTCTTTCACTCCCAGATGTGGGTAAAGGGTTCCCGCTACAATTCATTGTCGACAACTGGAGCCAAAAGAACCTCATTTTGGTAGAGGTCATAAAGTGGTTGGGCTTATCAACCACAGTACATCCACAGCTGTACACCATCAAGTGGCTTCACCAAGAACAAGATCTTCGCATGAGCCAGTAGTGTCGCCTTCCATACAACATCAAGCCCTTCACGGATGAGGTATTGTGTGACATTGCTCCCCTTGATGTTTGTGATGTATTATTATGCCAAAAATACTTGTGGAAGTGACATGTTGTCTATGAGTCAAGGCCTCATGCTGTTATTGTTACTTTGGGAAATAAGTTGTACAAGATACCGAAGGTAGCACCGCTTACCACCATCTCTTTGATTACCGCAAAACAATGCAGTAAGCTCATTTCCAAAACTGGGAAATTTGTTTTCCTCATGATATGCCTTCAAGGAAAGAAGAAGACGGTGGCCACAACCTCCAGACAGGGCCCCTCTGCATGACAACAACAGATGAACAAGGTCATGGAGGTGTACGAGTACACCTTCACCTCCCCTGTAGGGGTGCCTCTATGCTGCCAGGTCAAGCACTCCATCGATCTGACCCCTGGTGCACCACTGCCCAATGGACCAATCTATCGGTGCTTCGTTCTGGAGAACAAGAAAATCAAGAGGTAGATTTAGGAACTGCTACAGAAAGGTCACATCTGACCGAGTTCATTGCCCTGTGGGCGCCCAATCGTGTTGGTACAGAAGAAGGATGGGACTTGGAGACTCTGTATTGACTATCGAGCTCTGAACAAGATCACTGTCTGGAATACGCACCCGATCCCACGAATTGATGACCTTCTGGACCAACTGAAGGGGAAAAATATTTCAGCATGATCGACTTGAAGTCAGGATAACACCATGTACCAATTGAACCCTCTGATGTGTGGAAGATTTCCTTCAAAGCCAAGGAGGGCCTTTTCGAATGGTTGGTTATGCCTTTCGGGTTGATGAATGCTCCTACAACCTTCATGAGGCTGATGGATGACATCTTGCGACCATTAACCACCTCATTTGTAGTGGTATACTTGGATGACATCCTAATCTTCAGCCAATGTTGGGAAGAGCACCTCCATCACATCTGATAGGTTCTCCAATCACTGCGGTAACACAAGCTATGTGCCAATTTGGAGAAATGCACTTTTGGCATGACCCAAGTTCAGTATCTGGGATACATTATCGCTGAATGGGGAGTGCATGTGGATCCAGCCAAGATCTAAGTCATTTAGGATTGGCTAGCTCCAACCACTCTCATAGAGCTCCGCAACTTTCTGGGCCTTGCCAATTTCTATCGTAGGTTTGTTTTGGGATTCTCTCATATCACTTGGCCCTTGAGTCAAGTCACCAAGGGAGGAGCGAAAGAAAAATTATTTTTGTTTCTCTCAACAGAAGGCATTCACAGAGTTGAAGCATCGCCTCTACTTGGCACCAATGCTCGCATTACTAGACTTACAGCAACCATTTTAGGTCGAGACCAATGCCCCTGACTATGTTATTGGGGCATCCCTTACTCAACACGGGCATCCAGTGCCAAATCATACTGAGACACTTTTAGACACAATCCAGAAGTATCCCGCTTACAACAAAGAGATGTATTCCATTATGCAGGCCTGCCGACAATGGAAGCATTACATTTTCGGGAAGGAAACGGTCATCCACACAGACCACCAACCCCTGCAGTTCATAAAGACATAAGGGAAGTTGCAGAACGATCGCCATCAGAAGTGGTCCACATACCTACAACAGTTCCATTTGAATATCAAGTATAAGAAGGGCAACACCAATAATGTTGCGAATTGCTTCAGCCGACCACCGATCATGACGGTAACCATTGTGTTCAACTCTTGTGGGCACGAGACTTCTGATTGGCCACCTCTCTACAAAAGTGACCCAGAATTCAGCCACATATACCAGACTCTCTTAGAGGGTCAGCATGTTCCATATTTTTACCTCCAGGATGCTTTGTTATGCCACCTGGGTCACCTTTGTGTTCCTTCAAGCGAGGATACCAAGATGATTTGGGAAGTGCACTATAGTCGGTGTAATCAATCTGACCTAAAAATATAATAAAAATATCGAATATGCCTAAGAAATATCACAATATAAGATAAGAACTTCAGATAAACTTCTCTTTATTGATATCAAAACCCTTAAGGTAGGGCAACACCATACAATCACTCCTTAAGGAAGGAGAACACTCCACAAGCCATATGTTTGCCAATACAACAACCCTTGACATATCTCCATAGGGAGTCTCTAGCCTCTATATAGGATTCATACATACAATACCATGGGTCATTACCATTGGTCTCCAATACCATATATCTAATACCATGGGCTTATCACATTATTGCTAACTATTTGTGGTCCCTTACATGATGTGGGTTAACCACTTATTTATTAACTATGGCCCATCTCATTATTACAGTATTCCCTTGGGTACCTCTACACCCCATACTATCCTCCCTAGGTATACTACATTCCACCCCCTTTAAACATGTTTCGTCCCCGAAACATAAGAAAACCACAAATAATAAGATCTACTCAAAAGAGTAGTCCATTAGTACCATGCATGTGCATCTATCCATCAAAGAGAAATGTGAACCCTTGATCTAGATGGTGCCTTGCACACTTGAGATGGAAGTTGAACTTGACGACACTTTTGGGTTGATGTGTTGTGGGTGGCTCGTCACCCCTCTCTATCTGTCGTTCAGGGGTTGTTGTCCTTGTGGATAATTTGTTGCCATCATGTTGGTTGTTTTCTTGTTGGGTGATGTGGGTGGTGATATGCTGAAGTTTGAAATGATGGAATATCTTTCTTGAATTCCTCTACTATTGGTGCCTAAGTGTTGTCTCGAGTTTTTTCTGATACCTGGTTTGATGTTTTTTTTGTTGTTGTCAACCATCAAAGGCTCATCATCTGATGTGTCAGTGTCATTAGAGCTTTGTGCTTTTTCCTCCATAGTCTCTGCTTCATCCTCCTTGGACTCTACCTGTTTATTGATTGAAATATCCTGTAATGTAATTTTCGTCTTTTTATACCAGAGCGTCAGGAATTCCTTCTACACATTAATATTCATAGTACCAACAAATTTCATTCAAAGGTATCCCGAAACAACATCCACATTATCCATATCTAAAGCATACAAATTAGACTGCAATAGATACTTATCCATAGAAATCTTCAAATCTCTACAAACTTGAACATCCTCAATACCAACCTATGTGTTTTCAATGTGTTTTGTTGGAACGTGAAATTTTTTTGTCAAATTAACATTGATAAAATTATGCTTGCAACTAAGATTTATATACAAAATGATCTTCTCTTTTTTAATACATCCATGAACCTGTAATAAGGAGATACCATTAGAAAATATCCCCTTACGAGTCTCATTCACCTGTTTTCTAGCATGAGACCATTTTTCTGAAAGGATTTCTACTAGTTTTCCATGCGGAAGTCGCAACACTGAATCGTCAAGTGAGTACCATCATTTAGCAGCCTCATATTTTATATTAAATAGTAGGCAACTTGTCCAAAATTGTTTGGATCAAGAATTGTGCCATTTTATAAATTCTTCAGTAGTGGGACCATCATCACATCCTGTAAAAATCATCTCATTAGATGCCATGAAGTAGATTTTGAAAAGATCACTTACTTGGGGAAAATTTAAAATGGCCACAGTTCAGTCAATATTGTTTAGAATCTTTATTATGACCTATTTTCGGACATGGAGCGACCATTATGCATCTTCCCATGTGGCATAAATCCTAATCTAGGCACTCTAGAATTTCAGATTTGCACTACAACTGTCTCGCCGTCACAAAAATTTCTGAAAAAAGAGCTGATTTTAAATCAATGATATCTCCCTCATCCGGACTTCGATTCGACCGATTTTTTTTTTGAAATTGGGTAATTTTCAAGAGGATTTCAGATATGCAATTATTTTCTCAAAGTTCCCCACAAAAGTGACAAAAATTAACTGGAGATCCATCGTCCATGAATTTTCATCAAAATATTTCTCCAACACCACTGATTTTTAAATCAGCGATATGTCCCTCATCCGAACTCCGATTCGGCCTATTTTTTTTTAAATTCGGTATCTTTTCACAAAGAATATAGATCTATAATTTTATTCTACAAATTTTCCACCAGCAGTTTCATATCTGAACTGCAAACTCGTCACTTGAAAATTTCCAGCAAAAATAAAAAAATTTATCTCTCTACTTGCCTAAGAAAGGGATCTGATAGCACTTGTAATTGATCTGACCTGAAAATATAATAAAAATACTGAATATGCCAAAGAAATAACAAAATATAAGTTAAAAACTTCAAATCAACTTCTCTTTATTGATATCAAAACCCTTAAGGTAGGGCAACATCATACAATCACTCCTTAAGGAAGGAGAACACTCCACAAGCCATATGCTTCCCAATACAATAACCCATGACATCCGTCCATGGGGAGTCTCTAGCCTCTATATAGGCTTCATACATACAATACTATGGTCCATTACCATAGGTATCTCAATATCATATATCTAATACCATGGGCTTATCACATTATTGCTAACTATATTTGGTCTCTTACATGATGCGGGTTAACCACTTATTTATTAACTGTGGCCCATCCCATTATTACATTATTCCCTTGGGTACCTCCCTTTGTACCCCATACTATCCCCCCTAGGTATACTACAAAAGCCTACTCGGAACATCCAAAAGATGAGATCGAAACCGCGTGAAGATGGACCCAATGTTAATATTGTTATGCGAAGTGGTATAGCTACCGGGGAGGATAAAGGGAAAGAACTAGAGGAAAATGTAAGGGTATGCAAGGTTGCTGACAAGGAGGATGGATTCGATTTGAATAAGGCAAAGGATACTTTTATGGAGGTGAAAAAGAGCTTTGTAGACATAAGAGCTTCTAAATCAAAGGCTTAGAGTACACGCATAAAGAAGCCTAAATAATTCAGTACTATGCAAGAAACAAATTCTTCATTGTTAACATCTTTCTTACAGACCTACATGAAGCTCCTAAGGGACCAAAAAGTAGTAGAGGGGTTGTAAGACCTGATATATAACTGCGTTGGCAAGGGTAAGCCACTGCTTGACCAACGCGCAGTGCATAAGGTGGACAAGGGTAAGAAAAGGATTGGTTGCGAGATGAGATTGACTAACGAGATCGGAGAATTCGAAATGGACCAGCAATCCTTGATTTGGGATCTGATGCAAATGTTTTGTTGAAAAAAACGTGGGAAATAATCTGAAAACCAATGATACAATGGTCTCCAATCCAGCTATGAATGACGAACCAGCAAAATATTATTCCTATGGGGCATCTACATGTTGTAACTATGGATATTGAAGGGGCACATGCCATATAAGATTTTGAATTGATTGAAATAGTGGATGACAATAATCCTTACTCAGCGTTGTTTGACATTGATTGAAATAATGGATGATAGTAATCCTTACTCGGCGTTGTTTGGCATTGATTGGGAATTTGATATGAATGTAGTCATCAATCTAAAGAAACGCAATGTGACATTTGACAAGAAGTAACTGAGGGTTATTGCTGCATTGGATCCGGCCGAGGATGCGTGATATATTGAACCAGTCCGAGATTATTATGAAGAAGACGACATTGAGAAAATCTATAATCTTACTGCGCGAGATGAGGATTGGGTCAACCCTATAGCGGATGGGTGAATTACTTGGGAGAAGGACAACCCTTGTAATTCAGATTTAGATGAGGATCTTGAACACTTGCACCAAATTGCATTAGGTATCAACACTATGATGCAACATGCTTACTAAGTCACTCCGATGCATATCCATTTAGGTATGCAATTTACCATATTATGATGGTTTAGAAGATTTAAATTTATTTCTAGATAAATTTGAAAGGGATGTACAGGAGGAACATTAGTTCTAGACATTAGACATCGCGCTGAGAGCTACACCTACCAAATGGTGGGGCACAAATAAGAACAAATTTGCATATTTGAAGGAATATCGAAGGATGTTGAAGTTGCGGTATGGGTATGCCAATACCCCATTACAGAGAAATAAAAAGGAAAGGATGGTCCACACGAGCATCTGACTCGATGGATGAAAGCATGCGGAGAGGAGCTGCATCCATAATGGGTTCATATATTTTGCCACACTTTGGATACTATTCCAATGAACTAGTATGTAGAAACAAAGCTATGACACAGAACCACAAAGTGGGATGTTCTGAAGGAAATTTTTCTGTTAACTTTCATTTTGAGGATGGATTTGAGTGTATTGATGAAGCACTACAAGAGATTAAAGCTACAATATTCAGAATTCCTGAAGAGACTGTCACGTGGGTACAACCAGACTGGAGTACGCAACTGCACCATGCTCTGGAATGATACAATGTGACCACAGAAGAATGTGGGGAAGATCCTAGGAACATAAATATTCTTGAGTCAAAAGGATCACACGAAGTCATGGGGCCTAAGGCATAAGTTCCTAGCATCTCAAAACCCTTGAAAACTAAGCAAGTGAACATTGGATCGGAAGTGTAGCTAAAGTTCACAAATATAGGTGATTAATAGGATGAGGACATCGTGGACAAAGTCACAAAGTTATTGTGGGAGTATCAAGACTTATTTCCCACAAAGTTCTTTGATCTGAAGGGGATAGTAGGTGATCTGGGTGTCATGAAGATCCCTCTGAAGCCAAATGTGAAGCTAGTGAAGCAACGCCCATACCAATTGAATCCTAAGTACAAGCAAAAAGTGCGTGAAGAATTAGATAAGATTCTTGCAGCCAAGATTATTGAGCTTGTCAAGGAATTAGACTGGGTTAGTCCTACGGTGGTTCAAGAGAAGAAGACGAAGTGTGAAATCCGAATCTGCATAGATTTAAGAAAGTTGAATGATGCTTGTGTCCAAGATCCATTCCCTACACCATTCAAAGATGAAGTATTGGAGAATGTTCAAGGTCAGGAAGCCTATTCATTTACAGATGGGTTCTCAGGGTATCATCAGATGAAAATCGAGCCAGAGGATCGGAGTAAGACTACCTTTGCTATAGAATGGGGTTGTTTTCAGTATACGGTTATGCCCTTTGGACTTAATAATGCCCCTGCAATCTTCTCTAGGGTGGTAGTCGGATCTTTCAGAGAGTTTATTCATAAGTTTTTAGAGGTTTAATTTGATTGGACAATGTTTGGGTTAGTAAAGAAGCATGTTTCCAGTCTTCGCCTCATGCTAGATACTTATCGAAAGTATCAGATATTGCTTAATTTGAAGAAATGCATATTCTGCGTACCATATGGGATAATCTTAGGCCATGTTGTTTGTAAGCAGGGGTTGATGGTGGACCCTACCAAAATTGCAGTGATTATTAATTTGTAGCCTCTGAGGAATGTCAAACAGTTGCGCGTGACACTAGACCATACAAGATATTATAGGAAATTCATCAAAGCATATGCATAGATCACTGCGCCCATGGAGAGATTACTGAAGAAGGGTGTGATGTTTTTTTGGGATGATGATTTCCATAAGATTTTGGATGTATTGAAGGAAAAAATGGTTACAATGCCTATTCTAGTGTTCCCCAACTTGAAGAAGGAATTCCATGTACATGGAGATGAATCCTTCCTAGAATTAGGAGTTGTGCTAACCCAACCATGCGACGATGATATTGACCATTTAATAGCATTTCTGATGAGGAAGTTATCTAAGGCGGAAAAGGATTATTCAACCACAGAGAAGGAAGGATTGGCGATGGTGTAAGTGCTCCAAAAGTTTAGGCATTATTTGTTGGGTGTGCATTTCAAAATGTACACAGACCATTCAACTTTAAATTACCTGGTCAACAAGCCTTTGTTGGGGAGGGGGGCATTTGTAGATTGTTGTTGCTCTTTCAGGGATATGAATTTGAAGTAGTTGTGAAGCCATTGCAATTAAAGGTTAAGGACCCTTTAGGGGGCTCGACCATTAGGGAGAGGAGAGGACCTTTAGGTACTCGGCCGGGCGGGTATTTCTCCTTCCCTAGCCTTCTTATCTAAGCTTCATGAGTGGGTGTATGAGTGAAACTACTACTACCTTCTACCTTCTATTCGCTGTTACCTACCCTATCTGTACCTATCCTTCTTAGATCGGTGTTTCGGCTTCTACCTCATCTACCTCATACATTAAGGAAGAAGCTTAGAAGGAAGACTCTATCACTCACATAACAAAGCCATAAAGCCAGCCAGTCATAGCTGTTCCCGTGATGAGCCTACAAATTTCAATGAAGGATTGCCTGATCCGTATCTCTTTACTATGCGTGTCGCAGATGAACACTTTGCAAACATAATCTAGTTCTTGTCTACAGGTATAAATCCTGAAGGGTATATGACATAACAAAAGAATGAATTGGTGGTCAGGGATGCATATTTTTCTGTCATTGCAGGGAACTTATAGAAAATGGGATAAGATGAAGTGTTGCGTAGGCATGTCCCATATTATGAAAGACAAAGTATCCTTGCTGAAGCACCTGGAGGAGTTGCAGGAGGACATTATGCGGGAAGAGAAACTGTGCAGAAGATCTTATGAGCAATAATATGGTGGACAACTGTGCACAAGGATTCCAAGGAATATTGTTGGGCCTGCAATGTCTGTCAGAGAATGGGGAGGTCGTTGCGAAGGGATGAATTTCCTCTGAACCCACAAGTGTCATTAGAGGCATTCGATAAGTTGGCAATAGACTTCGTGGGACCAATTAAGCCACTAGGAAAGAAGACAGGAGCAAGATACATGATTGCAATGACCACATACTTGACCAGGTGGACTGAGGCGCAACTCTTGAAGCATTGCAATGCAACCAAAACTGCGAAGTTAATTTTTTAATACATTTTGTCTTGATTTGGCTACCCTAAAAAATTAATGAGTGATAGGGTTTCACACATCTTGAACGAAACCATTGTTGCTTTGCTTGAATAATTCCATATGTATCATAAAAAAATCATGTCGTATGATCCTCAAGCAAACAGAATAATGGAAGCCTTTAATAAAATCCTAGAGAATGCTTTAACTGAGATTTGTAATGCAAATCAGAATGATTGGGATGTGTGCATACTAACTATTTTGTGGGCATACATAACTACCTGTAAAATGTGGACTGAACAGACACCATTTAGACTGGTTTATGGAAAAGAAGCTCTGATGCCAATGGAGTACATCATCCCAAATTTGCGGATTGCTGCAATCACAGAGATGGTTGATCGGGATACCATGGAAGAACAACTTTCATAGATAGTTGAGTTGGAAGAAGATTGTTTCTTGGCTAGTTTTCATCAGCAGATGCAGAAGGCTCGTGAAGAGGCATGGCATGATCACCACATTAAACAACACACCTTTAAAATTGGAGATTTAATGCTACTATATGATAGAAAATTTATGAAAGTTCCATGAAGGTTCCAGATGCATTGGCTAGGGCCATACACCATCAAAGAGATTAGGGATGGAGGTGCAGTTCAGCTCATGAAGCTAAACGGGGAGTTGTTTCCAAAAAAGATCAATGGGAGCTGGTTATATTTGTATAGGGGAAACCCCGCCCCTACGCAACGACTATATGGATGTAGGACAATCTTAGTACTCCAAGCAATTGCAAGGAAGTACAAGACTATAAACTACACTGCCAAAAGGACAGTTTGACAAAGCAAAGGGGCTGCGCGATGACGGGAAGGAAGGTGCAGAGGAGGGCTACGATGAAGGAGTTGCGTTAGTATGGTGGGTCCCACACAACTTGGTCAAAATGTGACTATTGGAAGCAATGTAGATGATTGGATTGTGATTTTGTTGTTAAAGGGAGTGAGGGGGAGCCTCTAAGGAGCATATATTTAGAAATATGCCACCAAAATCGCATTAATGATAGGGATATGGAGGGAATAGATGGATTATAATTAAAAATGGGCCATAAATGCAACATCCTGCTCCACATCTGAACACTTTTCTTCCTGATAAATTGCTTTCAACTTTTTTGCCTTAGTTTGCACCAAAACAATTGTTGCATTTCTAGAGGGGATTGGAAAGAACTTTGAGAGAAGATTTCACAGCACGAATTTGGGAATTTACCTGAGTGGCAGCATGAAATATTTTGGGAGAGAATGACTACAACCCGACCCAATATGACCCAACTCATGCCTACCACAATGCCTGGGTCGTCGAGGCCTAAACCATCTGCCTCCGCGGTAGGAGAAAAGAAACAAAAGAAGCCCCAGCAAGTGGCGGTGCGACAATCGTCGCACAAAAATCTAGCAAAGGTCATAAAAAAGGGTAAGATGGATAGAACCAAGCAACCGACAAAACCCTTAGACTTAGATGAGGAAGATCTAACTATGGGGATTGAAGATATTAATGCAGATGAGGCCGTGTCGATTACTCGGCTACCACCTTATATGACACCTAGGAAATCCACAACCAAGGTTACTAAAGACCTAGATTCGGTGAAATTCCAGGTCTCCACACCATTGCTTCCAAAGAACGTTCCTTTTGGGAAATCTGCTGGCCCACATACCATATTTGAAGATGGAGGGCTGGGAACCAGGGGATCATGCGAAGTTCCCGCAGTTGGAACCAAGAAAATAGCTGAAGAAAGTATGCTATGAGGAGTCAGATGTTACATCACTTGAGCCAATGAATTGGGCAACCTGAATTGAGCACACGGGGTTTCTCAACATGTTGTGGGTGCCACATTTTAGCCACAACACCATTAACAATGTTTGTGTATGTCAATTATTGATGTTGGTTCATGATGGGTTCCTTTGGTTGGGAGGGCCCATTCCAATTAATGATATGTTGATTCACTAAATAACATGGCTGCCTTATTAAGGAGTAGACCCTGTGGATTCTTTTGTAGGGAAATTGTAGGAGAAGAAGTTGGCAAACCAGATGAAGAGCGAATTAGGCTAGTGCAAAAGTCATGCAGCTATGTGGTTAGCTCCATATCATATGGTGTTGTGTAGTTTGCTACACAAATATTGGTAGGGAATATCATGAGGAAGTGTCACGCTTATGAAGTGCTGACGACAGTAGTATATTTGGCTACGCAGTGTGCCAAAGGAGTCCAATATAATTGGGCTTAGCATTTGTGTCATTAGTTCTTGGAGGATTTTCGAGAGGCCCTGGACGATGGTAAGGAATTCCACTATGCATGGCTACTTTTTTTAATCGCGCTGGTGGCATGGAGGTTGCCGAAGGAAAGCAAGTTCCTACAGCATGATCCAAACCCATACGAGGCCGTGAAATTTGGCTCATTATGGGCAACAAAGGACCCTGAGCACGTCATGGAGACAAAGATATTTTGGGTCCTATTTGAATCTGAGTTGATGATGGTGATCAACCAATGGCCATGGTTATCACCAAGCTTGCATTCACAGTATATTAATGTTGCTAATTTCAAGGTAGATTTTCATAATCTGTCCACCCGCGTGAAGAAAGATGCCATGGGCACATGGCATAAGTTTCCATACTTGGTCGCTGAAGATGATATTATGGGGGTCATCAGTAAATGGTTCATTTATTGGCACCCCATCTGATGCAGGTGCAGGAACGAGTAAGGTTGCCGAAGGTGAGCCAGAGAAAACAATAGCTACGATAGCAGCAACAAAAGATAAGAAGAAGGAAGCACAAAAGGCTTCTGTGAAAGAAAAGGCCACAAAACAGAAAGAGGATTCTATAAAGGAGTGAGAAGCACCAAAATAAAAGGTCTCTGCCAAAGTGACAAAAGCGAAAAATGAGAAAGCTGCCACCATGTCACAAGCCACTATTGACCTTGGTGAATTTGAAACAAAGTGCACCAATGTAGAGGTAGATACAGAGGGTGAAGAGGAATGGGGCACAAACTTGGAGTCCCTCTTCATTGTTAAAAAGAGGAAAAAGTGGAGTTCCAAGAGACCTCGCAAGGAGCAGAAGTACGACAAGTTTGCAAGCACGACACCGATGGTCCTCATGGAGGGAGACCTGGATGAAATCGGCGATGTGGTATGCAATGCCACAAAAACTATTTGGGGCCACATTGAGGACCAGTACCATCAGAAAATGGTCAAGATGCAGTAGGGCCTGAGGGAATTACAGGTATAGACACAGGTTATTCAATCGAGCGTTGGACAAACGAGCTTGAAGCAAGCGAGCGGGACAACCTCAATAGCAGAGATCACCATAGACCTCCACACAGTATAGTTACCAGAGGGATCACAACACGTTGAGATTTCAAAGGATAGGGCGCACTTATTGCATCTGAAGAATTTAAGTCTTAACCTTGTGGTGCTTTAGACATTGCATGAGTTGCATAAAGGAGTATCCGATGAGCTTAGGGTTCGGGAACAATGGGCATTACTGGTTACCAACGAAGTCAAAATGAATAACGAGCATATGTTCAAGGAAAAGGAACAAGCGCTCAAAGAACGCGAAGAATTCATTACGTGTAGTTAGCAGTTGGAAGCAGCAATAGCATAGGCCTAGAGTGAGCATCCCGAGCTCTAGATTCCAAGTAGAAGCAACCTCCATAGAGAAAATCAAAAAGCTAGCTGCCGTGGTGAAAGTATCAAAGGAGGAAATTTGCAAGGTCTGATTTGAGATGCAATTGCAGATATATGACCTTCAACTTAAGTTGCAGCCAACCACTCCTTTGGAGGTCAGAGAGAAGTGCGAGGCTGCTATTAAAGAAGACATGACTACACTAGAAGCTGCAGTCAAGGATTGCAGCCAGTTGTTTGAACAAACCATGGAATTGTGGACCTCGCTGTAGGAGGATCCACACATGTATAAAATCGTAACATATATCTAAGAAAAATAGGCATAGATCGACGAGATCAGAGCTAGAACGCAGGCCTTAGCACTAGTGTAAAGGTTCACCCAACTGTGGGAGGGGATGTTCATCCAGACTCAAATTTATGAGCTATGTCGGAAGTCATCCATCATATCCTCAAGGACGGAGCCCTGGGATGATTAGGCAATCCAATTGACACAGACGATCAGAGTAAGATGAAGGCTATGCAACAAACATAGAACCATGGGCCTTGCAGTCGAAGGTCCAACTTCATGAAAAATTGTTGAAGAAGTTCGTCAGGTCATTGCACAAGGAACAACATATCTTCAAGCGTTGAAGACAAAATTCAGCGGTTTGGAGGCAAAGATCGAGGCAACACCAGTAGATTGACTCGAGAAGAATCATGGCTTTGTGTTGGGGGCCTATCGGGATAGGGTCCCCTGGGGATAAATTTTGTAACAATTTTGTCAATATTGTAATGTCTTCACATTTTGAGGAGAAAAGCGCGTAGGTCAATATGAGTCAAAGGGGCTTTAGGAAGGTCAAATCCCCTTAGTTTGTTAAGATTTAAGTTGTTTTATGACCCACCCATAGTTTGCGAACCGTGGTATTGTAATAGAGAAAGACATGAAAGGAGTCATAGAGGGTCATAAAAAAGTAAGTCAAGATAGCGAAGAGCATAAGAAGGCAATTTTTGGGTTTGTTTTTCCTGTTCTATACTTAGGAGAAGGGGAATGCTCCTACAACTGTGTGCACAGATACCTTTATAAATCCAAAGCTAAGTGCGTAGGTCCCTACAACTGTGTGTGCAGGGTTGAAAGAGTCTGTAATTGAAGATCTAAGCATAATACAGGTTGTTTTGGAGCATTATCTGTGTATCTGTGTGTTATTATTTACTTATGAAATTACTGTATGTTTGCTTAGTTTACTGCAATTTATCATGAAAAGTACTTAATAGGTGCACGAAAGGGTAGATCTATTTATTTACATGATGTTATGAATGTTTAGAACAATCGACAAAGGGTTTGAATATGTTAATTGATAGTTACTTTCATTTCTGGGTTTTAACAGTTAGGGTTCACGAAGGTCAGAATAAACACCTACGAGTAACACAAACACATCACATTGTCCTTTGGATGCAAAAACCTGGTTCTAGCATCCCATAATATTGTCTTTGGTGAGACTGTAGCCCGCACTATGCGGGTTGTTGCCGAAAGAGTCGGTAGTGTCGGTTTTTGTTGGTTAGCATAGCTAACTCTGAACCTCGGTCCAAGCCCCCTCAAGCCAACAATAGGAGTGAGGAGATGAAATGGAGAAGAATTATCTAGCACTATTCCCGAGGGAAGTAAGTATGGAATAGACACTGAGGACATTGTGAATTAGAAGGGGGGAAGAATGTAATATCCCTTCATTATTGTAATATTGTTTCTTTGTTCAGACTCGGTTATGTTAGTAGGAATGGAGAAAAAGCCACGAAGTACATTGAAAGGTTTATTTAAACAAACAAATAATTTTATTACTAAATAAATAAATGGAATTGAAGTACTTTGGAATGAAACATTTGAATATGAGATTCTTGCTAAAGAAAGAAAAACAAAAATCTCATTGGTAAATGAGATTAGGATAATTATTTCATGATAAGGATTCTAGATAAGTTTTAATGGATAGGAAAGAAAATCCATTAAATCTCTTAGCTAAGGAAAGATGCTAATCTTTCATAAGCACAAAGTGTCAGGGCAGAGAAAGGCGGGATTTTACGGTAAATCCTAGGAAATTGGATAAAAAGGACCACAAAAGTGGGATGTCACTGAATGAAATTAATCATGAAAGAAAGGTATTAAATACCTATTGAAGGGATCAATAGAGGTTTTTTATTCCCTAGCAAGAACTTCTCAGCACGGGGGTGAACTGGAGGAATGCAGTTCTAGGTTGGGTGGAAAAAGGTGTGAAATTCCCAAGTTTCCCTGGTAGTGATTCTATTTGGAATAACTGTTATTTTATATGCTCATTACGAACAATTATGTGTAAATGTTTCATTTTAGATTTATTAATAGCATGAACTTAGTTTTACAAAATAAAGGAAAAGTTAGTTTTACAAAATAAAGGAAAAGGATTTGAATCTACTGTGGAAAAGGAATACTTATTGATTTGAGCGGTGATTCTGTAATTGAAAATGAAGTGCGAATCAGTTAGGGGACTGACCCTATTTTTTTACTGAAAAGTATGTATGGTGATTGTTTAAAATATTAGTTGTAAAATATAGAATTCCATTGGATGTAACTATTATTGTGGTATCACTTTTAATTCATGGGAAAGGCGTGGATGTTAGAATGGATAAATCTTATGCAATAACTCAGAAAAGGAGAAGAAAATAAAGTTGAAACATAAGTACTAATTATAATATTCAACATCTAGAAGATTTATTTTCTTTAATCTATACAAGATATGCATAACAAGTAATTAATTGATACCTACATGGGTAAAAACAAATACAATGGAAATTAGTTAAGGGGGACTAAGAGGATTGATTATACAGTAAATATTAGAATTAGTGATATAAAGTCCCATGAAATATTAAGCATTGGAAATTTTAAATAACAATGACACCTTATTATTAAAAAGTAAAATATTAGTGGGCATGTATTTTAGGTATGTATGCATAGAGTTTACTGGTATGATAGTACCTTGGAGAACATCAAAAAAGAAATTGTTTTCTTTAAATAGATTTAATCGATTCTTGAGGCTAGATAAGGAATTCACCGCCAATCTAGAATCAAGAAACTTGTCGCTCTTAACTGTAAAAATATGGGACTAAGGGACTAACTTATATTCGATGAATAATTTACATAGGTTCGACTAGTTAAATACATAGATGCTAATTTTTAAGTATCCAACGTCATATGAAAAGGTGATATATATATATATATATACCCAAAAATCATTCCAAGATAATAACAAATTAGTCATATGACTAATACTATAATTGTGATTCAAAAAGTTAAGTTATATGGCTGACATGATATACTATTTCTGAAGGTTATCAAAACATACTATGTTTCCGTAGAATGTTAAGACTAAACATTGTTAGTACTAGTAGAAGCAAAAGATAATAAATCCTAATTAAAAAATATAATGCTTTACCTTAGAAAAAAAGAGAGTTATTTTATATAAGATTGTTGACCATATAAGAGAAGGAATACAGGTTCCGAAAAGGCATCAAGTAAATTAAAGTCACATTTTCCATACCCTTGCTAAGAGGAAATAAGAATAATTGAATTAATATACTATAGAATGATAGTAGAATGAGTACAGTAAGAGTAAAAATTATAGTATTTCACTCGAATAGTAAACCACCACAAGACTGTCAACTCTAAAATTCAATTGTTAGGGGAAATGTTATTTTTTTATGGAAATTGAAACAAAGATTACATAGATATAGAAGAAAAAATATAGGGGTGAGGCAGTTTTCGACCTCTAAACACTATAGACACTATCCCTGATTAAGTTCAAAATTTTCGGAAAATGATTAAAGGAGTAACTACTCCCATTGCTCAACGACATAGGCACATGCAGGTATAAAAATATATCATAGATGCTAAACTAACAAATCAATAAACTTAAGATACGATGCTGCTGAAAATGGAGTAGTGATTTAATCCTCATAATTGACATTGATTTATATATAGAGAAAAAGAATACCATTCAAATGACATAGATAATGGTATTCAAAAACAGAAATAGGAAGACCACTTGAGCAAGCCATAATGAAATATAGTTATTAAGATAAGCATGGACCAAGCCATAATATGTTACATTTATCATGTAAAATACCATTAAAAAGCAATTGTCCCTATTACAAGGCTACATAATAATTTATTCTTATCATGACAAAACGTGCTCGACATCACGGCAAGATGGGGTATGCAACCACATCGTAAAGGGATGCCATCATAATGAGCCTTGAGAACACAACATACAAATATTGTATACCTAATATTGATCTTCCCATTAAGAGCTAAGGGAGAAAAATAAGAGAATTATGATATACCATTAAACCCTTAACATTCATACTGCTCATAATAGAGGCACACACTAACACCACTTAGGAAATTTTTCTGACATGCTGAAACAAATTTGAATCCCGAAAAGAAATTTGAACTAATCGGGCAACCATATGGACTGTGTATCAACATTTATGGTGTCCTACCAACTGAGCTCAAGGAGAATTGTTTCAATGAACAATAGGCACCTACATGACAAGGGAGGTAGAACATAGCATTAGCACTATTTATCTAACACCTAAACATTATAGCACAGAGATTGAGCATGATTTAAATAGGGAAAAAAAAAGTACACAAGGAAGTGGTTAATGCATTACCTGTGCATGGAAAACATGACAGAGTACAAATTGCACACATTTGTGCATAGACCTCCCCAATGCAGTACCTTACAAAAAAAGAGCAAACTTGTGATCAGTTGTGTTTACTGAAGAAGACAAAAAAAATATAAGTCGTGAGAACTCATAATTCACTGAAAAAGGATACAAATATTTCCGTTAGGAGCAATTCTGAGACAAGCCCGTTAACCAGTTACTCAGAGAAAATTCGTGACTACCCAAGCCAATAGAAGACATCAACCTTAGAATGTCAAATGTACCTATAATTTTCCATCAACATATGTGGCTACGAGATGAAAAATAATTGTCTATGGCGCCTTGTAAGAATAAAAGGGGGAAATAAGTAGTATAGTTAGAAATGTAGATATCTGAGCACAGTGTGGTAAGAAAAACAATGAAAAAAATCAATCATAGGGCGACACCTGGTTCCTCAAAAGGAGAAAACCCAAGATGTATCAAGAGCCATACTGTAAATAAACAAAGAATTACCTCCCGAAGTAACTAGAAGGAGCTATGAACATTTTACATATTCTCAACAATCAATGTATGAAAATAAAAACAACCAGAGGGTTACTTGGAGATGGATATAGATCAAAATGTAGAAATTTTGAATAATTTAACACATATTCAATGGAGATTATCCTGATCATGTACTATTGCGGAAAACATACACAATACATAAGCTCCTCTACGTTGATCATCAATATAGCAGCATCAATAACAATAAAACATCAAGAGCATTCACACATTAACACAATATGTATCCCGGGGAAAGCATCTCGCTAAAAACCCCAACTATCTGTATATTAATGATTGAGTCATGTAACATTACACAGCATAATACTTCTCACAAGTATCTCCAGCTTTGTTACACACAATACAACTCAGATCTGATCTCCAAATCTCTTCCACTGCTTGCCTTCCTCCAATGCTCAATACCTGCTCAAGAACTGATGAGAATGGCTCACCAAACTCGTTTTTCACCTGCAAAATAGTCACTCACACTTTTTTGGACGTGAGAACAAGCTATAATGTGGGCAAATACGTGAGCAAACTCATTGGCATACTCAATCCCTTGATTGTGCAAGATCTGGTGCACAACTATAGTCACAACTGATAGCAATCTGATTCTCTACCACCTGTCCCTGTTGAACTGAACATGCACTGACATGCAACTGAGTTAACTGATGTATTCATTAGTTGTATTATGAGTTAATAACTTGTGAATTAATTAATAACTAATTCACCCAACTCATCTCTAGTCTATTTGCCAGTTAGACTAAATACAACCAGTTTAACAAAGCTAAACTGAACACAACTCCATCAACTCCACAATCAACTCCACCAAACTCAACTGATTGAGTTCTAACTGAAGTCATGCATGCAACAACTCAACTGACTCATAAGAAAAGCATATTTCCTTCTGACAGATGCATGTTCCACCTCTGTAGCTCAAACTGAAGTGCTCCAAGAGAATAAGATCAAGTTTATAGTCAAAATATTATTATGAGATAATAATATTTGACTTTTCTATTTTTGACAGCCAGTCTAAAAATAGACTTTGATCACTAACACTTTCATCAAAAATAGAAGTCCATCTATTTTTTCCCAACTTGATCAATCATCCATAAACAGCAACCTGCAATCCATAGACATGATCCATATGTCTAAAAATAGACATAGTCTAAAAATAGACTTGAGCCAAAAATAGCCTGCGGGCCCACTTAGTGAAGGCGACTCTTTTCACTAAGCTCCATCATCTTGTTGCAATCTCAACACAAAATGATGTGGTCATCCTCAGGGAAACCGCATTTCAAAAATAGGGAAATCAAGAAGGCCCTTTTAACTCGTAGCACGTGCATCGACAGGATGACTAGATGGGAATTTCCGTAGCAGAATAACATAATGAACCAAAGAGAGGAAATGTTAGAGATAATCACAGAACAAATGCATACGAAAAACCAGAAGAAAAAAAAATCCAATTGTAACACTAAAAATGGGAAAGATATAATGTTAACATATGAAGGGAAACACCACCACAACTGAGTTGATAACTTAGTTGTTGTCCATCGGAAACAAGCGCTAGCATGCTAAGTGAAACCGATAAACCATAAGCATAAATGTCAAATGGACTAGAGACCTAGGTGAGAGAATAGGTTTAGGGATTAAAGGAGAACCATCCACCATTGGATTTCCAAGACTCTCATCCAACTGCCCACCCTGAATTTGTCTGACAGATCGCGTGAAGGCCACATGGGAGGATGGTATGTGGTCGAAGTGTTAGGTCCCTATACTACTAGTGTAATCCCTTATTGTTATTAGTAAAACCTCGTTATTATATTGTTGTGCCCATGTAGTCCCCATATTGTTATTATTGTGTCCTATGGAAGCCCACTATTGTTATTATTTTGCCCTTACATTATTATTTTTATGTCAACTTTGATTATATTATGACCCCTTAGACTCCTATATATAGAAAGGAGGTCTTGTCATTTGTATCATCCAAGAATTGTTTATTTGTGTAATGTAAAGGAGGTTTCCCCCTTCAAGAGGCTTATTTATAAGGCATTTATCTATCTCTTCTATATTTTTATGAGCTAGTTTCATAACATTTGGTATCAGAGCTTTGGATTCTAGGGTTTCGCTACTCCAAACAGGTCATCATGGAATTTTCACAATAACTATTTTGCTATGCAGTTTCAAATGGTAAAAAAAAACCCATTTGAGGAGAAATCGGTCTGAAACTTGAGTCATAATTTCAAATCTTGTCTTGCTATAATTTCGGAGATATGATCTGAGGAAATTAAGGTTTTTGCAAAGCTCCAAAATTGCATCTCAAATAGGTCATCGTGGAATTTGCGCTATAAATTTTTTTCTACGAAGGTTCAGACTCTGAAATTAAAACCCATTTTAGCTCCAGTATTGGTGAAGCTCAAGCCCAAATTTCCAATTATTCTTCGCTATATTTTCGGAGTTACAATCCAAGACATTTAGGGTTTCTGCAAGCCCTCGAATTACTTCCCAAACAGGTGACCTTGGGAAAATCATCATAAATTTCGCTTTGAGCATCAGATTGAAATTTCGTAAGAAGTTACAAAAATTCGATGGACTGTAGTTTTTTGTTTATCGATTTTAGGTCCTAAGGTTGAAACAGTGACATGTGGCACTTTGTACAAGTTTTCTCTATTGAACTAGTCTATAATGGTCATCGTGGGAGATTTAACATAACTCTTCCTTGCAGAATCCAATCTTGATCAAACTTGCAGGGTTAGGAAGAGAACTCAGAGGGATATTGAAGGACGCAAGTTAAGAATGTGGAGATCTGAAATTACAGAGTTACAGTCATTTCAAGATCAAGCTCCTAAAATCAAGAAAAGGCAATATGAGGAAGTTTGATGGCAAGGATCCAGTAAATTAGATAGTATAGATGGAGCAATAATTTGATCTACATGAGGTGCAACTGTTACAAAAGGTAAATATTGCATCTTCATATTTAGAATCGGATCAATTTTTATGTTATAAAGGGCTTTGTTTTCTTAAACCACTTGTTACGTGGTCAATTTTCGCGGAGGAAATGATAGCACATTATGAGGATACAAAGAGAAACACCTTCTTTAGCCAATTGATAAATCTCAAACAAAAGTGGTTAATGGAAGAGCACATTGAGGACTTTTAAAAATTGAATAAAAGGAAAAATTACATTCCAGAGAAGTAGAGGATTGATGTCTCCATAGGGACTTTAAAGGATAACATTCAACATGAGGTTCGTCTTTGGGAACCTGATTCATTGGAGAAGGCATTTAGATTGGAAAGAAAAATGGAAAGAAAAATTCTGGCAACAAGGATGTCTACCCCTCACAACTACAAAGATGGAAGTGTTGTTTCTCCTAGCCTTCCACAACCTACAAGGTTGACACCACAACAATTGGAAGAAAAAAGAGCAAAAGGGGTTTGTTACAATTGTGATAACAAATATATTAAAGGTCATAAGTGTGCTGAGAAGAAATTATTTTACATTAATTGCGAAGAGGAGGAAGAAAAGGATCCAGAAATGTCAAAAGAAGAGGATATACATAAGGAACCAACCCGAGAAAAAGAAGAAATGAATCCTACCATATCTTGTAAAGCATTGGCAAGAATTACCACTCCTCAAACTCTCAAGGTAGAAGGACATATAGAGAAGAAAAATGTTCAAGAAGTGAAATACCAAATCAAGCATCAAGAAATTAATCCGACGATATCTTGTAATGCATCGGCCAGACTTACCACTCCTCAAATTATCAAGATAGAAGGACATATCAATAAGAAAAAGGTAACAGTGTTGATTGATTCGGGAAGTACCCATAATTTTATTCATTGTAAGATAGCCAAGGAGTTGAATTGCTTCTTATATCCAGCATCAGAGTGTCAAGTGATGGTTGCAAGTGGAGGAACCATAAATTTCTATGAAAAGTGCCATAATATCAAGCTATCCATGGGAGAATATGTATTGAAAAGCCCAATTCTTTCCATTCCCATGGGTGGTGCTGATGTTGTACTAGGAGTCCAATGGCTACAATCCTTGGGTACAATAGCTTTTAATTTTCAGGAACTTTTCATGAAATTTTCCTTGGAAGGAAAGGAAGTTGAATTAAGGGGTATCACAGGGAAAACGGAAAAGATAATCATCTCTAATGGAATGAAAAAGCTTCTAAATAAATAATAAAGAGGTGTAATTGCACAATTATGTTCGTTAGAGGTTCCCACATCGAAATCATCTATTTCTCTAGATCTCCAAAAAGTCTTGAACAATCATTCCAAGGTATTTGAGACTCCCAAAGGTCTCACACCTATTTGTGATCATGATCATGCTATTCATTTTCCAGGAAGTGTTCCTCCAAACATCGAGCCTTACATATATCCCTTTGCACAAAAGAGTGAAATTGAACGTATGGTTGAAGAAATGTTAGAGGCTGGTATAATTAAACCTAGTCAAAGTTCTTTCTTTTCTCTAGTAGTATTGGTGCACAAGAAGGATGGATCATGGTGCAGGTGTCTAGATTATAGAGAGATCAAGAAGCTCACCATTAAATATAAATTTCCCATTCCTCTCATTGATGAATTATTGGATGAATTGCATTGAGAAATTTACTTTAACAAGTTGGACCTTCATGCAGGATATCATCAAATCAGAATGAAGACTGAAGACATTCCGAAAACAACATTTATAACTCAGTAGGGCCATTATGAATTTTTGGTCATGCCTTTTGGCATTACCAATGCACCTTCTACATTCCAAGGTTTGATGAATTCCATTTTCAAACCCTTCCTTAGAAAATTTGTGTTAGTATTTTTTTATCATATACTAATCTACAACAAGTCTTGGAAGGTTCAACATGTTGATAGAGTTCTTAGACTATTGGATGAGAAACAATTATATGCAAAAACCTCCAAATGTTTCTTTGGAGTACAAGAGGTGGAATAGTTGGTTCATATTGTCTATCATGAAGGTGTTAAGGTAGACACTCAAAAAAAAAAGTTCTCCAACTCTTAAAGGATAACCTCACTTTGGCACATAATCGAATGAAACAATAGGCAGATCAACATCACAGTGGAAGAAGTTTTGATATAGGCGATCAGGTATTTTTACATCTACATCTCAAGTAAGATATTTATGAGAAGAAAATGTTGGCAATACTACATGAACTTAAGAAATGGCAACCTTACCTAATGGGAAGACACTTCGAGGTCAAAATGCATCATGATAGTCTTAAATACTTTTTAGAACAAAGATTATCTTTAGAAGAACATAAAAAATGGGTCACAAATATGTTGGGTTATGACTTTGAAATCATCTGCAAAAAAGGGAAGAAAAATGTTGTTGCAGATGCACTCTAAAGAAAGGATGAGGATGTGGAAGCATTGTTTTGTGCTATTTGTATTATCCAACCAGATTAGATAAACGAAGAAAGGGATGAATGGAAGAAGGATGAAGAAGTGTGGCCACTCATTCAAAAGTTGCAGAAGATCCCAGTTCAAACAATATTGCCAAAACTTGACGAGGAAGGAAAAATCATATTGGAACCTAGAGCAGTGATAGAAACAAGAACCTAACAACTAAGAAATTGATCAATTTCAGAGTATCTCATCAAGTGGAAGAACTTACCCGCTGAAGATTCCACATGGGAGGACAAGAATTTTATACAGAATCATCAAGAAATACTCAAGCATTGAGGACAACACCTTTTGAAGGAGAGGGGCATGTTAGGTCCCTATACTACTAGTGTAACCCCTTATTATATTGTTCTGCCCATGTAGTCCCCATATATTTATTATTGTGCCCCATAGAAGCCCACTATTGTTATTATTGTGCCCTTACATTATTATTGTTATGTCGGCTTTGATTATATTATGACCCCTTAGACTCCTATATATAGAAAGGAGGTCTTGTCATTTGTATCATCCAATAATTGTTCATTTTTGTAATGTAAAGGAGGTTTCCCCTCGAAGAGGCTTATTTCTAAGGCATTTATCTATCTCTTCTATCTTTTTTTGAGCTAGTTTCATAACACAAAGGAGATTCAACATTTGTTTCCAAGGCATAAGCACGCCATTGGTTAGAGTTAAGCTTAGCACCATGGATAACAAAACCATAATTGAAACCTCCACCATGTACAATTAAAATACCTTGTAAGGTATGATATCACCTTCAAGGAAGGAACTTAGGTTATGTGTTTGATAGCACATCACATAGGAGGGCCATCCCCTCGTAGTCACCAATCAAGTATAGAAAATAAAACCAAGGTTGAAAATGACCGTTCAAATATAACAAGGTCATAAGGATCAACGCGAATGAGATATATATATATATATATATATATATATATATATATATATATATATATATATATATATATATATATATATATATATTATATATATATATATATATATATATATATATATAATATATATTATATATATATATATATATATATATATATATATATATATATATATATATATATATATATATATATATATATATATATATAATTACTACAGGGTATATACTCATATGTTGTAGAGTTATAGGGGTGTAATAGATAGAGAAAAATAAATGGGTACTCGTTCCATAGTATTTCAAATAACAAAAGAAGTTACTTTACATAACTAACGATATGATGTAGGTACCTAAACGTATATAGAAAAGAAAAGTAATTAACTACATGACGATAGGTAAGTTAATGGTAACTACCAGTATGCAAGTATAAGATTTTTTATTTTTTTTATTTTTTGATCCGAGGGGAGTTGTGACATAGGACAACGAACTAGTTACATGTTAGAATCAAAACATAGTAAATAATATTAGTAAATGTCATAATACAAACATCAAGGGGGCGTAAGATGAGGGCAGGGGCGGGATTGTGCAAAGTACGAAAGAAAAAACGACAAGGTGGGTGGGGGAACAAATCCTCCTTCACACCTCAACATAATGTATCAACTCTAAAAATTCCAAAAAATATACAAATGTTTCAAAATGGGAAGACATATTGTAACTGTATGCATGGCCTTGGAAATATAAAACCGAAGTTTCAAACAAAATTAAGTGCTACATAAAACACAACACAAAGAAGAAGACATGACATAGGAAAATGAACTAGTTACACATTACAATCAAAACATCGTAAATAATGTTGGTAAATAACATAATATAAACATCAATACTCAAAAAGGGGGGATGCATTGTGCAAAATGCATAAGATAAAATGACCGGGTGGGTAGGGGAACAAATCCTCAACACTTTTGCACAATGCATCAACGTTAATAGTTCCATTATCTATGAAAATGTATTGAAACAAGAAGCCATCTTGTAACTATTCACATGGCCTTGGAAATGTAAAACCCAACTTTCAAGCACAATTAAGTGAAACATATTGTATACTTTATATATATGTTTTCAGTTTTAAATTTTGGGAAACTAAAATCGAAATAACAATGTAACACTCATAGCTTTTATTTTGCGGTGTAAATTTTTGACAATTTGAGTTAAACTGCAAAGTATGAAAATCATTGTCAAATATTATTAAATGTAACTTTCTCTTTCTAGAGATGCCAAACAAGTATTAAGGATCTATATAATCTTTAAATCTTCAAATATATAAAGTCGTCACATAATTTGTAATATTTTTTGAATAATTATAGAATTTGAAAATTTGATAAATCAATAAAATACTATAAGAAATCAGATTGCAAGAAAGCAGACATGACATAACATAATGAACCAGGTAAACATTACAATCAAAACATAGTAAATAATCTTAGTAAGCAACATATTATGATGATCTAGGTGGATATTGGTGGCCACCTGCCAATTCGACTTTGACCCCCACCATTGTTTCTTTCAGTTTTTAGTTTCCTTAATTGTAGAACTGTTTACTATTTTTAGCATTTTTCCGGGTCCTAAACTTCCAAAGCTGTTTTGAGGCCCTAAATGATGTTTTTTTGGCAATCTACTACGAGTGATTTTTTCTCGAAAATTAGATTTTCCATCGTAGTCCTCGAGGAAATCTTTCCAATAGGGTATCATGTGCATCAAACAGAGATAATATGACCAGGTCACAACCCTGGGAAGTTGGTTGTCCAACTAACCCCAACATAACCCATAAACTTTTGGTGTTACATCTCCTTGGGTTAGGGTTTTGGTTGTTTAGGGTTTGCTCTTATTGTTCAATAATAAAAAGTCCCTTAAGCCTCATTGTAACGCAGTTCAAAGGCATGTAGCCACCACATCTCTTCTTAGAGATAAGCTACCATCTCCCGAGCTAGTCTTATTTCCATTCTGTTTGTAAGAATATTTCAGTATTTGACATTAATGAAATGAAGTGTTATTTCTACTGCATCTTTGTATTTATGGCTATATCTTTAATTTGGTGTGTTCCTGTTTAAATTTGGATTAGTGGTATCGGAGTGGTCTAGTCTTTCTCTTTTTTTCTTTACATGTCCCTGACGAGGTCAAGATATAAGTAGTTAGGGATTGAAGTGGGAAAAACTTTGCAAGACCAGCCTCGCAAATCCCGACGGCCTCCCATGGCGGATGAAAAAAAAGATGAGGGGGCAAGAGATCCTATCAAAATATTGCTCGAAGAAGCCCTCGAGTGACAAAGGAATGCAATGATGGACAACTTTGCCCAGATCCTTCAACGACTACCCAAGGGCGACACATCTACTTCCGGCAGCTACTCTAGAAGTGCCGCACCCTTTAAGGTACAAGTTAACTTTGACATTCCCATATTTGAGGGTCAGATAAATGTAGGCGTTGTAGATAAATGGTTAAATCTGCTAGAAGGATATTTTTCCGTTCATGATTTTTCTAGCCGGGAAAAGATCACTTTTGCACTTCTCAAAGCAACCCCCCATGTCAGGGACTGGTGGGAAACCTACTGTGAGCAGAAGGGTGAAAGTACAAACTTGTTGTTTTTAGCCGCACCCACTTGGAACTCGTTCTAGGATGCGATCAAAGAGCGGTACTACCCTGTCGGGAGCTATGAGGATAAATACATAAAGTGGACAATGTTGCGATAAGGAATGGATCAAGATGTGCCAGAGGTTACCAATGTTTTTCATACCCTTCGCACAAAGTTGGGTATAAAGGATTCTAAGAAGCATTTGGTTGTCAAGTACCGTGGCTATCTGCACAAGTACATCCAGGATGAGATGGAACTCCTGGACATCTCCTCGCTCGGCATGGCATACAGATATGTCGTCAACATCGAGAAAAAGTTTAAACATAAGAAGCGAGACTTTGGATCTGCAAATCTGAAGCCAGGAAAAGGTGCCCCCAACCCATAGAACAAAGAACAAAGCCAAGGTAGGGAGGCATAGGACAACCTGCCAAAGCCGCAAGCAAAGAACAATGCCACGAAGAGAAAGAAGGACACGGGAAAGTGATGTGAGCTCCATAAGAGCTCCACTCACAACACAAGTGAGTGTCAGGCCAAGCAGTCACCGGTGGCCGAGCTAAAGGCTTCAAAATCAGATGCATTTTCTAACTCGGAGTCAGAACCTAACAAGGGGAATGAAAAAGTGAAGCAGATTATCGATGTGTAGCCCAACGCCACCATTGCCACCACAATGATATAGAATGAGGAACCCGAAGATCCAGAGGAGGAGGAGTGCCTCTTCAACTCCTAGATGTGGGTAAAGGGTTCCCCACTATAGTTCATTGTCAACAACGAAAGTCAAAACAACCTCATTTCGGTAGAGGTCATGAAGCGGCTGGGACTGCTAACCACAAAACATCCACAACCGTACACCATCGGGTGGCTTCACTAAGGATGGGATCTTCGCGTGAGCTAGCAGTGCCGCCTTCCATACAACATCAAGCCCTTCATGGACGAGTTATTATGTGACATTTCTCCCCTTGATGTTTGTGATGTATTATTAGGCCAACCATACTTATGGAAGCGACATGATGTGTATAAGTCAAGGCCTCATGTTGTTATTGTTACTTTTGAAAATAAGTTGTACAGGATACCGGAGGTAGCACCACCTACTGCCATCTCTTTGGTTACTACAAAACAATGCAGTAAGCTAATTTTCAAAACCGAGAAATTTTTTTTCCTAATGATATGCCCTCAGGGAAAGAAGAAGACGGTGGCCACGACCTCTAGACAAGGTCCCTCCACACGACAACCACATATGGACAAGGTCGTGGAGGAGTACGAGGACATCTTCACCTCGCCCGCAGGGGTGCCTTTACATTGTCAGGTCAAGCACTCCATTGATCTGACCCCAGGTGTGCTGCTACCCAATGGATCAATCTATCGGTGCTCCATTCTAGAGAATGATGAAATCAAGAGGCAGATTTAGGAGTTGTTGCAGAAAGGTCACATCTGACCGAGTTCATTGCCCTGTGGGAGCCCGATCGTGTTTGTACAGAAGAAGGATGGGACTTGGAGACTCTATTTTGACTATTGAGCACTGAACAAGATCAATGTACAGAATAGGTACCCTATCCCAATGATTGATGACCTTCTAGACCAACTGAAGGGTGAAAAATATTTTAGCAATATTGACTTGAAATTAGGATATCACTAGGTAACAATCGAACCCTCCGATGTGTGGAAGAATGCCTTTCAGGTTGACAAATTCTTCTGCAACCTTCATGAGGCTGATGGATGACATCTTGCGGCCATTAACCAACTCATTTGTAGTGGTATACTTGGATGACATCCTGATCTTCAGCCAGAGTTTGGAAGAGCACCTCCACCACATCCGACAGGTTCTCCAAACACTGTGGCAACATAAGCTATGTGCCAATTTAGAGAGATTAACTTTTGGCATGACAAAGGTTCAAAATCTAGGATACATTATTGATGAACAGGGGGTTCATGTGGATCCAAGAAAATCTAAGTCATTCGAGATTGGCTAGCTCCAACCACTCTAACAGAGCTCCGCAACTTTCTGGGTCTTGCCAATTTCTACTCTAGGTTTGTGTTGGGATTCTCTCATATCACTTGGCCCTTGAGTCAAGTCACCAAGGGAGGAGCGAAAGAAAAATTATTTTGGTCTGAATTTCAACAGAAGGCATTCATAGAGTTGAAACATCGCCTCTACTCTGCACCAGTGCTCACATTACCAGACTTGCAACAACCATTTGAGATCAAGACAAATGCTTATGACTATGTTATTGGGGTAGTCATTACTCAACAGGGGCATCTAGTGGCATATCAAAGTTAGATACTTTTAGACACAATCCGAAAGTATCCCACTTATGACAAAGAGATGTATTCCATTGTGCAGGCTTGCCATCAATGGAAGCATTACATTTTGTGGAAGGAAACAATCATCCACTCATACCACTGGCCCCTACATTTCATACAGATGCAAGGGAAGTTGCAGAATGATCGCCATCAGAAGTGGTCCACATACCTACAAAATTTCCATTTGAATATCAAGTATAAGAAGGGCAACACCAATAATGTTGCAGATTGCCTCAGCCGACCACCGATCATGGTGTTAACCACCATGCTCAACCTTATGGGCATGAGACTTCTGATTGGCCACTTCTCTACAAAAGCGACCCAAAATTCAACCACACATACCAGATGCTCTTGGAGGGTCAAAAAGTGTTATAGAACCATTTACCACTCTTGGTAATTTTGATGCTTTGTTTATGGCCTAGGGTAACCCCTCCTTCCAGACTTGGTCCAAATATATAAAAAACAATGTTTTATTCCCTATACGCTACTTTAACCTGAGCTAAAAGCGTGTACATGTGGGTCAATCAATACCCAACCCATGTATATGTATTAAAACACTTAAAAAAAATAAATTCCCTTAATTATGGGTGGAGTTCATGGTTTTACCTGTTGATTACCTCCTATTGCCCGTGGCCCAACTGTTTCCCAACTAAAAAACTAATTGGGAGAGGTATAAATACACCTCTATGGGAAAGCCTTAAGGGGGAGAAGAGATAGAGTTATTATACTGATATTATCCCTGACTTAATCTGATGAATCCGAGTGCCTCTTGCACTTCCCCAAGTTTCAGGAAACCCTTCTTTCCTTGATTATAGATATCCTCGCTTTTACTTGAGATATCATGGTGTTGGTGATGGAAGAAGATTGTTGAAGGCTGGGATAGGACGAATTTGAAGGATAGTTCCGCTTGGAGCTAGAAGAAGAAGACTCAAGTGAATTCTCTCCATGTTATTTATAGCTTTCTACAATAAAAGAAATGTTGTCTTGTTTCTGAAATTAACTATGTTTATGCATCAAATTATGTTTTAATTCATATATGAATGTCATTTTGATGTATAAGCAATCATTTGTTTATATGATGCAAAGTCAATTTCGTGAATATGCTTTACTTCTATACTATTATGTATATTCGAACTGAATGATTTTCGGGTTTGAAGAACATCGAGAGTTGCAGAGGGTCTGAACCCTGTGGGACCTACTCGAATGAAGGAAACCCGAGTACGATCACTCTTACGTAGTTTGTTAATATAAGAATCTTGCCTGAGTTGTATGAGTATTTCCTGTTGTAGTTTTCTTCTGCTCTGTTGGGGTTCTAACCCAAAGCCCTAGGATGCTTCCGCCCAAAAAAACAAGTTCCAGATTTTCACCTCCAGGATGCATTATTATGCCACCTAGGACACCTTTGTGTTCCTTCAAGCGAGTGTGCCAAGATGATTTGGGAAGCACAGTACAGTCAGGCAGCTGGACATTTTAGGGTTGAGAAAACAGTGGCAGTACTACAAAAGTATTTCTATTGGCTGAATCTTGGACAGGATGTCGGGAAGGATGTCGGGAAGTACACCAGATCCTGCATTGCCTGCATCATTTCCAAACCGACCATCAAGAAGCAAGGTCTCTATACTCCACTACCTACCCCTAGTCGAACTTGGTAATCCATATCCATGGATTACATGTCAGGCCTTCCTTCTGCTAAGCATGAAAATGACTGTGCTTTTGTGGTCATCGACAGATTCTCGAAGATGGCCATTATAGTTGCCTGCAAGAAGGATATCATAGTGGAAGCCACTGCTAAACTCTTCTATGAACGAGTGTGGGTACACTTTGGGATCCCACAGTCTATCATCTTAGATTAGACATCAGGTTCCTCAATACATTTTGGTCCAGTCTCTGGTCGATGCTGGACACCAAGCTCACTAAGTCCACATCTTTCCATCCCCAAATTGATGGCCAAACAAAGGTCGTCAACTGGATGATTGTCCACATTCTTTGCATGTACAACTCAAAGCATCCACGCACATGGGATGAGAGCCTCCCCTATGTCTAGCACAGCTATAATCGGGATCTCCACAGCTCGATTGGCCACAACCCTTTTCAGGTGGGCTTTGGATTCCAGCCACTATGTCCCATTGATGTGGCCATGCCATTTGCAACTACTTAGGCAGATCCGGCTCATGTCCAGTCCGAAACCGATAAGGAAAACAACTTCATTGAGCACATCCAACATATCTTCCATCACGTCCATGACACTCTGGAGAAATCAAATGCCAAGTACAAGCAGCGACATGATCAACATCGGGTGCCACACAAGTTTAAGGTGGGCGACAAAGTCTAGTTGCATTTGCAAAAGGAACGCCTTACCAGAGCCTATCGGAAACTTAGACCTCTCCGATATGTCCCTTACACCATTACCAAGGTTGTGGGAGGTAATGCATTTGAGCTCAACATCGCCCCATTCCTTGGCTTGCACCCAATGTTCAATGTGGACCACCTTCAACCATACTTCCCACCATTGCTAGACACATTAGACATTCTAGAACAACTCACACCTACAGAGTTAAATCCAGATTGCATGCAACAAGCCATAACTGATTGGATCATGGACACACAGATCAAGCACACTGGCCAGCAGAAGATCCAACTATATCGAGTTGTCAAAGCAGGCCAACTCCTTCACTAGGGAAAGTGGCTCACTAGGGACCAAGCTCAACAGAAGTTTCCTCATCTCATGGAGGAATTCAATGCAATGGGGACCATTGCTTCCTAAGGGGGGAGGAATGATCCAGGTGGATATTGGTGGCCACCCGCCAATTCTAGTTGGACCCCCACCGTTGTTTCTTTTAGTTTACTTAATTGTAGCATTCTTTACTATTTTTATCAGTTTTTCGAGTCCTAAACTTCCAGAGCCATTTTGAGGCCCTAAATGACGTTTTTTTGGAAATATACCACCAACAATTTTCTGCCTAAAATCATCCTTTCCGTCATATTCCTCAGAGAGATATTTCCAATGGGGTATCATGCATGTCAAATGGAGATAATATGACAAAGTCATGACCCGAGGAAGTTGGTTGTCCAACTAACCCCAACGAGCCCATAAACTCTTCGTGTTACATCTCCTCGGGTTAGGGTTTCGGTTGTTTAGAGTTTTCTCTTATTGCTTAATAATAAAAATTCCCTTGAGCCTCATTGCAACACAGTTCAGAGGCATGTAGCCACCACATCTCTTCTCATAGATAAGCTAATCGCCCAAACTAGTCTTATTTCCATTCTGTTTGTAAGCATACTTTAGTATTTGATATAATTAAATGAAATGTTATTTCAACTGCACTGTTTTATTTATGGTTATATCTGTAATTTGTTGTGCTCTTGTTTAAATCTGGATCATACGAATCATACAACTTGAACAAATAAATTCATTGAAATAATTTTTTGTACAATGCTAATTTTTATATATTACATAATCACAAGATGAAATCAGATGTCGCTTCCCTATTAAAAAATCTTCAATAATGCTCAAATTCTTAAACCAAAGAGTAGAAGACTATAGAAATTAATGTGTAGATTCAAAACTACTCATGAAATTTACTAAATCAAAATACTTGAAGCTACTCTACTGATCTGTGGAAGTTAATTCACCATCTAGAGCACAAATCGTTGACATGTAAAAGGAAATATCACACATGCACAAATATTTATCTAGAGGAAAGAAATTGCTCAAAACCCCTTCATATCTGTATTGCATTAATTAGAGAATAGAGAATAAATACATATTATTTCTCAAGCATGAGCACACCTTGTAAATGTATAGTCTATCCCTCTGCCTAACTGAATGATTCTGGCCAACACTTAGCCAACTTTCAAGCTATCTAAGCTCCTAAATCCTTGTGTTGTTCCTTGAGGAATTAGACCCCTATTAATTAGGAAATTCACTCATATAAATTGTGCAATTATTCTAGGCTCTTGCTGTGACTGCATGCACCACCTATACACTTCAAAATAGTCTACAACTGATAGTACACTACCTTGGAATCTCCATCTCCACTTGGTAACTTGAATTCTCTGCATGCATGAGCTAATTTAGGTTGATTTATTATTTATCTTGATGATCAATGAGTGTGGTTGAAGTTCCACTACCACAAGTTGACCTTCCACTAGTTCCTCAAATAGTTAGAACTAGTTTAACTAACCATAACTTAATTTAACTTAATTAAATTGCTACAACTGAAATTAACTCAACCTAGGGTCCTAAAATTTAGGAACCCACTGCACACAACTAAACTTAATGTCCCTAATGCGAATTAACTAAGCTATACTCCTATTTTTTAGGAATCAACTCATGTAAACTGAACTTCAACTCATTAACTCGAATTGAGTGTACTTGACTAAGTGACAAGAGCCATGTCACCTCAGTTAACTCCTCCAAGTTGTCTATTGATGTGGAATTTCGATTTTTCTCTATTTGATTGAAGGAAAAAATCAAAATTGAGACTTTCTTGTTGCATTTTCAACACTTCCTCTTAGCAAGAAAGGGATTATCAACCACCCCCTATCCTGCACCTATGGAATGTACTTCATGAAATACCTCTCATTGTTTCTTCTACTACTGCAACATCTGTAACTAAGAAACATCCAAAAGAAATTGAATCAACTATGTCTGCAACTATTTACTAGGAAAAATTGTGTTGTTGTTGAATTTTCTACTGAGCCTCCTTCTCTGATGTCAACAAGCCTCTGCACTCCTTATTATCTGACTTACATTGATCCTCCTTCTACTCAATATGGTGGCCCCCCATAGCAACATAATGATCCATGAGGAGAACACCTCAATGAATCCTGCCCAAATTTCTACAACTCTTGGATTAGGGCTTCACATCGCCCCACCTCACACCTAGAGGTATGGTTGCATGTACTCCCTCTTCCCACTTAGCTAGAACTCTACCCTTTCTAGAGGTCTCTACTTGAGTGGATGTCTCCACTCTACCTCCAATCCACTTCTCCATTTGTGGCTTCTCCACAATTTCCTGAGGATTCTTCTAAGGCTGCATGTTGAGAGGTAAATCATGCTCCCTCTCAATCAACACATCTATAGTCTTTTCCTTTCTCTTCAAGGATTTGCATGCATCTTCTACCTAAAGTGCATACAATTTCTTGACTCAAACCATGATTTGCTTCACCTGTCCCATGGATATGTGTCTCAAGAATTCATTTCCTTTTCTAAAGATCACATCATAACAACAATCTTCCAAAACTTCAAGGGAGCCAAGATTATTCTTTAGACCTAGAACAAACATCAAATCCTTGATTATAAGAGGGGAGTCCGACTCCCTTTGAAAGGTGACAATACCAATCCTAGTCACATTATACCTTTCACTGTCTCCAAACTCAATGTTCATCTAGAGATCCTTCTCCTTCAAATCACTAAAAAAATATTTATTCCCCGTCATATGAAACGAGGCACTGTTGTCCAGTTACCACATGCTCCCCATCATTGTGCTTTTCATGCATGTGATTAGAGTGAATCCAAGCTCAAACTATGAAGCCAAAGCGTCACCTACTTCTACTACTACAAACTCCTTGATTTCCTTATTTGGTGAAAACTTCATGTCATAGAGCCCGAATTCATGACAGTGAAAGCACTTGATTCTAGACAAGTATTTATTCTTTCCCTCTTGGATGGAATTAGCCTCACCTTGGGACTTATTCCCCTTGGCGTTCATTCCTTTACTGACTAATGCAAAGTGCTCTTCCTCTTCTTTGGATGAGGTCTGATCTCTGGTATTCGTCTTTATTTCCTCTTGTACCAAGTCACACCATAGGCACTCCCAATTTGGGAGTTTATCCCTCCCATTCATCTAACCTTGGTAGCTATTCCAGCTCTTAGGAAGGCCTAGAAATGTTAGGCTTATCAAATCATCTTCTACTACGGTAACATCCACTTGACCAAGTTCATCATAACATTATGTGAACCTGCTTAGGAACTTTGGAATTTTCTTGTTCTTCTGCATCTTGATATTTCGAAGTTTGTCCTTAAGTGCTAGCTGCTTGTGGTCACTACTATTTTGGAACAGATTTGTCAACGCTTGACACATTGCATAAAAAGTCACTTTATTGTGGATATTTGACACAATATGGTTTCGTACTCCCTCCAATACGATTCTCTTTGCCTTGGCTACACACGTCTTCCATTATGCTAGATCCTTAGCATTGTAGGTTTTAACCCCGTACAAAAATTACCTGCATATGAATTCTAAAAGAAAATAAACAATAACGAGAATATAACACATAAAACAAATATACATAGAGATTTTCCCCTGGATCCCAAAACCGGACTACCAGATTTATTTTTCATTATGTTCCTTTCAATGTTACAATACATATATATACATGCCAAAGCATCCAATACCATGGATCGAAAACCATCGCACCCAAAACCATGTGCGAAAGCCATGCACAAAACCAAAGGTAGGTCTGCCCACCTAATATAGGGTCCAAATTTTTTCCCCTAGGCGCTACCCTGGACCTAGTAGAGAGGGGCTAACCACCCCCCTCAAACCCCTGTGACCTCCATGCTGCGCAACAGGTGCAACGAAGAGGGGCTCCGCCCCCCTCTAACCCCCTAGTTAACTAGGGGAGCCAGTCATGGAAAGAATAACACAACCCAACAAGCATTAGATGTTGCTGGTTTCAGAATATCATTATCAATGAATTCCTTCAACCCATTATCTTCCAACACTGCCTCCATGGGGTCCCTCCATGCAACATAATTTGATATTCCCTCAAGGGCATACTAGAGCCTTAATCCATTGAAATACATCCTTATAGCTCCGAAGAATTGATCCTACAAATCTTCTCTTCCTGCAATGAAAAATTCAAAATCTCTGCTCTACATTGATTCCAACTTCGATACCATGTAGAAATTAATGTGTATATTCAAAACTGCTCATGAAATTTACTAAATCAGAAGACTTGAAGCTACTCTATTGATCTATCGAAGTCAATTCAACATCTGGAGCATAAATCATAGATATGAAAAAGGAAACATCACATATGCACATAGATTTATCTAAGGGAAAGCAACTGCTCAAAACCCCTTCCTATCTATATTGCCTTAATCAGAGAATAGAGAAGAAATATATATGCTTTCTCAAGCCTGAGCACAACCTGAAAGTGCATAGTCTATCCCTCTGCCTAACTGACTAATTCTGGACAACACTTAGCCAATTTTCAAGCCCTCCAAGCTCCTAATTCCTTTTGTTGTTCTTGAGGAATTAGTTCCCTATTAATTATGAAATTCCCTCATTTGGATAGTTCAATTATTCTAGGCTCTTCCTCTAACGGCATGCACCACTTGTACACTTCATAATATTCTACAATTGATAATACATTGCCTTAGAATCTCCATCTCAATTGGGTAACTCGAGTTCTATGCATTCATGAGCTAATTTAGGTTGATTCATTAGGTATATGGATTATCACTGAGTGTGGTTGAAGTTCCACTTCCACAACTTTACCTTCCACTAGTTCCTCCAACAGTTAGAACTAATTTAACTGACCGTAACTCAATTTAACTGAATTAAATTGCTACAATTGAAATTAACTCAACCTAGGCTCCTAAAATTTAGGAACACACTGCACACAACTAAAATTGATGTTCTAACTCGAATTGACTGAGCTAGACTCCAATTTTTTAGGAATAAAATCAAGTAAACTAAACTTTAACTCATTAACTCAAATTGAGTGTTCTTAACTAGTGAAAAGAGCCATGTCACCTCAGTTAACTCCTCCAAGTTGTCTATTGATGTGGAATTTCAAATTTTCTCAATTTGATTAAGGAAAAAATAAAAATTGAGACTTTCTTGCTGCATTTTCAACAAAGACCATGTAAATATTAGAAGTATGGATATGCAGAAGCAATAAAATGTGGATCATGACCTGTTCCTCACCAATACTTAAGGGAAAATCATTCTTACTAGTTACCTATAAGAGGGATATTCACATTCCAAAATACCAATAGTAGATTGTTTGACGATGCAATCAAAGAGAATAATAGATCAACTAACCATAACTTGGAATTAGATCCCAATCATCCAACTAACTGCACAGGGGATTCTCTCAGTGAACCTCTGACATATCATGTGCATTCATGGCATGTTAAAATCTACCCTTAATTTGACTACATATTGAAAATCCCTCTAAAAATCACATTATTTAAACCCCTGCCAATATGAACACAATACAACTTCCCAATTTAAAATACCCCTACTTTCAGTAGATATTGTAGGTATTCATTTTTTCATTAACATTTTTATACTTCTTTAAATTTTTTCATTAGCTTTAAGCTCCATTTCTTATATTTTCCAATATAAAACCCTTTATCCCCTATATATCCCCCAATATATTATGTCATTTTTCCCTAATATATATCCCCTGATATGAACCCATGTGGTATGATATTTCTCCCCACTAAAGCCCCTGTGAATAATTGTTGCCATTATAGTGTGCATGGGTCCAACTAAATGATGTTGGCATTGGTTCGTGATGGCAACTAGCTCATGCTGGAATTGATGTCAACCCTTGTAGCCTAGCTGATGTGATTCATTATATCATGGTTGCAATTAGTTGTGTTGACAGTAGGATGACTGTGCTGGCATTGATGTCAAAAATATGATGTCAAACTCATGATGGTTAGATGATGCCATTGGTTTGGTTGATAATGAGCTACAAGTGGATGATGGAGATCTACATGTGATGGAGATGATGAATGGCACACTAGTTGAGTTGGCAACTAGGTCTTCATGCCTATGCGCATGGAGATGACTTGTTGTAGTTTGATGGTCTTATGTTTGATAATGGAGATGTGCTATAGAGTATTGCAAGTTTGTCAAAGGTGTTGCAGCGAGGTGTTGTAGCTTGTGAAGATGTTTCTTGGAGAGTGGAGGACTTGTTGGCAATTTTTCCAACCTTATTTGTTGGCCTTCTAGGGCAATTTGGTAGTGACACTTGGGATACATGTTTGATCGACTTGAAAATGTTTCAGAGACTATGTCAAAGATTTGGAGGCTTATAAAAATGTCTGAGAAGGTGATCCAATATGTGGCAGAGGTTTTGAGACGAAGGCTTGATGTTTCTCTTCATCCTTAGCCCCAATTGCATGGAGGAAAGCCTACGAGAGAAACTGAAAGGATCTAGTCACTCATAGACAAGCCTATGGGAGTGACTAAAGGTTCCAATCAAGTTTGTGCATGTGACTAAGGATTTTCACAATATTTTCTTAGCATTCCTCACACAAATCGAAAGAAAATTAGCAAGGAAATTCCTAGAGGTTTCTAGAAAAAGTTGTAAAGGCCAGGAATGGTTTGAAAAGGTCCTCTAATGATGTGAAATTATTTAGTACATAATTAGTGGTGTTATTGGTTTCATTTGGTCCAATTGGTGCACCCTTGATCCTAGCCCCAAGCTTAATTTCACCCTAGATGTTTTATATATTCGATCTTGGAGTTAGTTGAGTGGAGATAGTGAGTGATAGTATGTTAGAGAAGGCTGCATTGTGTGAGTATTCTTTAGAGCCATTAGTGAGATTGATTCCTTTAGTGTCTGATCTCTAATGGTAGGAATATGAGCATATCTATTTTTTGAAGCATAATATTGGTTCCAATCTCTAGATTTTATATAAGTGATGCTGAGAGTTATAATAGAGTTTGGTATTGATGGAGCTCCATATTAGTAATTCTCACATTTGCATTTGTAGGAGTTACTGATGCATTTGGCATATAACCATAGTTTCTTATGTTGTTGATTTTATTATGAAACATTCATCTTTTGGTGTGAGGGTTTGTTATTTCAGTTTTTGCTGGTATTATTCAGTTGTTTTTTTGGATGGATATGGACACTATTTTTCGTGTGGAGAGCATATTTTGTGGTGATTTTTTATTTTATGAGATTGTCTTGCTGCTAGAGGTCATATTGCAGAGCTGAATCAAGTTGAGCAAAAATTATTGGGATCCAGTTTGAAAATACATGAAAGGAGGTCCACATAGAGGAGAGGAGTAGTGAATTCATGGATGTGGAGCAGTGATTATGAAGTTTCAATGAAAGGAATAGTTTCTCAATCTAATGGTAGTTGGATAGTCCAATCAAAATTGGGTGAGGATCGATTGATCATGGTAGATTTCAGTAGATGATAGTGCATAGATCCGTGGAGAACATAGTCTTTCAAGATGATCATTAGAATTGATTATCCAGGCTAATCAGAGTTAGCTAATTATATATCATGGAGGCTTCACTGAGGGAGAAATAACATACCACATGGGTTCATATTGGGGGATATAAATTGAGGAAAAAATGACATAATATATTAAGGGATATATAGGGGGTAAAGGGATTTTATATTTCCAATTACAAAAGGCAGAGCTCAAAGTTAATGAAAAAGTAGAAAGGGGTATAAAAAATGTTAATGAAAAATGGATACCTACGATATCTAGTGAAAGTAGGGGTATTTTAAATCAGTAAGATGTATTGGGTTTGTATTTGTAAGGGGTTAAATATTGTTTTTTTTATAGGTATTTTCCAATATGTACTCAAATTAAGGGCATTGTTTAGTGTGCAATAATTCGAAGAGGCTAGTAGGTTTGGAACATGCCAAGAAAATGTGGGACAAGATAGAATCCATATTTGGAAAATGAAAAGAAAAACAATAAGGAAAATGAGAAGAAGAACAACAACAAGAATATTAAGAAGAAGGGCCTTCAAAAATAAGAAGTTCAACCCCAAAGTTCTCATTCTTCTAGTGCACGTGATTCAACGGATGATGAGAAGAAATCATGAAATCTTGAACCCAAAGTTATAAATATTAGTTATTTTCTGTTAAGTTATAATTTTGATGATTCAAATTCTGATCATGCTGAAGTGCCTAGTGAATATGGGGATAATATTAAGGTTTTTAGATCTGAGAGTTCAATACTAAAAACTAAATGCAAGAATCAAGAAAAAATATTGCAGATATCAAATGATGAGGAGTCCAAGATCAAGGAAGAGATTGCCAGCTTAAAGTTTAAGTTGGCAGAATACAGAAAATTTGAGGAAGGTACGATGAACCAATAAAAGAAAAGGAAAATGAGTATGAAATATTAGAAGCTGAAGAGGTGTCCTTGAAAAAGCATCAGAAGATGGAGAAGGAAACAATGACTTTGGATAGTTTGTTTGAGATCTAGAGATAACCATTGGATAAATCTGGTCTTGTATTTCAAAAGGGGGAGTCTAGTTTGCATGTAGGAAAAAAAGAAAGAAAGAATAACCCAAGAAAAATGAAGCAAAAATTACCAACAACAAGGGTGAGAACCAAGGAAATAAGTTACAAAACCAACAACACAAAACAAAACCTCAAGGAGTGCCTACATTTAGAAGATCCTTTTCTCCAAGGGAGGATCGTGACAGATTTGTAAAATTTCAAAGGAAACAAAGTCCTTTTGTTCCTTTTGCGCATAAAGTAGAATGTTACAACTATCACAGATTTGGGCATGTTGTAGCCAACTGCAGGAGAAGAATATACATATTTGTACAAGGATGATTTGAAGAGGCCAGTAGGTTTGAAAAATGCCAAGAAAATGTGGTACAAAATAGAATCCATATTTGGAGATGGTACCAGCAACAATAAGGAAAATGAGAAGAAGAGAAACAAGAAGAAGATTAAGAAGAAGAACAAGAAGAAGGGCCTTGAAGAATAAGAATCTCAACCAAAAAGGCCTCATTCTTCTAGTGCACATGATTCAACAGATAATGAGAAGAAATAAAAAAAATCTTGAACCCAAAGGTATAAATATTAATTCTTTTTTTTAAGTTATAATTTTGATGATTCAAGTTTTGATCATGTTGAAGTGCCTATTGAATATGAGGATAATATTAAGGATTTTAGAGCTGAGATTTCAAGACTAACAGTTGAATTCAAGGATGAAGAAAAATTATTGCATATATATGATGATATGGAGGCCAAGCTCAAGGAAGAGATTTTCATCTTAAAGATTAGGCTGGTAGAATCAGAAAAAGTTGAGGAAGGTATGGGGAATGAATACTAAGAAAATGAAAATGAGTGTGAAAGATTAGAAGCTGAAGTGGTGTCCTTGAGAAAGAAATAGAAGATGGAGAAGAGCATTGTGGCTTTGGATAATTTGCTTGAGATCTAGAGATCACCATTGGATAAATCAGGTCTTGGATTTCAAAAGGGTGAGTCTAGTTTGCATGCAGGAAAAAACAAGAAAGAAGAACCCAACAAACTTGTAGCAAAAAATACCAATATCAAGAGTTAGAACCAAGGAAATAAGTTGCAAAACCAGCAATAGGAAAGAAAACCTCAAGGAGCACCTACATTTATAATATATTTTTCTCCAAGATAGGATCATGAAAGATATGTAAAATTTCAAGGGAAACAAAGCCCTTTTGTTCGTTTCACGCATAAGGTAGAATGTTACAATTTTCACAGATTTGGGCATGTTGTAGCCAACTGTAGAATCAGAATGTATAGATCAAATCAGCGGATCATGCAGCAATTTCAACATCTAAATAGATTGGCCAATAGATATAATAATTGTTTTTATAGTTATTGTTACTTGTGAAACCTGTTTGGATATAAGACATCTGATTGTTGATCTAACCAATGGAGGAGAAGCACATCTCATGCAAGGTTTAGATATAGCATGAGCAAAATGAGATCTAATCATCTTGCTACATATCTTAGCCATGTGGAGTGCTATACATGTCATAACTTTGGCTGTATGGAAACAGATAGTTTGTTTCCCTGTTATTCAAGCCAAAATTGAAAAAAGTAGCAAAAGAAAAGGGGACCTAACAAAAAATTAGTGAAAGAAGGAAAGAAGCAAGTGAAGGAAGAAAAGAAGAAACCAAATACTCTCTGCAAAAAGAAGAAGAAAAATCTCTTCAAGTTGTGAAGAGCATCACCTCCTATAGTCCATAATTATCTCTTGCATACTTATAAAGGACTAAAAATGTTCACGAGAGGTGTATAACGTCAAGGGGAGCATATGATAGAGTATTGCAACAACATATGATGAGTTATTTTCAGCCTCATGCACATTCAAGTCCACATGATAAACCTCTCTTGGAGATATATTGAGCTCAAGGGGAGCTTTGCATGGTATGATGTTTTCTAAGAGTATTTGGAATATTACTCATTATCTTCACTCAATTATTTGCAATAGATTTATGTGTGTTTTCATGAGTGAAAAGGAGTACATTTTTCAGCCACATTTATGTTTTTGGTTTCCACTAACAGTTGGTTGAAAATATGTGAAACCATACATAGAATGTACTCATCCCTCTAGCCATGTATAGAGATGACATGATACATGAGCCAACCATGTAAAGGTTTTATATGTAGTTTATTACAACCATGTATTTATCATTGATTCATAATTTTACTTTGGTATTGGGTCCAACCATTAATAGATTGTCATCATGGTGATAAGCATGTTATGGAGGAGTATCATGAGTATATTTTGCAACCATCTATATGGGCTAATGCTGATGTATCATGTTTTTGAATCATTGTTCCATAGGAGATGATCATAGTAACAATGTAATTCATTGAAAATCTATGTAATATGATCATGAAGCCATGTACTTTTGTATATTGTATGTATCATGGGTCATTCAGTCATGAGTCATGAGATCATTTTATGGTCATACGAGATTACGTATGAGGTTTTATATCGATTCTACAACTATGTATGTATCATTGTATATGTCATAAGAGTTAAGGTCATGTGGAGTCTTGGTCCATGTGGTGCTTCTATTTGTCAAAGGAAGCATTGTTTGTAGCAGAAGTTGTCACTACAACTTGGATATGGCATGTGTTTAGAGGGAGCATATATTTTCTCTTTTTTACTTCAGCCATCATTGTTGGCATTATGATCCACTTGGTGTTGTTGGCCTCATACTATGATATGAGAGTTGGTGTTGTTGGCCTCATGTTGTGATCAAATATATTTGGTGGTTGTTGCTATGGAGAAGTTGGTTGGTGCCTCATGTGCATATTGATGCATATACTTGATGCTACTCATAGTTACTATTATGATGATGTTGCATATGATGCTTGTGTGGTTTCCTCTTGTGCATATTGTTGTTGCTGCTAGAGGTTGTCGGTTGGACATGTTGCTCTGTATGTTTCTTGGTTATATATGCTACTTGTTGCTACTAATGTGGAGAGACATGGATGTTGGTTGATATGCATTATTTTTAAACCATGTTAATTGATATAATATTTGTGCTTCAGTTCTTGTTTCCTTATCAGATGGATTTGACCCCTTCTCCATTGATGTCATGTTATGTACCTAGGGGGATAATATGGGGTACCAAGGGAGGTACCCAAGGTAATAATGTAATAATGGGATGGGCCATAGTAATAAATAAGGTGGTTAACCCTTGTCATGTAAGGGACCACAAGTAGTTAATAATAATGTAAGGGGCCCATGGTATTAGTTGATGGTATGAGGAAACCATGGTAATGATACATGGTATTGTATGTATGAGGCCTATATAAAGGCTAGAGACTCCACATGGAGGATATGAAGAGGAAGTGAAGGATTATTGTATGAACAAGCATATGGCTTGTGGAGTGTTCTCCTTCCTTAAGGAGTGAATGTATGGTGTTGCCCTACCTTAAGGGTTTGATTAATAAAGAGAATCATTTCTATCTATATTCAGATCCCGTTATTTCTGGGTTCATTTGCATTGTTATGTATTTTCATATCAGATCTATAATATTTCTGGGTTAGATCTACAACAATTGGTATCAGATCAGATCTGTACGTTTTGGTACCAAATATGCAGAATCTAATTGCAGATCTGTATTCCTTGTGAGAAAATAGCCGATTTCAAAAAAAAATTCGGTTGAATCGGAGTCCGGATGAAGGAGATATCGCTGATCTAAAAATCAGTGGGGTTGCCGAGAATTTTTAGGGCCAGCGAATTTATGGCGCAGATCTGGACGTCCTGGTGTCAGATATGTAATATCTAATTATAGATATGGAATCCTTGTGACAAAACACCTGATTTCAAAAAAAAAATCAGGCGAATCGGAGTCCGGATGAGGAAGATATCGCTGATTTAAAATCAGCTCTTTTTTCAGAAATTTTGGGTGACGGCGGGAAAGTTGCAGCACAGATCTGGAATTCTAGTGCCTGGATCAAAATTTCTATCACATGGGCAGATGAAGAATGATGGTTCCATTTCTAAAAACAGGTCATAATAAGGATTCTGAGCAATATTGACGAAACTGTGATATTTTTGTGATGGCGGGCCTAGATCGCTTTGAACATAAAGAATCTTTTTTGGGTCGTCTCGTTAGGCTCCGACAGACTGGTACAATGGAGGAATATATTACCGCTTTTGAAGCCTTAGCCTTCCGCACTAGGGGTCTCACAGATGCATTCTTCAAGGAATGTTTTATCAACGGTCTTAAAGAAGCCATCAAAGCTCAAGTTCTACTTCACCACCCTCCCACGTGGAAGGAGGCTTGCCAGTTAGCTCGTCAGGTCACACAGCCTAGCAAAGTTTTTGTAGAAAAGAAGGAAACCAAGGAACCTAAAGGGTTATTTTCTTCTGGTATATCTTTATTGCAGGTTCATGGATTGATTCAGAAGGAGAAAATCGTTGTGTCTATAAATCCTAGTTGCAAATAAAATCTTATAAGTATTAATTTGGCAAAAAGATTGCAAGTTCCAGCAAAACACATTGAAACTGCACAGATTGATAATGAGGATATTCAAGTGTATAAGGATTTGAAGATTTCTATGGATAAGTATGTGTTTCATGGTGATTTTTATGCTTCAGATATGGATAACATGGATGTTGTTTTGGGATACCCTTGGATGGAATCTGTGGGTACTATCAATATTAATGTGCAGAAGAAATTCCTAAAGCTATGGTATAAAAAGAAGGAAATTACATTATAGGATATTTCCATCCATAAACAGGGAGAGCACATGGAGGCTGAAGCAAAAGATGTTCAAGGGACTGACATATCAGATGATGAGCCTTTGATGATCGACAATCAAACACAAACAGAGGCTGCAGAAGAAAAGGTTACAGGTGATGATACATCAGAGGAGGGCTCAGTGGTTGAAGTCATATTGACAAAGAAGACACCACAACAGGGTGAAGTCAAGCAAAAGCCATCGTGGGTTAAAACTTCAACATATCATCACCCACATCACCCAGCAAGACAACAATCAAGATGGCAACCAATTAGCCACATGGACAACAAACCCCGCAGGACAGATCGAGAGGAACAAAGATCCACCTACTACACACAGAAGAGCTACTGCAGTCAACTTCCATCTCAAGCGAGCGAGGCACCAGCGAGATCGAGGGTTCACCTTTCTCTTGGATGGCTAGATGCACGTGCATGGTATCAGTGGACTACTCTCTTGAGTAGATCTTATTCTTTATGTTCTTCCCATGTTTCGGGGACGAAACATGTTTAGGGGGGTGGAATGTTATGTACCTAGGGGGATAATATGGGGTACCAAGGGAGGTACCCAAGGTAATAATGTAATAATGGTATGGGCCATAGTAATAAATAAGGTGGTTAACCCATGTCATGTAAGGGACCACAAGTAGTTAATAATAATGTAAGGGGCCCATGGTATTAGTTGATGGTATGAGGAAACCATGGTAATGATACATGGTATTGTATGTATGAGGCCTATATAAAGGTTAGAGACTCCACATGGAGGATATGAAGAGGAAGTGAAGGATTATTGTATGAACAAGCATATGGCTTGTGGAGTGTTCTCCTTCCTTAAGGAGTGAATGTATGGTGTTGCCCTACCTTAAGGGTTTGATTAATAAAGAGAATCATTTCTATCTATATTTAGATCCCGTTATTTCTGGGTTTATTTGCATTGTTATGTATTTTCATATAAGATCTATAATATTTCTGGGTTAGATCTACAACATGTCAAAGGAGGGGTGATAGAGGAGATCGGCCTGGAGTTTGTGTGGTTGGCATCAATACCAAAGGGGCATATTGTTGGCATTATGTTGTGCATGGATCCAACTATTTGATGTTGGAATTGGTTCATGATGGAAGCTAGCTCATGTTGGCTTTGATGTTAAACCTTGTAGCCTAGCTGATGTGTTGATGCCATTCATAGTAGCATGGTTGCATCTAGTTGTGTTGACAGTGGGATGATTGTGTTGGCATTGATATAACCGGTATGATGTCACACTCATGATGGTCAGATGATGGCATTGGTTTGGTTGATTTTGTAACGTTTATAACCACCCCCCAAAATTTTTCCTTAGCCTGTTTTGGAGCCTCCCTACCAACCTTCAGAACAGCTTGCCTTGCTTCATCAAGTCCTTAAGCTTCAATGTCTTTGTTGCTCAATGGAAGCTTGTCATTCACAGTTTGATCTTTTCCCTTCACAGGTTGCTCACCCGGACTTGGTCCAGCTACAGGCTAAGCAAATTCTCCTTGAAAATTATGCATTTCTGGAGGGCAACCAACCTTCCCTCTAGAAATTGTGCAATCCTCTCTAACAGCCTGCTGGGCTCTAGGATTGCAGAATCCTTCCAGCCAACCATCCCAGTAGGATTTGCGTAAATTTTCCTAGCAGCAGGTTGTTCAGCCCAGGATTTGTGCAAATCTGGGTAGTAGTCAACTCCTCAACCCAGAAATTGCACAAATCTCTTGGGTATCCATCCCAACTCCTAACCATAAGTGCGCATTTTTCTCCAGTAGTTAAGTAGTCTCTTGCATGTGCAGCTGAGTTGACAGGTTCCCTTCGGGACTGAGCAAAACACACTTGCATGCATGGGTTTTTTCTCCCAAGGTAGCATGCAAAGGAATCCCTTGTTTCAGGGATTTATGTTTAGCAGTTGGAGGTTACATGCAAGGAACAATTCAAAAACCTCCCTCAAAGTGTCACTTCCCCTAGATTCGTGGCATGTGTATTACAACCTCGATGTTATCAAAATCATCAATCAGATGTTGCAGAGCTCATTCCTCACATCAGCCTTGTAACTCTAACATCCCACATCACAGCTAGGAGCAGTCGGCACATTCAACTTAGCTGTTTTGAGGTAATCTCGCTTCCCATGCCTTGTGCTGCATTTCTGTCGCTTTTTGTGTTTTTTCTTGTCTGAGTACTATTTTCTTGATTTCTTTGAATGATTGCTACCGTTTGTATGTATACTAGCTTATCCTAGCTCTGTTTCAATTTTTATTGCTATCTCACTGTTGTCGCATGCATGAAACTATTTTTCACGGATGTTCACCCAACCGACAAACTGCCTCACCCACATGCACGTTGATTTGTTTGCTGAATATTTCATTCATATTTTGTATGCACTGTCGATCACTTCTGCTATCACTTAGTGTCACCATGCATTCATTGACTTACTTACTTTCAGTTGCCCATCGGTGTGTCAAGCCAACCTTGGGCCAGGCTCTACCTTCACCAAGGCTGCATTGCGCAATCTGGGAAAGGAAGGCTCACCTTCCTCTCCAGGCTCGTGAATTCCTACCCATCACTGGCCTCCGGGACTATTTTGCGCATTTCTAGAGGACAGTGGCTTCCTGGCTTAAGAAATTGCGCAAATCTATCCCTGGGCCAGCAGTCCTTCCCAGATGGAATTATGAAACGCGCAATCCTAGCAGTCAGTAGCCAGAGTATACTGTACATTGTGCAGTTCCAGCAATCAGTTAGTCTCTCAGCAGCCCAGTATATGCCTTGTGCAATCTTGGAAGTCAGTCTCCCAACCTCCTGGCTGAAACTGCACAACCTTTATGATCATTCACCCAGGTATGTTGCAATTCAGTTCTCATGTTCATTCTAGTTTTCGACTAACAGATTTCTTGCTATAAGTGTCGCCATGTCTCTAGGTATCGCAGGTGTTCATCTGCCTCTCAGCAACACATGTACAATGGATTCTAGGAGAGCGTAGATGAAGAAACCATTCAAAGCACGCTTGGGGATGTAGTTTATCAAGTGTCTATGAGTTTCCCTACTCATGAAGGCATCAAGTTGTTCATGGAAAAAGACATCAAGCAGCAGTATCAAAACGAGTAGCATCATGAACAACAGATGAAGGCAACATACTGAATACAATGAATGCAGCGAATACAGGGGGAAGTTTTTTGAAAACATAAAGGTAGAGAAAAGTTACAAGATCAAGTAGATCCACTGATAATGAAAGCAACTTTGGAGGCTCCAGCTATGAAGTGACGACGCGACATGAAGGTCACGTGAAGGCAGAAGATGGAACAAAGAAGGTGTTGCATGTGTTGGATTAGCAACTCAGGAAGAACATGAAGCTACACAGACAAACGTATGAGTTGCAACAGGAATAGGAACAATAGTGGGCGCAAAATTCACTCATGGATGAAACTGTGCTCATACATGTTAAGGATCCATCCTAGCAGCTGACACAACGCAAACATGGTGAGTAGTGTTTTTGATCCCATGCAAGGGATTCATCAGCATGCATGTCGTTGAGCACACGCATGCAATCCAATCCATTCAAGACACTCACCAATGTGAAGACAAGAAGCAAGTCCAACTGGGGCTGAACATGCACTTCAGCAAGTTGATTTTCATGACCACCAACACACACTTGAAGATCAGCACAAACACTATGCATCAGTGTGTTGTCGGTTCAACCATACCCAAGATGACCATGTGCATGTTAGCAGACAAGTTGGATGAAGGGGCCAAACCAATGCACTGGTTGCAATGGAGGCGAGAGTTTGCTTCAGCAAGATTTCACCATGAGGTACATGCACACCATCACGGATGACCAAGCTTGGCATCAGCTCACTAGCTTCACCATCACAAGCATGTCAAAGAGTTGGTCTCATCACAGCATACCAAGTGTCAGTGATGTCTTGCAAGGCTTTCTCAAGCCATGTTGTCTCACATAAGTACATGTGCATTGTAATGTTGAGTCATGTCAAGTGTAAGTCAAGTGTCAATGGTTGGATGTAATAGTCCTAGAGTAGCTGAAGAGTCATGAGGGTAGTTGAACTATCACAAAGGGGAATGTCAAGGGTCACCCCACCCTTTGCTATAAATAGTCCCTCATAACTCATTATAAAGGCTTTTGGTTAGCCAAGCTTCTACTAAGACTATCTTGAAGAAGACTTGGACAATATTGTAGCACACCTTGGCTTCTCCATTGCACGGAGTTAGTACATCTCTTTGGAGGAGTAGGCAGATATGGCTTGTTTCAGGGAAAACTAGTGTCGATTCGAACTGCTAGTCCCACTAAGATGGGTAGCTATCTTAGAAACAAATAATGAAATATTTTCAAGAGTTCCTTTAAGTGTGATAGACTAGAGGGAAGAAAAGAAGACCAACCTGGATCTTCTGCTTTGATCCTAGCTTGATTTCTCTTTTCCTTGATAGAATTTTCCACTCCTATCCTACTTGTCCCACTTCAAAGAGTACCTGTAGAGTCAAAGTAAAAACAAACCATCAAAGAATCTCCATCTAAAACATCGTAAACAATGCGGAATCAGAATAACATTGACCATACAATTGCATTCATAAACAATAAGATTCATAAACACACGATTATATGGAGGAAAACTCAAAGAAATTTATTAATAGTAGTGAAAGAGAGGATTACAACCCAGCTGTCTGATCCAGCATCATCCTCCCAGTGTAGAAGCCCTCTTCACCTCATGAATAAGAAAATCACCCAACAATGCAATGTCTCTTCTCACCAACAAACCAACAACACTTCCTTACAAAATACAAAATTCCGGCCTCTAGATCTCTCAGATGAGGGATCCATTTATAGATGTCTTGCAAGGGTGTGAGTCAGCTCTGGGTTTTTGATTAGTGTCATTCCACTGGTAGTTCTTAGTTCCACTTGGAGATTTCATTGATCTCTTACTCATCCCTGGGCGAATTTAGAGAGGCAAGTATCACAGGAGAAGTTTCGGGAAGATTCCATGATCATCCACTTAGAAAACTGTCTCTGCCATTTGTCTATTCTCGCTCATCACACCCCATGGAAGGCCATTTCAGTATGCATCGTACCTGGCTAGTTTGGCAGCTACTATGCATCGCACCTTGCCCATGGAGCAGTCAGTATGGTCCAGTTTTGGCCAGTACTGAGTAGTTTTTCAAGTGGAACTTCTGGGAAATGATGTAATCAATTTACCATGATCCTTTAGGGTATGAAACAACACTTTTAGGGACTTAAGGGCCCTTAGTTTATGGGCATATGAGTTTGGGGTTGTGGTGCCCAAATATATCTATAACAGCTGCCCCCTAAAGCATTAGGTCGTAAATCTTCTCATGTCAGGTGAAATGCTTTATCACGAGGATCCGAGGTATTCGTACTGGAAGGTGACTTGTATAAGATACAATACATTACATTATCATCATATTATTCTCATGATCTAGCTGAGGCGGGCATTCCCATGCTCAGCCTTATAAATTCATTTTCATGTACATAGGATAGACAATTGTCTGTTGTTGCAGACTAGTGATTCTTCGCATGAAGAGTCATCTTCTTTGGCTTAGATGACTATCTGTGTAGCGTCTATGTTCAATTTATGTCTTTATGTTCTTGAATATATCGTAGCCCAGATGAATGAAACTAGATCTGAGGTCTTCAAAACTCGTTCAATCTTCGCTCGATGTACAAGTCGATCCATGTGAAAAGATGTTCTGAAGTCGAACATCGAAAGACATCACCTAATTACTAGCCAATGATGTGAGCTGTTAACAGACACGAGAGGAGTCACCGATAATGATGATGACCCTCAAAGTAATATAGTACAATTCACGTGGTGTGAATATATGAGTCGATGTTGAACACCATGCAAAATCTTTCGATCGAATGTCATTGATGTAAACCCGTCGCTGGAAGTGAGAAACTTGCCATTGAGGCATGTAAGCTTCAAAGTACTGAAAGGGTTGTTTCTAAGTCAACTTCTTGGATAATGAGCTGATGTAGACAAGAAGTGACCTGTTGTAGGAGGGCCTTGATGTATCCCACATCTACGACGTGAAACGGAGCAAATGATTTTTGTGGAGGTGAAAACGATTTGATGATATAAGGTTCAGGAATAGCGGTCATGAAAAATGAAGGGTGGAGGTATTGCAGTGGATGAGGTGTTTTCTAGATGGTAAATTCTCTGAATGACTTATCTTGAACATATTGGCGACACTGATATGGACTTGGTAGTGTTAACCCCATGGATGGTACGAAGGACCAATGGTGATGGTGAACGGAAAAACCCAACCCAACTCAATCATGGTGATGGAGTGAAAGTGTCATGTTCAAGAGCAACCTGCTACCAATAAAGTTCTTCAAGTTTTCTTCCCATTTTTCCCCAATCATTGCTGACCAGTACCTCTTTATTTTTGTCAAGCTTGATGAGGATAACATATGCTTGGTCTATAATTTTCCCTTCGGGCAAACCTGTCGCTTTGTGTTTAGCGAGCCTAGCGTTAGTGAGACTCGTTCTTGTCTGGGCAGACAAGTTTGTCGCTATTTTTTTAACAAGTTTAATGAAAAAGATAACTTGGTCCTTTTGTTGTTTAGAGAGTTTGAAAAGGGACGAAAAGGAGACTCCAACAGTCCTTTTTCATGGCATCATCCCTTAAGTCCGAAAAAGTATAAAATAATACGAAAGCGATGACTTTTAGATAGCTTTAACAAGCCAAAAAAGACAAGCAATTGATCTTTTTGTTTAATAATCCCTCAGGTCCAAAAAGATTAAAATATATGGGAGAGATGGCATTCCCTTTACTTTAATGAGCTGGAAAGTCCAATAGCTCAACAATATTTTTATATTTAACGAGTCTAAAAAGAGTTTAAAAGGGACTCCTTTTTGAGGAACGAGTGGTATTTCTGGGTAGCAACTAGTTCCAGGTAAGTTTGGAACTTCTCAAAACATGACAGTGTGAAGAGGGTAGCAATCAGAATCACTCGTCGCAAATGTTCCTCAAAAGGGTAAATAATTAAATGGAAGCGTATGGTCGCCCAAATGAATGGAGGTGATGGTAGGAACACAACCAAGGTTCAAAAGGGCAGATAGCAAAGCGATCACAAAGGTTATTTACCAAAGGTAGTTTCATTTTTTAATGAGCTTGAATCAGAAGAAAACTATGCTCAGTGCAAGTTGATTTTTTAACGAGCATGAACCTCGCGGGAACATTGCTCTTGATATTGGTCAACGATATTTAGTTTACCATTTAACACGTTAGATTCTTTCTTTGGTCGTTCAACCTGCTCAATTGCTCCATCAAATTGATTAGAAATACACATATATATGCTTGAAAAATGAATTAAAAACTAACATTTTACTTGAAGTACGTGAATAGTAACATAAAAAGTAGTTTTACCTCTCATTTTTACCATTTCATTTCAAATTTGGGATCTTGGAGCTCTGGAGTGGTTTTCCCCCTCAAACTTCATCAGCTAATTTTGGGAGATCCGATGGACTATTCTCTGCGCCGTTAGGACCAGGTAGGAGCTAACCCTGAGCTCTTCATTTTCATTCCATCTTTTTCTGATTTTGAGCAAGTTTTCCCTTTCTTCTGAGCCCCTGGGATTTGAAGAAATAGTTCTCCCATCATTGCACCTGCCCTATATCAAAAGGTGCGATGCATACTGAGCTATACACTGGCCAGTCAGTATGCATCTCACCTAGTCCAAAGGCAGGGTGCGATGGGCACAAAAGGGAAACTTTGCACAATAATTTTTCATGAAATTTTTGCCTGTTTTTGCTCAAATTTGGATCCTAATTCATCTTTTGTCTATGACTCAGATATTTGTTGGATCAAGATGGTCATCACATGGCATGAACGTGAGCATGAAGAAGAAGACATGATTGCCTTACATGATCAGGGTACTGTTACTGCATTGCGAAACTGTGGTTTGCTCAAATTCTTTCGTATATCTAGCATGAGGCAACAAATCAGTTTGTTGTAATATTTTCTCGATGCATGGGATCCGATCAACCAGGTATTCCAGATTAGAGGCAAATCTATTCCACTGATAGTCGAGGATATCTACTTTTTGACGGGGTTATCGAGGCGTGGTGCCCCTCTTTCACTGTCGGGATCTGCCCGTGGGGGTGAATCGGTGAGAGATTATATTCGTCAGCTTTGTAGAGATGGATCTTAGCCTAGTAGAGATGGCAAGATCAATATCTGGGACATCATTGATCGGTCTCTGAGGACCATTTTATTCACCTTTGCTAGATTGGCTGGTAGCGCGGCTCTTCATTTGGCAAACAAATCTTATGTGCAGTATGCTTTAGAATGCTTAGAACCAAAGGTATTCAACTAGTGTGAGGCAGTACTTCTAGTGATAAAAGAACAACTCTCTAAGGTAAAGAATGGAAGATCCAAGAACTTTGGCTGCAGTTCCATTTTGACTACTTTTGCCTTAGAGAGGATCCCACTGATGCAGCCTCAGCATATTTCACTAGGATTGCCAGCACTGAGGGAACCCAGGATGCAGAGATGGCTTGAGCTCATGGCCAAACATACTGTTCTGCCACATATTACTTTCTCTAATGCCTTTTTTGAGCGGTTCAACCATCAGGAGATGGTCTTCTCAGAGTATCCATATGTCGGGATGGAATTCCTAGGTGACACGGATTTGGCGTTGTTGGTTGGCGAGCAGTGGGGTGTGATAGGTAAAGATGATTTGACCATATCTTTGTTTATCAGTTTTATAATATTTTTGTGATTTATCAAGATTAATTGAACCCATGTACTTGTTCAGATGTTGGGCCAGTGCGACCAGCGGCACGCCCAAGGGTGGCAGCTAGCATTCCAGTAGGAGAGGCTGTAGGGAGGGATGTCCTTCGCGATCTGGACATAGCAAACACCCTGGTAGTATTACAGGATCAGATCGAGGATCTTACCCTTGGTATTCAGGATGTGAGGACCGATGATTTACCTCTGAGGCTACAGCGCCATACTACTAGCATTTCGAGTCGATGGACTAGGCTCTTGCGTATGATTGCACAGGCGGTGACATGTTATCACCAACATCATTGGAATAGGATGCTTTTTTGCATTTACTTTTGAGTTTCTTGGTCGCATGACCGATTTTGCCTGGTACACAAAACATTATGTCAAACTATAAACAGTTATATATTTTTGATTTTCGGAGTTTGTTTTGGTTAAGTTATGTGATCCAGTTGCAAATGTTGATGTGAAATGCTTTTCTTTACAAATGTTGCAAATGTTTGTCTAACACATAATTCGCTAATGAATGAGTTAAAGTGTTTAAGTTTATGGAAATGTGTTGATATTGAATGGAATCAATCTACCTTTCCAAAATCTTGACCCTTAGGAACATATGATAGATAGCTGGGTTCCGAACTGAATAGACGCCAGTAAGTTGTAGAATGACGAGTTGCAAATCTAGCCTGACAACAAGTCAGTGTATGCCATGTGAAATGGCATCAGAGAGAAGCTCCATCAATGTGCTATACTCAACGATGTTTTTTGTTCATTGACCAATACATATCCCTTTGAAACTCACTAACTCGCCGCTTGGATCAAAGATGGCCTAAGCTGCAAAAGATAGGTTCCGCGTTCTACAACTAGCTCCGTCGGCGTACCCAACTAATGTTTCCAAAAATTCCAACATCTGTAACAAATGCAAAGTGGATTACTTAACCAAAATGACAACTCTTGACGAAAACAAAAATGAAACAAAAGCATATCTATAAAGAGATTACTACACTTGATCAAGCATAGTATCGCTTAAGATACAACCTATTTCGGGGTTGCAATAGTGGAATTCCATCGTAATCTACCAGCTCGTAGGCTCCTTTTGCTAATACCCATTTAACAATGTAGGGGCCCATCCATAATGATTGGAACTTACCTACTCCCAATTTATCAGAGTCCTGATCGTAGAGTAAGACCAGGTCACCTTCTTAGAAGACAAGAGGCTTGACATTTTTGTCAAACTGCGCTTTGACCTGTTTCTTATGTTCTTCGTTAGCCAGTGCAGTGTCATGACAGGTTTCATCCAAGAAGATTAGTTCCAAGAAACGAGCCTCTTCCTCTGAAGTTTCTGGAAGTAGATCGATTGCGAGCTTTAGAGATGAAATCTCACACTGAATCGTTAAGATAGCTTCCAGGCCATACACCAACGGAAAAGGCATAAATCCAATTGCATTTCTCACCAAGGTCCTATATGCCCATAGAGCTGAGTATAGGATTAAATGCTAATCTCGTTTGTGGACTCCAATCATTCTCTGCACCATGCGCTTAAGGACTTTGTTGATCGCTTCAACCTGTTCGTTTGCCTACGGATAATATGGAGTAGAACTATCGTGGGATAGTCCTAATTTGGCAGTCAATTCAACCATCATGTGATTGCGAAAATGTGACCCATGATATGTGACTATAGCCTGTGGAACACCGAACCTAGAGACTACATGATTCAAAAAGAAAATACCAGCCGTTTCGCCGTTGTTGTTTAATGTAGGCATTGCCTTGGCCCATTTTGTAAAATAGTCGACAACGACTATGATATACCCATGTCCCTAGACTGAGGTGGGGTTACATTTCATGAAATCTATGCCCCATTGGGTGAATGGCCCAACAACAACTACTGGATGCAGCGGTGCAGGTGGTAATCTGGTCTTGAGATCAAAAAGTTGACAAGCATGGCAACTTCTGACTACTATTATGCAATCTTTGAAGATAGTAGGCCAGAAGTAACCAGCTCGTAAGATTTTCTATGCAGTAGTGTAACCAGATAGATTCCCCCCACATGCGCCTGAATGACAGTCATTCAAGACTTTTTCGGCCTCCTCATGCATGAGGCACCTTCGCAGAACTATATCGACACCATGACGGTAAAGTGTATCACTGACGATCATGTAGTCTTTTGCTTGGTATCGAGTACGTCATTGTTCTGAGCGAGAGGTGTTAGGCCTAAAGGTTTGGGTTTGGAGATAGATTAGTATATCTCCGTACCATGGGTTGCTTGATGATATCAGAAACAATGTTTCATCCACGATTGATGCTTTAGATGTTAAATCGTTGGACAATGATGGGAGGTCGCAAAGTAACTCCGCAAAGACTAGAGATTTCTTTGATTTGGATTTGGTGAATTCCAGATCAAACTCTTGCAAAATGGCTATCCATTTTGAATACTTGCCCCCTAGCAATTGACGCGACAGGATGTAGGTCATAGGGTTGCAATCTGACAAGATGGTAGTTTTGCGAAAGAGTATATAGTGTCGAAATCTCTGTACTGCTTGAACAGCTACCAAAGCCAACTTTTCAACATAGGAGTACTTTCTTTCCGTATCATTTAAGTTGCGGCTTAAATAATACATAGGATGTTCTATTCCATTGTCTTCTTGTACTAAAACCATCGCGATGGTTGTATCTGTGGCAGCGAGATATAGGTTAAAGTATTTTTGATAGTCAGGAGCATACATTAATGATGCTTTTACTAGGGAACTTTTCAAAGCATCAAAGGAAGCTTGCGCAACCTGATCCCAGTTGAAGGGTACTTCTTTTTTCAAAAGATGTGTATAAACTTTAGCAAGTTCAGCGTAATTTGGAATGAACCTCCTTAGAAAGTTTGCTTTCCCTTGGAGTTTCTGAATCTGAAGCAAATTTGAAGGTGGAGGCATGTTAATGATTGCCTGAACCTTACATGGGTTGAGTCAAATTCCATCCTTAGAAACTACGAAACCAAGTAACTGACTAGAACCAACACAAAACACACACTTGTGTGGATTGAGTCGTATCTTGTAGTGTCGGCAACGTAGAAATATAGCTCTCAAATGTTGCGGATGATCAGTCCACTTTCGCGAATGAGCCGGTAAATCGTCGAGATACGGTTGAACGATGTGTTTGATGTCATGGAAGGCGTAGTTCATTGCCCTCTGAAATGTTGCCCCTACGTTCTTCAAACCGAAAGGTAGTTTGCGGTACGTGAATGTGCCCCATGGACATATAAATGCAGTCTTTGACTGGTCCTATGGGCGGATATTGATTTGATTGTATCCAGAAAATCCATCCATAAATGAAAAGACTTCGCATCCGGCACATTCATCAATTATCTGGTCGATGAAGGGTGTAGGGTAGTTGTCCTTTGGACAAGCTTGATTTACATCCCTATAATCGACACACACTCTAATCATTCCTTGCTTTTTCATCACAGGAACAATATTCGATACCCAATCAGTGAGAGGAATGGGGTAAATGAAACCAGCATGTAAAAGTTTTTCAACTTCTGCCTTAATGGTAGTGGCTTTCTTCGGGTGAACCGGTCGAAGCCGTTGTCATACTAGTTTGACATCTAGATACATCTTGATTTCATGTTCAATGATGCTCGAGTCAATGCCTAGCATTTCTTCATATGACCAAGCAAAGACATCTCTGAATTTGTGAAAGAGAGCACAGTATATTTCCAGTTCTAAAGGAGAACAAGATTTGCCAACATGTATATTCTCTACAACATTTGGTTTGGTCGAGATATTAATGGTAATAGTTTCTTCAATATTGGACAGATTTTGCTTTGAACGATATTTACAACATTCGATAGAAAATCAAAAATTGAAGGATGATTAAGGTCATCAGAATAATCCTCATTGTTATCTTGAGGTCGGGAATGATGGTGGTGATCTTCCCATGGTGCCTCTCCTATCATCATTGACTGAATGATTCCTTCATCTATAGAATGTACATGAGACCAAGGATCAGAAGAGGTACCATACTCTAGAGACCTATCTATCCAAATGCTTGCCAAGCATTGATTTGGGTTTGCTGCCGATGCCCAGAATATTGATTGCTACAAAAATTCTATAGGGCTTGGGGACAGCACTTGGTGATGATCCATGCTCACAAAATGTTCAGAATTCTTCTTAATCTTTGACGATGTAGAAGATATCATGTGACAGGTTTCCACTGTGGCCACTTCCGCTAGATTATTCGGAGGCAGAAGGGAAAAAGTACCCATTAAGGAAGGGTCTTTTAGGAGACCTACTCTGCTATTTTGAAGCGACTGAGAGCTCCCATGGATCAATGGAATGCTTCCGATAACTTGGGAACTGTTGAGGAGGAGGGTTAGTTGGTCAATGATTGTAATTCCACCTTGAAAGGGGAATGCAATCTTTCTAAAATATGTTGACACAACAATAGCCATAGCATAAATCTAGGGCCTGCCTAGTAGGATGTTGTAGTCAAGGTTTCTATCAATGACCTCGACTTCAATTTCTACTGTTTTGCTCCCCAGTTTGATTTGCAAGTTACTTAATATCCCATATGGTGTGTATATTCTTCCATCGAATGCTTTTAATGTCGTTGATGATCATGACAAGGGTGGTGAGCCTAAAGTTTTCCAGCGACTCATTGACATAATACAGGTGGATGCTCCCTCATCAATTATTGTTCGATGAATAGTTTTGTTGAGGGCTTTTACCTGTATGAGGAAAGCAAGTTGTGTTGGTAACTAAGGTTCATATCCTTTATGATTAAAGTCCACTATATTGGAATCCGCTGGATCAATCCCACCTTTTGCTGATAACAAAGCCTGTTTTTGGGAGGGGAAATTTTGCAGTACTTCAAGTGTTGACATGGCGGATGGCGATTGGGCCAGATCCTCCACTATATTATAATTCTATGCTGCTCGAGCACGAGGATTAAATGTCGATTTATGTACTACTCCCTTAGGCGGTTTTATTGTTAATTTAGGAATGATTGGTGGAACAACTTTTGACGAAGTTGTTGTCGAACTGCTGGGTTGATCTGTAGCCTTGCCATTCAACGATTGTGGATTTCCATAATCTTTATTCCTTGTAGATATCAAAGCCTCATTTTGCTGCTTTGAGATGGATAGCATAAGCACTTGGGATGGGGAAGCATGATCACTAGCAATCAGATTAGTTTCTATATTTGGAAACGGATCAGTCAATACTTCCAAGGTATTTGAATTCTTTTTCAAAAACTTCGTGACCTCAGCTCGATGTGGATAATCTTTCATGTAATGGTCCTCATCACATATGAAACATGGCTGATTTGGTTTCTTTTTTCTAGTAGGGTTTCTAGAAGATTTCTCAGGAGTTGAATCTTCCTGTTTCTTCTCTTTGTTTGTCCCTTTCTTCTTGCCCCCTGGTTGCTTAGTATTTTTGCCTTTGTCGGTTGACACGACATTAACCTCCTAGGAAAGAGGCTCTTCATCTGATTTTTGACTAGAAATTGTACGGGCTTTTTTATATGTAGCCTTTGCGGTTTTCGTGCCTGTTGTACTGATCACACCATTACCAGCATGAGAGTCCTTGTTTGATTTAGGAGGGGGAGGAATGGAAAATTCTGGTCTAGGAGAATTAGGAATTTTGTCGTAGAACATGCCAGACTAAGTATAGATCAAGTCTAAATATTGTGCACAAGCAATGACTTTCTCTTCAGTGACAACTCCTCCCTTAGCCACATCCTTTGTAATAGAGGGTAATAATGACTTTATAAACCATTCAACTAAAAGTTGATCAGGAACATACATCTTTACCATTCTTTGATGACACCGCCACTCATGAATATGATCAGATATGTGAGTGGTTGTTGTCTGTTTAAAGTTGGTAAGGAGTTCTATCTAGCTTCAATATACCATTTTGCTGCTGGACCAGTTAGCGTTCATTGAAAAAGGCAAAGCCTAATTGAATCATCATTCAAGGTGTTGGATGAACACCACAAATGGAATGTCATTACATGATTCGATGGATCTTCACCTAGATTTCCATTGAATTTAGGAATATCTGAGGGAAGTTTATGAGGAATCGCTGGCCACCAAGGGGTGTAAGCAATTGGATCATTCGTCAGCCGGTTTAGATCTGGTAATTCTAAAGTTGCTACAAAAGGCAACTATTGATTCAGGTTAGGTGAAGCATACCCAGGATAAGATGGAATCGCCTAAGCAGTAGGTCTTTGCATACCAGCATAATGTATCTGATGCTGGTAACTTTGATAAGGTTGATGGGCATAACCATTATAGTATGGTTGTTGATAACCATTTTGGAAATGCGGTTGCCTATTACTTACAAAGCCTTTTTGCTCAGGTCCTTAGTATGATTGCTTGAATTGCGGTTGTTGATATTGTACCAGCCATGGTTGTTGGACCATTTGTTGTTGTCTAATACTGGATGATTGACCAAGATGCGGAGTGATAGTACCTGTTTGAGCCTGAGTCGCTCCAGGTAAGGAGGCACTAACCTGAGGTTGTGATTGAATCACAGAGACGAGAGGCTATTGTATTGCAACCTGAGAAACTTGAGGTTGACACACAACAGGTAGTGCTTGTACTTTTGATACAGTCACAATAGCAGATGTAGTGGGGATATTCAACACAGGATGGGCGGGTTTCATTGAATATACAACTCTTGGTTGCTAAGGCAGTATTGGTATCCAACCGCTGGATGTAATTCCAGCTTGACCTAAATTTTGTTGCAAACTCTCATATGGTTGTTCTCTAAGAGGGAACAATGAAAATGCGTACTGCCCCCCATATGGTGACAATCTAGTGATTAAAGGGTACATTAGCCTTTGAAGACATGTTGGATCAACTTTTTGAGTTTCAACATAAGAAATAGTAGATGAGATTCTGAATGAAGAAATAGGAATAGACTATGTCGTCAAAACAGTCCCTGAGTGGACTCCAGCTTGTTGTTGATAACTAGTTGGGACAGATGGTATACCAGCAAACATTGTAGGAACAGCAGCAGGAAGCTCCACCATAGTTGTCTCAGTTGACAAAATCCTATATGTTGATGGTTGTTGAAACATATTTAGTCTATCCAAAAGATTTCCTAGCGATTCGACAGGAACTTGCGATGAAGGATGATTACAAGAACTAACTTCTGTAATAGAAGGATGTAGGTGGATCCCAGTTCCAAAATGCACTAGAGTACTGGGTGGAAGATCCTCTACTATCTCTTTTATGGCAATCAATCCAGGTGGAAGAGGTAGACCGTCAGGTCCATAAAATATTTTTGGAGCCGAAGAAAGTGTAGCTTCTATAGTAACAGATACTGGAGGGGTGACACCTTCTGAATTCTGGAACTCAACTTCCAGATGTTCAGGCAAGTGAACTTTAGTTTCTGGATCAGTCCTAGGTGGAGCTGCTTCAGGAATAGAGGTGTCTACCGTTACACTAGGATCAATTCTAATGTCCTCTTGTAACTGCGGAACTTTTTTGTAAAGGCAGATGTACCAAAGATAATTGGAGTAACTATAGTCTCTAACGATGTTGAAACACAAGTTCCAAATAAATTAGTTGAAATGGACTCAGTTAAACGAGACTGTTTTTCCCGGGACGGTTTCATTTATGGGGTCAAAGACGGTTGACTCACTAGTCTCCATGAACGACGGGGTTTTGATTGACTTTCTTCCACGATTGTGGATTACTTGATCAACTCAAAATTAAAGGGGAAAAAGTTATTCCGATTTAAATGAATTTTAAGACACTTTGACGCAACTTTCTTTTTCAATTTTTAAGAGTCGAGAAAAATCTAAAGGTGACTCTAGTTGCCTTTGATTTTTAATGAGCCTGAAGTGACAAGTGCTCAGATGGACCTTTTCTTTTAAGGAGTTGAAAAGGAACAAAAGTGACTACTCTGGAAATCTAGACAGAGGGATTACCAAACTGATCGCAAAACTACAAAATACACCTTGGTGATAAATGATAGAGAAATTACCAAGGACTTATGTATGGCAGTCAATCTTCCTGAATGCTGTGTTCAGTGCATTGCGATCGATAGGGCGGCAGACACGGCTTCCTAAGGATAAAGTATATCAGCCTATTGTGGTCTCCCAATATATACTCGACAATACAGGGAGCACAAGTCTGTACTGGCACTTGTTGTATCAAAGAGGAGGAATCACCCAACTTTCGATGAAAACGATAGTTACCAGGTTTTATGACGCCGGAACATGTCTCTAGCCTAGACTTCTAGATGTGTTGCATTAAGTTCCAAGGCATTTTTATGTTCATTGAGATTTATTTTAGAGTTGATCTTGCTTAGAAGTTTGTCTTTCAAGGTTCACATGTGATGTAGATGTAAAATTCCTAAATATGCAATCCAAAATGATAAATAGTCATTTATGTTTTTTTAGCAATGAAAATCCTAGCTACAAAGGAAAGAAGATAATGATTTTCCTTCAATAGAGAGCATAGAGCACACACTAAATGCACTTTCCTAAATCAAATTTTGCATGCAGTCAAAATGCAAATGCACATGCATGTATTTTTTTTCCGCTTCCTTAATGTGTGAATGCCAAAAAGGAAAGCTAAGTACAGATCTGAACTATTTTCTTTCAAAGCGACATTTCTAACAATTTCTTTTCAAAATGAAAGGAAGACTAAGATGACACTTTTCAATTTCGAATTGAAAACTGTTTTTCGACACTTCAAATACTAATAACTCAAATCAAGTACAATGACAAAAGTACAATCAACTATCTAGAAGAGGAATACTTTACGACACTCTTCTTTCGATTCAAAATGACAATTATGACACTTGCATCAAAAATGAAAGCTTGATTAGGCTACTTTCGACAAAGGAAGATTGTAAATGATTCACAAATACACAAAAACATTTACAATTTCTAATTGATGGAGGCTGAAATATGTGAAGGAAGAAGGTTTCAGCAAGAAGATACTGATCATGAACATCAAAAACTACTGAATAGAGCTGAAAACAAGGAGAAAAAACCAACTTTCAGAGAGAGAAAGCAGTATCACTCAATCATCACACTTGTAACACAGGGAAACAAAGATGCATCTCACTTGCAACACACGAGAGGTGCGATGCATCCAGGTTGCACAGTTACAAACAGTGCAATGGGCTAGGGAGCGAAACTGAGCTTGGTTTTTGCTCAAAATTTGCAGCTAAGTTCAGTGATTTAGGCTGAGTAATGATGGACAGTAAAAACAAAGCATAGGGGTAAGATTTGATGAGGTTCTGAGCTACCACAAGGGCACTTAGAATGCTTTGTAAGTCAGATGTTCAGTTCATAAACCAACTCGGAGATTGACTGAAGCAACATTCATCTACTTCAAAATTGCATAGCAAAGGCATTTCGAAGGCTAGCTGGCTAACTTCAGGCTCCGTCCGTAGTTTATAAAGCAAACAATAAACAAACAAAACAAACTATTCGTTCCCCAGCTGAGTCGCCATTTTCTTTCAAGGAAAACTGGTGTCGATTTGAACTGCTAGTCCCACTAAGATGGGTAGCTATCTTAGAAACAAACAATGAAAGCTTTTCAAGAGTTCCTTTAACTGGGATAGATTAGAGGGAAGAAAAGAGGACCAACCTAGATCTTCCGCTTTGATCCTAGCTTGATTTCTCTTTTCCTTGATAGAATTTGCCACTCCTCTCCTACTTATCCCGCTTCAAAGAGTACCTGTAGAGTCAAAGTAATAGAAAACCATCAAAGCATCTCCATCTAAAACACCATAAACAATGTGGAATCAGAAGCACATTGACCATACAATTCATTCATAAAAAATAAGATTCATAAACACACGATTATATGGAGGAAAACTCAAAGAACTTTATTAATAGTAGTGAAAGAGAGGATTACAACCCAGTTGTCTAATCCAGCATCATCCTCCTCGTGTAGAAGCCCTCCTCACCTCATGAACAAGAAAATCACCCAACAATGCAATGTCTCTTCTCACCAACAAACCAACAACACTTCCTTACAAAATACAAAATTCCAGCCTCTAGATCTCTGAGATGAGGGATCCATTTATAGATGTCTTGCAAGGGTTTGAGTCAGCTCTGGGTTTTTTATTAGTGTCATTCCACTGGTAGTTCTTGGTTCCACTTGGAGATTTCATTGGTCTCTTACTCATCCCTGGGCGAATTCAGAGAGGCAAGTGTCACAGGAGAAGTTTCTGGAAGATTCCATGATCATCCACTTAGAAAACTGTCTCTACCATTTGTCTATTCTCACTCATCACACCCCACAAAAGGCCATTTCATTATGCATCGCACCTGGCTAGTTTGGCAGCCAGTATGCATCGCACCTTGCCCATGGAGCAGTCTGTATGGTCCAGTTTTGGCCAGTTCTGAGTAGTTTTTCAAGTGGAACTTTTTGGAAATGATGTAATTAGTTGACCATGATCCTTTAGGGTATGAAACAACACTTTTAGGGACTTAAGGAGCCCTTAGTTTATGGACATATGAGTTTGGGGTTGCGGTGCCCAAATATGTCTATAACATGGCTGTAACATTCCACTATTGGGGCTAGCGGGTTTACATGGTGTATTGTATAATTGTGACTTACAATTCTTTAATAATAAGAGCCAACCATTGTCATGCATATGTTGTTATTGTAGTTGGACTGTTCCGATTGCCTTAATGATATATGTTGTTTAACTTACATACTTGTGTATGAATTGATTCACATGAAATTATATGAATCTTGTTGTTAATGTGTTGCATATGTTGTTAATGATGTCACCGTCCATGTCGAATTCTCTGCCAAACATCAGAGAGACCTTTCTCATGAACCTTGCTATATCAACCATCACACTCATCTCAGACTGATCCGTGAGTGTTGTTTGTGTTATCTTACCTTTTATGTTGTGACTACCGCATCTGAGTGGACTGCTCCACCGAAAGCTGTGCATGTCCTTTGTGTGGTGTGTTCCTAGCCCAGTTGGGACTGATCCCTTTCAACCTGGAACTCACCTTCATGTTCCCCTCGCTTCGAAGTGTTGGAATATCTCATACACATTCCTTGACTCTATGCATCAATCACACCTTTGCGACTAACAAAGTTATCTTACTCGCCTCTGTGCGACATCGTGGTCAAGGCATTACCTTACAACCCACTGCTGGGACTCTTACACCAAATGGTCTAAGGTCTAATTGGGACTTCTTACTGGGGAGATCCCCTTGACATGTTGGCGGGTCCAACACCGTCAACATTTCTGAAGGAGGGCCTGATGACAAGCAATGTCCTCTCATCCAGTTTTGAACCTTTGCATATCTTTCATGGAGTCTTGCATTCTTCTTCCCCTGAGATGTTTTTCAAATCATGAAGATGTCTCCATCACGAGGAAGATTTCAATATCTTGTCCACTCACACATATGATGGTGAAGGCGAAGTGGCTTGGCCTGAGCACTTACATAGCTTTCTTTCCATTATTTATGAGGAAGATGAGTTTATTGACGAACAGGCCGGTTTGTTGCTTGCATACACACTTCGTGAATCTCCATTTCGTTGGGTGCTCAACCTATCAGCTGACACCGTGCACTCATGTAAGCACTTTTGTGGTCTTATTGAAGACATGTTCTATCATTTTGATCCAGACCATATTGACCAGAAACTGTTACAACAACGGAGTGCTCTGCATGAATCCATTATTAATTTTTGGTAGCGCTTCCATGACCTGCAGTTTCAAGCTCCAAGGAGCCAGATGAAGTTTGCTTATCTTTGGGACCGGTTTGATTATTGTCTTAAGAAATCTTCCCATCCCAAGAGGAAGCTTTATGTCAAGTGTCGCTCAGCCTTCTTTGTTGATGGAACTGCACATTCTCATGTGGGAGCAGCCACTGTCTCAATGGACTGTCGACCTCCCTCTCATTCAATAGTTCCACCATCTCCTAGTGATGTTAAGGATCATGTTTGTACACCTATTCAACCTTCACACCTTCCCAACATCACTCCACGCAATTTTCGCGCAAATTTGGTTGTTAGTCCTTCGATTTCTCACATGCATTATTTTTTCTGACCTTCGTCTTCGCACTGAGGTGTTCCTCCAGATGATGTTGTCTTGTGTTCATCGATTCCATACTCTTCACTTGTTGTGAACGAGGAACAACCCATTGATGGAGTTGGTGTTTCACAACCAACATGCACTATCATTCATGGAGAGTATGAGTGGGAGCTTGAACGTCAACACTCGGCGAAGGATGAATCCCTTCCATCTGAGCCCTCTCTGTTTTTTCCTAGCCTCTTTGGTGAACCTCCCATCCATGATTTTGCATGTGTGTCTTCGTCCATGGATGCACCCATTGTTGATCACTCGCAGGACTCTCTGGATGTTAGTCCATTATTTGACAATGGAGAGGATAAGTTACTCATTGAAAATCCACTTGATCCTTCATCTGTCTGTTTCAGAAACATAGAGGATGAGTTCGCTCACTTTTCATATAACCCTCTGCTCGATTCATCTGATCATGAGGATGCCGAAGAATTCATTGATTTTTCTCATTGTGACGGTCGTGATCCATTTGCTTCCATTTTTTGTCATGATAATGAATCTATCGCAGTTGATATTTCAAAGCCACTAGTTTACGATGATCTACGTGATGATGAAGTTGAGATACCCAAGACTGTCGAGGCACTTCAGCCTGAGCTCATGGTTATGTTAGGTCCTCGCTCTCTTAGGGTTAGTCTCATTTCCAATCATGAAATTGTTCAATCACCCAAGGCTTCTCATCACTCGTCTGTATGCATTGAAGATCCATCTCACACACAGATCACATTTCCTCCACTCGAACTACATGACCCCATTGCCCATGCATTGGAGGAATCTTACATTGTAAGAACTCATGCACGATGCAAGTTATCTTTGTTTCTTTCATTTGCTGGCATGTCACAGTCAAGAGTGTTCTTTTGCTTCAAAGTTTCACGTAGTGTCACAAACCACCACGATAATTCCATGGACTACCTGTCATGTACATGCACTCACTTATGTCCCATGGGCACTTTGAAACATGAAGCATGGTTGTCTTCACTGTTATATCTTTCTTGTTTGTTGGTTCACACAAATGGGTTACTCGTGGACCAAGCATTCACCAAAATACGTCTACCAATGCGCTGATGGCTGCATTGGAAGTATCACTTCACATGATCAGTCCCATGTACCATTAGTGTAGGAGTAGGAGTATGTTTTCTTTCAGTTTTTTGCTTGCATGCTTGTTTGCTTACATGCTTTGTTTGTTTGTTTTCTTGCTTGATTGTTTGTTTAATTTCTTAACTTTAATTTTTGCTTTTGCTCTTGCTTTTCTTTGTTGATTTCTAGTTTGTTCACTTGTTTCGTTCATATGTTAGTTTTGCATGAAACCATGTATGAATCTTGAAGTGAGTTGGGTAAAGTACAAGAGGGATTGTACAGCTATCACTACTTGGTTATCTATCATCTTGCCTCTGTATGATGAGCTTGTTACTTTTAGTCCATGATACATTGAAGGAAAATAGGCACTGTTCGAAGTGAACCTTGGTGTGAACACAACGCTTGTGTGCTAACTAGTGTCACCTTCTCTAGTCGATTGTTTTTGGGTTAACCCTTGGCAACTCAGTCAAGTAGAGTAAGGTGAGGGGTAAAACCTTAATAGGTACGTCAAAGATAGAATAAACTACTTCTCTGCTAGAACAACCTCTTCTTCTCTCAATAAGTCAGGATCCCTCTTCCACCTATGAAATGAATAAGTGTTATGCATAGTGGAAAATGAAAAAAAAAGTAAAAAAAGTAAAAAAATAAATAAATCAAATGAAAAATGAATAAGGTGAAAGAAGGGAAAGGCTTCCTGCACAGGGAGGTGATCCAAGTAACTCCACCGAGGTACTGACTAGGCTCGCTGGAAATGGGCCATGTTTGTGTTCCTTTGTGACTCCACTAGGGTAGTATCCAAGCATGCTGGCAATGGAGCAACACCAGAGATGAAACTTAGGTTGTGATGACTAAATTGCTTGTGCACTTATATACCCCTCAACCCTAATCGAACCAATTGTGTTTCCTTCGCTTGGAATGTGTGTCAATCGACCAAGAGTCTGGCAGATGCTACATCTTACAATCAATCTAGTGTGAAGCCAAGACGAGCTGAGAGCTAAAAAATACTTCTAGAGGTGTTAGACTTGATTTTCATAAACAATGTCAATTCAGAGAGCTAGAGTTCTACCAGTGTGTTTCCAAGTGTTGTAGCGGCTACAACCACCCTCCAAAATTTTTCCTTAGCCTGTTTTGGAGCCTCCCTACCAACCTTCAGAGCAACTTGCCTTGCTTCATCAAGTCCTCAAGCTTCAGTGTCTTTCTTGCTCAATGACAACTTATCGATCACAGTTTGATCTTTTCCCTTCATAGGCTGCTCACCCGGACTTGATCCAGATGTAGGATGATCAACTTCCCCTTGAAAATTTCACATTTCTGGAGGGAAACTAGCCTTGCCTCTAGAAATTGCGTAATCCTCTCTAAGATCCTACAAGACTCCAAGATTGTGCAATCCTGCCAGCCAACCATCCTAGCAAAATTTGCCCAAATTTTCCCAGTGAAAGGCTATTCAGCCCAGGATTTGTGAAAATCTGGGTAGTAGTTAGCTACTTAACCCTGAAATTGTGCAGATCTCTTGAGCATCAAGCCCAGTTCCCAGCCAGAAGTGCGCATTTTTCTCCAGCAGTCAAGTAGTCTGTTGCATGTGCAGTTGAGTTGACTGGTTCCCTCCGGGACTGAGGAAAACAAACTTGAATTCATGGGCTATTTCTCCCAAGGCAGTGTGCAAAGGCGTCCCTTGTTTTAGGGATCTATGTTTTATAGTTGGAGGTTACATGCAAGGAAAAATTCAGAAACCACCCTCCAAGTGTTGCTTCTCCTAGATTAGTGGCATCCGCATCACAACCTTAATGTTATCAAAACTCATCAACCAAATGCTGCAAAGCTCATTCCTTGCATCAACCTTGTAGCTCTGACATCCCACATCACATCTAGGAGTAGTCGGCACATTCAGCTAAACTATTTTGGGGTATGCTTGCTTCCCATGCGTTGTGCTGCATTTCTATCTCTTTTTTTGTTTTCTCTTGTGGAAACTCTATTTTCTTGTTTTATTTGAACTCTTGCTATCATTTACATGTTACTAGTTTGTCCTAGCTCTGTTTCAATTTTTGTTGTTATCTCACTATTGTTGCATGCATGAAACTGTTTTGCACGAATGTTCGCCCAACCGGTGAACTGCCTCACCCACATGCATGTTAATCTGTTTACTGAATCTTTCATTCATGTTTTGCATGCACTCTTGATCACTTCTGCTATTCCTTAGTGTTGACATGCATTCACTGACTTACTTTCAGTTTCCTGTCAGCGAGTCGGGCCAACCTTGGCTTGGGCTCTGCCTTCACCAAGGCTGCATTGCATAATCTAGGAAAGGAAGGCTCACCTTCCTCTACAGATTTGCACATTCCTACCCAACACTGGCTTCAAGGACTATTTTTTTCATTTCTGGAGGATAGTGGCTGCTTGGCTTAAGAAATTGTACAAATCTATCCTTGGGCCAACAATCTTTCCCAGTTGGAATTGCACAACATGCAATCCTTACAGTCAACAACCAGACTAGACTGTTGATTGCACAGTTCTAGTAGTCATTCAATCTCCCAACAGCCCAGACTGTGCCTTGTGCAGTCTTGGCAGTCAGTCTCCCGACCTCCTGGCCGAAATTGTGCAACCTTCATGATCATTCACCCAGGTATGTTGCAAGTCAATTCTCATGTTCATTCTGGTTTTCGACTGACAGATTGCTTGCTATGAGTGTTTCCATGTATTTAGGTATTTCAAGTGTTCATCTACCTCTCAGAAGCACATGTACAATGGCTTCCAGGAGAGCAGAGATGAAGACACCGTTCAGAGCACGCTTGGGGATGCAGTCGATCAAGTGTCTATGAGCTTGCCTACTCACGAAGACATCAAGTTGTTCGTGGAAAAGGACATCAAGTAACAACATCACAATGAGCAACATCATGAACACCAGCTGAAGGCAGCATACCGAATGCAGTGAATGCAAGGGGAAGGTTATTGACAACATAGAGGTGGAGAAAAGTTGCAAGATAAAGAAGATCCATTAATAATGAAAGAAACTTTAGAGACTCTAGCAATGAAGTGATGACGCGACATGAAGATTGTGCGAAGGAAAAAGATGGAACAAAGAAGGAGTTGCATGTGCTGAAGCAACAACTTAGGAAGAACATGAAGCTGCACAGAGAGATGAATGAGTTGTAGTAGGAATAGGAATAGCAGTGGGCGCAACATGCACTCACAGATGAAACTATGCCCGTACAAGTTAAGGATCCATCCTAGCAGCTGACACAACGAAGACATGGTGAGAAGTGTTGTTGATTGCATGCAGAGGATTAAACAACATGCATGCCATTGAGCGCACGCATGAAATCCAATCCATTCAATACACTCACCAAGGCGAAGACAAGAAGCAAGTCCAACTAGGGCTGACCATGCACTTCGACAAGTTTGTTGCACATGACCACCAACACACACTTGAAGATCAACACGTACGCTATGCATCAGTGTGTTGCCATTTCAACCGTACCCAAAAAGACCATGTGCATGTTAGCAGACGAGTTGGATGAAGGGGCCAAACCAATGCACCGGTTGCAACAGAGGCAAGAGTTCGCTTCAGCAAGATGTCACCACAAGGTACATGCACACCATCACAAACGACCAAGCTTGGCATCATCTCAGAAGCTTCACCATCACAAGCATGTCAAAGAGTTGCTGTCATTGCAGCGGACCAAGTGTCAGTGATGTCTAGCAAGGCTTGGTCAAGCCATTTTGTCTCACATGAGTACATGTGCATTGTAATGTTGAGTCATGTCAAGGGTAAGTCAAGTGTCAATGGTTGGATGTAATAATCATAGAGTAGGTGAAGAGTCATGAGGGTAGTTGAACTATCACAAAGGGAATGTCAAGGGTCACCCCATCATTTCTATAAATAGTCCCTCGTAACTCATTGTAAATGCTTTTCATCAGCCAAGCTTCTACTAAGACTATCTTGATGAAGACTTGGATAGTATTGTAACATGCCTTGGCTTCTCCACTATATGGAGCTAGTACATCTCTTTGGAGGAGCAGGCAGATGTGGTTGTAATGTTCCACTATTGGGGCTAGTAGGTTTACATGATGTATTGTATGATTGTGACTTACACTTCTTTAATAATAAGAGCTAGCACATTTTCATGCATATGTTGTTATTGTAGTTGTACTGTTCTGGTTGCCTTATTGATATATGTTGTTTAACTTACGTACTTGTGTATGAACTGATTCACATGCAATTATATTAATCTTATTTTTAATGTGTTGCATATGTTATTAATGTTGTCACCGTCCATGTTGACTGCTCTTATGGACATGAGACAAACCTTTCTCATGAACCTTGATATATCAATTGTCACACTCATCTTGCACTGATCCATGAGTGTTGTTCATGTTATCTTACCTTGTATGTTGTGACTAGTGCATTCAAGTGGATTGTTCTACCGGAAGCTGTGCATGTCCTTTGTGTGGTGTGTTCCTAGCCGAGTTAGGACTGATCTCTTTCAACCTTGAACTCACCTTCACCTTCCTCTCCCTTTGGAGTGTTTGAACCTCTCGTACACATTCCTTGACTCTCTACATCAGTCACACCCTTGCTACCGACAGAGTTATCTTACTTGCCTCTATGTGACATCACGGTCAAGGAATTACCTTATAACCCAGTGTTGGGATTCCTACACAAAATGGTCTGAGGTCTAATTGGGACTTCTTACCATGGAGATCCCCTTGATATGTTAGCAGGTCCAACATCGTCAATAGTTGATAATTATGCTACAGGTGGATGATGTAGATCTACATGTGATGGAGATAATGATTGGAACACTACTTGAGTTGGAAACTAGGTCTTCATCTAGGTCTTCATGCTTATGTTCACAGAGATGAGTTTTTACAGTGTGATGGCCTTATGTTTGATGATGGAGATGTGCTACATATTATTTCATGTATGTCATAGGTGTTGCAGCGAGGTATTGCAGCTTGTGGAGATGTTTGTTGGAGAGTGGAGGACTTGTTGGCACTCTTGCCAACTTTGTTTGTTGGCCTTCTAGGTCAATTTGGAAATGAAACTTGGGAGACATGCTTGATCCAATTACATATATGTCAAAGGTTTGGAGCCTTGTAAAAATGCTGAAGAAGGTGATCAAATAGTTGGCAGAGGTTCTGAGCTGAAGGCTTGATGTTTCTCTTCATCCTTAGCCCTAGTCACATGGAAGCAAGCATATGAGAGCGACTGAAAGGCTTCAGTTACTGGAAGATAGGAATGTATGAGCGAACAAAGGTTCCAGTTGATTTTAGGCTATGTTATGCATGTAACAGAGGATTTTCACAAGATTTTCTTCGCATTCCTCATGAAAATCAGAGGAAAATTAGCAAGGAAATTCCTAGAGGCTTCGAGAAAAATGTTTCAATGGTCGAGAATGGTTCAAAAAGGTCCACCAATGATGTGAACCCATTTAGTGCACATGTAGTGGTATTAATGGATTGATTTGGTCCAATTGTTTCACCCTTGATCCTAGCCCCAAGCTCAATTTATCCCTACATGTTTTATATATTCGATCTTGGAGCTAGTTCAGTGGAGGTGGTGAGTGATAGTGAGTTAGAGAAGGCTGCATTGTGTGAATATGATTGAGAGCCATTAGTGAGCTTGATTCCTTCAGTGTATGAGCTCTAATGGAAAAAATATGAGGAGCTATATTTTTTGAAGCACAGTATTGGTTTAGATCTCCAGATTTTATATCAGTGAAGCAAAGAGTTGTATCAGAGTTTGGTATTGATGGAGCTCCATATTAGTTACTCTCACATTTGTTTTTGTAGTAGATGCTGATGCATTTGGAACATAGCCATAATGTCTTATGTTGTTGATTTTATTATGCAACATTCATATTTTGGTGCGAGGGTTTGTTATTTCAATTGCTCGTGATATTATTCCATTGTTTTGTTGGATGGATTATGGCCATTGTTTTGCTTGTGGAGAGAATATGTTTGTGGTGATTTTTTATTTGATGAGATTGTCTTGCTACTGAATCAAGTTGAGCATAAATTGTTGGGATCCAATTTGAAAATAGATGAAAGGCATTCCACATAGAGGAGAGGAAGATTGACTTCATGGATGCAGAGCAGTTACTGTGAAGTTTCAGTGATCAGAACAGTTTATCAATCCAATGTTAGTTGGATGTTCTAATAAGAGGTGGGTGAAGATCAATAGCTGGTGGTGGCTTTTAGTAGATAAAGGGTGGTTTTTTTCCCAGTGAAGGGTTTTCCACTAGATATCTTGTGTCTCATGTGTGATGATGATTTATGTGGTTGTGATTTGTTTTCATTTAGTACATGATGCTTATATGTTTACATGTTTATTGTTTACTCATATGCTGTTAACATATTGTGAGTTGCTACAATAACAAGTGTGTGATTTAGTAAAGTAAATAAAAGGAAAAATTTGGTAATAAGACACACTAGTAATTCATCCCCCTCCCTCTCTGTAGTGCTAAAAGGTTTCCAACAGTAAATGCAAAAGTTGTCCGACAATTGTCAAATTCTTTGAACATAAAGTATAAGGTAATGTTAAGGTTTTTTGCCAATTCAAGCAATGAGAACTGTATCAACATTATATTCCTCGAAAATGTAAACAAAGAGAACTATCATTGTATATGTATGTTCTGATGGTTTATTGTAAATGTTCCACGTGTCTCAAAACTAGACAACAAATCAATAACAATTGATTTTTCCACACATTATTTCTCATAGGAAACCTTTCATAGATCAGGTAATATGTTCTCTAGTTCCATGCATCTTAGAACATGTATATTAATCATATCGTTTACATTTATTATACAGTTTAATCAATGGAAATAAATAAAGTGACGTTGTTTGTTGCAAATGGTACAATAAACCATAGTTTCATTCATAGTTCTAGTAGTTGCACTGTTGCATTTCGCACATATAGTCTCAAATGGATTCAATATTTGCCATAGTTGATGTCAGTCGTCCTTGGAAGTGTTGTAAAATTAATATAGAAAATAGAGGCATAACAACTTGAAATGAAATTTATTTCTATCCTTTTTTCTTTATGTATATGTATATATATACACATAATATATACAATATAATAAAGTTTACCGTGCATATTCCATTCACCGAAGAAAGCAGTTTTATTATATTTTAGACTTTATTTTCTATTTTAAATGAACATGTGAACATTGATTGTGAAGTTCAAAAGCTCTTTCTTGTTTTCTAACTATATATTTTAGCAAGATGAGTGGAAAAATGTTTTCTTGCAATTGTATTTGAATTGAAAGATATGCTGAAAGAAGTTTGTTATGTACTTGAACTTGTTATATATGCAATATTTATAATATAAGACATGGAAAACCTATAACATATAGAAAATAACTTGGAAGAAATGAAACATTGAAATAAAACAAAGCTTATTGTTGCCTTGTCTTGTTCTGCACTACCATCTTTGATTTCGAGTACAAATTGCAATATCATTGATTGTGCCAATTGGAAACATATTTGACTACGGGACAAATTTTGAATTGTTATATTTGGGAAGGATCGATACGTTGTGAAAACAATACAAATGTTTTCTACAATGCTAAACCTATTTAACAATTATTTTTTTCACAATCACCATTTTCGTATTTATGCTTGAATTGGAATTATTTCAAAATTTCTAATAGAAACACCAACATTTGCAAAAAAAAAATTCTTCATGTTGGTTGATAAACTGTGTTGGAAAAAGAAATGTTAATGTCATTTTGACTTCCTTATCTGTCAAATCTATACAAATACTGCTTTTATATTATTTTATTTTACAAAAAAAATTGATATGTAACTAAAACAATGATATGAAAAATGTTCCATGTTATATTGTTTCTGATATCGTCAATCAATAATGGCATAGACTTGATATCTTTTTTCCTAATCATGAGAATTGAATTGAAATTAATTCCATAAAACAAAAAGGAAATCTAATATAAAATTAACTAAACCTAGACAAAACTACCTTGTTGTTTTTTTTATTACCTATTTTCTATTCCTTTCAATTTTTCTTCTCCAATATTTGTTTCTATAACAATGCTCATCACCATCTCTACTCCCTTGTCCTATCTACTGTCACATGATTCAAATTTGATATTTTTTGTTTGTTCACAACTAATACATTAAAATCACTGCTTAAAAGGGCATTATAATTGATACCAAGTAAGAACTAACCAATAAAGATAAAACCTACTAGCACAAAGTCATTTCTAATGCATATTCTAATATCATGTTCATAGTTACCAGATAAAATATGAATTTTATTCATATAGGTAAAATACTAAATAGATTTTAGTTTCAATAGATACAAACGTTTTATAGAAATATTTAAGTTACCTTTTCCCTTGTAATTGTTGTCCTAGATCTAAATTTATAAGTGTTATATGTTTTCTAGAAATTGAAAAATCCTTGCTTTTAGTTAGAGTACATAAAAAATATAGCAAAGAATACACAAAGTTGTATAATGTAAAAATAATCAAATGACAATAAATATAATAGAAGAACACCTCTTAGCAAATTTATCATTGTCTTTAACTATATTTTTTTTGCTTTTGTTCATTTTCCCTGCTCCGACGATATGAATTAGATCAAGTATATAGAAATAAATAAATAAATAATAAGATGTTCTAATTTCATAGCCCAAAAGAAATTCAGACGTAACAACCACACGGCGATAATTTATATTGTATAAACGTGCTTCGTACTCTCACATTATCCGATTTTTTAACTCTGCACCTCATTGCTATAGGGTTTTAACCTATTTGTATAAATGATCTAAGTACTCACATATAGAAGAAAAAATGCACTATTTACCTGAAAAAATGTTATACATTTTCCACCTTCGTTCAAAATGAGCTTGCAAAGAAAATCTTTTACGCCATGCAACTACTAGAACAACACTGTATATCCTCGAAAAGAAATCTATTTGTAACTAGCTCTCCGGAAAAGTAATCAAACATGCATTTGTAACATGCATGCTAAAAAATATGCATGATAAACACCTAACGAATGCTCCCATGGGCTACATAACTAGAATTAGTGGTTACAATTCTCACATTAACTTTTAATTTTAAAATATGTATTGGATACTAAGTAAAGACAAGCCTTGTTCAACCAATGGAAAATTAGAAATAATATTTCCAGAAATTAGAAAATGATTTTTAAAATTATAGGAAAATAGGAATACTCAACATTTTCATGAAACTATGGTTAATAAGTCAACATAAATAATCGATAGTTAACAAACTTTGATTGCTTGGCGAGTACTGTAGTCCTTGGTGGGGCAGGAACTAATAATAATAATAATATAAAAACTCATCAAAATAACGGAAAATCAACACAATTTGGCAACAGAGTGAGCGCTACTAATAAAAATTTATCATCAATTAAGTTTGATTTACTGATAAAGTTAAAATTAAATTTGATTTTGTCATAGTCAATGTTTCATTGTGTGGAGCTTTCCTTCTGTGGAGCTTTCGTTGTGCAAGGGAGGCCTCTTGTACACAATGAAAGCTTTCATGGTAAGCTCCACATAATGAAACATGCTCTTGTAATTAAGGTTTTTAGTTTGCACCACAAGCTTATGATCACAAAAATGATGTCTATTCGCCATGTGCCCTTTGACAAGTTAAATATTTAATTATTAGATAAATGTTTAAAACTTTGATACTATTTGATATATGTGTAGAGGGAATATGTTTATAGAGTCTAGCACAAGTTCTTTAAATCTTTATTTTCTTTAAGAAAATAAATTGTACACATGTATAACTAAAATAATTACAAACACTAATTTAGATTGATAAAATTTATTATTGAATGAATTTGATTTGGTCATAGAGTTAAAGTTAAATTTAATTTGGTCATAGTCAATGTTTCATTGTGTGGAGTTTTCCATGTGCACAACAACTTATATTATTATGTGAAGGTGTAGAGAAAATATCATTAATACATTGTGCATAATGCTTAAAGATTATATGAAGCATTAATACTGGTTTAATATATCTAAAAATTAAAAATTCATTTAATAATATATGAAAATGATTGTCATAACTTTCAGTTTAACTCAAAGTGTCTGAAATTTACATGATAAAATCAGCTCTACCAAAGTTACATTTGGAAAACTATCTTCTGAACCTATCACATAATTGAAATAATTGTCGACACGTTTCAAACCATCTAATGTGGTTAATCATTAGGACAAAATAGAAGAAGAGAATTCTGATCTAACATGAATATAAAAGGAGCTAAAAAGAGATCACCGAGCTAAAAAGAGATCACGGTTAGAAATTAATAACAACTAGAAAAATAAAATATCGATAAAATCAAAAGATAAGTCAAAAGTCAAAAAATAATAAGAAGTAATAAATTTAGGAGTAAATAAAAATAATGATAATTAAATTAAACAAAAAGAATGAAGTAAAAAATAAAGGGTAAATAAAATAATAAATTATTAAAATATATAAATATATAAATATTAGGAAAACTAAGATGAAAATAAAAAATTAAATATATTAAAATAAAAATAGAAATATAAAATAGAAACCATAAAACAAATCAATTAAAACATTTTCTTATTCATATATAATATAATTAATTAATTAATTAATTAATTAATTAATTAATTAATTAACTGACTTATAATAAAAGAAATAAAAATAAAAGCAATATAAGGAAAAAAGAAGAATATGAATAAAACTAATATTATACTAAATATAAAACTAAATAATTATAATTAAAAATAAATTTAATAATTATAATTAAAAAATAATAATAAAGAGATAATAGCTATATAGATACTTAATATATAAAGTAAAGAATTAAAATAAATTATTTCAAAACTAAAATAAAAGTAACCAAGCGTAAAAGTGGGGACGATGAAGAAAATAAATAAAATGAAAAGACAATAACTATAAATAAATGCCCAATCTATAAATAAAAGGGGATAGAAAAAATAAGAACTAAATGAGATAAAAATAAATAAAATATGTTAGACCAGAAAGAAAAAGGTCAAGAGGTAAGTATAAAAAAGAAGAACAAAGAAAAATCAAAGGAAGCAAATTAAAAAGAATAATTGGAGGAAAAAATAGTGATCTAATTTTATTTATCTTCCAACTGTCATTTTTTTCAAGATTGTTAGTAATACATTTATCAATCTCGAATTTTTTGAACTTTCTATGATAATAATGGGAAACCTTAGCTAGGACACAAACGTCCTCAATGCATATATGTGATGCTCAGTATTTGCAGAAAGCTTCATGCTTAGTATTAATGAGGTTATTAATGTCATTAATAACATAACTGACCCTAATACAACCAAATTAGTCATCATCTACTTAAAATCTGCTTTCTTTAGCTTTTAGGATGTTATTTATGAGCAAACATGTGGAGTAGCTATAGGCTCTCCTTCCTCCCCTATTCTGGCTAATATTTTCATGGAGAATTTTGAGGCTAAATCCATTTCCTCTACTTCGTTTCTTCCTAAGATTTGGAAAAAGTATGTTGACAATACCTTTATTATTTGGCCTAATGGTCGTGAAAAGCTTGAAATCTTTAAAAAGCATTTTAGTAACCACTCCAAATTTATAAAGTTCACCTTGGAGATTGAGGTTCATGACAACATTCCCTTTCTTGATGTCCTCATCACCAATAAGGAAAATGGATCCATATTGCATCAAGTCTTTTGCAAGCAGACTTACAGAGAGAAATATCTCTATTCTAATTCCCATCATCACCCTACGTAGAAATTCGATGTTCTGAATACCCTTGCTACTAGAGCCCTTAGAATTTATGATGACATTCATATCAATGATGAGAAAGTTCATCTTTTAGAGGTGTTCATAAGCAATGGTAATAAAATTCATCAAAGATTGAAAGCCTTCCAAAAGGTGGAAAAGGCAAAAAAAAACGACTACAGGGCCTAAAACTAAATATGATTCCAACAATAAAATTGCCACTTTGCATCTTCTTTTTGTTCAAGAAACCAAAAACAAGTTGGTGCAGATTATTAAGAAAAATAATATCTCTGCTACCTTTAAACCACTTCCCACCATTCAGTTCTTCCCTAAGGTCCGTTAAAGACCACATTGACCTCTCTAACTCTAAAGGGGTGTACATGATCCCATGTTCCTGTGGGAAGCCTTATATAGGTGAGACTGTTCGTTCCATCAAGCGTAGAATTCAAGAGCATGTTGTAGATATCAAGAATAATCGTTATAAATCTTCAACTCTTGCTCAAGATTTTTCAAATACTAAGCATCACATATGCATTGAGGATGCATGTGTCCTAGCTAAGGTTTCCCATTATCATCACAAAAAGTTTACGGAAGCCATCAATATTGAGAAACACTCTACTAACAACCTTAACAGGGATGGCGGTTAGAATATCAATAAAAATTAGATCCCTAATATTTCATCTAGTTATTGTTCTTAATTTTCTTCCTTGACTTTTTGTTTTTTCTTTGTTCATCTTCTTCCTTTTTTATGTTTACCTCGTGGCCCTTTTTTTCCTTTTCTAACATTTTTTTATCTCATATAATTCTTATTTTTTCTATCCCTTTTTGTGTGGATTGAACTTTTATTTATATATATTGTCTTATTTATTTATTTATTTTCTTCATTGTCGCCTCTTTTATACTTGTTTAATTTTATTTTAGTTTTGGAGTAATTTATTTTAATTCCTTACTTTATATGAAGTATCTATATAAAAATTATCCATTTATAATTACGATTTTTTAATTATAATTATTAATTTATATATTTAATATAATATTTATTTTATTCCCTTTTTTTGTTTTTTTAATATATATGTATTTTTTATGATTATTTAATTATATATATATACATGGAAATATTTTTATTAATTTGCTTCATGGATTTTATTATATATTTTTATTTTTATTTTAATATATTTTATTCTTTATTTTGACTTTAATTTTCCTAGTGTTATTTTATTTACCTCTTTATTTTTTTACTTCTTTTTGTTTAATTTAATTATTATTTTATTTATTTAGTCTTAAATTTATTACTTCCTATTATTTTTTGACTCTTTTTTTTTAATATTTTATTCTTCTATGTTATTGGTTTTTAATGGTTATCTCATTTTAACTTTTTTTATACCCATGTCATCATAATTCTCTTCATCTATTCCGTCCTAATAATGAACCACATCGGATGGTTCGAAACATGTCAATAATTATTTCAATTATGTGATAGATACAAAAGCTAGTTTTCTAAATATTTCTACTCATGTAAGCCTCAAATAAGATACAAAGTTGCATTATTATTTTGTTTAATTAGGGTACTTTTGTGATATGTGGAGGAAAGAGAAAGGATGTGGGGGAAGTGTGGCAAAAAGGTTATGCGAAAAAATTGGGAACAAATATGCGGAAGTAGATTTGAAATATTAATTTAATATGATATATGGGAAAATGAACACAAGTATAGAAGATACAATTAAAGAAAATGATAGACAATGATAATGTTACTAGGATGTGCGCTTCTGTTTGATTTATTCTCATTTGATTATTATTATTACATTATACGACTGTGTTTTTTTTGCTATATGTTTTATGTGCTCTGTGATATGTAATGTTGTATAGAGAATGGCATACAAAAATTTGATTTGGTCATAGCCAATGTTTCATTTGCAAAGCTTTCACTATGTGGAGGAAGCTTCTTCCACACAATGAAATATTTCATTGTAAGCTCTGCATAATGAAAGCTCCACACAAGAGAGCTTCACACAAGAAATATTCGAACAATGAAACATCATGTCTATTTCTTTCTTTATTAGCTTATAAAAGATTGAAGGTTAGAGAAACTTGTTCAAGATTGATTGAAGACTCGATCTCAATATAAGGTTTTACTTTCTTTTGGTCCCAAACATGAGTTATCTAAATTTTAGACGAGGAAAGATGTATAACCCGCATAGAGATAGTTGATAAGAGTAGTTCTTTTTCGAAGATCACCTATCTATTTACGTGTTAATTGAACGCATGTGCTTTCATAAACATTACTGAAAAATGTTTTTGTTCCCTGCCCTTCACAACCATTATTCCACAAAGAAAACATAGTTCACTTAATATTACATAAAATTACAAATAAAAGCATCACCATTCCACTCCTAAAAAGAAATAGGAAATGTAATTTTTTCAATAGCCTTACGTCAATGTCTCGTGAACAATTATCCACTAGTACTTCCTCCTTTGAATGTCTTGCCACTCCACAACTCTCCCCATCTCCTTTGAATTTGCTATTAGTATTAATTCATGAACTGTTCTCCATGAATACTTCCTCCTTTGAAAGCTTTGCTACTCCATAAATTGCATTGTCTCCTTCAAATATGCTATTAGTATTAATTAGTTATGTATGTGCATATTAATTAATTAATTATATTTCTAGAACACTGAAAAAAAAGTATTTCCATTGTAGAACTTGCCCCATCTCTAAGTTTGCTATATCTAGCTACTTTGCATATATCAAACAAAACAAGAAACTATATAAAGGAGCAGTATAATCTTTAAGTACTCTGCACAATCTATCAACATTACTTGTTCTGCACCTTTGCATAATAATATAAGAACATTAATATAAGTCATAATACGATATAATTTAAAATGCGATATTCTTTGCGCACTTCCTCTTGTTAAGTAAATTTCTCCTACATTGTTAAATTGGCCTTATGTGGAATGGAAAGGAAGAAAAATTGACTCGATATAGTCCTTTCTCTCACTCTTCCCACACACCCTTTCTCGCACACTCTTGCTAAGTAAATTTTTCCTACAATGTTAAATTGTCCTTATGTGGAATGCAGAGGAAGAAAGTTTGACTCAATATAGTCTCTACTCTATCACACCCTTTCTCCCCCACTTGTGATAAGTAAATTTCTCCCACAGTGCTAAATTAGCATTATGTGGAATGAAAAGGAAGAAAGCTTGACTCAATATAGTCCTTTCTCTAGCACTTCCCACACACCCTTTCTCTATACATTGAAATAATAACAATTAGCCCCTCACCCCCTCCCTCCCTTGCATAAGGGACCTGTAACCCCTTCATTTATGGCATCTTTAGATTGTTTAAGCACTTCACATAATGCATCAATGTTACCTGTTCCGCACCTCTGCACATTAATATTAGTCATAATATGATCTTTAATTCAAAATGTGTTATTATCTAACCACTTCCTCTTGCTAAGTAAATTTCTCCTATATTGTTAAATTAGCCTTATGCAGAATGTAGAGGAAGAAAGTTTGAATAGATATAGTCCTTTCTCCCACAGTTCATGCACACCTTTTCTTTCGCATTTCGTGCACACCTTTTCTTTGCACAAAAATATAATAGCAGTTAGCTCCCCCCCTTCTCACTTATGTACGGGACTTGCAACCTCGTCAGTTCTCACATTTTTTGATAAAGCAATAACAGTGTTAAAGACCTCATTGTTGCAATGGCCACTCACAAACTTAGTATCTTTTTAATTTTAAAATGATTTTTCAGGCACTAACAAATAGAGAAAATAAATCATCCTCCACTAAAAGAATTATGTCCCATCAAGTCTCGCTCGACCAATATAAAATCAACCATTAGATTTTCAAAAATTAGAAAATGATTTTAATTTAAAAATAAATAAAAATATTAAAATTACAAAATAATCGATAGTCAACTTACTCTGGCTACAAAATGAGTACTATAAGCCTTGACGAGAGGACTAATAATACTAATATGGAAAGCTACATAAAATAATTATGTAATACTATTTATGAATGATTAAGGTTCATACCTTAAATGTATTTATGAATACCGAATGTTTTAAATAACATTTATAACCTTATCATAAAATATGATGTTTTTCTCTATATTACTTCGAATTTGGGATTCAAACGCCTTAGCAAAGAGGAAACGCGAACACACCTAAGGTTATGAGGAATAATTTCTAAAAGGCAGAGGCATTATTCTTGTTATTCAATATTATTTAATTATTTCATATTTATAAATGATTTAATTTTTAGTATTATTTAATTTAAAATTATTTTTTATTATTAAATATAATAAATTATTTATTAAAAATATTAATTAATAAGTAACCATTATTTGATAATAACAATAATTATAATAGTATTTATTATTAAAAATTATTACTGAAAATAATAATATAAAAATTAGTTATATAATATAAAAATTAATTATATTAATAAAATAATTTTATAGTAACATTATTTTTATCATTATATATTTATTAGTGTTTTGTGTAATAGATACAAATGAAACTTTTAACATATATTAATTACCTTTAACTAATTAAATATATTTTTTATTTAAAATTCAACACTTTAGGAAAGAAGCACAAAAACATCTATGATTATCAGGAATAATTTCTTAAAAACGGGAGCATTTTCTTCTTAATTACTTGAAAAAGGAGGCATTGTTCTTATCATTCATAATCAAGGTAGCAATCGAATAAGATTTCCATAAGCCTTCCATAACTTCATTATTCATATTTTCATAAGTGGTAATAAAAATAAATTCATTATTCATATTTTCATAAGTGGTGATAAAAATAAGATCATTTTGATTAATTTTCACTTAAGCAATCGAATAAGGTTTCCAGAAGCCTTGCACAACTTCCTTCTTTATATTTACACAAACGCTGACAAAAATAAATTCATTATTCATATTTTCATAAGTGGTGATAAAATAAAATCATGATTAATTATCTTTTATGAAATCATTTTCCATTGAGAGCTTTTTTCGATAAAGTTGTAAAAGAAGTAATGGCTAAATTCAAAAATAATAAAGATTAGTAAGAAGAAAATAATAGTAAGATATTAGTGAAACAAGATTCTATATTCATCTCTATTCTCTTAGATACTTATATTGATGGGTTAAAAAGACGTGTTTGAAAGAAGAACATTGTCTTCGGCATTATTTTTGCCAGGATAGTTGCCACTTTTTTTCCTTTATATTGATATTTTTATTTTTGCAAAATGGCTCCTCGATATTGAAAATTAACTAATAATTTTTAAAGATTATGTTCTAATTTTGTTGCACTACAAAATATTAATAAGATCAAGGTTATGATCAAATTTAAGAACAATAATTAGATCAATAGGCGTTTCAATTTTGGAAAGGTTGAAATTTATATTATCTCAAATATTGCCAATTGAGTTATTTTTGGGAAACATATTTTCTGTTTTTTTAATTAAATTAATTGAACATGAGCTATGTTCTTTTTTATATGTAGTATTAGTAAGTCATGATATTGGTACATGGTATTCTCACAAATTATATTTACAGGTGAAAGATCTTCATAGTATTTAAGTGGGGTTAATCTCCATGGTTAAGAATCTTGTTATATGTTTAACTTATATATTAATTATGACGTAAGTGTTTTTGATGCATATTGACATTTACCAACTATTTGATTTATATAGTTGTGCTAGTTATTTTAATTTTGTATATAACAACAACAACTTAGATGAACTTAATTTGTACATGTATATTGGAATTGGAGTTGACCTTTTTTACAAGCTCAATTGAAAAAATATCATTGATAAAGAATTAATTATTGGTTATGAGAAAATAGAAAGTCATCTTTGACAAGATTGTTGCTATGTCAGATTTATAATTGAAATGTTTCTAAAAAAATTTAGAGGAAAACTGAGCAAATAAAAAAACATTTATAATTTAAAATTTAAAATTTAAAACAACATACCCTTTTTGATTCTTTTTTGGAGGTAATGATTTCACAAATTAAAGGCAAGGTTATGATTAGGTACCTAATGTACAACTACAAGATAAACAAGAAGGATAAGAGACTTGCTAGCATGGCTAGCAATTTAAGTAAAAGTTTTATGAGACTTAAAAGAGGTGGAATCTTAGGTAAATTTAAGTAAATTTTTATGTGATTTAAGAGAGGATGGTATAAATAAGTTGATTCTTAGGTAAGGCATTGAAGAATAGAGAGAAAAAATCTACACAATATCTATATCATTATGAACATTATCACAACTAAATTTAATGAGAAATTGTAACACAAATAAAAAAAATAGAAATAAGAGAAAATACTATAAACAGATTTTGAGACTAACTTAAAAGATCAAAAATATCATTTTGTTATAATTAATATAAATAAGTAACCCATAAGGTGTAGGTAGGTTGGTTTGGATGGGGTTTAGTCCAAACAAAGTCTTTGCTTCAAACCTCATGGTAAGGGGTTAAGGATGAAAACAACTTTGGAAGAATGAAAATTATCACAAAAGAAAAACATGAGACAACTCTAGGAGTTAGGCAACGTCACTATTTAATTCACCCAGATTGGGGACCCTTTTTGTAGCCAACACACCCACCTAAAGTATTTTTAACAAATTCATACTAATATTAATAAAGTGTAATTTCTTCCTACTATTTGAAAGTAAAAAATAAAGGTATGCTAATAATAATTTAATTACTTCCCAATTATTTAAATACATGGCATTTTACATAAATTTACATCTATTTAGTGGATATCTATTCAAAATAGGAATTTCTCATATTACATTAGAAATTTCTCATATTACATTTAATTATTAATTAAAAAAAAATATTTTTCATAAATATAGATGCAATTAGAGTAATATTTGATTTCATGTATAAGTTTAAGATTAAATGTTATTAAAAAACACAAACCCATTTGAAGAAAGTAGCGTTGGCGATGACCACAATGATATAGATATATATATATAATGCTATCCCCTTACACATACCCAATGAAATTTTAAGTGATATGAGTATTGTTAAATAATTGTGGTAAGTTAATAAGAACTAATTATCTTTATTATAATAATTAAATTATAAAATTTTTTATTATTTTTTAATATATATAAAATAGCTCATAAATTAAAAAGCTGATAAATAGTGATAGACATTAATTCTTAACAAGTGCTGCAAGAAAGCATAGCCCGTGTCGTTCAGGATATGTACGAATTTATTAGATAGGTAACTAAATTCTTTACATTAATTATTTCCCTGATTATATCTTGCAGAAACATAAAATTAAAAGAATTGTTTTTAAATAATGATTGTCGTAGATACGTAGATACTATAAGCAAGTTTAGCGAAGCCTTCGACGAAACATAAAAAGAAAGAAGATTTGTCTCTAAATAATGATTGTTTGGTAGATACTATAAGAAATTTCAGCAGTCCCAAGCTTGTGTAGAAGAATATCTGTTGGAGTTCGTCTTAAGAAAGAAGGATTGTCTTTAAATAATGATGGTTTGGTAGATACTATAAGAAATTTTAGCAAAGTCCCAATATTGTGTAGAAAAATATCTGTTGGAAGAATATCTGTTGGAGTTCGTCTTAAGAAACAAGGATTGTTTTTAAATAATGATGGTTTGGCGGATACTATAAGAAATTTTAGCAAAGTCGCAAGATTGTGTAGAAAAATATATGTTGGAATTAGTTTTTTATATGATTTAATTTTTTATGAAAAATATATGTTGGAATTAGTTTTTTATATGATTTAATTTTTTATGAACTAAGTATTGTGAGTTGTAAGCTTACATTAAAACTTGCATGTTCATAACTGTATTTATTCCATAATGGGCCTCCTCCATTTTTATATAATGAAAACTTTCTATGTAATTTTACACAACAATGTGAATAATATAATACTCTTTCATGGTATCAGACTGAATTATTTTTTGAGTTTCTTACTTTTTTAAAGGTCTGAATGGAGTTATGTGATATATGGATCTGAAGGGTGGTTTGGTCGTGACATCCTGGCAGCCTGGATGGATCGTTTTCTCTCTCTAACTCGGTTAAGAGCTCACTATCTGCAACTTCCTCCTATCTGCTTGTTTTGTCTTGTTTATGCGAAGCCAACAGAGCTTCCCATGCCAAATACCTGCGCCTCTATGTGGATTTAACATTATTTTTTGGTTTTAGACTCCTCGTTCTTGATTTAATAAGTGTGCAGAATTGAGCATCTACGTTTTCGTGTTGAAATTCTCTTTTCACAGGAGGATCGTATGCCAACAGAATTGGGATTGATTCAAGGATCTCCATATGAATATCAACTCAAGACCATTGTGATCGACACCAGATTTAATCTGCGCTGTTGTGCAAAGTGATTTATTGATGGTGTAAGGGTACAAAGGAGAGTGATTATAGGACCATAGTCCAAACGTCTGCGTTAACACCATATTTTAAGCATGAAGCATTATAGAAGTTGTCGAGACCGTCTCCAGAAAGCACACTTCAGGAATCATTGGAAGAAGGCACTCTTCTTTGCAAGGAATGGCGATCGAGGATTAGATACTGATATAGCTTGAAGCGTTCAATGATTGCTTGGGGAAGAAAATTGCATACACAAATCTACATCTAGTCTTCCTATGAAGATCGAAGCAATTGCCTCTATCTTTTGGGGGCTAAATTCATGTTGGTATTAATTCGAGTGGTCAGTCACCTCTTTCTCCTTCTCAAAGGAGAGATTCACACCTCCTATCTCTGATCTGAAGAAGGTTCCTTGTCAGAGCTGCGAAAAATGATATTTGTCTTCAGTCAACCGTTCAACGTTGCATTAGAGACCTGCATTAACAAATTCAACAGTCAACCGAAGGGATAAAGTTAAAATTTGTATCGTAAGTTCTGATTAAATTTTCATTTTATAAATTTATTCAACGTGATAAAGTTCAAATTCAACAGTCAACCGAAGGGATAAAGTTAAAATTTGTATCGCAAGTTCTGATTAAATTTTCATTCCGTAAATTTATTCAACGTGATAAAGTTCAAATTCAACAGTCAACCGAAGGGATAAAGTTAAAATTTGTATCCAAAGTTCTGATTAAATTTTCCTTTTATAACTTTTAGTTTTTTTTTAAGTTTTTGAAAATAATGGCTATAGCAGAATTCAAGGTCTCAAGACTTTTCAAAAAGCCCATAAAAAATTAAGGGTTAAGTCTTTTGGTGATGATCATATTTCTAAGGTGCGGTTTTTATTTATCCAAGGGACCACTGACATGATTGCCCATATTCTTAAAAAGAATAGAATTTGTGCTTAGTTAAACCCCTTAATACCATTAGAAATTATCTTAGATATGTTAAAGACCTACACCCTAAAGACGTGAAAGGGATCTACTTGATCCCTTGTTCCGTGGGATTACCTACATTGAAGAAAGTGGTCTCTCCATTAATCATAGAATCCAAGAGCATGCAACAATCATTAGACACAACGTTCTTGCTCATCAACTCTAGCTAAACATGCGGAGATATCCAATCACCATGCTTGCATTGAGTATTCCAAAGTCATTGCTAGGCTTGATTACTTCCACCATAGGAAGCTAAGAGAGGCTATTGAGATTGAGAAGCATGCAATCAATCTCAACAGGGATGATGGTTGGAAGTTAAATAAGAACTAGATTCCAGCCCTCTCTTTGTGATCCACCCCCTACTACCCTTTTCTAATATTTATTTATTTATTATTATATTTTTATTTTTAAATTAAAAAATTACATAAATTCTTAGCATAATTTTTATTTTTCTTAATTAATTAATTACAATATTAAACTTATTCCAATGAATATTCTAATACTTTCTATATTAATTTCCCCTTATAATATTATTGACTTTATTTTATTAATTCCTATAATATTATTGACTTTATTTTATTAATTCCTATAATATTATTATAAGTAGGTTCTTTTATATATATATATATATATATAATATGGCTAATAAATATATTTATATAAATAAGAACTAGTTTATAACTAAATATTATTTTAATTAATTCAATAACTAATTCCTAATATCTAACTCTGACCGTGATGTATTTGATTTTTTCACCTCTGTCTTAAGGATGAACCACATTAGTTGGTTCAAAACGTTGACCAAATCTTTATGATGTGATTAATCTAAAAGACATTCTTATTTGCAATATGAATCACAGAAGTCTAAGATCTAAAAAAGAGAAAGGTATTTTATTAAAAAAAAAAAATTGATAAGAAGGTTTTCAAGTGCTTAAACCGTGGATAATTTTTTTTTACTGAGTTAAAAAAAAAAGGGAAGAAAAACACTTTGAATTAAAAGGAAAAGGAAATTGACCAAGTTTTTCCTTTTTTGTATTTTCCCCTTGTTAAATTTTTGGGAAATAACCATTATTTTGGGCAAAGTTTTGAAATTTAGGGGATGATGCCCACTGGAAAGTAGGCATATATTTGGTGGGAAGTTATGAAATTCTTATTGGCTATTCATGCAAAACAAGGTGGATTAGTTTCCTAATTGGAAGCATAAAGAAATTATTGTTGTCATCATCGACATTTTTTTTGTCTCTGTGGCTAGTAGAAATAAATTTGCCAACTTGATCTTTTCAATATGGGTAAAAGATTGTAGGAACTTCGTGAGAAGAAGGAAGTAGATGAACTTTGTAAAGAGGTCCTTCAATTGCATTCAATCGTAACTATTGCACGCAAAGAATGCAACTCTTAAGAATAGGTTGCAAACTTCAGTAGCTAAGGAATTCTAGAAGGTTGACCATTTGGAATCAACCATGTGAAAATACTTCCAGATCTTGTAGATGAATTTCAAGAGAATATTGACTTCCTTCATGATTTGCAGGAGGAAGTTGTGTCTTTTTTTTACATGAGAACACAAAATTTGAAGAAGCATTTGGAAGAGAAAAATAATCAACATGTTATGGAAATGCAGTGTTTAAAAGAATCAACGTTGGAACAACATCAACTTTTGTCACAACAATTGATTGAGGAGGATGAGGTTATTAAACAACTACAAGAATATAAGCAAGAAGTTGAATTGGAAGTTAGTTGTCTTTAAAAATTTGAGATGGAGATAATTGATGTTAAGGTGACAATCTCTCCTTCTTCCACACTTGATGATATTGATTGTCAGATGGCTGATATAGATGATGATTCATCACATGCCTTTGTCACAACCATTTTTGAAAACCATACAACTGGTATTGGGTCTCGATTTCTCAGTAAAATGGGATATACTGGAGGAGGACTTTGGAAAAATGGATAGGGAATTCTTTCTCCTATTAACCCTATAGTGTAGACATCAAGATCAGGTCTTGGATATGATCGTGTTGTTGCCTCATCACCTACATCCATCTGAGGTGTTTGAAGAAAATCCACCTGTTGAATATGATAAACAGATCAAAGACATGGTTGCTGATGTTAGTCCAAATGATAGTATTGTTGCACTCAAATTTGAGTCTGTAGAGGCAAAAACTGAGACATTTGCATAATCTCATCAGAGTATATTACACAAGCATCAACATTATTGGTAAATTAATAATCCAACATTCAGATCGTTATAGAAGAGACGTGAGAGAATGAATCGTGGACTAGTGCCAACCATCAAGATCATTTGTGGATGGATTGATGAATGGTCATGGCATCATTCGAAACAATGTTTGAAGAATTCATATCATTGTATTACATCAATTGTTCATTGTTGATTGTCATTGTTCCCTTAGTTGTGTTTTAGGGGTTAGTTAGATGGTGACAAATATTGTTGTCATTTTTTGTGTTTGATTAGTATGATGGTGGCAATATTCAAACAACTTCAGGAGTGTTGTTGTATAACGTTTGAGTTAAGATTGTCATAATTACAGGCCTCATTGTTTGTTGGTTGGTTGATGGTGTTTTTTATGTTTGCAGCCTTTGTCCTATTTCTTTACTGGCACCTAGTTTCTTTGAAGCATTTTTTGGAGAAGTTGATAGTGTTTGCCACCGTTGTGCCTTTGCAACAATCCTACTTCAGAGATTGACTGACCTCATTGAGGTTTCACAACTCTCATCTTCAAAATTTTGGTACTTCGACATTTTGTACTTCTTGATTGCAGTAGGCCTATTTTTTTTCCATTGAGTGGATTGTTATGGGATCTACAATTTTAGCTCCATGATAATTTGAGAATTCTCTTCTTTCTCTCTTTTGGGGAGGCGGGGTAGTGGGAAGAGGGAGTTTTTTCCTATGGGTTTTTCTCTCTTTCTTCACTTATGCAAGTTTGTACTTGGGTACCTAATTAGGCCTTGTTGCCCCGACACATTCTTTGTTTTCTTTTTTGTTTAGTTACTCCATATGTTTCGCTTAAGAGGGGTTGTTGGAGTTTGTCTTTTCCAATGCTTCATTTCCCCATGAGCTAAGTATGGTGAGTTGTAAGCTCACATAAGGACTTGCATGTACCTAATTCTCGTAGCTATCCTTATCTGACATTGACCGTCCTCCATTGCTATATAATGGAGGCTTTCTATGTAATTTTACACAACAATGTGAGTAATATAATACCTTACAGTATCCTTCCTAATATCCTTCCTACTACCCATTAACAAATGCAATTCTTGCTCTAGTATGGGAATTATTGTAGAATTGTGGCGAAAAACCCTTGGGCCTAAAAGCATTTAGTTAGCCTATATGTACCAATAATACTCATAATGTACAAGTTTATCTAGGTTAAAATACACCGAGAAGAAAATTAATAAGTAAAGGTAATGAGATAACTACATAGGATGTTGTTTAAGAATTATATTTTCAATTTATGTGATGAACAAATAATGGGTAGGGAATAATTGGTTATGCAAAGTAGAAGAACATGTTATTAGATATAAAATGCCAAACACGTTAATATCCTATTGAATTTTAATTATGATTTTTGGTACTATATTTAATTTCAAAGAAAATATTATTTGTAAGTAATCATAGAGAGAGAAATAAAGTCTATTGTTAAGCAATGCATGCAAAAAAAATAATAAAAATATACTTCTAAGTAAATCATACACTATAATGAAACTATTGTTATTGAAGAATTCCATTGCCATTTAAATCCATCAATTCTGTAGTATATAAAAATAACGATTATGAAGATGAAATTAAGTCCTAGTTAATGCATAAGAAATCTCACCAACCATTGATTGCGATTTTCTTTGATAAAAGGAATAACGACCCAACTTTCCCCACGATACCCATCATAGAACTATATGAGGAGATTATGGTACCACCCTTCAAGCTGTAATTCTAGGTTGCATCGTTCATTCATGAACTGTATTCTAGCCAACAAACTAATGTAAACATATCTCCTCTTCTAACTAATGTAAACATATCTCCTCTTCTAGTAATTGCAAAATAACAATAGTTTTCCTTTTAAGAATTCATAATGTAAACATATCTCCTCTTCTAGTAATTGCAAAATAACAATAGTTTCCCTTTTAAGAATTCATAATTTTTTTTGTTGGGCCCTTGCCTAATCCAAGGAACCCTGAAGTTTTTTTACATGATAACACTATATGTTACACTATTTGTTGAAAAAGAGCAAAAGTCTGTTTAGGATGGCATTATTCACCACCAGAGAACTGCAACAGATTTTTTCTTTCTTAGTATCTCCATAACATGGTTCATAGATAGTTGCAAAACAGTTCGTTAATCTTAATTAGCTCTTCATGATTTTTTTTCCGAAAGTAATTTTATTATATATAATAACAAAATTACATTTGGATATGCTTGTGGCATTCCTGGGCTTGTGGCACAAAATTCCCATAAAGGGATCATATTGTTTTGTAAACAAGTACAACAACAAATATTAGAAACGTTAATAAGATGGAAATAATCTATATACTGGACAAGGCCATCATGTAGAAGTCGTATTTTTCCATATCAGAGCATATATATCTTTTAGCAAAAACATACTGTTAGATGAGCATATATATCTTTTAGCAAAAACATACTGTTAGATTAGCGTGGATAGGAATATGATAATTATAAGGTTTCATCTGAAAAAGAGAAAACAAACATAATTAGTCTCTTATCAGATTTGAATCCATGTGCGTGAAAATATTTTGTAGTCTTTCAAAGTCTTCTAAAAAAAGTTTCAAGATCCTCAATTCAAAAAAGTTTCAAGATCCTCAATTCATTGCTTCAACGTTCGAGTCTATCTTCTTCATGGCTCTACTCCCTGTAAACATGGGGAAAGAGAGAGAGTGAATAAGTTAGCGGATTTTTTTGATGTCTTGAAAATGTGAACACCATGTCACCCAGTCAATTAATAAGAATCACCATCTTGCTTGGGTTGAAACAATATATATATATATATAGATACACATTGAACTTGTTCTTTTGTATGATTTTAGACCTGTGAACGTTTGCCTATTATTAATTTTTAAAATTTTACACTATAAAAATAAATTCACACCTCAACCAATTTTATTTATTATAAATAAAATAATCATTATTAAACTGAACAAAGCATTGTGAAAAATTTGAGCTTATATTAATATCATTTTAATTTAAAGAAAATATTTGGCAATTAAATTATATATTAAAAAAAATATTAACTCTACCGTAAGATATTTAAAACTTTACTGACCCTTGAGATTTCGATGATCTTTAGCTTTATTAGCTCCTTAAAGTTGCAATATGCAAAGCAGAAGGCATCTTTTACGTAAAGTTTTATTAGTCCATGAAAGAAGATAAAAGAGAATACTCCAAATGGCATGACGTTTTTCTCCATACTTTACCCCAAATCAATGGCTTTTTGGTTTAGTTTTTGCAATTTGGATATTTTTTCCAATACCACATATAATTGTCTTATATTTGAGGGGAAGGGCATCCACGCTAAAGAAACAACATATTATATTATATACAATATCGGTATATTTGAATTTGTACATCTATTACGTCATCCAACATATTATACTATATACAATATTTGTATATGTCACCCAACATATTATATTATATACAATATCTGTATATCTGAATCCGTACATCTGTTACGTCACCCATTATGCGACAAACATTTGTTGCGCGCAGGCAACTCAACAAATCCGGGGGAGGGCATCCTCGCTAAAGAAACAACATATTATATTATATACAATATTTGTATATCTGAATCTGTACATCTGTTACGTCACCCATCATGCGACAAACATTTGTTGCGCGGAGGTAACTCAATAAATCTGGCAAAGAGGCAAGACGAAATGGATACATTATGTTGCTGAGCAGCACTTCATGCATTGTGGGTCGAACCGGGGTAGGGAGACCATAAACCGGCCGTCCCAACCACGCAGGATACACGACCACGTGAAATTGCCTTACATAATGGTATATAGTCCAATAATGAAAGTTCTGTTGGAATGATAATTTCAACTGCCGTAGGGCGACAGCGATCACAACATTCTGTTTCCGGAAAACCTCCATTTGAGTTTCCTGCGATGCGATCACGTCGCAGATCGCATATCGCACATTCTCTTGTCACCCTTCGATGCATCCCTGTGTTGTCTGCGATGCGATATTTGCGATGCGATCTCATCGCAGATCGCAGATCGCAAACCTTAAGCCATTGCATGTTAAGCCATCCGCAATGTTGCGATGCGACCTGTGCCATTGCAGATCATGCCTTCTGCCCTGTTGATCTCAGCCGTCCATACATTCTGATCCAACAGCCATTATTTGATCTGGTTTATTCACGTCACCGCCATAAGCGTCTTTTCGCCATTTACTTATTTGTGTTCCCAAAGGAGAAGGAAGATCAAATCCAGCTCCTGGACATTGAATGCTCAGCTACAACATTTAATAAACAGCATGGCCGAGAACAAGAAGGACGCGCCACGTGCAGGTGCATTAAAGAGATTATGGGTTTCTACACAACCAACTCAAGAAATACAGCAAAAGATCCCATCAGCGAAGTTAACACGGTTGGTAGATAAGTTATGACCCCTTCGAGCACTGTAAAAGGCAGAAAACGTTATGCACTATAAAAATGCAGACACAACAGTGTAAAAATTAAGTAATAGTGAGTTTTGTAATTTCTAAAACGCACAACAGTGCTGAGATAGAGAAATTAGTTTCTGGAACTGAAGCATTCCTGTTGTAATCCCTCTGAAGAGGAAGACTATTTTGTAACAGTTTTTTTTTGTGTTATGATTAAGATCCTGTATCAAAATAAATAGAGCATTGCTCTCTGTGCAATTTCTTTTATGTTTGAAATGAACAGAAATTTCCAGCATGGTATCAAAGCTAGTCTACGCACTCAGCGAGTCAAAAAAAACAGAGTTTGTTTTTTCACTGTAGGAGCTATAAGAAGCTTATTGAGCAGAGAAAGTTTTTTGCTTGTTTTTAATTATACAGTCAGTATCTCTTCTTTATTTATACAGGTTAAAATGGCAAATGCTGGAACTGGTTTGACAAATTCCCAACTGCCACAGTTTAATGGGAAAAATTGCAGTTATTGGTCCATAACAATGAAAGCATTGTTTGCTTCTCAAGGAATATGGGAGCTGGTTGAAACTGGGTATGCTAAACCTGCAGATGCAACAGCATTGGCTGCTTTGACAGTAGCAGAAAGAGACCAGTTGAAGAGTGATAGGAAGAAGGATGCTAAAGCCCTCTTTTTTCTCTTCCAATCAGTACATGAAAGTGTTTTTCCACAGAGTGCAGCAACAACAAAATCCAAGGAGGCATGGGATATTCTCAAAACTACCTATCAAGGCATGGAGAAGGTGAAGACTGCAAAGTTGTAGATGTTGAGGAGAGACTTTGAAACACTCAGCATGAAGGAATCTGATACAATAGATTCATTCTTCACTCAGGTTATTGGGTTGATAACCCAGATAAGATCTCATGATGAGATTCTTGAAGAAAGAAGGATTGTAGAGACGATCTTGAGAAGTTTACCCTCAAGGTTTGAAGCTATTGTGGTAGCAATAGAAGAAAGAAAGGATCTCTCACAGTTCACAATAGATGAACTGAGTGCTTCTCTTATGTCTCATGAACACAGACTAAGTAGAGGAGCAGATTCCTCTTTTGAGCAAGAATTCAAGACTCAGATGTCTTTTGGCCAAAGAAAAGGTCGAGGCAGAGCAAATAACAGAGGTCGTGGAAGAAGCCAAAACAAAGGCAGAAATAATCCTGCAAGCACAAGCGGAAGGAGCTGCAATCAGAACCAAGCTGAAGGTTCAAGCAAACAACAAGCTCATGGAAAAAGGTATGACAAATCCCAAGTCCAATGTCATTATTGTAAGAAATATGGGCACTACGCCAATGAATGTAGGAAAAAACAAAATGACATGAATAGTAGGCAGAATGCTAATTTTACAAATGAAGAAGATAAGAATCCAAAGATTGTGCTGTTAACATGTAACATTGCACAAGAAAAACAAGAATATTTTTGGTTCTTAGACTCAAGTTGTAGTAATCACATGACTGGAAATATTGCAATGTTTGCCAATTTGGATGAAAATGTGAAATCTGAGGTAACAACAGGAACTGATAGTAAGATATCTGTCAAGGGTAAGGGCAGAGTCAGTATCCAAGCAAGAAATGGAGAACAGATGATTGTGCCAGAGGTATACTATGTACCTAGTCTGAAATGTAATCTTTTGAGCATTGGACAGCTCATTAACAAAGGTTACAATGTGTTCTTCAAAGATGATATGTGTACAATCAGATACATACCTCCAAGTAAGAAGATCATTGCACAGGTGCAGATGACCAGCAATAGAATGTTTCCTCTCAAACTTAGGGCAGATTTGAAGGAAGGAAGAGCTATTGCAGCTATAACACAAGAAGTCTTTCAGGAACAAGTGAAATATGAGAATTGTTTGTGGCACTTGAGATTTGGACATCTCAATTTCGGAGGCTTGAATCTGTTGCACAAAAAGGGAATGGTAAAGGGATTTCCATTGATCGAGAAATTGGATAGCCTTTGTGAAGGCTGCATCTTGGGGAAGCAACACAAAGAAAGATTTCCAACAAGAAAGAATATAAGGGCAAAAGCACCCTTGGAAATTGTTCACTCTGATGTGTGTGGATCGATGCAAATACCATCATTTGCCGGAAATAAATATGTTTTAACTTTCATTGATGATTACACCAGAAAGACATGGGTGTATATGCTGAAACAGAAGAGTGAAGTGTTTGAGAAATTCCACCACTTCAAAACTCTTGTTGAGAAGCAGTGTGGGCATTATATCAAAGTGCTCAGAACAGATAGAGGAGGAGAGTACATCTCCAAATACTTTCTGCGTTTTTGCATAGAGAATGGCATACAAAAGCAGTTCACCATGAGGTATATACCTCAGCAAAACGGTGTTGCCGAAAGGAAGAATAGGACCATTCTTGACATGGTCAGAAGTATGCTGAAGGCAAAACACTTGCCGCATGAGTATTGGGCAGAAGCTGTCATTTGCGCAGTTTACATCTTGAATAGATGCCCAACTAAAGTTGTCATGAACAAAATACCAGAAGAAGCATGGAGTGGCCAAAAGAAAACTGTCACTCACATGAGAGTATTCGGTTGTGTAGCATATGCACATGTACCAGATCAGCTAAGGAAGAAGCTTGACAGTAAGGGGGAGAAGTGTGTCTTTATTGGCTATTGTGATGAGTCAAAAGCATAAAACTCTATAATCCATCCACCAAGAAATTGCTAATAAGCAGAGATGTGCAGTTCATTGAAGATGAAGCTTGGGATGGAAGCTTAGAGAATACAATGAATGTGAAGACAATTGTGTCTCACGAAGATGAAGAGGAAGGGACAGCAGAAAATAATCCTTCCTTGGTGGCACCTCCTCCACCACAGCAAGTACAACAAACCACACCACAAGCTGGAATTTGAACAGCCTTGAGAAATCAAGGAAGTGCTTCTCCAAGCACAACATAAGGATCAGAAATACCCTCAAGTTCGGATGGAACTCCAAGCACACCAAGAAGACCAAGATTCAGAAATCTGAATGAGATTTATGAACAAGGAGAGGTAAGTAACAATACTGACCTCTCAATTCATTATTCGCTTTATACTGTCATGTTGATGACCCAATTCATTTTGAAGATGCTATAAATGAAGATAAATGGATTGAAGCAATGAATGAAGAAATTGGTGCAATTGAGAAGAGTAAAACATGGGAGTTAGTGGACCTCCCTGAAGGCAAAGATGCCATTGGAGTTAAGTGGGTCTATAAGACCAAAAGCAATGCTGAAGGCAAGATTGACAGGCACAAAGCAAGACTTGTTGTGAAAGGCTACAAGCAGCAACAAGGCAAAGACTATGTTGAAACCTTTGCACCAGTAGAAAGGATGGAAATAGTCAGAACAGTGTTGTCTATTACGGCACAACACAAATGGAAGATTTATCAGATGGATGTTAAATCTGCATTCCTGAATGGAGTGTTAAAAGAAGAGGTTTATGTTGAACAACCTCCAGGCTATGAAGTTGAAGGCCAAGAGCATAAAGTCTGCAAACTGAAGAAGGCTCTTTATGGGCTGAAGCAAGCTCCAGGAGCATGGTACAGCATAATAGATGCTTATCTGATTGAGAATGGGTTTGATAAGTGTGATGGTGAACCAACACTCTACATAAAGGAGAATGACGGTAAGATTCTTATTGTTGTTTTATATGTAGATGATTTTATTTTTACTAGCAATGATGCTTCACTCATTGCTGATTTTAAAGCAGTCATGAAAAGTGAATTTGAAATGACTGACTTGGGTTTCTTAAGATATTTTCTTGGAATTGAGGTAGACCAAAGTGAAAATGGTGTTTTCATTTCTCAAGTTAAATATGTAGAAGCAGTGTTGAAGAGATTTAACATGCAGAACAGCAAGACAGCTGTGACTCCAACTGTAATGGGGTTGAAATTGACCAAAGAAGACAACAACAAGGATTTTGATCCAAAATTGTACAAGAGCATAGTTGGCAGCCTTATGTACTTAACTGCAACTAGGCCGGACAGTATGCACGCTATGGGTTTAATCTCCAGATTTATGGAAAGACTGAAAGAGACTTATTGGCAGGCAGCCAAGAGGATTCTAAGGTATGTGAATGGAACGAAGGGGTTTAGTATTTTATACTCCTCTTCTGAAAGTTTCATGTTGACAGGTTACACTGACAGTGATTGGGCTGGAAGTGTTGATGATAGGAAAAGCACATCGGGATATGTGTTTCATATGGGATCGCAAGCCATCTCATGGGCTTCCAAGAAGCAACCAGTTGTGTCTTTGTCAACAGCAGAGGCAGAGTATGTGGCAGCAACAGCAACAGCGTGCCAAGCAGTGTGGCTGAGAAGAGTTCTCAGAGATTTGTGTCATGAACAAGAAAAGGGCACAACCATTTACTGTGATAATAGCTCGGCAATAAAATTGTCTAAAAAATCTATTTTTCATAAAAGGACAAAGCACAATGACACCAAATTTCAATTCATACGTGAATTGGTTAACAATGGTAAAATTGTTTTGCAGCACTGCAGAACAGAGGATCAGTTAGCTGACATCTTGACAAAACCATTGGGAAAGAAAAGTTTTGATCATTTCAGGAAATGCCTGGGTATGCAGAAAAATCCAGCAGTTAAAATTAAAGGGGAGTGTTGGAATGATAATTTCAACTGCCGTAGAGCGACAACGATCGCAGCATTTTGTTTCCGAAAAACCTCCATTTGAGTTTCCTGCGATGTGATCACATCGCAGATCACATATCGCACATTCTCTTGTCACCCTTCGATGCGTCCCTGTGTTGTCTGCGATGCGATATTTGCGATGCGATCTCATCGCAGAGCGCAGATCGCAAACCTTAAGCCATTGCGCGTTAAGCCATCCGCAATATTGTGATGCGACCTGTGCCATCGCAGATCACGCCTTCTGCCCTGTTGATCTCAACCGTCCATACATTCTGATCCAACGACCATTATTTGATCTGGCTTATTCACGTCACCGCCATAAGCGTCTCTTCGCCATTTACGTATTTGTGTTCCCAAAGGAGAATGAAGATCAGATCCAGCTCTTGGACATTGAATGCTCAACTACAACATTTAATAAACAGCATGGCCGAGAACAAGAAGGACGCGCCACATGCAGGTGCATTAAAGAGATTATGGGTTTCTACACAAACGACTCAAGAAATACAACAAAAGATCCCATCAGGCAAGTTAACGTGGTTGGTAGATAAGTTATGACCCCTTCGGGCACTGTAAAAGGCAGAAAATGTAATGCACTATAAAAATGCAGACACAACAGTGTAAAAATTAAGTAATAGTGAGTTTTGTAATTTCTAAAACGCACAGCAGTGCTGAGATAGAGAAATTAGTTTCTGGAACTGAAGCGTTCCTGTTGTAATCCCTCTGAAGAGGAAGACTATTTTGTAACAGTTTTTTTTTGTGTTATGATTTAGATCCTATATCAAAATAAACAGAGCGTTGCTCTCTGTGGAATAGATTTTGTGTTTGAAATGAACAGAAATTTCCAGCAAGTTCGCAATGGGACAAGGATAAGCGAGGGCGCAGATAAAGCGCAAGAGCCGAGAATCATTGCCATCATAGTCACCCACAGTGCTTATGTTAATATTTTATAAAATTTATATACACAAAATTTATAGTGTAGTTTTATTTTTAAAGTAGTTAGGTTAAATATATTGTTTAAATTAAATTATTTAATTAAAAAAATTATAGGTGAATAAGTGCAATATGAAATATTTTATAAAATTTATATTCACAAATTTATAGTCTAGATTTATTTCTAAAGTAGTTAGGTCTATTTTATCTTTTTAATTAAATTGTTTAATTAGAAAAATTATAGATGAACAAGTGTAATATGAAGTGAGTTGTGAGCTTTTTAACATGTAGTATTGATTAGTCAAAATAATAGCTCATGGTATTGTAACAAAGTTTATATATAGATTAAAAATCTTCATAATAAAATGAGAATAAATTTTCATGGCTAAAAATCATGTTCCATATTTTTATATTTGTATATATATTCAACTTATATTATATTTTTTTTAATAATCAATATTAATTTAAAATAAAATTATAATTTAATTGATTTTTATGATTTTTTATTTTATTTTATTTCAATGTTTGTTATGAATTAATGTTTATCTACATTGATCAGCCAATTAATTTATATAATATATTGTGTTTTTATAAATAATTTTATATATATTTAATTGTAATTTTTTCTTCTTTTATTCAATACTTTCACCAATCTCACAAATAAATCTTTCTATTTATTTATAAATCTAATAAAATACCTCATGTTTTGATTAGAAATAGAAATACCCACTTGGTTTTCTTTAGAGACTGAAACATCAACCATCAACCATCAATTTAGATGTCAGTTTAACTACATTTAGAATAACTTTTAAACAATGTCAGTTTAACTATATTTAGAAAAGCTTTAAACAATGGTGTAATGCAACAAATTAGGGTAAAACTTTAAACAATGATGTAATGCAACAAATTAGGGAATACCAACAACGTTTTTAAGGTATAATAACAATGATGCGAAATATAAAAAATCGATCCATATCGAACTGAGAATACATGATTTTACAATGTTTTATGCTACATGACAATCGAAATTCATGGAATTTTATCAGCATACATGATAATAGCAGAAAAATCAAAGGAAGTGGAAAATAAAAGACTACACCATGAGAAAGATAGCTCGAGGGCATTCAAGATTATATTGTGCAACTCTGTAAAGATCCATTTGTAAAGATATAAATAACATTTTAATCGTGCCCTTCACTAAGAGAATCTCCCATGGACTCCATCCCTTAAATAAATTAAGGTATCATGCTTATTTCAACACACCCTGTAATAAATAATATATCATGCTTATTTCAACACAACCTATAAAAATAATGTATCATGCTTATTTCAACACAACATGTAATAAAAACAAACTTACAGATTTTGAAAGTGGAGCAACCGGAATTTCAACAATTAAGGTGACAAAAGAACTATCTTCATAGGAACACTAATTAAATTCAATCAATGGATTAATAGGACATGTAAAATCTTTAGTTTCAAGGAGAGTAGGTGTATGGTTAAAAACCAATGGAAAATTAAATTCAATCAATGGATTAATAGGACATGTAAAATCTTTAATTTCAACGAAAGTAGGTGTATGGTTAAAAACCAATGGAATGGAGGCATCTTATGAAATATATATATTTTTTTGCTTGGGAACGATAAATGGAAAGGAACATCAAATCATACTTCATTGATGTCAGGTTTCAAAGTTACATCATCTATAAGAACTAGATTGGGATGGCACCATTTGGGATAAAGGGAAATGTACACCTATAAAAATTAGATCGTGATGGCACCATTTGAGATAAAGGGAAATGTACACCAACATGGTGAACAAATTAAGATATAAAAAAAAAATAGAAAATAAAATAAAATAAAAGGGTTATTTTGAATTATCATAGTTATTGTTAGAGACAATTTCAAGAGATCCTTTTCCCTTTGTATCATCATTTTCACTATGTCTAGATGACAAACTATCAAACATTATATGATCATGAAATTTTATTTGTTTGCATGTTTGACAAGTCAAAATGTGTCATCCACAACTTCATGACATGTATCTAACCTTTCTACTAAATGTGGTAGAACTTGTTGATCATGATTAATAGTTTCTTCTTCTATTTGAGCTTAAATATCTCGAATATGCTCTATTAAAATATTAGACACTTGAGATCATTTTTATCATCTATGTTTTCTTTAACAATTGAAATAGGGCACTGGTTAGAGCAAGAAATAGATGAAGACAAAGATGTATCTTGTTTTACAATTAAACCTTCTTCCACTATATCTATAGTATACATAGATTGTTTGGAAGAAAGACTAGTTTTCTTGCCAGTAGAGTTATCTTGAATTGGTTTTACTTATTTTATTGGTTTAACGGAACTTTTAGGATCTATCATTAAACGATCCTTCTCATTTTCTGAACAAGATTCAACCTATAATTTTGTGTTATGATATGTATCTAATTTACCATATGCAATTGAACTAGCATGAATGAAAGGGGCAAAAGCATTCAAAATGAGACCTAATATAAAAGACAAATCATCAATATGAAACTTAAGAAGAACATGACTGATTTTTGTTGAAAATGTTTCTAAAGATGAATAATCCCTAATTAGTAGACCCTTTAATTTTTCACATACTTTATCAAAATCATAAATCTCAAAAAAATCTATAAATTCATCCACAAATTGATAATAAGTGAAAATAGAACAAGTCAAAAAAAAATTCAAACTAGTCTTTGATTAGAAGAAAAAAACCAACATAAAACATTTAAATTAGTAATATCACAATTTATGCATTTACATCCAAACTTTTCAAGATGTTTCATTCCACATGTACTCCCTTCACCATCAAATTGATATTTTGACAAAGATGAATTGTCTTATGAGAAATGATGAGTAATAAGAAACCAAAAGCATCCCCACATACAACGATATGGGTAGGAGGCATTGATGTGAAGTAAGAATGAAGAATGTGACTCTGATTATGTAAGCTTGTTGTCCACCTTTCCTTGTAGCCCATTTTTTGATGACACAAAAATAAGGAATTTAAATATTTGGAAATATTAGAGGCTGAGAAATAAACGATTTAATTATTTAATTTAAGAAATGACCACTCGTTAGGAGAAGGTAGTTTAGAGCACGGTTTTTTAATAACCCAAACATGTTTGGAGGAGTTGTTCCTGATAGGTTTTATGGCTCCATTAGCGGTATATTATTCTCTTTCTAAAAATTCTTAGATTAGTATTTACAATTAACTGAAGGTTAACATTTATATACAAACACACAACGTGTTAAATCACCAAAAGAGGTTCAACTGGTGCAAAAGAGACCGGTTGCAAAGAACTTAAAACATAATTTAAATTTTATGTGAAAAAATAATTCCTCATTATAAACTAACATAGCTATACTCATTAGTTCTTCTAATAAAAATTCTTACATTAATATTTACAATTAACTGAAATTAAAATTCTTACATTAATATTTACAATTAACTGAAATTCTTATATTAGTATTTACAATTAACTGAAGATTAACATTTATATACAAACGCACAACTTGTTAAATAACCAAAAGAGGTTCTAACTGGTGCAAAAGAGACCGGTTGCAAAGAATTTAAAGCATAATTTAAATTTTATGTGAAAAAAATAATTCCTAATTGTAAAATAACATAACTATACTTATTAGTTTTTCTAAATAATTTAAATAACTCTCAAATTATTTATGTTGATTCATATATAATCTTTTAAAATAAATAATAAAAGTTCTAGTTAGGTCAAGAAAAATATCATTCACTACACGAATGGTTTTGTTTTCCAACTAATTAAAATTAATCATTCATTTGATACAAACCAGAGACATTCATTTGATACAAACTAGAGAATGGTTTTGTTTTCCAACTAATTAAAATTAATCATTCATTTGATACAAACTAGAGAATGGTTTTGTTTTCCAACTAATTAAAATTAATCATTCATTTGATACAAACTACAGAGGTTCGTTAATAGGAAATAAAAGATAGAAAATAAATCCATAAAACAAAACAGTATAAACAAATGAAAAATAGAAAATAGATCCAAAAAACAAAACATTATAATTACTAATTATTTTGCACCAGTGCACATATATGCCGTAGTTTTCAATGAGGGAAAAACATTGCACGAACCAAAAACACATATAATATGAAAATCAAGTTAGATACCATAGATAACAATCATAAGAATATAGTTTGTTTCTAAATACAAGCAAACCGAGTTGTTCACAAACAGACAAACGACAAACGAATTAATATTATTAGCATCAATCCTTTGAAGCACAGTGAATTGAGTAATGCTATCTAAAACTCAAGGTCTCCTGAATCACAATCAATGAAACCGTTGAAATTATTTTACAGAAGTAATAATGAAAAAAAAATAACATCATTGTGTCTTAAAACATTTAATATAAATTCTTACAAAAACAAAAAAATAATGTTTCAATTATCACCAAATGCTTAACTTCGTCTACCTAACCTCCATGCTGCAGCATTCGGCTATGCCCCCTTGCCCCTTCAACATTACATTGTATTCCTTTATATAATAATACATAGCTCATATCCTATCAAAAATATATTCAACAGTTTTGTTAACAAATCAAGAAAACTATAACCAATACACTATCATAAACCACCTTGAACAAAGGTTTACTTTTGATTTGAGTGTGTCCAATCAATTCACAAGATGAATGCAATGTAGAACTATTTTGATTCTCTTTGAAATATTTGGGTATAGAATCGATAATCCTGAGAAATTTGAAATCAAATCTTAGATTTTTATAATGAAAATGGTTGATATGCATGTCATTTGGAAAACTGTTGTGGTTTTGAGAATTCTTTATAATGAAATCGCTGATCCACGAGTACATGTTTGGATGTGTTGAACAATTGTGTTATTAAAATGAAGAAATGAGTTGTCCTTAAAATAAGATAACTATTTGTGTGAGATAACTATTTGTGTGAGGAGTCGGTTAAATATAGAGAGTTAAATCGAGTTAAATGATAGACGATTTTTATTTTAGCATGTGATTGTATGTCAATATATTATAGGCAAGTCGCTAATTAGAAAAAAAATAAATACTGTTCCCCAAGTTCATTGTAAGTATCATGTTTTGTGTGATCAATAGAAAAGCCATGTATAAATTATTTATGCTTTGTTTCTTCCAGTTTCCAACCGTTATATGCCTGACCAACCTAATCGATCTATTTCCTTGGTTGTTTCTTCGATCTGCAAAACAAATAGCTATAAAATAAGTGGGCATCATAACAAACATGATAAAATATTCAGAGGTATAGAGATAACACAATCGAGAGTGATAAGATGTTGGCAAAGTTGCGCCCTTGAAAATCGAATAACAATTCTGCAAGGAATTTCACAACTTTTTCTTAACCTACTCTTTACCTACAAGATGGTGTTCTTACTATTATGAGTGAGCTCAAAATTAGGCTGCGAAACAAGATAGATCTATGATTTAAATTCATAACAAAAAATATTGTGGCAAAATAAGTCATGATTTTGATACGCGATCTCCTCGTAAGTTTTTGTTCAACCAGCAAATTGCTCGAAATCTGGGTTCTTAATGATAACATCTATCTTTTATTATCTTCATGGCGATGATGAATTGCATGATCCGCAGTTAAGGGGTGGAGGCTATGTGATTAAAAATCTACAAGATTGACAATGTTTATTAAGTGTAATATCCAATCTACACTTAGGAATTTGCAACGAAATGATTAATATAAATCTACCATGATTAATGTGCCTAAAGATGGTTGATATCAAGAATTCATTAGATTTTTCAAATGGCTCGAACTTAGATTAAGATCCATTAATAACCAATAACAAAGGGTAATAACCACAGTTGGAATTTGACAGGCATTTTTCAGTTAAATACGTTTAAAATTTGTACCTGAACATTTTCCCTCGTGTGTTATGAATTATGCAAAACGTCTTTTGGAGGGTTAATTTTTTTGAAAAAAGGTTATCAATAGCCCTTTTTATTTTGGACCTAACCCTTCACCAAATTATCACTGGCCATAAAAGCTATGTTACGTCACAATGTCATTGTACAACAATGGAAGTATTGTTTCAATTGCAAATTGCATCAAATCTCTTAAAAGATCTGAAATTTATGGCTGTTGAAGAACGATGTTACAACCATTTATGAAATATTAAAGGCATGGTACTTTGTTTAACTACAAATTCTCTAGAAAAGCTTAAAATTTAAGCTCACAATTTAATTATTCAATGGAGCACGGAAAGGGCGAAGGTACAGTTTGACTGTAATTTTAGTTAATGAATATAAAAATCGTATGGCATGGGATACAACCAATTGGTTATGAGAATATCAATGTGCAATAAAGATTAAAATGCTCCGTGCCTCCATTATCTCTTTCTACATCGGGCGGAGAATAAAGGCCTGGATGTTGAAAGTGATAAGGATTCAAGTTTAATATAGTGATGTTTACAATTGCACATATTTTTAATTTTCTGGTTTAGAATGTCTATCAGTAAAATAATCATTTACCATTAGATTAATTTGAAGTGGTATAGTTTTCTTTAAATAAAGGTGATGAATCAATTTACATTAGCTAATAGCAGTCATTGATGACTGTTCTCAATATTAGTTTGACAATTAAATTAAGATAAGTTTTCTTACTATATTAAAAAATAAAATAAATTAATTAATGACTCCAAATAAACGTAATCTTTTCTCATTCATTTTACTAAAAGAATTAACTATATCATAATGAAAATAAAAATTTGATACATTTGTTTAGATATTCATTTTATAAATTAATATCTGAATCATTCTTCACATGAGAAAAATGATCAATTTCTATAAAAATAAATATTATAGTTCTTAATAAAAATATTTTTAATTTTAATTTTAATTTTAATATAAAATTTACAAAATAAAATTTAAATATTAAAATTACTTCATAATATAATATAGATAAAAAAAATTCATGTCTCTCTCGTTTGTCACAAAGATGTACGCACATACGCACATACGCACATTTCTATATTTATTAATATAGTATAAATTCATAATAATATATTAATAAAAGAGTTAAAAAAAAATTAAGATGAATTGGGCAAGGTTTTTCATAATATAATATAGATAAAAAAATTCATGCGTCTCTCGTTTGTCACAAAGATGTACGCACATACGCACATTTCTATATTTATTAATATAGTATAAATTCATAATAATATATTAATAAAAGAGTTAAAAGAAAAAATTAAGATGAATTGGGCAAGGTTTTTGGGTTTTTTTTAGTTTTTTGGGTTTATATATGTGTTTGTAGTATTATTTGAGTGAGTTTGTTATAATTTTATTTAATATTATTTTAATATATATTGGTTTTATTGTATATATAAAAGTTTTAGTTGCTTAAGCATGGTTAAAGTATTTTTACTATTTTAGAAGTCATAAATTTAATTATTTTGACACTCTCCAGGTGAGTCTCTATAAGATAAATTTTCTTGGTACAATATTTTGTCTATAGTAGCTACCAATCTCTAGGAATATGTACAATAATATGTATCTATATTGATCTTGTTAATTTTCTCTCAGAGAATGTAATAATAAAGGAGGAAATCATAACATAATCCTAGAACATGATGTTAGAGATCCTTAATATCCATTTGTTATAAGTTTAATATTTTAGTTTTTAAGAGGTTTGGATACTATGCATTGAATCTTGTCAATATTAGTATATCTCATAATTCAAACCAATGCTAAAATATATATTGTTTCAGATGTATATTTTATCTTTAGATCAGATAATATATATATTAGATTATGTAAATCGTAGAGTGAAACTTATTATTGGTAACATTCAATGTTTTTAGTCTATTGGTCTCTTATATGACCTAAAAGATATCGTGAGACATTTCTTATAGATACAAATGCAATAAAGGATGATTTTGAGGTTATGATGATTTTATTGTGAGTGTTCCATACAATTTCAAACCAAGATTCAACATTCAAAAGTCATTTGTGTGTTATGGTCATTTTTTTTTTTTTTTCTTATGATAAATATGTAAAAATCTTTAACAAAAATATATTAAAGGATAATTTTTTTAATGAAACATTTATTAGTGAAGGGTTAATTTATTATCAAAGTGTTGTTTTTGAAAGGAAAATTTCTAAACATAATATTTTTTTTTGATGGAAAACATAAAGGCCCAAAAAAGATGGGTGGAAAAAATCCAAATTCCAACCCTTGCGGTAACAATTTACCTTACGAGTTTGAACTTCGTGATTTAATAAGTTGAAATATGGGGTAATTTATTTGTTGGAACTTACTATTCTTATTGAAAGATTATTATTATTTAACTTATTAGTATTTACCATGAAGTCAATTAGGGTTGATTTAGTTTCAAAGTTATGTACCCCGTTCTTTCCTTCGAGAGAGGAATGACGAAGCCTTTCATCAAACCTGGACAGATAACTACCATACAATAACTATTCAATCAATCGGGGGAAGAATTTTTAATGAATGTTCTGGGATGCACCTTTTTCCACCACTGTAACAAGAGACAGTGTGCATTAACTGTGTATTTTCTTTAAAAAATGAAGGAAACCATCCCCGGAGAGAATGTGTGCGTTCAACTGTGTATTTTCTTCAAGAAAAATGAAGGAAACAATCCCCGGAGAGAATGGTACACAATGTGAACTATTATACGATGGAGAGTTCAATTTCTTCAACAGTTCAGTGTAGTGGTTATTCATTAGGCTCGTGGTAGCTGTGTCAAGGACTTCATTGCAGAAGTCATGTGTGTCCCGTCTATGAAAATACCAGCAAATGCTTTTGTTCATATTCCTTTTATGAGAGTCAGTATCGAATGAGCTCATCAGTTATAATGGCCGTAAAGATAAGTAATCTTGCTTGTCTTTAGAAAAAAAATTAATAATATTGCATATGCATGTTATAGAAAAAATAGGATGCATGATATTTTTTTCAAAGGATTTCGTAGGGGTCTGGTGTGTAGGTTGAAGAGGTTAATTCTTGAGAGTAAATAAAAGAGTGCATATGAATATCATATGCATAAAAGATTAGCCACTTTAGTTAAAGAGGTTAATTCTTCTGAGTAAGTAAAAGAGTGCATAAGAGATTAGTCACTTTAGTTTTCTAAGCACTGCATGGTAGGATAAATTAGTTGTGCTAATTTGTTGGAAATAAAAAGCACATGAACTCACGTGGATGAAACGATAAGAACCATCACTATTTTCTGTTGGGTATACGAACAAAGTCCCACATTTATTAGAAGTGGTAGAAGTGGGAAGGATCATGGGTATATAAGGATGAACAAATATCTCCATTGGTATGAGGCCTTTTGGGGTAAAGCCCAAAAACAAACCCATTAGGGCTTAGGCCCAAATTGGACAATATCATATCATTGTGGAGATATGTGGTGTCCAGAGTCCCAACAAGTGGTATCAGAGCCAAGTTCGAGGTTACCCAAGTGGATGAATCCTCGGAATGCCGAACAAAGATGGCCAAGTTCGAGGTTACCCAAGTGGATGAATCCTCGGAATGCCGAACAAAGATGGTGAGCCCCCGTAAGCCTGTGGATGAGCTCGGTTAAACAGGCGGTGTGCTCCGGATTCTTCATGGACGTGTTGGGGAACACACGGTGAAGAGGAGTTGACCTGGGATGGAGCAAGCTCTCGAGACAGGTGGTGCTACCATGTAAGGCGTGTGCTTCCAACGCATTGGAGCGGAGAATCCTGGTTGGGGAGAATCCTGCGGATGGTTTGAGGGGAGGCTCGATGTTCCTTTGTTCGAGGGGAGGATTGTTGGGTATACGAACAAAGTCCCACATTTATTAGAAGTGGTAGAAGTGGGAAGGATCATGGGTATATAAGGATGAACAAATATCTCCATTGGTATGAGGCCTTTTGGGGTAAAGCCCAAAAACAAACCCATTAGGGCTTAGGCCCAAATTGGACAATATCATACCATTGTGGAGATATGTGGTGTCCAGAGTCCCAATATTTTCTTGAAAACTTGCTTATAAATCATGTCTTTATAGATATCGAAAACTTGCTTATGATTCATGTGCTTAATAAATATAAGAACCACCTTTGTTTTTATTATGCGTTTGTATGCATGAAAATAATGACAATTGTGTTACAAAGAACACATATTGGATGGACAAGGAACAGTAATTGAGTTAGAGAAAAATGCAATTGCATACACCATAATAATAATTATGGTATTAGTTTTTATTGGAAAGGAATAGTTGTTTATGCACATAGATAATAATGATTTCGCTAAGTTTCATGGAAATACAATTGTTTATATGCATTGAAGTCATGAATGTTATAAATATGCACATGCATGAGATTAGTAACCATTTAATATGTTGAGTTGCATAAAACTATAGTCATGATGTTAATTTTCATGAATGGAATATGGGTTATTATGTCAATATGATTTGAGAAAGAATTTATATTGCATGATAAGAATTGTTAATTTTCTTGTGGAAAGTATTATGCATTTGCATGCAAGATTTAGTTAGATTTTTTTGGGAAATGGAGATGGGTGTGCATGCAAGAAGGATAACTATCATATGAATGAAAAAGTTGTTGCATGCAATAAATAAATACTAATGTTTTAACTCTATTTTGGAATAGGACATGTATTTTCATGTACTATATTCATTATACATAGTTCTCTTTTGGAAGAAAAATGTTGTTGGAAAGAACATGCAGTTGCATGCAAAAACATAGTATCTATCTATTACATTACTTTTATTTAGAGAATAATGTTTAGTCACTAGCATAAGAATAATATCTAGTGTCCTAGTTCCTATGGAAAAAAACACATAATGGCATAAATGGGAGGTCAATTTCTCTTAAGATATATAATTACATGCACAAATATCGAAGCTAAGATACTAGTAAATAATGTGAACAATGTAGTGGTTTGTCTTTGGAAAAGAAAAAGAATGTGTGCTTGTGTGAGGGGAATAATGGTTAATGCAGTATTTATTTATAGACATATTGTATACTTTTATTAATGCATGTGAAGAAAGCATGTCTTGATATTTGTTTATATTTTATGAATGCACATGAATAAATGTTAAAGCATAATTAATAAACATTTGTCTGATCACCTTTTGATCTAATCGTGATATCAAGTTTACTGATCATACTGGTTGCAGGAAATACTGTGACATATGCAAAATATGGGTTGTGTTAAACATTATCGCAGGTGATAAACTAGTGGTTTATGTAGATTGAAATAATGTTAGTTGCAGGATGATCCACAAATAGGAAGAACTAGGTCGCAAAGACTTAATGTTAAGGCCTGGTGGGTAAATGATATTGTGTTATTTGTAATAGCTTATAGCTAGTGATGTTGCATTTAAGATGGTATTTCTTTGTAACATTTTATGAAAATGGTTAGGGAATGGAATCTTTTATAATCATTGAGTAAGGGGTGAACACTCTTAAGATCATTTAATAATAAAATTAAACATTTGTTAATTTTCACCCTACAAGGTTTCTAGGGTATATTGGTGTCTAATGGTGTGGTTTCCTATCGTACTACTTTTATGATGTGATGTCAAACGATGTGGTTTCCTATTGTGCTACTTTCATGATGTGCATTCCTTGCATGAGGTGATGCTTAAAATATCAAATATGTCATTAACTAATCTAGTTAAATAAATCATGAAAATGATGCAAGGTTACATCAGAAAGTTTATGATAATAAACTACAATTGTGCTTGTTAATGGCTATGCAAATTACTATTCATTTAGTAATGTTACTCTATGTAACGATGATGATTCTATCCAATGGTTGATGAGGAATCATGAATAGTAATTTCGATAGTTACCAATAAGATTTAACATTAGTTGACTGAAATAATACCCCAAACCCTTTCAGATGATGTCTACAATGATGGGAGTGTCGAATCAAAGGATGATTTCGTGAAGTAGTTGTCTTTTTCCTTTTGGATTTGAAAATATTGAATGGTGATATGGGAGCCAATAGTTACAATTAAACCAACTTGACAATTCCTAATTTTACTATGTCGTACAACACTTTCTCTGGGGCAGGTTATTATAATGTCCACATGTCAATTATTTGAACTTGGTCAATCCGTGTATAACTTCCTTTAATGTTTTACGTGGAAAGGCCATTTTTGTGCATGACACAATGGCACAAATACCAATTTTGGAGAGCAGTGTGGCCTAGGTGTAGTGATTATATGTGTAATGTGGAACTTATGCAACACATTTAGTTTTCTCATTGAAAGTCAAATGAGTTTATGGTTACCTCCTTTGTAATAGATCAAAGTCTCACAACATCCATAAATTGGTGAATATAAACTTCCACAACTTGTTGGTTAAGCAAAACATATCCATGGCAATCCATAAATCATACATGGAAAACATAAAAATATGATAGGTCCAGAAGGCATTGTTTAAAATTTATTTCGATGTGCCATGTATGCATATTTTTGTTTGAAGTCCAAGCATGATTAAACACATATAATTTTTCTTTTCAACAAAAAAAAAATTAAAATAAATGATTAACGTTTAAGTTTTTTCAATTTCCGTGCTTTCATTCACTTTTGAATTTATACGTTCAATCATGGATTAAGTTATGACATATTTATAACTTATACTATATACATAGTACGTGGGAAGCGAAAGTCAACTATATTTTAATGGTTAAGAACATGTGTTTCCTCCTAAGAGTTCATAGGTTCAAACCCAAATGGGGGTAGAGTATGTATGCTTTTCTAGGCTTAGCATTCAAATCACTGCGTGGAGGTGGGTCCCTTGTCCCACAAACATGGGGGTCTCATACACCAATTTGGTGTCTGATTTGGCCGTGACCTTAAAATTAGATAATAATAATAATATATAAAATGAAATTTGAAATGCATTTTAATATTCACTTCGATTTAAGCAATATATAGTATAAATATTATGGGTTTAAGTTTTTATAATATGTGTTTAATATATACAATGCTTAGTTTTTATATTTTTTTTATAATTTCCATTTATTTTTTGTAATAATTTTTTTTTATCTATTACAATACAATACCTTATAAACTTTATAATAACTACATTAATATATATAATATTAATGTTAATATAATATACACAAGCTATATTTTTATATTTACAAATGTATCTAATATATAATTATAATATCTACAATGCAATTTTTTACCCACATTATTAATACTATAATGAATATATAAATATAGTTAACCCAAGTGAATATTCCAAATTTTTGAAGGGAATAAGGCAATCTAAGTAGATATAATTTTTGAAACCAAGAAAATTGTGAATCGTTGGAGAGCTCTTGGAAACAAAAAGGCAGACAGAGTGATAAAAAACAATGTGAGAAACTACTCGAGACCAAGCACTCATACTAAGGTTAACCATGATTGATTTCTACATTGAGACAACTAACACAATTACCGATCAAATGAGAAAATTATTGATTGCCATTTTTTTTAGCTAGCAAACAACTCATATGATTTTGAAAACTGGGTATTCAAAATACACATTTTTTTGGAGCATATTTTTGCCACTTTAAATTTTCTTATGTACCAAGTATGAACATTTTTTTAAAATGTTAATGATTTTCATGCTGATTTTGAAAAGTGTTGATGCAGCATCAACCCTTTTTTTTAGAGGGCTTATTTTTAACCCTTTAAATTTTCTAATGTATTAAATGTGAATATTTTTTTTTTAAATGTTTGTTATTTAACCATTCTTCAAGTTGTCTTATTCTTCTTGTTTCTCATCCTAAGGTGTTTACTTTTTAAGGGTTTTCCAAACATGGGCTTTGTGTTTTTCCTTGCAATGATTTTTTATCATGAAATTTTTAATTTTTTTTGCAAAGTTAAAGAAAAAATAATAACATTAATATTTTGAGGTTAATATTTTTTATAAATTGATATATCATTAACTAATACTTCGATAAACAAAAAATAATTGTCACTAAAAAATAATAATTTAAACACTCGATAAAAATACACATTTTTCATATAGATATAATTAAAAAAATATGTATTTCACCACCTTTTCGCTAAGAATGACATGTTAAATAAAAGAATTTTATCAAAAAAATGGTTTAAAAAAGTTGGAAAAATAACAAATTTTATGAAATTTTAATGAATTTTATATTCAAAGATGATGACATTTGATGTTTTTTTTTCCAACTAAAATGATTATAAAATTTAAGATAAAAGAAAAAATGCTTTAAAATGAAAAATTAGAAGCAAAAAAAGGGAAAAATACAACTAAATTAAAAAAAAAAAAAAATTCAAAACAATTTTTTTTGAAATAATAAAATAAAACATTAAAATAAAAAGTAACAAAGACTCCTTAAAAAAACTAAAAAAATACATTAAAAAACAAACATTAAAAAGATTAAAAATTAAAATTACAAAGAAATAAAATTAAAAAGAAAAAAGAAAAACTTAAAAAAATAAATTAAAATTTAGAAAAATTATATTATAAAAAATGAAAATAAAAATAAAACAACAATAATTAAATTATTATTTTTAAATCTTCTTAGCAGAAGTGGAGGAAGTGGTAAAGTCTCTCCTGTCAAGTAAAGCCCCAGGCCCAAATAGCTTCACCTCCGAGTTCTTCAAAGCAGGTTGGAAATTCCTAGGAGGAGAGATTCTAGAACTAGCAGAGTATTCTCATCACACTCAATGGCTATGGTTGGGCTTAAATGCAACATTCTTGATGCTCGTTCCTAAGAAGGATGTGATGCTGGATCCGAGTGGTTTTTGTCCTATTGCGTAGTGTAATGTCATCTATAAGATTCTCTCAGGACTCTTACTACGTTGACTCAAACCTCTCTTAAAAATTATCATTGGTCCGGAGCAGTCAGGCTTTGTATAAGGATGACAAATCATGGATAGGATCCTGGTAGCTCATGAGGTAGTACACTCATTGACCTCTTCTCGGACCCTAGGTATGCTCATTAAGTTAGATCTTTCAAAAGATTATGATCGGTTGAATTGGGATTATCTGTTGTCCATGCTTGTTGCGTTTGGGTTTTCCCCCTCTTGGATTAGGTGGATCCAGTCAATTATTTCAACCCCGTTCTTCTCCATTTTGGTGAACGGAGCACCTTCTCATACATTTCGAGGTTCCATGGGGCTAAGGAAAGGAAACCTCATTTCTCTATTCCTCTTTATCATTGTCGCAAAAGGTTAGTCAAGGCAACGACTGAATCATGTAGCCTCACAGGTATCAGGATCTCACAAGAAGATATTCCTCTCACCCATCAACAATTTGTTGATGACAATATGCTCTATGGGAAACCCACCTTAAAAGAGGCTAAGCATCTAGGATCTATCTTGGATCTTTTCCAGTAGGCTTCTGGTACCCAGGTCAATGGCGATAAATTAGATATATTATTTTTCAACACTCATCCTTGAGTGCAAACCCATCTGGCAAGAACTCTCTAATTTAGGATATTCTCACTCCCCAACACCTACCTTGGAGTCCCTTTAGTGCTAAATTCTCTGAAGGTCTCCCACTGGAAGGAGTTGTTATCCTGTATTGACACAAATATCTCCAGTTGGACCTTCAGGGGTCTGAAATCAGTAGGAAGAGTTGTTCTCTTAAGGGTAGTCCTGCAGGTCATTCTTGTCCATCAATTATTTTCTCTTCCAGGCCCTAAGAGAATTAACAAGGAGCTAATGACCAATTTTTTGAAAATTCCTCTAGGTTGGAGCACAAATCGGTTGCAAATGGGCCCTGGTGGCTTGGGACAAGTTGTGCAAACCAAATATCCATCAAGGCCTAGGGCTGAAATATCTAGAGCTATTATCTCAAGTCCTCAGTGGAAAGGTTTGGTGGCACTGGGTGCAGGTGCTCAAGAGATATGGAAGCAGTTCTAGGCCAACAAATACAGGGTAGAAGGTTGGTAGGACCCACTGCAGAACCATCAAAACTTAACAAATGGATCCTTGATCTTGAACCAAGAAAAGGCTTAGTAGGGCATCATATGAGATCACGGGTTATGGGAAGTGAGGAATGGATGTAGGGCCAAATTTTTGGATGAGATTTAGATGAAGAACCCCAAATTAGATCGAAACCTTTATCTCTTTGATCCTCAAGAATTCACATCTTAGTTGGGCACGGATCATGTCAAGGACTTTTGGAGAGATTCCCCCTCGAGGAAAAATAGAGGGAGTGGAAATATTCAATCAATTGGCTAGTCCACAATCCCCCTCTGGACTGGAAAGTTCTCACTCTAATCCTATGACAACGCCCTATTATTAACAATGGAAGAATTGATAAATTGAAATGGGGTCATCGACTAGTAGGAACATTCACCCTTAAGGAAGCCTACTCAATTTTACCTTCATCAGGTGATTAGGAACCAGACCCGCTGTGGAAAAGGATTTGGTACTCAAGATTATGGAAAAAAGTCTCATTCTTCCTATGGTTAATGAGTCATGTCAAGCTACTCATGTGGCATAAAATACAGAAAAAAGGCATCCTGGGCTCATCCTGCTACCTTTTATGCTACAACAATCAGGAAATGACTAACCAACCTTTAAACTTCTTCCCCAAGGAGGTGGAAATTTGGGACAAACTCGAAGCATATTTGATGCATTTGACCGGTAAACCAAAAGTTTACAAGAATCCTTGGAAGCCTAGAGATGGAATCCCTTCAAAAAACCCATTGTTTATAGAGACTGGTGCCTCTCATAGGGTCTTGCCCTCTGGAATATATGGAAAGATAGAAATAGAGAAATCTTCCACTTAGAAGCCTTTCAAGCCTTAAATGTATGGAAAATCATCCTTCAGAACATCAAAGAAACTCTAGTTATCTCACACTGGACTGAGGACGACTGGAAAGTAGAGGAGCATGAGTGCACCATTTTAGTGAACCTTGATCTTCACAGGGAGTCCATTTATTGTGAGCCACATCATTGTCCACTGGTGCAGGTTACTTTGTTTGGAGTGCTCACCTCTCCTCCTTTAGGTTTCCTCAAACTCAACTTTGATGGGGCCTCGAAGGGAAACCCATAGTTGGATGGCCTGGGGGGGCTAATTCACAATGACCTGGGGAAAGTAGTCAAGTTCTATGCAACATCATGTTGCAGTACCACTAAGAATGTGGCAGAGTATCTGGCCTTGGAAAGGGAACTCCACATAGCTACGGATTTGGGGGTCTCCAAGCTTCAAGGCACAGGAGACTCTCAGATAGCAATAACTATGCTTTGAATCCTTCTCAATGGATCTTCCTTGAAGAAAGTCATCAAAAGCTAACGGTTGGAGCTAATATATGAGCATATCCATTCCCTTCTCTCCTCCTTTGATTATGTAACCACAAAACATATTAATGGGGAAGGAAATAAGGCAACGGATAATCTAGCTTATTGGGGTAGTCATCACCAGGGCCAAGTTCTTCTGCAAGATTTCCCACCCCTAGAGCAGAGTACCCACCTAGCTAATTTATGTCAAATAGTGGAAGAGGAAGGCACTTCCCTGATGGGGGTGATATTCTATGACTGTGTGGCTCCTCATGGCCCATGTTGGTAGTAATGTGACAAGTGGAAAGGGCACTAACCCCTCAGTCCCCTCACTTCATTAAGTGATGAAAGGTGATTAACGTTGAGCATGTAAAACAGCACAATGCCTCGTTGAGAGTGGAAGGAGATGTTCTAAGATGACAGATGGGTAACTTGAACAACATTCGTGTTCAGGTGGTTGTTCAGATTCATGCGTTTGAGTGGTTTTATGCACAACAATGGAGGTAGACAAGTATGGCCTTTCGGTTTTCGAGGCATTGGAAGCGTTTTCTCTCCGCGTTCGAGTGAGGCTATCTAGTCCTGCGCCTATCCCTAGAAGGGTTCCCCGAGATTTTTTTGCCTGGTGCAACACGGATTGAGTTAGCAATAACCACACAAATTTCTCGATTCAATTTGAATTTGGAAGGTGTGGGATACTAGTTCTCTGATCGGTGTAGAAAGTGGGTGCAGGATTGAAGTCTTTGGTGGGCTGAGTGGAGCTACTATGTGTGGCTCTTATGGTTTTTGGTACATACCAGGGGAAGGAGAGCTACTCTTAAGAATTTCACTAGGTTTGAGATTCAAAGTGTTCAATGAGAAGGGTGTCGGTGTGCTTTGGTCAGAGTGGGGTTCATTTAGACCACTTTGAGCTGGGAATTCGACCACCTTAGCACTTTGTCCGCAACTCCCATGGTGGAATTGATCGGTGGAGTGGCGAAGGGTGGTGGGAAGCATGGTGATGCTTCGGGAGACATATTGGCAGTTCATATTATTTCTCGGGTAATAGGAGGGTCTAGATTTTAGAGAGGCGATGGTCGTTGTTCGGGGTTGAGCTCTCCTGGTCAGTGGTTTGTCGCTCTAGCTTTCCTTTTTGTAGTGATTGTTGTGGTATCGTAGGGCCCTTAGGGATGAGGCCATCCCTAAGGCGTGGTCAATCTTTTCTCTCTATGAAGCATATCCTCGCGGGATGTGAAGACCTAGAGTTGGCCATCCCACCAGTGAATTTAGGGCAGGAGCATGCTGGGTCGAGTCGGGGAACATTGCAAGACATTCCAAGTGACCAACAACTGGTGCGCGAGGGGGATGTTGAAGTGGAGGGCAGGCGACGAGGAAAGGCGGGAGACTTCTGTAGGCTCAGAGGTGAGGAGGAACAAAGTGAGGTGGGAAGAGGAGATGTGGGTTTGGCAGTTGCTTGGAAATCGACCTACATAAAATTCAGCAATGCCACCTGGAGAATTGCCGAGAATAATCCAGCCTTTACTAGATCAGATGTAAACATCTGGGATATTCAGAAGGGAGGAACATGCAAAGCTGGTGGCCACCATGGATAGAATGCATACTTCTAGTAACAAGTTCACGAGCAACTGGTGGTAGTTTGTCATGGCCAGAACCTGTGCTCCAAAAAGTTGGAAAAGTTGGAGTCATGGATAGCTCACTTCGAAGGGCATATCCAATGTGCCTTCCACCCACCGCATCCTGCAGGAACAACCCCAGATAATCCATCTTCCATCACTTCTAATGAATAGCAAGATTGCAGGTACCCTCTTGGTATTACTTGTTGTTTGGAGTCACTGGCCATCTCGAGCTGGGACTATGTCTCTAGCATCCTTTTTGTATTTTTCTCACCTCTTACATACAATGGTAAACAAACTTGGTCTGCGTGAGACCACTTGTTTTTTCAAACTTCACATGTATATATTTTATGTCAGTTGAATATAATATTGATTTACAAAAAAATATTATTTTTTAATTTATTTTCTTTTTAAATTCCGACTCTCCACCAAACACTTAGTTAGACAGAGGCCTGAGGGATTCCTCATGGCCAACGAAGGGGCCTGCAGACCCTTCTTCACCTACCTTGAGGTAGTCGTCAAGCCCTCGCCACCTCATGTCCCCCGAACAGTCGGGGGTCGATTCTCGAAATCTACTCCTAGCTTGAGGAGGCCCCTCTATTAACTGTGAGGTGGCCCTCAAGCCTCCGCCTAGCTAAGAGTCGACAGAGAGTGGGAATTTAAAAGAAAAAATATTAAAAAATAGTAATTTAATTACTATGTTTTAATTATTTTAATTTTTTTATGATTTATATTTCAAAATTTTACTTTTAATGTTTTTAATATTTTCTTTTAATTTTCATTAATGTTGTTTTTTAATTTTCTTTTAATGTGTGTGTTTTTTTAAGAATTTTTCTTATTTTTTATTTTAATGTTTTATTTTATTATTTCAAAAAAAAAATGTTTTTATTATGTTTTTATGTTTTTTTTTTCCAATGTATTTTTCTTTTATTTATTTTTAATTTTAATTTTTATGTTTTTTATTCTAATCCTAAGGTTTTTTTTTAATTGTATGCTTTAATCTTTTAAACGTTTTTTTTGTTATTTTTATTTAAAATTTATCTGAATCATTTTATTGGAAAAAAAACATCAAATGTCATTTTTTAAATATAAAAATCATAAAAAATTCATAAAATTTGTTATTTTTCCAATTATTTTTATTCAATGTTTTGATAAAAATCTTTTATTTAACATGTCATTTTTAGCGAAAAAGTCGTGAAATATCTATTTTTTAATTATATTTATATGAAAAATGTGTATTTTTTATCAGGTTTTAAAATTATTATTTTTTGTGTATTGAAGTATTAATTAATGATATATAAATGTATAAAAAGGCCTAACCTCACAATTGTAATATTATTTTTTTTTAAGTTTCGAAAAAAAATTAAAATTTTCATTATAAAAAATATTGCAAAGAAAATCACAAAACGGATGTTTGGAAAACCCTTAAAAAACAATCTTAGGAGGAAAAACAGGAAGGAGAATATGACAACTTCAAATTTTAGATTTTTTTTTAAATATTTTTTTTAATTTTTATCATTTGTGAGTTAATTTTATTTTTTTTAACAATTGTTATGATTGATTTTTTTGTGTTTTTTATATATTTTTGTGTATTTTTTATCTTTGTCCTAATGATGAACCATAGCAAGTGGTTTGAAATGTGTAAGCTACTTTTTGATTTATCTGGAAGATATTTTATATATACTTTTTATGTTTTCTTTTGTCATTTTTTATTTTTTATGGTTTAATATATTTTTTATTTATTGATTATTATTTTCTTAAACTTTTTTTGTTCTTATTTTACTTTTAATTTCTTTCAACCTTTTAATTTTTGTTCTGTGTTTTCCATTTTTATTTATTTATCTATTTGTTTATTATTTTGTTTTATTTTAAATTTTTTTGCACGGTCTTTGTTGATCCTCTACTAGCTACCCAACCCCATTATGTGTCGATTAGATAGTTGATTTTAAAATTTTCATTTTAATGGATCAAGTGTGCGCGCATAGTGTGTCAATTTCATGGTTGATTTTTGAGATTTCATCGTAATAGGTTGAGTTCACTGATGCTGCATACCAATTTAATGGTTGATTTTTAAATTTTTGTCACAATGTGTCAAGTTGTCTTAGGCTAATATTTTGAAATAGCTATACTTTTAGCATTTAAAAATAAATTATTCTTGGTATAATGACTATTTCATTCTCGTGTTCATTTAAAAAAAATAGTCATAATTTTTCCATAATGCCATGGTGGACATATATTGAAAAATAAGGTTTTTTATAGTCATGATATTTGGTTTTAATTCTATGGTTGAAGATTTGTCAAAATTTTAAGTATTTTCTAATTCACGATATTTTATCTTCAATGCTATGGTTGAAAATAGTTATAAGTATTTTATCTTTAATGTCATGGCTAAAAATTGTAGAAATTTTAAGTTTTTTTCAGAAACGTGATATTTTATCTTTGATGTCATTCCTAAAAATTGTTAGAATTTAAAGGTTTTTCAGGGTCATGATATCTTATTTTTAACATTATTGCTACTAATGATAATAATTAATGTCCGCTAAGACCGATATGGTCTATTGGACCTTAAGAAAAGAGCGGTTAATTGGGATTATTTAAAATTTTATTTCTGTGACCAAAAATGAGGGAAAGAAGCATTCCAAGGTCACTGTAGTTTTGTTTTGTTGATTGAACAAGTCAAGGTGGTTGGTCGTGAGGAAACTATTGAAAATTTACCCCCAAAAAAGACATTATTCCGGCATCACCACTCTTTTTGTTTTCAGTGTGTTTTTGGCACAAAAAAATTGACTTTTATTTTAATTTTTAAAAAATGATGAAAATTTACTTCGAAAAAAATAAGTGGTGATGCAAAATCAACACTTTTTCATTTTCTGTTTGGAATTGTCCTTAGTGCGACTTTTTGGAATTTTTGGTGCAAGAATCAATGGAAAAATTTGAGGTGAAATCTTGATTTGTGTTATTTAAACATGTTTTTTCAGTGTATATATGTATTCAACACCCCTAAAAGCTCCCACGACACTTCAATCTTGCAGAGTTACCCATCAAGGTTGTGATTTCAATAAATTCTTTCCGGATTTTAGAGAAATTAGACTAGAAAAACCCACTGAAAATTTTTCCAAGAAATTGCACTAAACTCCTTTCTATTTTTTCATATATTTTTTTAACTAGATTTATACTTAAAAAAAAATAATTATTAGCTAATCCGTAACTTTATTAACCTTTATCTCAAGAAATAAAATAATTATCACAATAAAATAAATTTAAATATTAATAATAATTTATCTTTCTCATTAAAATATTTCAAATCATATAATTAATATACATATAAAATTTTATAAATTTAATCATTAAATGTATAAAAATAAATAGAAAATATAATTAATAGTTATAAATTAAAATACTCATTCATGTTACTAACTTTCATATTACTGAATTAAATAATAATTATAAAATATTTATTACAACAAACCCTTTATGGAGTTTTATATTAAATAAATATATATTTAAATTTAACAATAATCATTAAAATGCCTACTAAAACTAACCTTTTTCAAGTTGAAACAATCATTTTTCTGGAAACAAGATGTGTTATATCTTTATTGAAACAAGGTTTGTTAAATAAATATATATTTAAATTTAATAATCATTATTAAAATGCTTATTAGGACAAACTTTTTTCAAGTCGAAACAATGTTTTTCTTGAAACAAGATGTGTTATATTTTCTTTTATTGAAACAAGGTACATAAATATATAGTTTTAAAATATTTATCTTAGATAATAAATATTATAAACGAAAATATATAAAATATATAATTTTCAAACATTTATCTTTGTAATGAGATGATGGTTATACAATCTCAACCGTCCTCGAAACAATATTTTTGCGGCTAAAATTAATAATAGACATCCCCATAAAATTAAAACATTGAAACAATCTTTTTCTTGCTAAAATTAATAATAGACATCCCCATGAAATTAAAAAAATGCACGCCCTCAGTATAACTACCCATTGATTATTAATTTATTAGGTCGTCGATTAAACAATTAAAAAAATAAAAATGATTTGAATGTTTGTGAACCTGTCAGGCTGTCCGGGCATGAACTGGACCACATGGAATAAGACATTCACTGTCTGAATGTATGAACTGCACCATCTAGAATGACATGCAATATAATTTATTTTAAGCATATAAAACGCGTAAAGTTAGTAACGATGCTTTTAATAACCTTTCATAGGGTAATCATGATGCTTTTAATAACACTTGGTTGCATTAAAATAGGAATGAACACGCTCATCTATGTGTATTTGCGTCGTTGACTCTTTCTCTCTGCCATTTGTATTTGGTGTCTCTGTAAAACGCCTTACACGTTTATCTTCGTAGGCCTCAGTGTCTGATGTCAGGTTTATCTTCGTATGCCTCAGTCTTGGTTGTTGGGTTGGGTATAGCGAGAATGAAATTTTTTATTATTATTTTTGTTATTAAGTCTAGAGTTTTATTTTATAGTTTAGTATAATGTGTAAGGATATTAGTCTTTTATGGAAATTGAAAATTTATTCATATCTATAAAATAAAAATTTTAATAATTTTTTTTAAATAATTATATAAAATATTTAAATAATATCAATTTCAAAAAATTAAAAGTAAATAAATTAATATTTAAAATAGATCTATACTGATTACTTATATTGCGACAATAATCTACTTCCTTATTATCGCAAACATGTAGTTCCATCCTTCTTACAAAGGCTGCAACCCTTCCCGTTGTGGCAATTCCATCATCCAATTTCCCGTTGGAAGCTGCGGTGTTTTATCAATGGAGTGCTTTCACAATCAGCCGATGACTAATCTGCGATTGAAAGGCGTTTTCAAGTCTGGCCGTTGGAGAGTAGTTGGAGACATCAAAGAAATCGACTTGCAATAACCGTACCCTGCAAATCACGCCAACCAACAAAATCATGTTCCTTTCCTATGGTATCACTGATTCCTTCCCACATACGATTGGTTACTCAATGCTACATTCTTTACTCTTTCACCGATTGGGACGAAACGCACAATCCAGACGATCCATTACCCGATTAAATCCATTGCACCTTTTTAATGCGTTGTATAGAATTCGACGCATATTCCCAACACATTAAATCCTCGTTTTTTATTTAAAAATTCAATGGTGGCTCATCCACTTCGTTAATATATAAACGCTTTTAGGCAAATTAAGGCAGTGGTGAAGGTTTAAATGAATCATTTGTATTTATAAAATTTAAAGATTATTTTATATTTTAAGGTGGAGAAATTGTTTGGATGGTTAGAAGTGGTTGGAATCTAGATAAAAAAAATTTAAGAAATTTTGTAATAGCAATGTTTGAATCATGTTGTGATGATGATGATGGTGGTGGTGGTTAATGTCCACTCAGACCAAACTTTGGTCCATCCTACGAATTAATTAGTTTGATTTAAGATTTTATTCCTATGCTCAAAAAGCTTGGAGAGAAGTCTCCCTAGCTCACTATAATTTTGACATCGTAAAAGGCTAGGAAAGTCAGTGTTGCAACAAAGATTATGAAACGGAGATCTAATGTGGTTGTACGCAGGGCACTCTAAGAGGAAGTGATTTTCATCCTGGATGTTCATGATCTCACACATATGACAGATTCTTTCCATCCATAGTGTTTTAGGAACTGCCCAACGACCCGTTTCACTATGGAGCTTATGAGAGTTTGTTCTAATCTTGGCTATATTAATTTTCTTCTTTGAACTAGTTAAAACCTAGAGATACTTTTGATCTTCTAGAGTGGGGTTGATAACCTCCTTATAATATCTTAATTTTCTTTTAATTGCTAAATCTTTTTCACAACACATTTTTTCTTTTTATATATAATTTTTATTATTTTTAAAATATAAAGATAATGATATATCAAAAACATTTTTAGTTTATATATATAATAAATTTAATAAATTTATAAAATAGGTAATTTAATAATAATAATAATATTTATCATAATCTTATAATAAGTTTTTTTAATTTATATAATAAATATTTTTATAAAAAATTTAATTACAATAAAAATTAAATGATTTACTCTTAGCACAATAAATTTTGTTAAAAAATCTATCAAAAAAATATTGATATGTCTAGAAAACATAAAATAAGAATTACTAGCTTAGAACTCTGGATTTATCATGTGTCTAGTGAGATTAAATCTCTCCACATACAAACTTTTCCTCAAATTATTAATCCAAACTTATTAAATCTAATAATAATATTATTATAATATATTAATATTAAAATTATATTTTTTAATAATAATAATAATATTACATTTAATGATATTTTTTACATGTTATTATAACAAAATTTATAATAAAACTACATCAAATCAATATTTTCAAATATTACAATTTTATTGGAAATATTAAAATATAATGGAGCAAGATTTTTTTATTAGTTGAGTTAAATTATATTATAGTTTTTTAAATCTATATAGTTATTTTCATTACTATTTTGGGTTAATATTAATTATTTTTATTTTATTGGAGACATGACATATTTACACATCTTTATATATTATTTTTTTATTTTATTTTATTGAAAACTTACATATCTTATTATACTGGATTGTAAAATGTCTCGATTAGACTAATAATATATTAATTAAAAAATTATTATATAAATGAAAATAAAAAACAATATAAAATTTTAAATTATAAAATAAAATAATAAATTATTTATTATTTATGAGTGATTACCATTCATACTTTAAATATATTTATCAATTTCCCAATATTTTAAATAATATTTATAACCTCATTACACATTATGATGTTTTTCTTTATATCACTTCCAATTTGCGATTCAACGCTAACAAAGGGGAAGATGAATACATCTAAGGTCATTGGGGATAATTTCTTAAAATTAATTTGTCATATTCTTCACATTTATGGATTTTTCGATATAACAATCAAATAAGGTTTTCATAAATTTTGCCTAGCTTTATGATTCATGTTTCAATATTATTTATATTTTAATAAGAGCTGTAAAAAGAAAATTAGTTTGATAATCACTTTTTAAGAAATTTTATGGAATTATTCACGAAAGTAAGATTAACCTATAGTTATAACATTACAGAAAAAGAGCCAATAACTACGCTATAATTTTTTAGTCTATATTTTTTAGTCGTGATTAATTTACAATAAATTATTTAATTACTCTCAAAATCATGTTTGAAGAATGTTAAAATAATAAAATTAATCTCTTTTGTTGCTTCAATAATTTTAAGAAGGAAAAATCTATTTTTGATATAGTTTTTATAGTAATCCACACAAATTATCAAGAGATTTAAATATTTATTTTGAATTGAGAATTGTTTTGATAAAGTTGTAATGGTTAAATTTAAGAATAATAAATGTTCAATTGAGAATTGTTTTGATAAAGTTGTAATGTTAGATTTAAGAATAATAAATGTTTGTAAAAGAAATTAATTGTAATATATTAGTGAGCAAAATTGTATATTGGTTTTTATTATTTTTTATACTTAAATGGATAAGTTAAAGGTATGCTTGAAAGAAGCAAGATCCATTTGACACTAATTTGGTTAAGATAGTGGCAATATTTTTGAAATGTTTTCTTATTTTGAAAAATATATAATAATTTTCAAAAATTTATGTTATAAATTTGGTACACTAATTAATATTACTATATAAAAGTTATTATAATAATTAAATTTAAGAACAATATTTAGACTTATAGATATGTCAATTTTGGAATAAGGCTTATAAAATTTTAATTTAATTAGCAATAATTATTAGGTGGATGGTAATGATATAATTTTCATAGAATATTTTAGAATTTTCTTAGTAGTAGTTATGAATCAAAGGTTGAGATTTATCTTAAAAGTACTCATGTGAACCATGTCACTATCTACACATGCCCATGGGTAAAATCAAGGGAATTAAACTTTAAATCGCATGGTACATAAAGCTTGATTATCATCATCATCCCCAATTTAGCTGCCTAGTGTATTGTTTTTTTTCCCTTCTAATTAAATTAAATGACCTATGCTTTTTTGGGTATGTGGTATTAGTAAACCATGATATTGGTAAATGATATTCAAACAAAGTCTATTTATAGGTGAATAATTTCTAAAGTTAATAATCTTATTATATGTTTATTTAAATGTATATACATATATTTAACTGATATATTAATTCTTTTTATAATTAATAATAATAATAATAATAATTTAAAATAAAATTATAATTTAGCTAACTTTTATGATTTTTTAAATCTTGGAAATGAGAGATGTATCATGTTACCATTTATTTAATTTATATAGCTACAATAGTTATCTTGATTTTATGTATAACAATAACAACAATTTAGATGAAAGTTAATTTGTACAAGTATCTTAGAGTTGACATTTTTTACAAGGTCAATGGGAACTATAACATTGATAAAAGAGTTAATGAAGGTTGAATAACCATTTTGTTCCTAGAAACCACTATAAGGAAAATATTTTTCTTTATGGCAAAAAGGAAAGTCCTCTTTGACACACTTGTTACTCTTTTTATCTTCTCTTTTTCTTTTTTATTTTATTTTTCAAGGAAAATCGTGGTAGATCCACCTAAAAAGATCACATCCCGCTAGCCAAACCAATCAAAGTCTAACCCTGAGGGTATCAAGTAGAGTTAACTTTGTGACCTCCCATTGGCGAGGTGCTTTAACAATGAGATCTCGACCAACTAAGCTAAACCTCAAGGCTAAATTTAATCTGTTTATATTATATAGATTTTTATTTTATAATTGAAATGTTTATAGAAATTTGGAAGAAAATTAAACAAATCCAAAAGCATAAATTTTGATAATATATAGTTTTAAAATTAAAACAAACAAACCTTTTTAGGTATTTGTTTAGAGGTGAAGATTCCACATTAAGGGAAATACCATGATTAGGTTGCTAATGTGCAAGCACAAGATAAACAAAAAGGATAATAAGAGGCTTAAGTGAAAGTTTTTCAAAACTTAAGAGAGGTTTTCATAAAGAGATTAATTCTTAGGTAAAACTTAAGAAAAGTTTTATGAAGCCTAAAAGAGGGTGGCATAAACAAGATGATTCTTCAGTAAACCATTGAAGAATAAATAGGGAAAAAAATCTACACAATATCTATACCACTATGAACATTATCACAACTAATTTAATGAGAAATTGTAACACAACCAAAAAAAAGAAAATAAGAGAAAGTACTAAAACAAATCTTAACATGAACATACCAAAAGTTTTATTTTGTTATAAATAACATAAATAAGTAACCCATGAGGTGTCTACTAGTTGGTTTTCATGGGATTTAGTCCTTGCCAAGTCTATGGTTTAAATCTCATGGGGAGGGGTTGAGGATGGAAACCACTTTGGGGAAATTAAAACTATCCCAAGGGGTGTCCCATTGATCAATATTGGGCTCAACGTAGGACAAGGTCGATCATCCTAGGTTCAACCCTCATCCTGGAATAAAGGACAAAGGCTTCTCACAATCCTGGGCTTGGCAACAAAGACTAATCATCCTAGGATCAACCCTCATCCTAGAAGAAAGGTTGATCAGAATCCTGGGCCCAACCTAGAACAAAGTTTTAAGCTAACCATCATTGGCTTAGCCCTCATCCTAGAATAAGGGACAAAGACTTATCACAATCCTACGCTCAACCTAGTCATTAACAAAAGAAAAAGAGAAGAAAAAAAAAATCCTCTTCAATATTTACAATTTCAAAAATTAAAATTTAAAAATAATAACATTTAATAAAATATATAAAACTAAAACATAAAGTAAGATATATATATATAAACCATAATTTTCATTTATCATAACAAAAATTGCATTTTATAGACACATGAATGTGTGTATGTAGTTTAGTTGATCCATCCAGTACTTCATGAAATATTAATCTGTCTAGATGGATTTTGAATACCCCATATCCACCATCACAGGTTATGTGGTCATCCATACATATAAAAAATATTTAAAATAAAAGTTCATCTTTTTTGTCAATCGGTCTATCAGTCAATGTCAATAGGTCTATCAATCAAAATTATAGTAAGGAAACAAAAATATATATAAGATAATATGAATATATTGTATAAACACTATAAATCTCCAACAGGAGGGGGAGCTCGAGCATGATAAAAAGATGTCATTGATGAGTGACCATAGACACCATAGAGAACCTTTGTGAAATATCCAACGTGAAAGCCACGTTTGAAAGACCATCAACTTCTGTGTTCAATTCCTTGTATATGTACTGACATGAACCCAAATTTAACTTATTTTTCAAATTCTCAGAATCAATCAATATTGTTTGCATATATATATTGTAACACATTAAAATAAACACATTTTTTTTTTACTTTTACAACTATTCATACACCACATCATTTCCAAACCCCAAGACAATCAATAACATGTACCTTGGCATAATGTGGAATCGTGTTAATTTAATTGTATGGGGATCAACCCAGTTCTGATTTAATAAATATTCATTCATTAATTAGGCATATAATTCTATTTTACTTTTCTCTATGCATTGACATGGATGGCGAGGTTCGCATCTAGATGTATGGTTGCACGATCTGCCACTTGGCTGCAATCTGGAGATGGAAGTACATGATGACGATAAAAAAATCACTACTTTTTAGGCTAGGGTTAGGGTAGCTATCTGTGGGGTTATTGCTGACATCTCTCATTTGCTTCAGATCTTGGAAGGGTATGTTGCTCTGCGTTTCCTCACCGCCCTCCATGACAGTTTCAGGCTTGAGGCACCAAGTCTAGGAAAACCTCTTCCAGTTATGAATAAATTTACGAATGAGGATGGAGATACCCTCAAGACTTGGGGGTTAACATCCCGCCAATAACCCTCCCACTTGGCAGTCTCAGGTAGTTATTTACAGGAAGGTTACTTAGTAAGGTTTTTCCTTCCATTTTCACCACTTTGTTATGATAATATGCTAATAGGGTCAATGTTCCTTTGTAGGTTGGACCATTCAACAACCAAATAACCTTTCCATTCTGAGTGGCCGTCGAGGAATTGCACAGTTGTATCCACCTTTCAGCTTCAGGTTGGAGTTTTTGTGTTCCCTTTCCTCTTTGTTGGGTTGGGGCATTATTACCTAGTTACCTCTTGTTGCGAGATCTGCAAGCTAGCTAGGGCATGGGGTTTCTTAAAGGGTTAAATTATTTCGTCTGTTTGAAACTCTAGATTCCTTAATTCAAGTTGCATACATATTACTCTGTTTGTGCCCCAGGGTTTCCCTCAGACTATAATGTGACAATGTCAGTTTACAGTTTAGTTTCCTGCTCGCTTGGACATAAATGTATAATTATCCTTCCATTCATTTTAGACATAATATAACTCTATTTATCTGCTCTAGAAGGAAAGGGAATTTATGAAAAATGCTTAACTTCTAAATTCTTATTTCAAACTCTTTACTCTATTCCTCATATTGTAGTAGTGTTTAATCGCTCACTACTCCTGTTTTCATTTGGTTAAGATCTCCAACAAAAGTTCCTTCTCAATGGGATCCCTTTGAATTCTGAAGCACAACTATGTCGCGACCTACCGGAGGGTTTCTGCCAGAGCTACTGGATATATGCTTGGCAGTATCTACTTACTCATGTTACTTTCTATAGTATGATTTTGGCTTGGGATTTGTAAAGTTACCAGTAACTATTGCTATCAATAATATTACTTTTTCCCTACCCCAAAGGAAATTTCATTTGATCAATGTTTTCAATTTATCATCTGCACTGAAATAGTCAACCGGGATGACCTAACGATTGGCCTGGTCGACCAAATCTGGCAGCATTATGGGTTATCTTTCCTGTACAAGGATTTGAGTCATGTTTTCTCCCTGGTAATCTTAAGTTCCTTACAGTTATCAGAACTCATTAAGCTTAAGAGGAAGTTACAGATGTAGAATTTACAAGTTCTTACATATTTTCTATGCATCCTTGACCTAGAGGCACATACAGGAAGGATTCACTTCCTTTTCTCTTCTGCTTATGGATACTCTTCATATTTTATTAGAATGCACCTAGAAGGTCTATATTCACTTATATTTTCTTGTTTATACATGTTGGTCATGATTTATGTACAAGAACATGTGGAAAAAGGATTGTTTCCTTGCTATGTTAGTCTATGTATGCTCCTCTTCATTTTTTTTTTCTATGTAAAATTAATTCTATTAAGTAGAAGAGAAGGTATTTACAGGATGACCGAAGTCAGTACAGTGCTCTGAAGAAGAGCCATCATTCCAAAAAAAACCAACATAAGCCTCCTTCCAGAGGCGAAGAAACCCATAACCAAAACAAAACCACCCATAGAGTCCCATACAACCCAATCAAAACCAGGAGATCTGTTCGTCAGCAGCCGGAAGAGACCCAAAACCTAGATGACTAAGAAGCAGCCGAGGATATCCAAAACTGGAACAAAAAGAAGGAGGATTACCTCCAGCAGAAGCATGCTACTCATCAGGCTATTCCTCCACAATTCGGAACCATCCGAATTCCTGTTCATCCTCAGCAGGAGCGTTGAACTAAGTAGAGGGACCGGGATCGGTAGGCTACATCTCCGTGTCCCGAATAATTCTCCCTGGTTCCGCTTGTGTAGGCTGTGGCATCATACCAATGCCAAGCTGGAGTGCAGGGGGAGGACCATCAGCAGCTCCCGAACCTCCCATATGACTATTAGTGCCTTCCAATTACGTGGTTTCGTAGAACATCACCGTGATGTGTGCAGTGACCCGTGGCCAATGAAGTGAACTGTTGAAAGTAAAAATGGCAGACCCAGTTGTCGAGGGTGGCCCTGGAGGCAGATTGGATGCGCGGCGCCTTCCTCGCCCACTACGGGTACTCAGATAGCGCCCAGTGAACAGCTCGCTGGTGGCCGGCGAGTCCGAATTGGAGTCATTGGGGGCACGCCTGGGTTGGCCTCGGCGGCAGCCCATTCTCTGTCGAAGGCGGGCCATAATAGGAGGGGCCTCAGACGGATATCCACCAAACACCACACTGAAACCTCGAAAGCCCACAGAGGTGGGAGAGGACTGAACGACCACGCTCAGAACAGAGCCAATGTCTCGGAGGTTCGAGCTGAGGGAGGAAGATAACATAACAGAGGGAATGCCGCCAACCTTAAGACTAAAAACCTCAGAGCCAGCGGGAGCAGAGAGACAGTTTCCTGCGAAGTCCCCCCCCTCCTTTCCAAAATCTTTACTCGAAACAGGACCAATGCACCCGAGACTCGAAAACAGAGGCCACTTCCCAGAGCTCGAACTCCGGCCAGTGCCCCAGAGAGAAATAGCACAAACCAGACACAGCAACTCCGCTTCAGGCTCAGAATTGACAGAGAGGACCCAGCTTAACACCTCACCTAGCTGCATCGCGCTAGCATTACCCTGCTCTTCCTTATAATTGTCTTCCCTTTCTCGATTAACCCACACCATAACTGCCTCATTGATGAAGGCCGCCATTGCTTGCAGGTCACAGCATGCGAGAGCCGACGCATTAACAGCGGATCTTGTGGCACTTAACGGGAGAATGTAATGGCCTGCATGCCAGGCTGCCCTCCCCCGATTTACATTCCTCTTCACGTACAGGGTGGGCAGGTGTCGAGCCGCCTCCCACCACCCCTGTCCCATCACACTGATCGCCTCCCTATTCACCCGCATCCGGGGGCATGCTCGTCTTCATTACATAAAAGAATTTTCAGAATTAAAATTTACATTGGCTATTTTGTTCTATGAAATGTGTATTCTCAACATAATTTATATAAATGCACATGCAAAATTAATGTTTTCCTTTGTTGTTTCTATCCGTACAATATGCATGCTCGGCATAGTTCATATAAAAGAGCATACATAATTAATATTTTCATTTCTATTGCAGTCTATACAATGTGCATGCTCGTCATATTCTTTATAAAAGAACATACAAAGATAATGCCTATCTTACACTATCCATGTCTATGCAATGTACATGCTCGGCATAGTTTATATAAAAGAATGTACAGAAACCATATTTTTCTTTTACCATTCCTTTCCATGCATGCTTGCCACAATTTATATTCAAGAAGATACAAAAATAATGCATTTTCTTGCCATTACTATCCATGCAGGCTTGCCACAACTTATATACAAGAAGATATTGGAATAATGCATTTCCTTGCCATTATTTGTTAAAGTACATATGGTTGAGCCTACGTTCCACATAGTTTCAATGTAACCAAACAAAAGTGTTTGAGGAAAACTCTAGAGATACTATTATATTGTGGGTTCTTTTCGTACCACTGGTACATCCTACGGTGGGCATAGTTAACTATATTCATTACTACACCCAGTTTTCCAGAAGGATGTTCCAGTCACATTAGTCTGATATCAATAATTATGTTAACTAAATTTAATTTCAGATATACCAGAAGACCCAGAAACATAGAAAGAAAAATATTTTATATATATGTATTTAAGACACTTATGTGTTTCTAGAAGATCAAGAATATACATATGAACATCTCCACCCTTCCAACGAGAAGTTGGCTGTTATGTCCAAACTTCTCCCCCCAATCTCCTTAATTCTTCAGAACAATTTCTAAGGCAGCAATTACTTTGTCCTGGCCTCATGACCCAAGTCCAGCCTGTAAACACTTTTCTTCCACCAGGGAAGATATGTTCTGGAGTTTTCCCACTGAGAAACCATCTCAGCTCTAGGAATTCTCCTCTCTTTTTTCCAACCCCCTCCCTCTCCCCTCTCCCTCCTTTTCTTGAAGGAAGAGGAGGTAAGGGGATAAATGCTCCTAACTAATAAATGTCTAGTGAAAAGAGAGTTACTAAGGTTCATCCGTAATTCATCATATCTTCCACAAAGATAGTGTTATCTTTTCATAATTAACTTAATTACTATTTATTATTATCAACAACTCAACAACTAATTGTTACCAATTTACTTTGTTTGTAATAGTAAAAATGTCCAAAAGGTAAATCAAAAGCCTAGGGATGTCACATATCCCCCCCTTAGCAGAACACCATCCTTGGTGTTCATTCTTCTCTCTGTTCCTGGAATAGTCTGGGATATGCCTCTTGCATAAAGTATTTATCTTCCCAAGTGGCTTCCTCTGGGCTAAAGTGCTTCCATTGCACTTTAACTTGGATTATAACTTGCCTCCACAACATTACTTCTCCCTGATTGAGTATGCGTAGGGGCCTGACCAGAAATTCTCCTTTCGTCTTGACCTAGCACAAGTACAATTGTCATACATTTGACACACACACACACACACATATATAACAAGAGATTTTACCTATATTTTTTTTCTTCCTTTTTTCTTTACCTAAAGCTTTTGCCAATTTATGATGTGTCTGGGGTAATATACATACTTCTTTAAAAAGGAAACATGAAATATGTTGTGAACCTGAATGTGACTAGGTAGGGCAAGTTCGTATGCAATTGGTCTCACTCTATCTAGAATTTGAAAAGGGCCACAGAATCGGGGAGCCAGTTTGGCATATTTTCCCCATATGAGAGCACTTCTCTTTGGTTTAATTCGTACGTACACATCATCCCCTACCTAAAATTCTTGGTAGGTTCTTTTCCTATCGGCATAAGCTTTTTGTCTATCCTATGCGGTCTTCATATTTTTTTGGACCTTTTTCACGGTTCTTTCCATCTCCTCCAGCATATTTGGTCCTAATATCATTTTATTCTCGAGGCTATTCCAATTTGTAGGGACTATACTATTTTGGAGAATTTAGCATCTATGGATAAATACTAATTTCCTAGATAAGTAGTTATATCTAGAGCAACAGTTTAAAGTGTTTTATACTTTCCCTATAAACAATAGATAAGATGAGAATATAGAAGGCCTACCTGTAGTTCCTCTTTCCTCTCGTCTCCCTTGTATCGATTCTGTCGCTCCTTCCCGTACTTAATCCACTTGAGAAGTACCCTGTAAACACAACAGAAGAGAAAAATAGATCAAAGAATACGATCTATTGAATATAAGTGAAAGGAATTAGATACGATTCACACATATAAGCATTATGAAACAATACAAACATATGGGAAAAAGGTTCAAATACTTTATTAGATAGAAGAAGGAATTACAACCATTGGTTTCTGATTCAAAGTCATTCCTTCGGCTTGGATCCCATCCACATCACATCAAAAGCATGACAATCTTGTAGCATCACAATACTTGCTTCAAAGCCAGATCTCATAGCAGCATTATCTCCTTACAATTCAACATAGTCCAGCCCCTGATCACTTAGATGAATGGTCAATTTATAAGAAGATGAAGGAAGTTTTGTCATTAATGGTGGCATTGAATGGCCTTCCATACTTAGAATTAGTTCCATGGAGGAAGGGATGAGAGGATACGATGCACCTTAACTCATTCCTCATCCATTTTCGAGATCATAGGAGTTGATAAGTGAGGGAACCTTCTAGATGACTCCAAAAGATAAGAATATTCCGCAAACCCTATGTGAATTTCGCTCATTCTCACCCAGCGTAGGTAAAAGGAAGCCTAAGTTCTCTGCAGAGCACACTCACAGTGGACTTAACTGCTTTGCATCCTTCCTTCATAAGGGCTTACCTGCGCTGGTCCCTCTAGAGGCTACTTTTGGATGTCTTCAAGTCATGATACTATCTAGGAAGGAGGCATTCAAAGGGGTGACTTTTTTAGGGTATGAAGCAACTGAAATTAGGGTTTGATGAGGCCTAAAAAACTAATCTAAATGTTGGGATTTGATGTGCCCAAATGGATCTGTAACATGTACACTTCCTCCCATAGAGTACTTCAAAAGGACTCATTTTTAGCAACTCATGATAAACGTTGTTGTAAGTAAACTCTACCAAGTGTAGGTATTCTTCCCATTTTCTAGGTTGTTTCATCACATACATACGTAGCATGTCCTCTACCACTTGATTAACTCTTTTGGTTTTTCCATCGGTCTAGGGGTGATAAGCATTGTTAAAGTGAATTTGTGTGCCTAACCCCATAAATAACACTTTCCAAAAAGTAGAGGTAAATTTAACATCACGATCAGAGATTATGATTCGAGGCATTCCATGCAGTCTAAAAATCTCTTTCATAAATATATCTTGTATTTGGGTTGTTTAGTATGTGGACTTGACAAGTATAAAATGGGTTGTCTTGCTCAACTTTTCTACGACAACCATAATTGAGTCATTCTGCCTTTTTGATCGGGGTAAACCTATTATGAAATCTAAGGTTATGGTGTCCCATTTCTATTCAAGAATGGGTAAGGGATGTAGTAGCCCAGTAGGATGTTGATGCTTAGCTTTAACTTGATAAGATTCTAGGCACCTGGCCAAATATTCTACAATATCTTTCCTCATATAGGGCCAGTAATAATTTTTATTGATTGCAGGAAAAAGATTTGATAACCTAGGTAGGTAGCACAAGGACTTCTGTGAAATTCATCTAACATAAATTTCTTTATTGACAACTAGTTAGGAACATATATACAGTTTCTAAACATCACCAAATTTTTAGGGTTAATACTGTACCCTTTTTGCTCTGTGGAATTCGGTGCAAATTTAGCTTGTTGCCAAAGATAACCATATTTTGGGTCTTTCTGAGATGCTTCCTTTATTTTCTCAGAAAAATTGAATTCTACTTGACTAAATGAAATTTCGTAGACATAATGCAACTTCCTACTTAACGCATCCGCCACTCGGTTCTCTTTTCCCTTTAAATGTTTGATTTCAAAATCAAATTCACTTAAGAATGTAGTCCATCGAGCTTCAAACACATTCAGGGTAGGTTGATTGAAAAAACTCGTTAAGATGTTGTGGTATGTTCTGAGTAAAAATATTTTTCCTAGCAGGTAATGTCGCCACACTTTTAAGGCGTGAACTACAACAGTTAACTCTAAATTGTAAGCAGAATATTTCTTCTCATGATCTTTTAGCTTATGAGATTTCTAAGCAATTACTCTATTGTTCTAAATTAAAACTCCACCTAAACCCTCCTTACACGCATCTATACAAACTATAAAATCTTCCTCAGGATCTGCAATCTTCAACACAGGCGCGGTGGTGAGTAAATGCTTCAATTTTTCAAAACTCTCTTGACAGTCCCTAGACCACTTGAAACTTGTTCCTTTTTTCTACAAGGAAGTAATTGGATAAGCTACCTTAGAAAACCCCCTTATAAATCGCCTATAATAACCATAAAGGCCCATAAAGGAGCATATATTCACCACATTGTTTGGAACATGCTAACCCATGATGGTCTTGATTTTCTCTAGATCCATTGGTATGCCTTCAGAGGAAATAATATGTCCTAGATACTGGATTTGATCCTTGAAGAAATCACATTTTCTAAATTTGGTGTAAAGTTGGTTTTATCTTAGGGTTTTTAACACCGTCCAATGGTGTTCTTTATGTTCCTCCATACTACTAGAATACACCAAGATTTCATCAATAAATATAAGAATGAATTTATCATGAAAGGGATGGAAAATACCATTCATCATACTCATGAATGTTGCTGGAGCGTGTTGTGGTATTCAACAACCCCCCATTTGTTAATAATAGTAGTTAACATTACATTAACTAAATGGGGACCCTTTAAAATTTTTCATTCAAGAAACAAAACTTAGCATTTAGTCTTTCTTTTATTTTTGAATAAAGAAAAATAATAATCAAAACCTTTTGGGAACTACTAAAGACTTACCTTTTCATATATGGCGTGTCTAGAAACCCACTACAGGACCTTTCTAAAAACCTCCAAAATAAAGCAAAGCATTTAAAATAAGGGCTTCATGGTCTAAATTATCATAAAATCCAACGAGAACAGAAGTCCTTAAACTTTTAAGGCTTAAGTCTCACATCGCATAGCATGACCCATAAAGAGTTCTCTCTTAAATATGATATAGCAAGGTCTCCGGGTTGCGAAATTGCGATGGCACTTTGGCTTTTACCGCATCGCATTTCGGGTATTCGAGCAAACACTTTGCACTTACCAAAACGATGATATTGCGATATGTGATTCACGCTCAGAACCACACCATAGAGTATTAAAAGCAAATATTTCGAGTCCATCAAGTCTATTGCCTAGGATGAGCTTAGTAATTAACCATACGTGAAATAGCTAATGGAAAGCTTGCATATCACATCTCGCAGACACACAACAGGAGGTAAGAATGCTAAAAGACACATGTTGTGATATGGCGATCTGCGATATTGCTTCGCAAATCGCACAATTGCTATCATCGCAGTATAATGGCTCGCCACCCTAGGAGCTTTCATCCCATTTTTTGACGCAAGCATTTATGAGCAATAAAGCTAAGGGATAATGAATCATTAGTGGGCATTAGTGGGAAACAACTGCATTTAGGTGTGAAAATCCATTTAGCTTGATACGATATCTTATTATGTGCATTCAAATAATGTTTATTTTACCACCTTTACAAGCTATCTACATTATTTCATTTTTATATTCATCTTTGAGTGTCTGATAGCTTTTGTTCTTCATTTTAGGAAAAACCCGCAAAGAAGAGCATTGAGAACAATGGGGAATAAAGGCAAGGTTGTAGCCTTTGAGAAGATAGAGATGACTCCCCTGTTCACAGAAACCACATGTAGTAGAGAGGGAGGAACCTCTACATGGGAGACTATGTACCACATACTGAAGGAGGAACAACCAAGGATTATGGAAACAAATTTTACAGTTGACGGCCGAGATTCCTCAGACGCTTCCATGTTAGAGAAAAATTGCTCATTCTTACACTGCATAGCTTCTTGGCCGAAGATAATCCCTTATACCAATATGGTAAAATGGATTATCGATGAAGCATATATTTCAGACACACAATTCAGGATGAGAAGCCAAGGGGTCATTGGATCTTTTACCTCGAACAATTTATGGCTTATGTACCACCTACCAGAGCCACAGGTCATCTACAACAGGCAATTCGTAGAAAATTTTGTTAAAGAGAATAGTGACCTAGTGGATTACACCCGTGCATGGTCGAATAATGAAGAGAAGATCAAGAAAGACAAAAATGGTATGTACACTACTGCATCTATTTTTCCCCCTTATAATTTTTTTGCGGCTATGTTTTGTCGACTGTTTGGTAGACCTGATAGTACAAAGTTCTCCCTGGATTGGTTGCCATTAATTGAAGCAGTCGTTAACGCAACTATCATGAATTGGGCCCAAATCTTGTCAGATAATTTAGCAAAAACAATTATCGAGTATAGAAGGAGAAGAAGCATTTCTTCGAGGGTTTACCCTCCATTTTTTATGAGCGCCTATGTTATGGATGCTATTTGTTTTAGTCCAAAGTTCCCCATCATGGGATGGAAATGGACTATTCAGAATCCACTTCCCATTCATGTGTACCATAAGGTCATGTGGGAATCCAATTTTCAACCACAATTTTTCAAGATTTGCCACGGAGTTATGCTCCCTATTTACAAGCAGTTGTATAATTGAGATGCCCCCAGATTTTCCCAAGAAGTTGAAGTTGACATCCTCCCAGTGGCCAGATGGTTCAAGGAGGATACATTTACATACATCAGAGTTTCTGGTAGCATCACCTTGCCCCACATCCTCCCATACTATGTTCTGGATAAATTGATGGCTAGGGAGATAGACTACCAGACAGCTAGTGAGTGAGGAATGAGCCATACATTAAAAGAGTCAAAGGAGGCCATTTGGCCTACATTCCCTATACAGTGCGGATAATTTGCACTACACGACCTGTGACATGCATTCAAAGAAGCAGAGAACATGCTATCTCGGTAATTACCCAAATTCCTTGGATGACAGTATGACCCATTTAGTACAGTCAAGAATTTCACCACCATGGTGAAAATTAAAGTTTTCAACAATGAGGAGGATGCTTTTGATGATATATTTTTGAATAAAAACACCTTTTTAGAGGTAAAATGTATGGCCCAACTACTTTTTGACCATGAAGATCTGTAAAAGTTTTAGAGCTACAGAGAAAAAAGGCTGGCAATAGTCCCATTGGACCAATTGTTAATTGAACCAATAAGGGAGCCTACTCCCAATGTGACTATAGAAGGTGACTCCAAAGAAAACTCCAAATCCAATTTAGGAGCAGAGTCTCAAGAAAAATCTATTGGGGAATCACGACATTCATCACAAAATGGAAAAAGCAGAAGCATCAAGGATACGACCCAATCTACACAACAGATAGTTGAACAAGCTTCAACTAGCAAGCAGGTTGAAATCCCTACTACCTTTGTGCAACCAATAAAACCCACGGTAATTGACCTAGAGGAGGAGTGGGATAATTTTAATAAAAGTCTCCATATAGAGGAACAGGTGCCAGAGCTACAAATGCTACAACACAAGACAGCTCTGGAAATTACAGTGGAAGAAACTGCAAATGAACCAGAAGTAGAGCATACCCCTGTTACCCCCACCTCTGAGATAATTCTGAAGATTGAAGAAATACCCCCTCTGGATGTATTCTATAGCTCACAACATAAGGCTGTGGTGAGAAGGCAAAGAAAGAAAAGAAAATTGGACTCTATAGCTATTACTACCCCCAAAAACAAACTAATGGATGTTTTATGGAAGGACTCGCCTGTTGATCCATATGCCAACTTAACTAGACTCTCGCAGTTTGTAGGTGCCTATGCTATAGTGACCATAGGAAAAGCAACAGAAGTCCAAATGTTGCTTAGAGAAAAGGAAAATAAAATAACGTCGCTCAAGCAATAGTTACAGCAAGTCAAATCCGACTAGCAAGAAGAGATACAGTTGGCCAATCTTCAACAAGAATTTGAAAAGATTAAAATAGAACATCGAATCAACTTAGCCGAGAAGGAAGCACAGGTGTAGGAGATAACTAATCTTCATAAAGATGATCCAAAAATCGATCAGTTTATCACCGAAGCACTCAGACTTAATTCCTAGTTAACACATAAGAAAGAATTATTGTGCTAGAAGATTTCACACTGGAAATCTTATTGCGAAACAAGTGATAAACTGACAAGTCAGGTCATAGAAATGCAACTTGAATATGACAAGATCTTTAAAAAGGTCTCTGATCACATCACTTGACAAAATACAAAGGAGGGGGGAAAAGCAAATTTTCCCTAGCTAGAAGAATCACATAAGGAAATTATGTTTGCAAGCTAGGATTCTCGACTAAAAGAAGTAGAAAAGGCAATAGCGGATGCGGCAGCAGCAGCAAATATTATCATACAAAATAAAAATGAGAATTTGCATGGTGCCAATCTAGTCGTAGAATCCATTCCAGGGTTCCTTCTAGATCCAAAATAGCTCTAACAACAATGGAAACGAGCAGCGGAAGTGATAAGGCAAACAACCAGGCTAGACTCGGAGGCATATTGGCAGAATTTGGTCAAGCCTCATAGCCAATGGCTGACCCTGCGATGCCTAACCACCTCTATCGAGAAAATGGTGCCAGCACTGACTGATGCCGTATTCGATGGACAGTTATAAGCTGAAGTCAACCGGCCTACACATCTGAAGCCTATGGTGGATATCTGCGATCCGAAGGATCGAATGCAGCATAGTTAATCACCCTGTTTACTTTAATTTTAATTTATTTTTGCATATATTGAGGCAAGTCATTTAAACCTCCTCAACTATTTTTGTAATAATCTATTTTTAATCTTATAGTTTTAGTATTTAAACCCCTCTCATGCCTTTAGAGAGGGGTCGAGAATTTTATCATAAACTCTCTTCAAAACATGCACTTCTGTCCCTTCGAGGAGGTTCTGGTGAAATATATGGAACAAGATTTATTTTAATCTCACTTAGAATCTTCTACTGAAATTGCACTTTTGTACTCTTAGATGATGTTGAATGGATTGAAGATAGATCAATATTGCTGAAAGACTTGAGTAGGACGTATTATAAATGGTACTTTTATCTCGTAATCCTTTTTACTTATGTATTAAGCAATCTTTTCCTTTCGAATTATTTATGTATGAAAGTATGAATTTCGATTATCGTTATTGCACTTCTGTATGATGATGATATTTATTTTATGTTGAATATATGAATAACTCTTTATGTGATATATTTCTCACAATTGTTTCGGCTAACTTTTTATATGAAACAATTATTGTTAAAACAGATTCACTTCTAATCGTAATTGAATGATCTTTATTACCAATTGCTTTTAGAAATTATTGTAGATCGCATACATCAAGTTTATCTCAGGTATATTATGATTAGATAGCTTTTAGAAATTAGAAGTTAAATGCATTTGTGATTGATTAGTTTAGACTAGATTACCATTAGCTTAAAGCATTATTCCAAACACATCACACATCACCCCATTTAGCACAAGCATTAAACAGATTGGGAAACTGGTCCCATTATCCCCAGTCGGAGCCACTATTCCAAACGGAAAAGGAGCTGCTTTAAGGTCTGGACTGGGTGGTTTTCCCCCATGTTGAGGCAATTATTTTCGAGGCTTCAACAGATAGTTGATGAGTCTGAATGGTAAAACTACGAATTCATAATGGCCATAGTGTGTTCTAAATGCAGTTTTATATATGTATTCATCTTTAATTCGAATATGATGATATCCCGATCATAAATCAATTTTTGAAAATACCACAACACCTTTAACTTGATCAAATAGGTCATCAATTCGAGGTAAGGGGTACTTATTCTTAATTGTTAACTTGTTTAGTTGTCTGAAATCTATGCATAACCGCAAAGTACCATCTTTCTTCCTCACAAATAAAATTGGGGCTCCCCAAGGGGATACGCTGGGTCAAATATAACCCTTATCCAACAGCTCTTGGAGCTACATTTTTAATTCTGTTAACTCAAGAACACTCATTCTGTAAGGAGATTTGGAAAATGGGGTAGCTCCAGGGACCAACTCTATGATAAAATCAAGTTTTCTTTTGGATGGTAACCCATAAATATCTTTTGGAAAGACATATCTAAATTCTTGAACCATTAGTACTCCAAGGCGGATAGTTTATCTTTAGAGTTCATGTACCCCACTTGAACTGCATAGATTTGACAGCCTCTATGCATGCATCTTGCTAGCTGGTGGGTTGTAATGGGACGTAACTTAACTTCCCTTCTTATACCCTGAATTTCTACTCTCGTGCCATCATTGGATAGGAAATTAATTTACTTATCTGTACAATTTACAAAGGTCCTTTGTTGTTCTAGCCAATCCATTCCTATCAACATATCATAGGAACCTAATAGTAGTACGTTTAAATTTGTCTTGACTAGCTATCCTGCCAATTCATTTACACAGTCTTCTCTTTTTGCATTAATTCTTCTTTTAGCTCTTGTGGCTAGTTGGACCAGCCAAGGGTTTTTAAACTTTATACTTTTCAAATGGCACAAATCAACTATTCTTAGGCTTGTAGAAATTCTCCTGTAGATTAAACTGATAATGCAATGTAACTAAAGCAATATCCTTAATCTACTTCTACAATCAAACTTGCGAAAGCTTAATCGATTTTGAGCAAGACCAAATAGAACACATTTAACAGAGAAGAAGATTCAATCACGCATGAAACACAGAAGAATACTCTAGGGAAAGCCTCATCTAGGAACCCCAATATCTGTATTATCATACAAGTGGAAATATCTCAGGATTACACAAAGCTTTAGCTCACAAGCTATCCAGCTCTTAGTACAATCCCTCACTGCTGCTCATAGACAAAATAGACAACACATATGCCTTCCTTCAGTCCTCCGAGCCTCCTATTTCCTTGCGCAGTTTCTCCTGGGTCCTCAAGCTGCCAACTGTGTGTAATTACCTCACACACTGCTCACTAACCTCTGAAATAACTGCGCAATCCTCAAGGAATGAATTCCTTCTGCATGCAAGAGATATCCTCATGGGAATATTCCTGCAATTACAGCTCAAAGTACAACTCATCCTGATCTCCTTAATTAAGGGATAACTTCCTCAATCAAAGGGATAAATGTTGCATGTCTTCACATAGACTTCATGTTTTATTTTTTCAACTAATTAACTCAAGATGAATTAATTAATTATTTTACAAACAATTGCTGAGATCAAATTTGAATTTTAATTCTCAATTTTAATTTAGGGACTAATTAAAATTGGAATGTATCCTGAAATGCTATCTATAGCAATGTTATTTTTAGCATTTCATGTTGCTATTTTCAACACTCCCTCTCAACAAGAAAGGGATTATCTGCCACCCTGATCCTATCTCTGTGGAGCTTGAATTTGCATTTTGACAATCCGTTAGTCAAAATGTCTGCATCCTGCTCCTCGGTCGAAACATACTGCAAGAACGTGGTCCTCTTAACTACACAGTCTCGAAGATGATGATACCGGATATCGATGTGCTTAGACCTGTCATGAAATACTGGATTCTCAGAGAGTTTGATACAACTCTGATTATCTCAATAGATCACAGTTGGATCCATCCTCTGATCAAACAACCCAACTAGAATTTTCCGCATCCAAATGGCTATTAGGACCCTATAATGTACCTTTTTTCTCATACTTTTTTCTATCATTACATCCTTTTCCCACTCATATTTAAGCCTACATTATCACCCTAATCTATTTTTCCAAAGGTATATAACGTTTCTTCTCTTTGCTATATGTTTAACTTGTTTTACATGTAAATTTACATTACTTTCATACTTAGCCACTAATCAGAAATATATATTTGCTAAAATAGTCTGAAGACTGCAATTAATATATCGTTGCTACTTGAAGACCACGTTGCTGAAACAGTAAATAGTACACAAATCCCGATGCTGAAACAGTCCATGATATGCGATGCTGAAATAGCCTGTGATTTGTGATGCTGAAATAGTCTGTGATTTACGATGCTAAAACAATATTTCATATACAACAGTAACAAGAAAGGATAATTAAAGGAGCTGTTGCACTGGCCACAATAGCTGTACCTCAAAGCCAGCACCATTAGAACCATTGTAACAACATTTTGCTATGGAAGATCAGAATATCCTATTCCACCATATAAGATTAGATCAGACTAAGAATACGATTTGTATGTACACATGTAATCATTGTATTAAGATGATTTCTCCTCTTTAAATAGAGGAGAAATCAACATTAGAGGGGGATGACAGAATACGGAAGGCTTAGCTAGAAGGGAATTATAGAGAAGGAGTGTGTTTATTTTTATTGTAACATGTTACATTTGACAGATGAATAAAAGATCACTTTGAGCACTTCTTCTTAGTTCCCGTTCATTTCTGGGGAATCTTGTGAGAAGGAGAGGGCCCACCTTCCTCACAAGATTCACCCATTAGTTTCTGTAGTGTGTTAATTATTGTTTTTATTCATGCCTTGTTATAACTCTGCTATCTGTTGCTGAAACTCTGTTTCAACTGATTGTTGCATCGTTTTCATACAATTCATTCCTAGGTAATTGTTGTTCAGTTCGATTGGTAATACTGTTTGCTGAATGAGTTTGTTATCACCCTAAAATTTTTGTTTCTAAGCTTTGGAAATTTTTCCTTGTTTCTAGTCATAGTCTTATGGGTTTTGAGTCATCTCATCTCAACAAGTGTCATTCTCTTTTCCAAAAAGTTTCATAACCTCATTCCATGTACTAAAAGCCTCACCATGTGTTTTGACATCAGTTTGATTCCAAAGGATTCATGTTAGTCTTGGTCTAGTCTTTCCATGGTTGTTTTCGTGTCTAAGATCTATAAAAGAGTCTTGTTGGTATGGTCAAATAGGGTCAACACTCCGTTCTTGCCCATCACTGGTCCCACATCACCTAAAATTCCATGTGTCAAACTTGTGTCAAGGTTTTCATAGTGAAAAACTCACTCTAGGTGTTTTCGTAGCGCAGATAGTGTAAAAAACCAGTTTTGCACTACGAAATCACTGAACTAGGAGTTTTCGTAGCGCGCTACGAAACCCCTAAAGCAGCATGTTTCAGCAGAAAAACTGTTTTTACTAGTTAACTTCCAGAAGGTTTCCTGAGTAGCTGAGAACTCAATTTTGAAAACTGAAAGAGGATTTTCTTCCTAACATGCTGAAATACAAAAACCTCTTTCAGTTTCTTCAAATTCATTCTGAGGTGGGAGGAATTTATGGTTAAACTTGCGCTACGAAACTACTGAAAGTCAAGCTTGGTCTTCTGGTTTTAGCAGTCTTTTTCAAGATCAGTTTTTGGTCACATGAAAAGGTATTTTGGAATTCTGAAAGAGGTTTATCTTCATCAACTCTCCAGATACAATAAACTATCTCACTTTCTTCATAAGTGTTTTCAGTTGGAAGATAATAAGCTTTAATTGAGACCCTAATTTCAGAAAATGGATTTTTCCTGTTTGACACGTGTTTTTCAAGGACAGATTTTGGACAGCTGGAGGAATGTTTTAAAAACCCAGGAGAGGTTTTTGTTCTAGAAAACATGGGATACAAAAACCTCCTTCAGTTTCATAAAATGTGTCATGGGTGAGGAGATAAAGGCTCTGTCCCACGTGCCAATTTTCAAGGATCTAAACCTAAAAACAGGGAAACATGTTCCCTAATTTCTAGGGTTTGTCATCAGCAGTTGGGTGACCACGTGGGAGGCTTCATCAAATTCGACTTCATGAGGTTGCAGCTATCAAAGAATGCATTTAAATGTTTAGATAAGGTTGTTGTAATCATAATAAGGAGTTACACTCCTAGTTGTATTAGGTCTCTAGGACTGCTAGTTAGCTGTCAAATGCATTTAAAGGTTTGTTTTATGGTTAGAATAGGTGTCACTGATGGAAAATTCGAATTCTGTTGATGAGGGATGATGGAATCCTAATTGTAAATGCTATATATAGAGCAAGAGGTCGAATTAGCAAAGGGGTGTAGACTTTTTGGCTCAGCTGCTGCTCTATGTGCAGACTGTGTATATTTTTAACCTAATGCAGGTTTCTACTTGGACAACTCAAGATTCATGAAGAGTTCTTGTATGTTCTTGTTATGATGGAATCTTCCAATAATTACATTGTAGTGGTGTTTAGTTATGATACTCAGAACTCATCAATGATGCTCTGACTTCCTTCATAGATAAACTAACTATGTTTCACTGTTTTGTATTTTCATTTCTGCACTGGAACTCTATAATTCCTTGACTTCCATGCTAGGTAGAATGCTTTGGCTTCACTATTCAGGATTCAAAGAGAGTTTTTAATGTCATATTGTCTCATGGCTTTCCTCTTTCACTTACTTGCAGTGGTATGAATACATGTTACTTAGAACTCATCAATCATGCTCTAACTTCCTTCATGTATTTATAAACTGTGTTTCCTTGCATTGTATCTTTGTTTTGTTGATGAATAAAAACTCTCTATGCCTTGAATTCATGTTAAGCTGATCTTGATGTGGTACTGAAACATACTTTGACTCCATAGCCCAATGGTAGCCAGCCTTCATCTTTCAACCTATAAACATATACAATTACAAACCATAGAGTTAGCCATCTATTCATATCTTTAATCTAAATCATTAACCCTTTGAGAGAGCCCTCTCAGGCTGAGGAGGCTAAGCCTTAGCTAAAAGATTGGTTTGAAATAGTTACACCAAGATAGTCTGATCAGCAGCCTATCAGGGTCCTATTTTGGTGATAACAAAGTTTATGAAAGTGTGATAGTCAGAGACAGGTGCGGAAAATTCCCACTTTGGGGAATAGGGTCCTGTTCTCTGTTATAGCATAGTTAGTCTTTTCTTTTGCATATTGTTGAAAGGTTCCTTTTTCTTAGGTTGTTGTTTCTTAATATAATCCAGGATTCTTTTGATTATTGTTTTCCGTTGAATCTTGAATTATGCAATAGAAAGATTGCTTTTACTGTAATTCAAAGTAGAGCTTCAGTCTGTTCAAAGCAAGGTGTGATTAGTGTAACTTTTACTACAAATTTGGATTGCTTTTGAGATTGAGCATATACAGTGTGTGATTGCCTTTGAAATAAACAGACTTCCCTGGGTTGAAAATTTATGTAGCACTTGATTGTTTAATTAAATAAGCAATTATAGTGACCAACATTTTGGCGCTGTTGCCGGGGAAGGCAATTATAGATTTCAAAAGCATTTATGTTTTTCTTTCAGATGTATAGATTGCATGAGAGGACGCGGAGCCCCCAAGAAAACTAACCCTATAGGTGGCAGGGGTAGAGGAAGGGGAGGAGGAAGAAAGACTTTTATCGACGAGATTATATCAAAATCTGAATTTTCTATTCCTTAGTGACCAAGCTCTTGAAAACCAAAGCCTCAACCTTCCTTTCAAGCGAACTTTGAAATAGAGGAAGAGATTTGGAGCCCTGAAATAGTTGAGAAACTAGCAAGAAACATTGAGGATCGAGCAAGTGCAGTAGGGGAACAAACAGAAGAAACCATGGATGGGTATAATGAAGAACTGCACCATGAAGAACAGGTAGGTCCTGAAGGAGAGGTAAACGATGAAAACTCTTTTTCTACCTTAGGATTTCCTATTGGTGATCTTCCTAGAGGGGTAGCTCCTATGAAGAATATTCCACTTTCATCTTTACCTAACTTTCATGGTTTATCTTCTAAAGATCCTAATGAATTCCTTTTCGAGTTTGATATATTATGTAGAAGTTATGATTACATTACCAATGCTAAAAAATTAAAGCTATTTCCAACAACATTAAAGGGAAATGCATTAAGATGGTTCATGAGTCTTGGAGGTCATGTAATCACAACATGGGATCAGATGAAACATAAATTTCTGCACAAATATCAAGACTATTTCCGAACAAGAGAAAAAAGAGAGGAACTATTCAAGATGATACAGAAAGAGGATGAAAATCTGGAGGACTTTGTGGAAAGGCTACAGTATAATCTACAAAGATCCAATCACCCCGATGTAAGTAAAGATATCCTTAAAACAATATTATTAAAAGGAGTAAGGGATGACAATCTAGATATGCTAAATGTGCTTGGTAAAGGGGACATATCTAAAGAATCATATGATTAAATTGTTAACCTCTGTAAAAGATGTTCAAGAGGAGTTGCAAGGAATAGATCAAACAACAGGGATACCACATTTTCAAGAGTTCAAAAATCAGCCAGTGGAGTAGCAACAAGAGCTGAAATAGGTAATTTACTTGAGGATTTTAAAACTGAAATGTTAAGTTCTTTTGCTTCACAAATTGACACCTTGCAGATTAAAAAGAAACAAGACGAAGCAAAAGCGGCTCTATCCATCTTTTGTCCGAAATGTAGAGAAAAGCACTCACTAAGGGAATGCCCATTGGACAAAATGCCAATCTGCACCCTTTTTGATAAGGATCATGAAATGCAACAATGCCCTTCTTTTCCAGGAATCAAAGCAGCATTACAACCAACCGATGAAGAAGTCGAATTTGTTTATCTGTTGACATAGAGAAGGCAATGGCAACCGCAAGGACAAGGTTTGAATCCTAATATGCCATTTACATCTTCTAATCGTTGGAATAATTACCCTTCTTTTAGTCGAGCAAATTACCCTCCCTTTAACCAAATGCAATACCCACCCTTCAATCAAATGAATTACCCACCCATGCAACAAACAAACCCTCCCTTTGTAGACCCAACAATGTGGACTCCTTGGCCTCCACAACAACAACCTAATTTTAACCAGTGGAATCCAAATTGGAGAGGTCAACAACCCCCGTTTCTAAATAAATTTCCTCAATTTCAATCACATTTTCAGCAACCACTCCCTTTACCATCAGGTGCTCCACTGAATAATCAAATGATGTAGCCCCAAATACCTGTACAACCTAACCCCAACACCAATAATAAGGTTGTGCAGTTTATTGATATTCAAAACCAGCCTATAATTTCTGTTTTCCTTGCACAATGCAATGATATTCATTTACGATCTAGGAAAATAGTAGAACCTATCATTGACGATGTTACCTCTTCTGATTCCGATAAAGAAGAAATAAAAAAGCACGAATCACCTGAAGAGGTACAACCACCCTCTAATACTATTACTGAAACAGTAGAACCACCATTCCCTGAGCGTTTAACTTTGACTAAAATGCCTGAGCCACCTGCTTTCAATCTTCTAGGGGAATTACAAAATCTCTACGTCAAAATTCCACTATTACAAGCACTAAGAGATGTACCAATTTATGCCAGAACTATGCAAGACATTTGTGTTAACAAACCTGGTAGGAAAACTAAAGATCCCCTCACAGTTCATGGCATGGGTGATCTGTCTGCACTAATGTCAAGTAAAGCTCCCCCAGTTAAATATGGTGATCCCGACCATCCTACCGTCATAGTGCAAATTGGAAAAATAGTAATTCCTCAAGTTCTGGTAGACTTAGGCACTGCTATCAATATTATGACTCTTGAAACTTCACAATTGTTATAACTGAAGAATGGAATCAGAGATACCCCAACCATTCTAGAATTAGTTGACCGTTCTACAATCAAATCGGAAGGAGTTATTGAAGACCTAATCATCTCAGTTGAGTCCTGGAATTATCCAGCTGATTTTGTGGTATTACAACCTAAAACAAAGTTGGGGGGTCATCCTCTAATTTTGGGTAGGCCTTGGCTAGCCACAACAGATGCCTTTATCAGTTGCAGATCTGGTTCAATGACAATTTCCAATGGATATGAGACCAAACAGCTTACTCTCTACCCTCACGCTACACCCTTGATTAATAATGATAATTCCTTATGGGTGGACTATGATGATCAAACTACTCAACCTATCTTGACTATCGGACAAGCTTTAAGCCTTAAAGATACCACTGAGGATGAAGTAATTAATAATTTTATTTGCAAACCCTCCTTTGTGACTCCAAAAACACATAATCAACTAGCTGCACTTTTTGAGTCAGATATCTAGGAAAAGCTTAATTCTAAAGACCTACCTCAAACATCAGCTACCGTCTCCTCTAAAAGTATACTAGTAGAAATTGAACTTGGCAAAACACTGAATATAAACCCCAACTTGACAATTGCTGAAACACAGCAATTAATGAAGTTACTTCTTGAAAACAAGGAAGCATTTGTGTGGGACTATACAGATATGAAGGGAATCTGTCCTGAATTATGTACTCACCATATCTATATCAAGGAAGATTGTCGACGGATCTGTCAACCTCAACGACGAATGAATCCTAATTTATGGGAAATTGTTAAAGAGGAACTTAAAAAAATGCTTAATGCAGGGTTTATATATCCTATATCTGATATTGAATGGGTTTCCCTGTTGGTAATAGTTCCTAAGAAAAATGGGAAATGGAGAGTGTTCATAGATTATAGAGCCTTAAATAAAGCCACTCAAAAAGATCACTTTCCGTTACCATTCATTGATCAGGTGTTAGATAGTTTGTTAGGGAAGAAATTATTCTCTTTCTTAGATGGTTTCAGTGGGTATAACTAGATCAGAATTGCACCCCAAGACCAATATAATACCACTTTTACTAGCCCCTGGGGAACCTTTGCTTATAGAGTCCTCCCATTTGGGCTATGTAATGCACCAGCAAACTTTCAAAGAGCAGTTATAGGAATCTTTTCTGATATGATTAATGACTCTATGGAAATTTTTATGGATGATTTTACCCCTTATGGTCTCTCTTTCGAGGAGGCACTACAAAATCTTAAGAAAGTACTTAACCGATGTATACAAGCCCACCTCTGCTTAAGCACCGAAAAATGTCATATGATGATGACTGAAGGAGTGGTACTTGGACATTTTATTTCATCTTAAGGAATTCAGGTAGATCCATCCAAGATACAAGTCATTGAGAACCTTCCTATTCCCAAAAACCAAATAGAAGTGAGAAGCTTCTTAGGACATGCTGGATACTACAGAAGATTTATCAAAAGTTTTTCCAAAATAGCTTCTTCTTTGTTTGTGTTACTTATGAAAAATGCTGAATTCAAGTGGACTAATCTTTGCCAGGAAGCATTTTATGCACTTAAACATGAGTTATCTACAGCTCCTACTCTAAGGGGACCTGATTAGGCACTTCCCTTTCATATATCAACTGATGCTTCGGATACTGCAATTGGAGTTGTCTTGGGACAAGAGGAAAAATCATCTCCCCTATGCTATCTATTTCATTAGTAAGAATATGACTCCTACTGAACTTAACTACATAGTTACCAAAAAGGAAATTTTAGTAGTTATTTATGCTATTAATAAATTTCGACACTACATCACTAGTTATTCTACTTTTGTCCATAATGATCACTCAACCATTAAATATTTAATGAACAAATCTGTCACAAATGCTCGAGTCATCAGATGGTTATTATTATTACAAGAATTTGATATTACAATTGTAGATTGACCAGGAAAAGAAAATGTAGTTGCTGATTTTCTTTCTTGGTTAACACATGATGATAATACTCTAGTAGATGATTCCTTTCCCGATGAATATTTATTTGCAGTATTTTCTCACTCACCATGGTATGTAGACATTGCAAATTATTTGGTTGTAGGGAAGTTACCACCACACCTATCCCATTGAGAGAAAAGAAAAATCATTCAACAAAGTGCTAGGTATAGCTGGATAAGTGGGTGTCTCTTCTACACAGGACTTGATCAAGAAATCCGAAGATGCATTAGAGAAGATGAGGTTTATGATATGCTAAAAGCTTGTCATGATGGCCCTTGTGGAGGGCATTTTTCTGACAAAAGAACGGCACATAAAATTCTCAGGATGGGGTATTATTGGTCCTCACTTTTTAAGGATGCAAAGAAATATGTCCAAGCCTATGATAGCTGTCAAGGAATGGGTCATCCAATCAAAGAGTTTATATATTAGTCTACACAGATTATATGACCAAATGGGTGGAGGCTAAAGCACTCCTTAGAGCTACTGAAGAAGTTGTTCTAGCTTTCTTATTTGAAGATATCTTTGTCAGATTTGGAGTGCCTAGAGAATTAGTCACAGATGGAGGACCTCCTTTCACCTCTCATGGTTTTAAAGCCACCCTTCAAAAATATCATATTCATCATAGAATGACTACACCATACCACCCCCAAGCCAATGGACAGGTGGAAAGCACAAACAAAGTAATAGAAGCCATTCTAACAAAAACAGTGAAGGAAAACTGGAAGGATTGGTCTCAAAGGCTCCCTGAAGCATTATGGGCTTACAAAACTACCTAGAGAAACACTACAGGATTCTCTCCCTATGAATTAGTTTATGGTAAAAGTGTTGTTTTTCCTGTGGAATTTGAAATCAAAACCTTAAGGACTGCTTTAGCTGTTAACCTTGATTTGACTGATGCACAGACAGCCAGGTTGTAGCAGCTTAATGAATTGGATGAGAAAAGATTAGATGCCATTCATCATACAACTATGATTCAACAACAAAGAACAAAATGGCATGATAAAATCATCAAGCACAAGAAATTCCAAAAAGGTAATTGGGCTTTATTATATGATTCTCGGTTTAAAGAATTTCAAGGGAAGCTACGTACAAGATGGCTAGGACCTTACGAAGTGGATACTATTTTCCCCAATGGAACAGTAAGGCCCCTAACAATTGATGACTCTAAAAACACCGTTATTAGTAAAAGGTCATCAGCTCCATCTGTACCAGAACCCCATTTCCAAAGAAGATTTTAAGGCCACATGCATGGCAGATTCACATTATCGCTTTTTAGAGGAGCCTTCTGCCCCTCATTGCATTTAATTTTTCTAAATTTAATTTTTAGTATTAGATTAAAATTTCTTTTACTAATAATCCCTGCCAAGGGATGGCATGTTACAATTTATTCTTTTGCATATTCTCGATCCAGAAAATCCCTACCAAGAAAGGATAATCTTACTACAAGTAGATCCAAGCTTCATCTTGTGAAGCATTGCTCCCTCTCTCTTCAATCCATTCATCTTCAACATCCCCATCATTTATTCCCTCTCATTTCTTTTTCCTTTCCATTCCCTGTCCCCATTTTCCCATTGCTAAAACACCACTTTGCAGCAACATTTTCGCCATCTTTTCTGTTGTTGAAACACCATTTTTTCAGTGATATTTTCCATTATTGAAATATCACCCTTCAGCAACATTTCTCCCCATTTTCCCATTGCTGAAACACCACTTTGCAGCAACATTTTCCCCATCTTTTTCGTTGTTGAAACACCATTTCTTCAACAATATTTTCCATTGTTGAAACATCACTCTCCAACAACATTTTTCCATTCCTTTCCTGTTGTTGAAACACCACTTTTTCAGCATTGCCCATTTTTTTTTATTGCTAAGACATGACTATTCAACATTTCCTGTCATACAAAAATCTTCTTTAGTTCTTTCACTCTCACTTCTCCTATTTTTCATGCTACATTCTATCCTTTCACTACCTTCTCCCATGATTAAACAAACCCTTGGTACAATTTCTCTCATAATTCCGAAGTTCTTCCATGATTACTGCAAATCTATTATGAACAGGCACTATATTTTTTTCGAAGTACGAATTAAAGGTAAAGGTGAGGTATGTAAACTTTATATGTAAATACAATTAAACTGTAGTTAATGAGAAGATGTTGATTCATTATTACCATGATCCCCATACACTTAAAGTCATTATTTCAGCCATAGTTGGGGGGAGTATCGAAACTTTATGCCATCATTTCACATGAATTGACTACCGTCACTCTTTTTTACCCATTATCTCACCTTTTCACCATCATTTACATGTCCACATCCACAAAAATTACTCTATTCAAATGCGGTTACTCGGCTTTGTGACTGTGCATTTTACTGAGCTGAATAGCTATGGGAGGTCCGGTTATATGATACGAACCCGCCACGACAACCCCGCTAGAATTGTATCCAAAGGTCTACCAAATGTTTCAGCAGGCAGGTTGGCTAGATTATTTTCAGAGGCTCTAGGGATTTGATCAACAACAGGTTCTTCAATTTGCTCAAAATCTTCAAGAAGATCATTCTATTATTCAAGGGGTTTGGATTTCAGTCACAGAGGATGATATAGCATAGGTTTCGGGTCTTCCTGTCACAGGCATTCATTAGTTTAGACACAAACACATTATTCTTAATGCCCAGCAGGATTTTCTCTTGCCAGGAGAACAAGTTGAGCCTAAAGCCCAGGGTGTTCGACTTAGCTCGTTGTCGCCTCCTTGGTCGAAAGTTGCAGAGTTTGTCAAGCACTACCTTACCTATGAAGGTCGATACCAGGTAGTTTACCAGTACGACTTTGTCTTGTTATCTCATTTACGACATGGTAGACTAGTGAATATTCCTTACTATCTACTTGGATGTCTTAGAAATATGTTGCATTATTGTAGACAGGTTAAAAGCCCCCTCCTTTCCCTCACCTTCACTGTCTTTTTCAATTACTCATCCAAAAGGGTTTTTCCCAACAAAACCGTCCCCTAAACAATCCACCCATAAATTCTCAGGACACTGTTGAACACCCTAAAAACCCTCATGAAGAGCAACCACAAAACCTTCCTGACCCTCCAAAAATACCTATTAACCTGCCTATAGACCCAATTGAACCAATTGACCTTCCTACCATACCAAGTCCACCACACAATTTACCAGAATCATCTATTCCTACTATTGATATCCTTAGTGATGATTCTCAAGATAACCCTCCTTGCTCCATCACTGAGGAAACACCCACTGGCAAAAGAAAGAAGCAAACTACTACTGCTTTTCTATCTAGAAAGCGAATGAGGGGTTCAATCAAAGCAACAACCACTTCTGATAGCCCTCCCCATTCCACTACTGAGGAAAAATCTACTCGAAAAAGAAAGGAGAAAATTGATAATTTTTCTTCCTTTTTACCTAGAAGAAGAATGAGGACTTCAACCATAGCAGCAACTACTGCCACTACCCTAAATCCCCAACCCATCTTGCTAAAACCCCGTACACCTCCACCCTCCCAAATCCCTGAATTTTTACCTGTTCCACCCACGGGCACTGAAACACAAGAACCAGATGCCTAGGGTGTTGCGACATCATTTTCCTTACATTCAGTAGCTGCTCCACAAGAACCAGCTACTCATTCAGTAGCTGCTCCACAAGAACTAGCTACTCATTCAGTAGCTATCACACAAGAACCAACTACTCATTCAGTAGTTGTTACACTAGAACCATCTATAGCTGTTACACAAGAACCAGCTACAGCTGGAATACAAGAACTAGCTACTGATTTTGTTCTGGAAGTACTAGAATCAGATGCCCAAGGTGCGATAACATTATTTTCTTTACATCAAGTAGAATTAGATGCTAATTTTGTAGTTGCTACACAAGAACCAGCTACTGAGGTTGTGACTGTTACACAAAAACTAGTCACCCCTCTTGATACACCTATGACAGATCAACAACCAGAACCAACAATGGCTTCTCTCTTACAAGAGAATGAGTTTCTAAGATCAGAACTAGAAGCTTACAAGAAAGAGTTGGTAATGGCAAAAGAAGCCTATGACAGGGAACTTAATTTGTATACCTTAGCTCGCATAGCGGCCATGGCAGAGAAAAACACAAAAGATGATCAGTATAGAGAGTATATGTGCAGCCAATGTGGGGATATTTATGATCAAGTAGGCTACAAAGTGGTTCAAATCCCAATGCTTGGAGCTTCCCCTGCACCTACGTCTTTTGCAGTTAAAGAAAAGGAATGCCCTACTGTTACACAAGAACCAGTAGGACCTTCAAAAATTCCAAAAAGCGAAGCTAATCTACAAGAACCCTGGCCTACAACAACTGTTAAATCTGAAGCTCCTGTTCTTATTAGTAAAGATGTTCAAACTCTGCCTCTTGATACAATTGTCCAATCTGAAGCTCCTATTTTTATTAGTACCTCTACTCAGACTCTACCTCAGCTTACCACTCGCAATGTTGGAACACAAACTCAACCATGGAATGAGCAGGTAATAATGAACAAATGGAAGAAGGAGTCTGCTATTACACAGCACAAAATCTTGCAGGAGCACAAATTACTTTGGCTGAACCACATATATTCAAACTAGGAAGCTTTGGAGCAAACACTCCAAGAATCTCGTGCCCATAAGAAGTAGAATAAGGAGTTAAAAAGAAAATTGCTCCTGATGTTCGATTTGGCACAAAAGTTGTTGGCTGCTAGGAAACCATCTCTAAATTACTCTCTTTTCCTTACAAAACGACTTGCATTCTTTTAGATGAAAGAAATCAAAGATGGAAGACCCTATGCAGTGATCAAACCAACAGATTTTGTTCAAACTTTTGCAGAAGCCTATACCAGTGATCAACATCTACTATGTGAGTTATATCTTCATAATGAATCCATTCCTGAGAACAGACAGCTTAATCTTAATCCTCTTGTTGGCGATATCCAGATTCGGGCATTCACCTCCTTTCTTGCCAACCAGATTACGTGGTAGAGTGCTTTTCTAGCTGCCAGGCATAATGAAGATAACTGTCTCATTTGGATACAGTCAGAACCACAAAACAATGCCACCTTTGTTGAAGAATATTATCAATTTTTGAAAAAACCAACGATGATTCGACATATGCGGCGACTACAGGTAACAATACTTCAGGATTGTCAACGATTTATTAAATCCAAAGAGACTGCTGCCCTAAAAGCAAATAACATGTTTTGGCAACAATCTTCTAAGGAAAGGCAGCAGCATAATCCCTTTAGTCCTACCAATCTTGAGACAACAATCTCTCGGGTACCCAGTTACATCAAATGTGTTCAGCAATGTGCTGTAAATTGGATAGGTTATCAGTTCCATTTTCCCATTCTGTGGATGCTAGTAGAAAAGTAGCATGCTCACCAGAGGTTTCCCAAGAAAGTTGAAGCAACAGCCTGGCAAAGACTACAACATGTTCAAGGATTCAAAGCTCCAACAGATAGTGCTTTCTACAGCTACTGCCTAAGAAATTTGCACGCCAAGAGTTAGCATTCAGATTCTAATTCAGAGTGAAGTTTCCTGAGGACATGCAACCTTTTCAGTTGGGGGGGGATGTTAGGACCCTATAATGTACCTTTTTGGTCATACTTTTTGCTATCATTACATCCTTTTCCCACTCATATTTAAGCCTACATTATCACCTTAATCTATTTTTCCAAAGGTATATAACGTTTCTTATCTTTGTTATATGTTTAACTTGTTTTACATGTAAATTTACATTACTTCCATACTTAGCCACTAATCAAAAATATATAGTTGCTAAAATAGTTTGAAGACTACAGTTAATATATCGTTGCTGCTTGAAGACCACGTTGCTGAAACAGTAAACGGTATGCAAATCTTGATGCTGAAACAATGCATGATCTACGATGCTGAAACAACCTGTGATCTACGATGCTGAAACATTCCGTGATTTACGAAGCTGAAACAGTATTTCATATACAGCAGTAACAAGAAAGGATAATTAAAGGAGCTGTTACACTGGCCGCAATAGTTGTATCTCAAAGCCATCACCATTACAACCACTGTAACAACATTTTGCTATTAGATCAGACTAAGAATAGGATTTGTATGTACACATGTAATCAATGTATTAAGTGGATTTCTCCTCTTTAAATAGAGGAGAAATCAACATTAGTGGGGGAACGACAGAATATGGAAGGATTAGCTAGAAGGCAATTACGGAGGAGGAGCGTGTTTATTTTTATTGTAACATTTTACATTTGACAGAGAAATAAAAGATCACTTTGAGCACTTATTCTTGGTTCTCGTTCATTTCTGGGGAATCTTGTGAGAAGGAGAGGGTCCACCTTCTTCACAAGATTCACCCATTAGTTTCTGTAGTGCGTTAATTATTGTTTTTATTCATGCCTTGTTAGAAATCTTCTATCTGTTGCTGAAGCTCTGTTTCAACTGATTGTTGCATCATTTTCATACAATTCATTCCTAGGTAATTGTTGTTCAGTTCGATTGGTAATTTTGTTTGCCGAATGAGTTTATGAAAGTGTGATAGTCAGAGACAAGTGCTGAATATTCCTACTTTGGGGAATAGGATCTTGTTCTCTGTTATAGCATAGTTAGTCTTTTCTTTTGCAGATTGCTGAAAGGTTCCTTTTTCCTAGGTTGTTGTTTCTTAATATAATCCAGGATTCTTCTGATAATTGTTTTCCTTTGAATCTTGAATTCTGCAATAGAAAGATTGCTTTTACTGTAATTCAAAGTAGAGCTTCAGTCTATTCAAAGCAAGGTGTGATTAGTGTAACTTTTACTACAACTTTGGATTTCTTTTGAGATTGAGCATATACAGTGTGTGATTGCCTTTGAAATAAAAAGACTTCCCTGGGTTGAGAATTTATGTAGCACTTGATTGTTTAATTAAATAAGCAATTATAGTGACCAACAATGGCCTCACATGGTACCTAGCTTGTAGCCATGTATTCAACCTCTGCTGAGCTAAGTGCAACTGACCTCTATTTCCTACTGTACCAAGAAACTGCAGCTGAACCAAGGTTGAAAATTCCTCCTGAAGTGCTCTTTCGATCTGATGGACTCCCTGCCCAATCTGCATCTGTGAAGCCCTGAAGCTTCACTCCCTCTGTCCATATGTACCATAATCCATACTGAGATATGCCTCTGAGGTATCTCAGCACATGCTTAGCTACCTTCCAAAACAGCTTGGTAGGCTGAACCATAGCTTGACTCAGCTGGTTCACCACAAAGCACAAATATGGTCATGTGTTCACTAAATACATTAATGAACCCACAAGTTGCCGATACACAGTAGCAGCGACTACTTCACCTGAAGTAGCATCCTCCTTCCTCCAGTTACCTGCTAGAGGAGTCTGCATGGGCTTGCACTTCTCCATGTGGAATCTCCTGAGTATCTCATTGGCATACTTGCCTTAACACACAAACACTTCCCCATCCTTCTACCACACTTCCATGCCTAGAAAGTAGTGCATGAGACCCATGTCTTTGATCTCTAACTCTCTTGCAAGGTCCTCCTTGCAAGACTTGATCAACTGATCATCACCTGTTAATATTAGATCATCAACATAAAGAACAATGATCAATGGCTTACCTTCTACCATGATGTGGTATAGGTATGCATCCGCTTCACTCTTTGTGAAGCCCAACCTGGTGAAATAGATGTCAATCCTAGTGTACCAAGCACGAGGTGCTTGTTTCAACTTGTACAAAGCTCTCTCACGTCAGCACACATGCGACTCACAACAGAAGGTCTCAAATCCTTCTGGCTGCTCTATGTACACCTCTTCCTCAATCTTTCCATTGAGGAATGCAATCTTCACATACATTTGATGGATCTTCCAATCCATCTGTGCTTATAGTGCCAACATCAATCTGATAGATGAGTATCTTGCTACTGGAGAAAAGGTCTCATCATAGTCGATCCCCTTGACCTGTGAGAAACCACGGCAACAAATCTTGCCTTATGTTTCTCCACACTACCATCAGCAACTTTCTTTACCTTGTAAAGCCAACGAGAACTCACAACTAACATGTTCTCCGGTCTTGGAACCACATCCCAAACACTATTCTAGACTATGGAGTCATACTCCTCCACCATAGCATCAACCCAAATTGGCTGCTGCACTGCTTCGTCAAAGGAAGATGGTTCGGTCTCTACACACTCCCCAACAAGGGCCATGTAACCAGTGTACCACTCAGGTGACCTCCTCTGTCTGTGCTGAGAAGATGGCTCTCCCACATTCTCTCTTGCATCCATCAACAATCTATCAGCTTCCCTTGTGCGTTTTCGCCCCTCTCTGGAAGAATCTGCATGAGTGGATGTCTCCACTACTGGAACCTTCGCATGTGGCTTCTCCACATCAGTCTGAGGCTTCTCATCCTTAGGAACCAAAAGTTCCTCCTTTGCATGCAACTTGAACTCCCTCTCAAGTGAAACTCACGTGGCCTTCTACTCGTCAAAATTTAGATCTCTATGTACCACTGTCCTCTGACTGGTAGGCAAGAACACCTGATAGTTGTGGGGTGTATCAGTATACCCCACAAGTATCCCCAACTTAGCTGTTGGCTCAAGTTTCTTTCAGAAATCTTTGGTCACATGGAAAAATACTGATGAGCCAAAGATCCTGAAGTGACTCATATCTAGTCTCTTCCTGGAGAAAGCTTCGTCTAGTGTCTTCATCCCAAGAATGCGATGCGGGCTTCTATTCTCCAAGTATACCATTGTATTGCATGCCTTAGCCGATAAATGAAGTGGTAGGCCTTGGTCAGGCAACATCGCCCGAGTTGCTCCCACAATCGTTATGTTCTTCCTTTCGGCCACCCCATTATACTATGGGTTATGGGGTGCCGTCAACTCCCATTTAATTCCTTCTACTACACAGAAGTCCTTAAATTCTTGAGAGACATACTCTCCACCATTGTCGCTTCGCAAGGCCCTGATCTTCTTTCCTGATTCTTTCTCAACCAAGGCTTTGAACTCACAAAACCTTAAGGTTTGATCCTTCTTCTACATGAAATAGATCCAACATCTACGAGAAAAATCGTCAATGAAAATAACATAGTTGTTGGAAATAATACTGAGAGGGCGGGGGGGGGGGGGGGGTGAATCAGTATTATCAGATAAATATAACTTTTTCTCTTTCCATATTAAGATTCATATGTGATGCAACAAGTATAAATCCATTAAACATATGATTCAGTTAGTTGATCTCTAATGAGTGCATCAGAACATTATTAACCATATGAGCAGTAAACCAGAGCAGTAAAATAAAACAGATCATCACACACAAGAAGCACACATGAACACCATGATGTAAGGTGGAAACCCAATGTGGGTGAAAACCACCTGCTGCAAGTCGTCTCAATCTTCTTTAATAAGAAATACCTTTTACAATAGTTCTGTACTGGTGCAGACTTATACCAGTACACATGCTTCTACCTGCAGAAGGCTACAACCTTCTCTCGTTCTCCAGACTCTCCTGGAAGGGAGCTACAACCCCCTTTGCGCAGGCTGCTACCTGCTGAGATGCTCCAACCTTTACTTGTTTTCAAGCTGCTACTAGAAGGGAGCTACCACCCCCTTGGCTCTTGTACTAGCTGATGTACTAGTACATAGGTACGGACCTACCGAAGGCTACAACCTTCTCTTTCTTCCTCCAGGTACCACGTTTCATCAATTTTCAGACTGGATACACTGAAGCACAACATCATAATCTGAAAGGCCACGTTTCATCCAATTTTCATACTGGACCCATTAATATCATTGAAGCTCATAATCAATCAATACTAGCATCATCAATCTCTGAATTACCCAATACTGAATCAATGCTTTCACCAAAGCCAACCCACATACAGATCTGCAAATATTTCCTTATAACTTTGCAGTTGTTCCATACATCAGACATACCCAGATCATAACATGTGTACAATAAAACATGCATCAATAATTCAGATCTATAAATTCATTCTTTCAAATATTTAGTTAACCCAGATCAAGCGTGTGCCACATATCACAGATCAAAATCATATAGAGATACCACTATTCCAGCCTTAAGATTTTGACCCATCAATAGAACTTATCCTTCTCCTTACGCTCAGGTTCCTTCTTCATTCAGATCCAGATCTCCACCATAACCCAATCACCATATTCCAGATCTAGCACTTTATCAGATATTCAATAATTCAGAAGATGCTTTGCCAAATGATCTCCTTCCTCTTTTATAGCCTTAGTCCTTTCTCAATACCACGGTCCAAAACCATAGGATCAAAAAATTGTTGGACTAATACCATGAACCAACCATGAAAGTGCGTGAGATCAACACTTTTGGATGCAATACCACGGACCAAAACCATAGGATCAAAAACTGTCGGACTAATACCATGAACCAACCATGAATGTGCGTGAGATCAACACTTTTGGATGCAATACCACGGGCCAAAACCATAGGATCAAAAACTGTCGAACTAATACCATGAACCAACCATGAAAGTGCGTGAACTTTTCTCTTGCATGAAGGAAACTTTTCTCTGCATGAAAGTGCGTAAACTTTTCTCTATATGAAATAAACTTTTCTCTGCATAAAAGTGCGTGAACATTTCTCTACATGAAATAAACTCTTCTTTGCATAAAAGTGTGTGAACTTTTCTCTACATGAAATAAACTTTTCTCTGCATAAAAGTGCGTGAACTTTTCTCTACATGGAATAAACTTTTCTCTGCATAAAAGTGCGTGAACTTTTCTCTACATGGAATAAACTTTTCTATGCATAAAAGTGCGTGAAATTTTCTCTACATGGAATAAACTTTTCTCTGCATAAAAGTGCGTGAACTTTTCTCTACATGAAATAAAATTTTCTCTACATAAAAGTGCGTGAACTTTTCTCTACATGAAATAAACTTTTCTCTGCATAAAAGTGCGTGAACTTTTCTCTACATGAAATAAACTTTTCTCGGCATAAAAGTGCGTGAACTTTTCTCTACATGAAAGAAACTTTTATCTTCATGAAAGTGTGTGAACTTTTCTGCACTAAAATTTATCATTTGAGATGATTTGCCATCAAGGACAACACTTGTCTCATAATGCCAACAATCTCCCCCTTTGGACTTGTCATACTGAGAATTGTCATCTGATATCTCTTCCGTAGATTCATCTAGATATATATAAGTGAGTTGATCTTCTATGAATTGTTTGCCATCAAGTACAACACATGCATCATAATGCCAACAATCTCCCCCTTTGGACTTGATGGAAACAATACCAAATCACTCTCCCCCTTTGACATCAAGGTCAAAGGGCGAACCAAGATATTCTCTTTCCTAGAAAGGCATTCTGCTGTTCATACTCCCCCTGAGTACCTGTTGAAATCTCTAAATGAGCTCCCCCTTTGTATATGCCAAGGTGTACCAATCTGTTCATGCTACATGCTGAAAGCTCTGCTCTTTCTGAATTGTGCTGTTCATGCTCCCCCTGATTGTAGGAAATATCTGCAAAAGATGTTCTTCAAGAAGAACCAAGACTTATACATCATGAAAGACATTCCTATCACCAAAAGACTCAATACATACATCCATCACCCAACCAAGTGAGGATACATCAGAAATATGACAACCAAATACATTACATCTTCATCCCAGGCATAGTGGGGAAACCAAACATAGGCCGTTACATGACCTTGATATGACTGAAATATTTCATCAAATGACTACAATAGATAGAGACACACTATTACATCATGAGTCTTGATATGTCCTTCACATCGAATGATATACATGAAATTTATAACAGAGACCAAACACCTAAATAAGATCATGATAAACATCAGCAACGACACTGAATGATCTGCTTCATAGCATCTGTTACCAGCAACTTGTATTAGTGCATGAATCATCAAGGTATGTCCGTATCAACTCATCCTTTTGAACAGAATTCTGTTTATACAGAATCATTCTATCATATGTGAGAAACACCATAGCCATCCAGATCTGCATGGACCAAGTACGAAACAACCTATCATCATAAAGGTAAGAACTCATCATCATCAAGTCTCCAACAAGGCAACTTTGAATAATCATCCATGTATCCAGCCAACAATCCTCATCCATATATGTGCCAAGAACAATAGGAATCCTGCATCATAACTGTAATATATGATCTTTATGCATATGACGAAAACAGCATATGAGTGACTCATCATCAAGTGAATTCAAGCTAAGTACTTCTCCTTATCCTTATGAAGATCACCATGTAAGCACCATTAGAGGATCAACCACAAATCTGATCTAAATATCAACTATGTAACCCCAAGACTCATCTGAACAACTCATAACCATATCATAGCAAGATGAATCATTTATCCATATAAGCATCATCACCAAGGACTATTAACCATAATGCCAACAATGCATTAAAAGCATATGCTCCCCCTAAACCTGTGCCATCTTGTTTACTGTCAGATCTGATCATTCATATCAGCAAGAAGTATCAATACATCATCATTATCAAGTTAGAAACAAAACAATTCTAACCATCAAGTCATTTCCACACATCATCAGCAAATTGTAACCATTATCAAACAGCGCAAATAATAAACCGAACCATGACTGATCCTTTTCCTGAACCTGTCCCTACTGCCTTTCCTCAAACAATCATATACGCGACTATGCCATAACCAACTCGCGTATATACGTGACTTCTCTTTAAGAAACTTGCGTATGAGATTTAGGACACTGAAGTTTTACACTTCCAGCTCCCTCTAATTCTGTTATGTCTGTATGTTGTGCTGTGCCGCCTCTTTCTGACTGTACTTCTTTCTTCTTCCACATCTTCAAGTGTGATGATGATGTTTTCTCCTTTTGGTATGGTGCCCATACTTTGTTCCTGCATTCCTTAGTTATATGTCCAAGCTTGTTACATGCATAACATCTTACATGTTTCATATTCCTCCTGTAGCAATCAGCAGCTTTGTGACCAAACAAATTGCAAGAAAAACAATATCCATTGAAGTACCTGGAATGTGATGATCTTTCGGTGTGATGATCTTGAACCATCCTTCTTTTGCATCTAGCTGCAACATGTCCAAGATTATGACATTCATAACATTCAATATTATTCATCTGCGTAAATGGCCGACCATAGTTAGGAGTAAGATATTTTCTTTGAGGAGTCTCTTTCCTTGATTGTTGATGGGGTTGACCTTTCATCTCCTTGTTGATCATTTTAGATTTCTCTTTAGAGTTCCTTGCCTCACCTTGTGAACTAGATTCACCTTCAACAGATTCATGAAAACCAAGACCAGTCTTGATAGCAGGAGACCTTTGACTACTAAGAATATCATCCAAGGCTTTAGTACTATCTTGAAATCGTAATAGTTTATCCTTTTCTTCTAATTTACCTTTCAAGATATTTACCTCAACTTGAAGTTGTTCCTCCTTTTCTAGACATTGCTTCTTCATGTCTTCCTCAACTTTCCTTCCTTCTTCCAACTGATGCCTTAGTTTGAGAATCTCCTTTTCTTGTTCTTCATTCAGATCCTGCTGCATTTGACGAGTTCTGAAGGCACATTCTAGTTGAGATTTTAAGCTGATATCTTCGTTTACCTGTTTTTCAATAGCTTGGAGTAGATCTTTATTCTGCTTCTTTGATTCTTCAAGATCTTCCTTTAGCGAGCGGATCGTGGCTTCAAGACTTTCATAGTAATTGGATCTATCTCTGAGTTTCTTGATGGTTGTGCTTCTTTCATTGACTTCATCTCTTAATGATGTCACTTCACCCTGCAACTTTTGACATTGATTTTCCTTGTCCTTGAGTAACTTTCTTACCTTGTTTCCTTCCTCTGATTGAGCTTTTAGTTTGGTAACTTCTTCTTTGAAAGAACATTCCCTTTTGTTCAATAGATCTTGTTGATCTTTAATTTTGTCTGTAAGCCTTCTAAATACTTCCTCTATTTGATACTTTTCTTGCTCACCCATAAAAGCAAATTCAGTTGCTTCACTATCACTTTCATCTTTTCCAAATGGATAGATAGCTTAGAACATCAGAGGATAGCAAATTCATACCTGATAGTTCATCTTCATTCTGAGATGATTTTGAATCTGAAGAGCTTCTTATACCTAATCCCCAATCGATTCTCCCACTGTCATAGTTCTTCTGAGATGTCTTCTTCTTCTTATGAGCTTTCTTCTTAAGCTTCTTTCCCTATGTTCCACGGATCTCCTTCAAGCGATCAAGCTTCTACCAAAGGACTTGCTCTGATACCAATTGTTGGAAATAATATTGAGAGGGGGGGGGGTGAATCAGTATTATCAGATGAATATAACTTTTTCTCTTTCCATATTAAGATTCATATGTGATGCAACAAGTATATATCCATTAAACATATGATTCAGTTAGTTGATCTCTAATGAGTGCATCAGAACATTATTAACCATATGAGCAGTAAAATAGAACAGATCATCACACACAAGAAGCACACATGAACACCATGATGTAAGGTGGAAACCCAATGTGGGTGAAAACCACCTGCTGCAAGTCGTCTCAATCTTCTTTAATAAGAAATAACTTTTACAATAGTTCTATACTGGTGCAGACTTATACCAGTACACAAGCTTCTACCTGCAGAAGGCTACAACCTTCTCTCGTTCTCCAGACTCTCCTGGAAGGGAGCTACAACCCCCTTTGTGCAGGCTGCTACCTACTGAGATGCTCCAACCTTTACTTGTTTTCAAGCTGCTACTAGAAGGGAGCTACCACCCCCTTGGCTCTTGTACTAGCTGATGTACTAGTACGTAGGTGCGGACCTACCAAAGGCTACAACCTTCTCTTTCTTCCTCCAGGTACCACGTTTCATCAATTTTCAGACTGGATACACTGAAGCACAACATCATAATCTGAAAGGCCACGTTTCATCCAATTTTCATACTGGACCCATTAATATCATTGAAGCTCATAATCAATCAATACTAGCATCATCAATCTCTGAATTACCCAATACTGAATCAATGCTTTCACCAAAGCCAACCCGCATACAGATCTGCAAATATTTCCTTATAACTTTGCAGTTGTTCCATACATCAGACATACCCAGATCATAACATGTGTACAATAAAACATGCATCAATAATTCAGATCTATAAATTCATTCTTTCAAATATTTGGTTAACCCAGATCAAGCGTGTGCCACATATCACAGATCAAAATCATATAGAGATACCACTATTCCAGCCTTAAGATTTTGACCCATCAATAGAACTTATCCTTCTCCTTACGCTCAGGTTCCTTCTTCATTCAGATCCAGATCTGCACCATAACCCAATCACCATATTCCAGATCTAGCACTTTATCAGATATTCAATAATTCAGAAGATGCTTTGCCAAATGATCTCCTTCCTCTTTTATAGCCTTATTCCTTTCTCAATACCACGGTCCAAAACCATAGGATCAAAAAACTATTGGACTAATACCATGAACCAACCATGAAAGTGCGTGAGATCAACACTTTTGGATGCAATACCACAGACCAAAACCATAGGATCCAAAACTGTCGGACTAATACCATGAACCAACCATGAAAGTGCGTGAGATCAACACTTTTGGATGCAATACCACGGGCCAAAACCATAGGATCAAAAACTGTCGAACTAATACCATGAAACAACCATGAAAGTGCATGAACTTTTCTCTTGCATGAAGGAAACTTTTCTCTGCATGAAAGTGCATAAACTTTTCTCTATATGAAATAAACTTTTCTCTGCATAAAAGTGCGTGAACATTTCTCTACATGAAATAAACTCTTCTCTGCATAAAAGTGCGTGAACTTTTCTCTACATGAAATAAACTTTTCTCTGCATAAAAGTGCGTGAACTTTTCTCTACATGGAATAAACTTTTCTCTGTATAAAAGTGCGTGAACTTTTCTCTACATGGAATAAACTTTTCTCTGCATAAAAGTGCGTGAACTTTTCTCTACATGGAATAAACTTTTCTCTGCATAAAAGTGCGTGAACTTTTCTTTACATGGAATAAACTTTTCTCTGCATAAAAGTGCGTGAACTTTTCTCTACATGAAATAAACTTTTCTCTGCATAAAAGTGCGTGAACGTTTCTCTACATGAAATAAACTTTTCTCTGCATAAAAGTGCGTGAACGTTTCTCTACATGAAAGAAACTTTTATCTTCATGAAAGTGCGTGAACTTTGCTGCACTAAAATTTATCATCTGAGATGATTTTCCATCAAGGACAACACTTGTCTCATAATGCCAACAATCTCCCCCTTTGGACTTGTCATACTGAGAATTGTCATCTGATATCTCTTTCGTAGATTCATCTAGATATATATAAGTGAGTTGATCTTCTATGAGTTGTTTGCCATCAAGTACAACACATGCATCATAATGCCAACAATAGTACCTTTCTTTAGCGATGGAGGCTATCGAGAATGGTCTAATCACATCTGTATGAACTCGCTCCAAGATTGCTTCAGCTCGATTGTCTCGATCCTAAAATGAAGATTTTGCATAATTACCCAAGCTACAACCTTTTCATGTATCTACTTGCTCAAGTTTACCTTTGGGAAGTCCGGTAGAGATCTATTGCATGATCTTAAAGGTCCCATGATGCAAGTGGCCCAACCTTCTATGCCATAACTCGCCAATATCTTGGCTTTGCACCAACTCTGCTTTGGAACTCAATGCAGCACAGTCATCTACCTCCAGCTTGTAGAGATTCTTCACTCGAATCCCAATCGTCTTGGTCTGACCCGTGGTGATGTGTCTCAGGAATGCCTTTCCTTTACTAAAGACTACATCATAGCCTTTGTCTTCCAACATTGCGACGGGTACCAGGATCTTCTTCAGTCCAAGCACATACTTCACATCAATTAGGGTGAGAGGAGATCCATGCTCCCTTTGAAACACAACCGTGGCTTCACCTGAAACACAGTACTTTCCATCATCACCCATATCTATGCGCATCTGGAGGTCCTTCTCCTCCAAGGTACTGAATAAACTCTTGTCGTCGGTCATGTGGAATGAGGCTCCACTGTCCAAGTACCAAACACAACCCACCATCGATGAAACCATGCATGTCATGAGGGTAAAATCCAATTCGAACTGTGAGGCCAGTGCCTCGCCATCTGATCCTTTTGAGGATCCCTTCTTGGATTTCTTCTGTGGACAATTTGTTGCATAACGGCCTACTTCATGACAATTAAAGCATCTCACTTTAGATTTGTCAATCTTCTTCCCACCTGTTAGAGTCGGTCTTGTCAGTCCTCCGTCAGAGATCAAAACTCTTTCTACATTTCATTTTCAGGTGTCTCGCTCCATTCACTCAGCTGCATTCCATTAGGGGCATGCCATAATCTGACAGAAGGGCCTTATCATACATTCCCCTCATGTCTTGTACCTGCTGGCTTAGGTCTTTTCATCAATGTGTATTAAAGTCCATGATAGTCCATGTTTGATATTTTAATGGACAAGAGTCATTTCGGTCATTAAGTCTAGGGATTAGTCATTTGGTCTTCAAACAATGTCTGATAAAGCCAGCAAGGCCAGAGGGAGGCTCTTATAAAATTGTGATTCAAAGATTTTCATCATCATATTGATAGATTACGACTGTTCTTCAAAACTCTGTTTTGACGAAAAGTCAACAGTTTGTCATTTATAATAATTTTCAAAAGTTTCTCAGTGGATTTCTCCAAGCGTAGCCCTGGTCTCCTTAGCCAAATCCATGTCAGCTACCCCTGAAAAAAATTGCCAAAAATTTCATCATTTTAGTCAAAGAAATCGAAAGGAAGTGTGAAAAGCAGAGTTGTATTAATTGTGAAAAAGTGCCAAAGTGAAAACATTACAAAATGGGTTTTGGAGAAAGAAAAAATCAAATCCAACTCTTGTAAGATATTTATCCAAGTATATAAATCATTTGTACCAATTTATATTCATGAAATCTTATAGCAAAGTTGAATTTGAAGGTTGAAGAACAAACCGCAGTTTGAAAGGCCGTGACTGTGTTAAAGGTTGGAGCGCGGTGCATAGGTGGAGTGGCGCGGCACACTGGGGATTTCCGCCCAGTGTTAATTTGAACGGGCACGACGCACATAGAGGGCACAGCGCATTGGGTTCTTGGCACGGCGCACACAGTTCAGAGCCCGAAATTGTGTCAAATATTTTCAAATTGCTCATCCCTTGCGTGGAATTATCAGGGTTTTAGAGCTCACGTCATTGGAGCAAGAGATTAATGAGGATCGGGAGGCCAATCTCGAGAGAGTTAACATGCACTTAGAGAGGCTGCTGTACAAGGCTGACAAGGGCCATGCATTGCTGAGACACATGGATTTCCACTACATGGCGCGAAACAAAGTGTGCAAGGCCCGAATCAGGGATTTGAAGGCGAAATTGAGGAAGGCAATCAAGAAGCAAAAGAGGCAAAGGGAGCTCGATCGACTTCAGATATTGGATGAAGCCTCTTTACCCAGCATAACACTTGATAAGGAAGCTCCAGCACAAATTTCAAGAAATTTGGGGCATTTTTGATATTTTTGGAAATTTTTGTGCAAAAAACAGGGTTTTTCTCCCTGTGTGCCGCGCCATGTGGCGCGCGCTTACAATAGGAGGCTCCAAACGCAAAAACGTTTATAGTTTTGGATTTTTCATGGAAAATCATGACTTTTGGTGCATGGCCAAGAAATTTGGGCAAGTTTTGAGTCCTCAGGAGGTCAAAAACACCCTAAAAATGACCTCTCTGCCCCTAATTTCACACACAGGAAGCAGTCTTGGGAGATTGAGGTTTTAGAGGGTCAAATGGGCACCAAATTCAGACATTTCACTTGGGTTGGAGAGTAGACAGGTAGGGCTTTCCAGCAAGCACACTTGGGCTCAATTTGGACTTTAGAAGGTGCCTCAAAACTAGCTCCAAAGTAGCGCGATGCATACAGTTTTTGGCGCGGCGCACAGAGACCCAAAGGCCAAAATCACTCCCGCTCCATGAAATTTCGATTCGCAATTTTCTCCAAGTGGGCCCACTCATTTACAATAAATTTTTCCCGGCATCAAAGACAATGTTTAAAAAACATTTTTGGCTTCTATCCAAGTGGCCAAATGAAGGCGAACAGCCACCCAAAAAATCTACGCTCATATTTGCTTTTTTCTAATTGGTCCTCATAGAAAATTAAATGTAACTGTTGATGGTTGGATTTTCATTTCCTAGGTTGATCGACTAGCTCATGGAAAAGCTTATTTATTGTATGGAGAGTCATTTTGTAAAGGGTTGGAATTTCTAGGAAACTGTGGGAGAGAAACCCAGTCACTCACTGTACATTTTGACAGAGAATTAATGAAAGGTTGCAGCTCTGGTTCATGAGATTCCTGTGGCGTGAGTTTAGCAAATGTATCTTCTTTATGTTTCATATGTATTTCATTATGTTTCATATTTTCATTCATATTCGTTTCCAGTGAAAGCTTTCTAAGTAAGAAAAGGTAGAATTCAGTGTACTGCTCTGCCTTGGGATAATTTTCACGTTCTATGTTTTCTTCTGTTGAAAAGGGTTCGTGTATTTATGCCCTTTTCACACTCTTAAACAATCTCTCCTCTTCATATTATTTCAAATCTAATTGCTAGACTTTCCGCCTGTCTTGCCTCACGAAATAATCTGCGTCTTTGAGTTAAATTCTCTGCTCATGCTGTTCCTTGGCCCCACACATCCCAGAAAACTCAGTCATTCATCAAAATACCTCCATCATATTTATTTACCTAGCCTAAAATCAGTGTTCAATTTTGAGTCATCTCAGACCCTATTGTTTATTTTCCTGAGCGTGACTCGGAGAGAGCCCTCTCCTATTCTGGTTGCGCTAGCTACCAGACTGAGCATGGTTTGTGGTTACCCTCAATTTTTCCTTCCTTCAGCCTAAGGCAGATTTAGGCCCTAACATAGTGGCGACTCCACTGGGGAGCGAAATTCTTTGTTTGTTAGCCTTCTTCGTTGCATAAAAGGCAGGTTTAACCTACAAACACCCCATACTTCTGATAATTCTAAGCTTCCGGATGATAAGTTTAGGATTTGATAGGCTGAGTAAGTTGTTCATGTCCTGTTGATTTTTTTGAAAATAGCACGCTGGCTTCAAGAAGATATACCAGAGCCAATCCAGGTCCAGATCCTCCTCATATTTACGAAAACCCCAATCTGATTCCAAGACTTCTCCGTCAAGAGAGCTCTATAACTCCCGTGTTCAAATCCCATTCATTTCCTAACATTTTTGAGTATCTTGAAGAGCTTGAGTTTGATGAATGGTTTGAAATATCATTGTTCGAGACCAAATCCGAAAGGGCTGTTGACTCTACTGTCCCCAATCCACAGTTTCTTGTAGACCTAGAAACTGAAAGGGCTAACCGGTCAATTGATAATTATATCGCGACATAGCTTCAAACTCAAATTGTTAATTCCCTACAAACTGCACACACCCATCCAACACCTCCAAGACCAAATCCACCAAGAGTGATGGCTGCCCGTTTTGCACCTCTTGTGCTACCTCAAGTTCTAGATGACATGCCCGTAGATTATCAAAGAAAAATCCCTTTGTTTGATGGCGCTCCTAACAGCATTACTGCTCAGCAACATGTGGACAGAATGGCAAATTTTTGTGACCTTCATGAGATTGAGGCAGAGAATGTGACAATGAGACTCTTTGTACAGACATTTTCTGGTGAAGTGAGGAAATGGTTCAGAGGTTTGCCAACTGCACGTATCGCTTCCTTGGCCGAACTGCAAAGACAATTTTTAGACCGCTGGGAAGTAAAAAAGAATCCTCTTCAAATTCTAGCTGAATATGAACAAATCAAACGAAACGCTGGTGAGTCGGTCCAAGACTACTGCATTAGATTCAATTCCATTTATAACGAAATTCCTGATCATCTAAGGCCACCTGTGGGACTAGCCATGATGAAATTTCCAGATGGTTTTGATGTTGATATGGCTTATCAACTAAGAGAAAGAGAGCCGGCCACAATGGAAGACATGCAGAAAATCGCGGTCAGCATTGAAGCAAATCTGCTGACGAAGAGGGCTAGAGCAAAAGTAGAAAAGAAGGTCACAGTAAAGGAAGAGTCTTCCTCGATGGATCAATTACTTAGGAAGGTAGAGCAAATGCTTGAAAGGGTGAAACTTGACAATCCAGAGCCACAAGTTAGAAATTCTAACTTCCGTGGCCAGCAGCAGCCACAATACAGGATAAGGCAGAGAGATCAACGAGCCCAAGATCAGACAGCACAACAGCCAGTACAGCCACCTCTGCAGCAAAATTTTGTGAATGGACCAGAGTCTGATGAGGAAGGGAAGGTAATAGGGGAAGAGAACCACTTCTTTACTCCGGATGATTTGCCTACTTACATTACTAAAGAGGAGGAGTATGTGGAAATTTCAGTTGTACACAAAGACGTAGATTTCATTCTAGCAAGTGACACAGTTTTGGAAGAAGAATCAGAGGAGTATCAAAGAGGCTATATGAATTCTCTGTCCGCTCAGCAGAGGTAATATTCACTTAGAAACAAAGATGTGCCAGTTAACCCAATTCAGAAGAGGAAGGAAGTTTCAGCATCAAAGAATGATTCGTCAGTTGCACAAAAGAAAGGCAAAGAGGCACTTGGACCCGACAGCAGCAATTCACCATCAACAGAAAAATCAAATCAGCAAATTGTATCGAGAGAAAAGGAAAGAAAAGAAGTCCCGGTCAAGGAGGTAGAAAAGGCTTCCGTATTTAGTTTAGAGAATGAAATTTCTAAATTGAAGGTATCCATTCCCTTGACTGAAATAATGAAGAACAACAGTTATAGAGGGCAGGCTTCTAAAATTTTAAATTGTGATCCAATGTCTGATATGGTGAATGTCGAAAATGATCAACCCAAAATGATTTTTTGGCCAGCATTGAATGGTGAGTCTCCAGATAATGATGTGCCACCTTTTTATATCAGTTTAAGATTGCATGATTTTGTGTTACATAATGCCATGTTTGATTCCGGAGCTTCTCACAATCTCATGCCCAAGGCTATCATGGATAAGCTGGGTTTGGACATCACCCGGAAATACCATGATCTCTATTCGTTTGATTCCAGCAGAGTAAGATGTATCGGGCTCATCAAAGACTTGGTTGTAAGTCTGGATCAAATCCCAGTGAAGAATGTTTTGATGGATATTGTGGTAGCGGATATTCCTCCCAGGTTCGGCATGCTTCTTTCCAGGTCTTGGGCAGCAAAATTGAAAGGGACATTACAACTAGATTTCTCCTATGCAACAATTCTGGTGTTTGGTCAAATGAGAAAACTGTATCGGGAACAAAAAATGAAATACATGATTACAAGCAAGGAGAAACCCATTAATCATCCAATTAATTATGTACATACAGATCTAGAGTCTTTTGTTTTGTATTCAGATAGTTTTAATGATGTAGATAGTCAGTTAGTTGAAGCAGAAAGTATTCCAGAAATAGTAGAAAATTTCACAGAAGTTTTGAAGAAAGAAGGATGAGAACAACAAAACACTGTTGAGAAATCAGCTGAAGGTAACGGACAGCAAGTAGGAAAAACAGAGCCAGCAAAATTTTGGCACTTGGAAGAAGAGGAAGAAGGTTTGTGGACCATGGATTTCGACGGTGCAGTGGGAAATGATGGTGCTGGGATTGGTATTCGGGTACGCTGTCCTTTCTCTGCCCCGAACAAGGTGCCTAGTAATGTGCGGGTATGCTCCTACAAATTAGCTTTTGATTGTTCGAACAATGAGGCTGAGTATGAAGCTCTGATTGCTGGCCTAAAGATTCTAAGAAAGTTGAATGCTAAGAGGATTGTAGTATATGGCGACTCCGAATTGGTGATTAAGCAGGTCAGAGGCGAATATCAAGCAAAGCATCCTCAGATGCGGGCTTACCGGAATGCAGTCCTAGACATCCTGAAATTATTTTCAGAATATACCTTGACATGTGTGCCTCGTGTTCAAAATAGCATTGCTGATGCTCTTGCTAAGGCAGCCAGTAGTTTGAAGATTCCAATGAACTCCAGTAATAAATTCGAAATCCATGTCAAGCATCATCCGACTGTCCCCGACAATCAGAGATATTGGAAAGTTTTCCAAGATGATGAAGAGATTGATGATTTTCTGCAAAACAAAGGTAAGTTCAAAGAGACCTCAATTGATGAAGAAAATGATGATGGCAAAGATGAGGTGCAGATCAATCAAATGGACATGTTGCAGCTAAAGAATAACATTATTCCTAAAGTCTTGATACCTTTAGAAGAACTCTTTGATCAAGATGACGTAGCCCGCAAACCAACATTGCAACCAACAGAGAAGGGTGTTGAAGAGGTCAATATCGGAACAGCTGCTAATCCTAAAATGGTAAAACTATCTAAAGCATTGCCACAAAAGATGAAAGCCAAATATATCAGTTTGCTGTCTTCATTTGCTGACTTGTTTGCTTGGGACTATTCTAACTTGAAGACATACGATACCAATATAATTCAGCACACTATACCCATTAAGCCTAATCAGAAACCTTTTAGACAGAAGTTGAGAAGGCTAAATCCGAAACTGTTGCCATCAATTGAAAAGGAGATAAACAGGTTGTACAAATCTAATAAGCCCGGAATACACTCAGGATTTTTTATTCTTTTCATTCGCTTCGGAGCATACTATGGCAGCGGTGTTGATGCAGAAAAGAGATGATCATGAAAGACCCATTGCTTTCTTCAGCCGAACTATAAGAGATGTAGCCTTAAAGTACAACATCATTGAGAAGCAAGCCCTCGCACTTGTGAAAGCATTGAAAGATTTTCGAGTATACATTCTGCATTCTCATATTTTGGCTTATGTTCCTAACGCTGCTGTCAAAGATGTTTTAGTGCAGACCGATCCTGAAGGAAGACGAGGCAAGTGGATTGTAGCTTTGTTGGAATATGATGTGGAAATAAAGCCCACAAAGCTCGTTAAAGGACAGGGATTGGCAAGGTTAATGTCTGAATCAAACTTGCACGCCTTAGACATAAATCTAATCGTTGCTATGTCCGATGAGAATGAGGGAGGTTCATCAATTTAGGTATCTGAAATGTTTTCTCTTTCTCCGTGGTATTCAGACATCATATATGTGCTTCAAAATTTGTCACCACCACCCAGCATGACTAGAAACAAAGCTAGAACTCTCAAATTAAAGGCTTCCAAGTTTTGCATTCTAAATTCTGTACTTTATTGGAAAGATCCTGGTGGTGTTATTTTGAATTGTTTGGTGGAAGAAGAAGCAAAGCAGGTCATGGAAGATTTCGACGAAGGAGATTGCGGTGGTCACCTTTTTTGGAAAACAACAGCAAATAAAGTTCTGAGAGCGGGATACTATTGGCCAACATTGTTTGCTGATGTATATAAGGTTGTCAAGAGCTATCATAAATGCCAGATTTTTGAAGGAAGGCAGAAATTACAGCCTTTGCTGCTTAAGCCCATTGAGGTGAGTGCCCCTTTTCAGCAATGGGGGTTGGATTTCATTGGTGAAATTCATCCCGCTTCTTCCGGTCAGCATCGATGGATTCTCACGGCAACAGATTACTTCACGAAATGGATCGAAGCAATTCCCACCAGACAAGCTACAGATGCGGTAATTATTTCATTCCTTGAAAATAACATCTTGTCTCGCTTTGGTTGCCTGAATAAGTTAATCACTGATAACGTAGCAGCTTTCAAATCAAAAAGGATGGTAGAGTCTTTTCATAAATATCACATCATTTTGGGTCACTCAACTGCCTATCATCCGCAAGGCAATGGATTGGCGGAGTCCTCTAACAAATCTTTTGTCAACATCATTAAGAAGCTACTGGAAATCAACAAGAAGAGCTGGCATAAGAAGTTGGTCAATGCACTTTGGGCAGATCGGGCCAGTCAGAAGAAATCCATTGGTATGTCCCCCTTTGAGCTTGTGCATAGGGTTGATGCCTTGTTTCCTACCTCTCTTGTAGCCCCAGTAGTCAAACTTCTTCAGGAAGCCGGTAGTGAAGATGATCCTATGCAAAGAAGATTGAATCAAATGATCCATTTGCAGCAGAGCAAAGAAGAAGTTTTCCAAAACACATCCAAGTTGCAGGAGAAGATTAAGAAAATTTATGACAGAAAAGCAAAGGCTGACAAATTTCAACTAGATGATGCAGTGCTGAAGTAGGATGCAAGGAATGAGGAAAAGGGTAAGCACGGTAAATTCGAGAATCTCTGGAAAGGTCCCTTCAAGATTGCAGCATATCGGGGTCAGAATGCCTTTCTTCTAAAGGAAATGAACAAAGAAGATTGCCCAGGAGGGCCGATCAATGGTCGGCTACTCAAGCGGTACCATTTCTAAAAAGTTTTCTACTGTTTCCATTGTCATTGTAAATACCATTTTATTTCAGTTTTGGTTTGAGTTTGTCTAGTCAGTCTTTGAGTCATTTTAAGTCCAAATTTGAGTCAGTCCGAGTCAAGTTTCAGTCAATAAATGAGTCAAGAGTTGCGTGTCGTTTGTCGAAATGATGACTCCATAGCCCAATGGACGAAGGCACTATCTGCTCTCCCAAAGATCTGCCGTTCTTGGCACCTCCAAGGAGCTACCATCCCCCATTGGAGCCAATGTTAGAGTCGGTCTTGTCAGTCCTCCGTCAGAGATCAAAACTCTTTCTGCATTTCATTTTTAGGTGTCTCACTCCATTCACTCAGCTGCATTCCACTAGGGGCATGCCATAATCTGACAGAAGGGCCTTATCATTCATTCCCCTCATGTCTTGTACCTGCTGGCTTAGGTCTTTTCATCAATGTGTATTAAAGTCCATGACAATCCATGTTTGATCTTTTAATGGACAAGAGTCATTTCGGTCATTAAGTCTAGGGATTAGTCATTTTGTCTTCAAACAATGTTCGATAAAGCCATCGAGGCCAGAGGGAGGCTCTTATAAAATTGTGATTCAAATATTTTCATCATCATGTTGATAGATTACGACTGTTATTCAAAACTCTGTTTTGAGGAAAAGTCAATAGTTTGTCATTTGTAATAATTTTCAAAAGTTTCTCAGTGGATTTCTCCAAGCGCAGCCCTGGTCTCCTTAGCCAAATTCCATGTCGGCTACCCCTGCAAAAAATTGGCAAAAATTTCATCATTTTAGTCAAAGAAATCGAAAGGAAGTGTGAAAAGCAGAGTTGTATTAATTGTGAAAAAGTGCCAAAGTGAAAACATTACAAAATGGGTTTTGGAGAAAGAAAAAATCAAATCAAACTCTTGCAAGATATTTCTCCAAGTATATAAATCATTTGTACCAAGTTACATTCATGATATCTTATAGCAAAGTCAAATTTGAAGGTTGAAGAACAAACCGTAGTTTGAAAGGCCGTGACTGTGTTAAAGGTTGGAGCGCGGCGCACAGGTGGAGTGGCGCGGCGCACTGGGGATTTCCGCCCAGTGTTAATTTGAACGGGTGCGACGCACATAGAGGGCACGGTGCATTGGGTTCTTGGCGCGGCACATACAGTTCAGAGCCCGAAATTGTGTCAAATCTTTTCAAATTTCTCATCCCTTGCGTGGAGTTATCAGCGTTTCAGAGCTCACGTCATTGGAGCAAGAGATTAATGAGGATCGGGAGGCCAATCTCGAGAGAGTTAACATGCACTTAGAGAGGCTGCTAGACAAGGCCAACAAGGACCATGCATTGGTGAGACACATGGTTTTCCACTACATGGCATGAAACAAAGTGTGCAAGGCCCGAATCAGGGATTTGAAGGCGAAATTGAGGAAGGCAATCAAGAAGCAAAAGAGGCAAAGGGAGCTCGATCGACTTTAGATATTGGACGAAGCCTCTTTAGCCCAGGATAACACTTGATAAGGAAGCTCCAGCCCAAATTTCAAGAAATTTGGGGCATTTTTGATATTTTTGGAAATTTTTGTGCAAAAAACAGGGTTTTTCTCCTTGTGCGCCGCGCCACGTGGCACGCACTTACAATAGGAGGCTCCAAATGCAAAAAAGTTTATAGTTTTGGATTTTTCATGGAAAATCATGACTTTTGGTGCATGGCCAAGAAATTTGGGCAAGTTTTGAGTCCTCAGGAGGTCAAAAACACCCTAAAAATGACCTCTCTGCCCCTAATTTCACACACAGGAAGTAGTCTTGGGAGATTGAGGTTTTGGAGGGGCAAGTGGGCACAAAATTTAGAAATTTCACTTGGGTTGGAGAGTAGACAGGCATGGCTTTCCAAAAAGCACACTTGGGCTCAATTTGGACTTCAGAAGGTGCCTCAAAACCAGCTCCAAAGTAGCGCGACGCATACAGTTTTTGGCGCGGCGCACAGAGACCCAAAGGCCAAAATCACTCCCGCTCCGTGAAATTTCGATTCGCAATTTTCTCCAAGTGGGCCCACTCATTTACAATACATTTTTCTCGGCATCAAAGGCAAAGTTTAAAAAACATTTTTGGCTTCTATCCAAGTGGCCAAATGAAGGCGAACAGCCACCCAAAAAATCTACGCTCATATTTGATTTTTTCTAATTGGTCCTCATAGAAAATTAAATGTAACTGCTGATGGTTGGCTTTTCATTTCCTGGCTTGATTGACTTTCTCATGGAAAAGCTTATTTATTGTATGGAGAGTCATTTTGTAAAGGGTTGGAATCTCTGGGAAACTGTGGGGGAGAAACCCAGTCACACACTGTACATTTTGACAGAGAATTAATGAAAGGTTGCAACTCTGGTTCATGAGATTCCTGTGGCGTGAGTTTAGCAAATGTATCTTCTTTATGTTTCATATGTATTTCGTTATGTTTCATATTTTCATTCATATTCGTTTCCAGTGAAAGCTTTCTAAGTAAGAAAAGGTAGAATTCAGTGTACTGCTCTGCCTTGGGATAGTTTTCACGTTCTATGTTTTCTTCTGTTGAAAAGGATTCATGTATTTATGCCCTTTTCACACTCTTAAACAATCTCTCCACTTCATATTATTTCAAATCTAATTGCTAGACTTTCCGCCTATCTTGCCTCACGAAATAATCTGCGTCTTTGAGTTAAATTCTCTGCTCATGTTGTTCCTTGGCCCCACACATCCCAGAAAACTCAGTCATTCATCAAAATACCTCCATCATATTTATTTACCTAGCCTAAAATCAGTATTCATTTTTGAGTCATCTCAGACCCTATTGTTTATTTTCCTGAGTGTGACCCGGAGAGAGCCCTCTCCTGTTCTGGTAGGGCTAGCTACCAGACTGAGCGTGGTTTGTGGTTACCCTGAATTTTGCCTTCCTTCAGCCTAAGGTAGATTTAGGCCCTAACACCACCATGGGAAGAACTCGATTTGGAATGGGTAGCCTTCCCTTTCCCTTTCCTCGCCTTACTTTCTAAGGCTAGATTTTCTTCATCATCATGCTTTGATGAAGAAACATCTCTGGTGCTTCTCCTGATCTCCTCTTGCATCAAATCCGACCACAGTCGTTCCTAATCTGGCAGTTTCTTTCTTCAATTCACTGAGTCTTGGTAGCTATGTCAGCTCTTAGGAAGATCGAGGAGAGCAAGACTCACCATGTCATCATCGGCTATCATGATTCCTACACTTCCAATCTCATCTTTGTAGGTGGTGAGCTTGTTTGGATATGTAGAGATCGTGTCACCCTTTTCACACTTGATTTTCCAAAGCTTTTCTTTCAGCACTAGCTTCCTCTGATCACTATTGTTTTGATATAGATCCTTCAATGTCTTCCACATTAAAAATAGTGTCTCCTTCCCATGGAGACTCGAGATAATATGGTCTCGAACTCCCTCCTGAAGAATCCTCCTTGCTCTCGCCACACATTTCTTCCATTCCATCAATTCTTGGGCATTAGTTGTTGTTGGCTTGGGGACTTATTGATCAATGAAGTCCTTCAACCCATTGTCCTCTAATACTACTTCCATGTGATCCTTCCAGGCTATGTAATTCGAGCTGCCATCCAGGGCATACTCGAGTCTCAAGCCATTGAATGCCATTGGTGAATTTAGAGATGTGATAAGAAATCAATTTTGTACCTATAATCAAGAACTTCAAAACTTCGAAGTTCTCCCTTCTTTGTATATTGTTCTCCGCTTTGATCACCTCTTCTCTGATACCATGTAGAAATTCTCCTGTAGATTAAACTGATAATGCAATGTAACTAATGAAATATTCTTAATCTACTTCTACAATCAAACTTGCAGAAGCTTAACCGATTTTGAGCAAGATCAAATAGAACAAATATAATAGAGAAGAAGATTCAATCACACATGAAACACAAAAGAATACTCTGGGGAAAGCCTCAGCTAAAAACCCTGCTATCTATATTATCATACAGAATATCTCAGGATTACACAAAGGTTTAGCTCACAAGCTATCTAGCTCTCAATACAATCCCTCACTACTGCTCATAAATAGAATAGACAACACATATGCCTTCCTTCAGTCCTCCAAGCCTCCTATTTCCTTGCGCAGTTTCTCCTGGGTCCTCAAGTTACCACTTGTGTGTAATTACCTCACACACTACTCACTAACCTCTGAAATAATTGTCCTCAAGGAATGAATTCCTTCTTCATGCAAGAGATATCCTCATGGGAATATTCTTGCAACTGATAGTACATTGTCCCATCCTTTGTACTCAACTGGGTCTCTGTTTGAACTAACATGCATGATTTATTTATGAGAGAATATTCAGTTATCTGAAGTACACTAGTTGCATGCATGCATGCATAGGCTAACTGAACTCATAATCAGTGCCACAAATTGTTGGAACTAATCTAACTGGACTTAACTTAGTTAACTGAGATAACTAATTACAACTCAAAGTACAACTCATCCTGATCTCCTTAATTAAGGGATAACTTCCTCAATCAAAGGGATAACTGTTGCATGTCTTCACATAGACTTCATGTTTGATTTTCTTCAACTAATTAACTCAAGATGAATTAATTAATTATTTTACAAACAGCTGCTGAGATAAAATTCGAATTTTAATTCTCAATTTTAATTTAGGGACTAATTAAAATTGGAATGTATCCCAAAATGCTATCTATAGCAATGCTATTTTTAGCATTTCTATTTTTAGCATTTCTTGTTGCTATTTTCAACAAGGCTTACATAGCTTAAGCTTACACTCAGATCTATTGAAATGGAAATAGGGTGATTGGATATTTTATCTTTGAGTTCCACCATCGAGGGTTGATATTCTACCTGGTGATCTTCTAATGTTTCTTTAATCTAGGGTATGTTCCCCACCATATCACCGACAGTATAAGCTTCTTGAATATTTTCAACTGTCATAATCTCACTCTATGGGGACAGTTTTTGTAGTAATGGGGTCTCCCACAACCCCAACACTACAGAGGAGGTTTAGGAACCTGACCAGATTCCAACTTGCTTGATGCTTCACTTTTCTTCGTTTCATTCTGAGATCTATACCTCTGTTGATTCCTGTTAGCAGATCCATTTGGTCCCTTCCATCCTGGATACTTGGTACCAGCATTTTTCACGTTTTTATTGGCTGTAAATTTTTTTTGTCCTTTCTTACTTGTCCAATTTTTATTACCTTCGCCCTTCTGCTTCATTTGATGATAACATATCTGAGCCTTTCAGACCACTTCATCCATCATTTTAGGGTTGTCAAATTCCAACTTCTCTTTCATGTAGACAGGTAAACTACTAATAAAGTTCTTGACTTTAGCCTTCTCTTCACGGATGTAGGGGACATATCATAACAGCGAAGTGAACTTGGCTATAAACTCATCCATAGACCGTTGTCCTAGTTTCAAATCATGAAACTCTTTTTTCTTATTGTCATAGAGCCTCTCCATCAGATATCTCTCCTTAAAATTCTTCTGAAATTGCTTCCATGTGACCTCCTGCTCATTAATTTCTTTCACTGTTTTGATTTCTTCCCACCACAGGGTGGCCTTGCCCTGTAACCAATAAATTTCTAACCTTGCCTTCAAATTATCATCATATTCATATATCTGGAAGTATTTATTCATGTTAATTAACCAAGCCTCCGCCACTTCTTTGGCTTCTTCATTATATACCAGTGGCTTGATCTTTTTGGACTCCTCTTGGAGTTTTGTTTTCTGCCTTTTCATTCCCTTTTTACTGGAGACGTTATCATATTCTTCTTCATTACTAGTTTGTCCCCTTTCAGACTCTAGATGTTCCTCTTGCTATCTATGTGATTTTTTTCTGTTTTCTTCATCCTGGCTAGGGTTTGGATTTTTCTGATTCTTCCTATCTTAAATGATTTTCATAATATTTTTTTGCTCCAAATGTAATATTTCATTATCAGCTAGAAAACTATGCATCTCTGATCATAGATGCTGGACTGTTTCTAATAACACAACATTTGTACTCTGATTTGCCTCAGCTAACTATACCCACACCTCTAGGTTATGTTTGGCAGTCCCTCCTGAGGGGGTGGATCCTATTCCTTGTCTCATATTACGCCTGCCTCTTCTCTGTGCACCATATTTATTTTGTTATTCAATTCTCATCCACTTAGGCCTCATTGTAGTAACCTCAAGGCTCTAATACCAATTGAAACACACAAAAAATTGAATTTTACAGCTATTCATACACCATATCATTTCCGAACCCCAACACATTCAATAACATGTACCTTGGCATAATGTGGAATCATGTTAGTTTAATTATATGGGGATAAACCCGGTTCTGATGTAATAAATATTCGTTAAATGATTAGGCATATAATTCTACTATACTTATCTCTATGCATTGACATGGATGGCGAGGTTCACATTCAGATGTACGCCTGCACGATCTGCCACCTAGCTGCAATCTGGTGATGGCAGTACGCGATGCTGATCTGACGGTCACTACTTGCCAGGCTAGGGTTAGGGTAACTATCTATGGGGTTATTGTTGACAGCTCTCATTTTCTTCAACTCTTGGAAGGATATTCTTCTCTCTGTTTCCTCACTGCCATCAATGACATTTTTAGGCTTGAGGTGCCAAGTCTAGGCAAACCTCTTCCACCTACGCATAAATTTATGAATAAGGATGGAGATACCCTGAGGTCTTGGGGGTCAGCATCCGGCCAAGAACCCTCCCACTTGGTAATCTCAAGTAATTGTTGACAAGAAGGTTACTTAGTAAGTGTTTTCCTTCAATTTTCACCACTTTGTTATGATAATATGCTAACAAGGTCATTGGTCCTTTGCAGGTTGGACCATTTGACAACCAAATAACCTTTCCCTTTTGAGTGGCCCTTGAGGAATTTTGAAGTTAGATCCACCTTTCAGCTTTAGGTTGGATTTTCTATGTTTCCTTGCCTTTTTATTGGTTTGGGGCATTATTACCTAGTTACCTCTTGCTGTAAGATATGCAAGCTAGTTAAGGCATGGGGTTTATTAAAGGGTTAAATCATTTCATCTGTTTGAAACTTTGGATTCCTTAATTCAAGTTTCATGCATATTACTCTGTTCGTTCCCCAGGGCTTCCCTCACGCTATATTGTGACAATGTCAGTTTACAGTTTTGTTTTCTGTTGGCTTGGACATAAATGTATAATTACCCTTCCATTCATTTTAGACATAATATAACTCTATTTATCTGCTCTAGAAGGAAAGGGCGTTTTTGTAAAATTCTTAACTTCTGAATTCTTATTCTGAACTCTTTACTCTATTACTCGTATTGTAGTAGTGTTTAATCTCTCACCATTCCCATTTTCATCTGGTTAAGACCTCTAGCAAAGTTTCCTTCTCAATGGGTTCCCTTTGAATTCCGAAGCACGACTATGTCACGACCGACTAGAGGGTTTCTGCCATAGCTACTAGGTATATGCTTAGTAATCTCTACTTACTCATGTTACTTTTTGTAGTATGATTTTGGCTTGGGATTTGAAAAGTTACTAGTAATTATTGCTATGAATAATATTACTTTATTCCTACCTTGGAGGAAATTTCATCTGATCAATGTTTTCAATTTATCATCTGCACTGAAATAGTCGACCGGGCTGACCTAACAGTTGGCCTGGTCGACCAAATCTGGCAGGATTGTGGGTTATCTTTCCTCTAAGAGGGTTTGAGTCATATTTTCTCCCTCGTTATCTTGACTTCCTTACAGTTATCGGAACTCATTAAGTTCAAGAGGAAGTTACAGACATAGAATTTATGGGTTCTTACTTATTGTCTGTGCGTCCTTGACCTATAGGCACCTACAGGAAGGATTCACTTCCTTTGATCTTATGCTTATGGATAATCTTCATAGTTTATTAGAATACACCCAAAAGGTCTATATTCATTTATGTTTTCTTGTTTTTGCATGTTGGTCATGATTCATGTACAAGAACACATGTAAAAAGTATTGTTTCCTTGCTATGTTGATTTGCATGCTCATCTTCGTTACATAAAAGAATTTTCAGAATTAAAATTTACCTTGGATATTTCGGTCTATGAAATGTGTATGCTCAACATAATTTATATAAATGCACATACACAATTAATGTTTTCCTTTGTTGTTTTTTTCGATACAATATGCATTCTCAACATAGTTCATATAAAAGAGCATACATAATTAATATTTTCCTTGTTATTTTTGCCTGTATAGTGTGCATGCTCGTCATACTCTTTTTAAAAGAACATACAGAGATAATTCCTATCTTACGCTATCTTTGTCTATGCAATGTACATGCTAGGCATAGTTTATATAAAATAATGTACATAAACCATACTTTTCCTTTACCAATCTTGTCCATGCATGCTTGCCACAATTTATATTCAAGAAGATACAGAAATAATGCATTTTCTTGCCATTACTATCCATGTAGGCTTGCCACAATTTATATACAAGATACAGAAATAATGCATTTCATTGCCATTACTTGTTACAGTACATATGGTTGAGCCTAGGTTCCACACAGTTTCCATGTAACCAAACAAAGGTATTTAAGGAGAACTCTAGAGATACTATTCTACTATGGGTTCTTTTCATACCACTGATACATCCTACGGTGGGCATAGTTAACTATATTCCTTACTGCACCCAATTTTCCAGAAGGATTTTCCATTCGCATTAGTCTGATATCAATCATTATGTTAATTAAATTTAATTTCACATATATCAGAAGACCCACTAACACAGAAAGAAAAAGATGTTATATATATGTATTCAACACACTTATCTGCTGCTAGAAGATCAGGAATATACAAATGAATGTCTCCACCCTTCCAACGAGAATTTGGATATTACGTCCAACCTTCTCCCCTCGAGCCTTGAATTCTTCAGAACAGTTTCTAAGGCAATGGTTAGTTTGTCTTAGCCTGAGGACCCAAGTCCATCCTGCAAACACTTTTATTCCACCAAGGAAGATATGTTCTAGAGTTTTCCCACTGAAAAACCTTCTCAGCTTATGGAATTATCCTCTCTTTTTTCCAACCCCCTCCTCTCCCCTCTCCCTCCTTTTGTTGAAGGAGGAGGAGGTAAAGGGATAACTTCTCCTAACTGATAACTGCCTGGTGAAAAGAGATTTACTGAGGTTCATTTGTAATTCCTCATATCTTCCATAGAGACAATGTCATCTTTTCGTAATTAACTTAATTACTATTTATTATTATCAACAACACAATAACTAATTGTTACCAATTTTCTTTTTCTGTAACAGTAAAAATTTCCAAAAAGTAAATCAAAAGCCTAGGGACGTCACACACACACACACATATAGATATTATATAGATATAATTTAAATTTAATATCATGGCTAATTCGAACAATAAGTTGGTTTATGAGACCTCCTTATTTTTGTGAGCCACATTATTGCTAAAATACATAAATATATATACTCTCTCCTCTTTGGTTTTAAATATATAGTTTTATAGGATGAAATACATGTTTTTAACCATCACAACCAACCAAGATATCTTTAACAAATACATACTAATGATATTTTAATTGTATCCTACTTTATATTTAATAAATTTGAAAGTAAGAAAATAAATATATATACTAATAACAATTAAATTTGTTCCCAATTATTTAAATTATGCATATTTTACATAAATTTACCTGTATTAGGTGGCATTGATTCAAAGTATAAATTATTCATATTAACTATAGTTATTAGTTTTTAAAAATATAAATATATTTTTCATAAATATAGATGTAATTGGGGTAATATTTTCTTTACATGTTATTAACAAAAAAACCCATTGAATGAAGGTAGTTTTAGCAATGACCACAATGAATGGTGGATTTTTCTTATTTATATTATTTAGGCTAAAAGGACCATTTGTATTTGGTAAAAAGTGAAATTGTATCTCCTTAGAAATGTATTTTGAAATTTTATGTTGTATGATTTTTGTTAAACAATTATGATAAGTTAGTCAACAATTATTATCCTCATTATCAATAATTAAATTATAATAAATATAACCACTTTCAAATAAATATAAACTAGCATCACATATAAATTAAATGGCTAGTAAATATCGATAGACATCAATTCATAATACTTATCAAAACACTTACTTGATGATAGATATAAGGTTGTTAAAATTTGAAAAAAAAATCATAAAACGAACCAACTTATAACTTCTTTATTATTATTATTATTATTATAACATACATGGAAACCATAGAGGTTAAACCTAATCACGGAAGCTAGGGTTTCTTTGTTCGGTCGTAGGACCAACGAGATTGACATGGTAGAGTGTCAAATCACTCTCGGTGATCATGGAGGGATTTCCCATTGTAGCAATATTTCCCTCAAGTGTCCTTGTTTATGGTATTAGCTTAGATAATTTTGTTTGAAGAATCAAACCTTCGTAGTGATTGGTAGCATTGTTTTACTGTAGTTAATGTTGGAGTGGGTGCGAAGAAATACATTTTTGTCATGGTACCACCTGGGGCTGGAACGGATGCGAAGGATTTTATATATTAGTAGAATAACAATAGATGGGTTGGATCTTCTTTAGTTGAGCATTGTTTAACTAGAAATGCAACTCGAGAGGGTCATTTTTTTATATATATTCATATTCCGATGCAGATATAGTTGCACTAAGTGGAGCTTCCAATGTTGAAAATGGCAATAAGAAATTGCTAAAAATAGCATTGCTAAAAATAGCAGTTTGGGTACCAGTGTTGGATTTGGCAACAGGGAATGAAAAATGGAAGTGTTAAAAATAGAAGTTCTATTTTTAGCAGTTCAGTGTGGATTCCTATTTTAGTCAGTCCCTGGACTAGAAATAGGAAGTAAAATTCGAATTTGATATTAACAACAGTTTGTAACTTAATTAATTAATTAATTCAGTTTGAGTTAATTAGTTAAGTAATTATGAACTTGAAGTCTATGTGAGGACATGCAATAGTTTCTCCTTTGATTGAGGGATTTAACCATTAGTTAAAGGATGAGGATGAGTTATAATTAGTTGGCTCAGTTAACTGAGTCAAGTCTAGTTAGATTAATTTAACAAGTTGTTAACTTAATGAGATTCAGTTTGTTAATGCTTGCATGCATGTAACAACTGGTATTTTCAGATAACTGAAGATTCACTCATGGATAGCTCATCCATGTCAGTTGAGACAGAGAACCAGTTGAGATCAAATGGAGGGACAGTGTACTATCAGTTGCTAGGATATTCCTTGGTGAATATTCCTTACATGTAGAAGGAATATTATTCCTTATGGATTGCGTAGTTGGACCTGAGGTTACAACAGGTATGATGTGGCTAATTCACACATGTTATGACATTGGACCCCAATCAAAACTGCGCAAGGAAATAGGAGCTTAGAGGACTTGTGGAGCCTATATATTTAGGCCTAGGTAGTCCATGAGCACAATCATTAGAGTACAGAGAGAACATGATAGCTTTTGAGCTAATTATTTTTTTATGTTGTTGAGGATTTCCACTTGATTGATAATACAGAGATGGGGTTTTAGGCTGGTGCTTTCCCCAGGTTATATCTTCTGTGTTATGGTTGATTACTTCTCATTCTCGGTTATATCTGTTCATGCTTGATGTTGCTCATGTTCAATTAAGCTTCTACAAAGTTTATGGTAGATGTAGATCTAGTATTATTCTTCATTACATTGCATATATCAGTTTGATCTGCAGGTGAAATTTCTACATGATATCAGTGAGCTAGCTAATTTGTAGAGAAAATTCTACATGGTATCAGAGCTAGCTGATTTGTCGAAAAATTCTACATCCCATCGCAAATTTATGGAGGAGAACCCTAGACCAATCACCCAATGACAAGAATATATAATTTTTTACATCAGATCTCTTAGGAAAATTGGGTCTTTCAATAGATATGGGAGATTTTATATATGTCCTCTCCAAATCTTTGAAATTGTGGGATATCTTAAACAATATGAAGGAAATTGACAACTATAAACCAGATCTGGTAACGAGAGCATATTCTCAATTTTTTGTTAAAATGCTTATTAGGAAATCACTAATCATAAGGGTTTGGCCTGGGGATATGGTGCAAGAACTCAAGAATAAGATTTAAGGAAAGCTAGGTATTCTAGAAAAACTTCAAAGTTTGTTTTATGCAAGGAAATTAATGCAAGATGACATGAAACTGCAAGATTATGGAATTGAATGTGATTCATCCATCAGCTTAAACCTGAGGTTAAGTGGAGGATATCCTGGATCTAGTAATGCTAAATCTCAACCTTGTTTCGAGGACGCTATAAAAGGAAGGCCTGAAACACATAATAAATCTAATAAACTCCTGAATATATCTACTTCGTATATTGTGGAACAGATGAATTAGGTGTCGGCTTTGACAATAAAGCCCCTAGAGGTTAATTATCTTTAATTTGAATTTCATTCACAACCATTAATATGTAGATTTAATAGTTTCTAACCCAAGTTGGAATACCTTCATCAGTGGAATTTTTTCCACTTGAATGAAAATTTTGATATTTATTTATGTTCTATGGGATTTTTTGTTGTAAAATTTGATACATCGAAAGATCTAGATTATGCTCGAAAAGAGGGACCATGGTTTTGGGATAGTGCGAGTCTCTTCATGACTCCATGGTTTCCAGGTTTTGATTCTAATCCCATGGTGGTAAAAAAATTCTAGTGTGGACTAGGTTACAAAATCTCCATCTATGTTTTTGGCATCATAATTTTTAGACGTGATCGACAATTCCTTGGGGAAGTTTCTAAAGGTGGATTCGAATAGGGTCACAATAGAATTTTCACTTTTTCTAGTATATGCATGGAGGTATACCTTAGTAAAGGTTTACATGATCATATTATTTTGCTTCATAATAACATTTAGTGGATCCAACATTTAGATTTTAAAAATACAACATTTAGATGTCGTATTTGTCTTCGAATTGGACACTTACAAGATATGTGTCCTCAGGAAAAGAAAGAACCCAAAAGAAAAAAGAGACAGGACCAAAAGCCAAAGGGTTGGAAATTCTCAAATCATCATGTTTCTGAACTAGAGGAGTGTTGATGGTGTTGGACCCGCCAACATTCTGGGGATCTCCCTGGTATGAAGTCCCAACTAGATCTCACACCATTTGGTATAGGAGTCTCATTTGGTATGATGGCCCAGTTGCCATTATCTTAAATTTTTTCCTTAGCTCTTGCTTTTTAGCACGAGAGAGTGGTCTTTGTTATCTTCGAACAACAAGGTTTTCTTTCCTAATGAATGCTAGTGTTATTTGTGTCAAGGTTCTTTCATAACAGAGAAAGAGGGTGGGAGTGAGTCTCAAGTCAGATGGGAGGAAATCCCAACTCTGTTAGAGACACACAACACAATAGGACATGCACAACTTCTGGAAGAGAAATCTACATGGATGTGGAAGTCACAACACACAAAGGAAGATAACACGTACAACACCGAGCGAGCAGTCCATGTGAGTGAGATGGTCATTATAGAAAGTTTCATAAAAGGTTCTGCCTAATGTCAAGGAGTTAACCAATGCGAGAAAGACAACGTTAATAACTTATAGAACATATTTTCATAAATATATGTATTAGAACAACTGAATGGTTTCAATTGTTTACCACAGGTTAAAGAAAAATGTATTACAAGTGTTCAATATTAATTCTTACAAATAGTTACAACACGTGAGAAAACATGTTGGCTTATGGACAAGCTTCTGAATTAAGCGAAAGTTCCAAGACACATCGATACACCATACATCTCTAAGCTCGTGGGTGGGGCGTTGGAGCCACTGCGTGCTCCTCAAAGAAAATACTATAGACTCTCAAGGCTATGTGGGAGGAGCCAAGGTGAAAAAATGTCCTTTGCATGTACGAATGAGGGGGAACTTAAAACCAAGGGTGAAACTAGTGCTTGTGACTATTCGACTTCCTTCATGACTATTTGACTTTCATAAATTTTGAGATTACATGAATCTTTAGATTACAAGTGAGTCTCTTGGACTTCCACTTTACATTACATTCATTGACAACAGTATGGCCCATAGTAGTGATGTGGCTGACATGACTCATGACACAACTTGACATGACAGTGCTGGTAATATCATGTTGTTGCTGGTCATCCCCCGAAGATAAGTTTTGGGGCTTAAAGCCCAAGTTTTGACTAAGTCCATTATAAAGACTCCGCGATTTGTGGGCACAACGCGCGAAGTTGTAATAGAGTCATAGGGTTGTCCGCCTTCATATTTGTAATGTAATGTCAGTTTAAGAGATCTACCCATGGTCCGCGGACCATGGGATTGTATAAATAGAGCGAGGCTTTAAGTGTAAAGATATCGAAGGAAAAAGGATCGAAGGAAATCAATCCATGAAGCATTGAGTCGAAGTGTAGAGTCATGTCTTTCGGTCATAGAGTAGGAGAAGGCTCTACAGCTGAGTGCGCAGAGGCCTAGTAGTCTATAGCTGAGTGCGTGGACCACTGTAGTTGAGTGCGTAGGGCAGGTTGAGTCTGTAACCATTAGAAGCATTAATAAAGAGAAGCGTTACCATATGTCTGTGTATATTTTCTTGTTTTATGCATTGAAGTATATTAGGTATGAATTGCAAGTTTACTATTTATTTACTGCGTGAACTTATATGAATGTGTTGAATAAGTAAATCTAATATAAGGTATCTGTTTATGCGAAGATAACTAATTGTTATCAGAAGATAAGTAAGATCCACAGTGTGACTTGGGGAAATAGTGCAGATCATTGCTCCAGCAGTGCGCAAGCCCCACAGCCCCTAGGTAGGGCTGCACGAAGGCAAATATAATAGGGCATGAAGGCCTTGCAGGCCAGGGAAGGGTGCGAAGTAACCTGCATGAAAGTATTCACAGTTGGAATAAATCAACCCCTAAGACATCTCAAGGGTGTGGAAACCTAGTTCTAGCATCCCCCCATACTGCTTCGGGTGAGACCATTGTTTGTGCTCCGCAGACTGTTGCCAAAAGGGCCAGTAGTACAGGGATTTGTTTGGCTAATTAAATCCGACCCTGGGTCAGGCCCCACCAAGCCAACAAATGGTCCCGTTGCCGGGACTAGAATCTAAATAGAGATGTCTGATATCGTATCATTGGAATCCAACTAAGAAAGAAATTGAAGGTTGGTTGGACAGGAGAATTCACGAGTTCGTGGGGCAGGAGAACAGGAATCCATGACTATCAAAAGAAGAGTGGTTACACTACTACCTTTACACAGAGATCCATGAAATTTTCTTCGCATCTTTCCCTACGGAGTTGTACGAGTGGATCGCGAAGCTAGCATATAGCCAAGGAAGGTGCAAGCTTGACAGTCCCTAGTGTTGGTGTGCAGATTGGAAGCATCAAAGGAGAAGATCGCACGCATTGTTGATCATTGGCTTGATCGAATTATAGGAGGATTCATTACTGAGTTCGCGGTAGATACTTCAATCAGCTATAGCGAGGCGGAGCGACGCTTCCTCAAAGGGCTGCGAGGTAAGTACGGTAAGTCTCTTAACACTTGGATTAAAATGCTACTATGTGAAAAGAGGATTATGTGAATACATTGATGTTCGGGGCTACGCAAAGTGGGAGAATTTATAGAAACAAAGGTAGTGCAGAACTAGAAACTAGCCCTTGATTTCACCTCCGTGAGGGGACGAGGAGGAGCTCGTGAATGTATCACCAAGAAGTGTGATCACTTTGATAAGGAAGAGGATTCTATGCACACCACCCCCACCCACACCACCACTAGTTTCACGACCTTCACCCCCATCTTCGCATGTACCACCTCCACCACCACCGCGAAGCAATATGGCAAACACGATAAAGTTGTTGGTGTTCAAGGGAGTAGGAAATGAAGATCTAGACTAGTTTTGGTTCATGATAAAAGCTGTATTGGAAGTGCAGGGAGTTACAGATGACAATATAAAGAAAGCGAAATTGGTCAGTGCTTTGTAGGATTGCACGCTGACCTGGTATATTAAGCATTCTAATGACAATCTGAATGCGAGGATCGCGGATATCCAAATTGCGTTGAATAGAAAATTTAGCAGGCCGAAGTTAGAGGCGCAATCGATCATTAGGTTTAAGGATATGATGATGCTACCAAGCGAGACCCCCTGGGAATTAGATCAGATACTGAAGTGCATATTTCTCAAATCTAATATGACTTTCACGGATGGACAACACCGCTAATGGTTTGTAGCATCGCTAATGCTGCATTTAAGGAATGTGCTATCACAAAAAAGGTTAACGACTCAGGCAGAGGCCTTGGAGATGGTGATGAGGCTACATGAGACCCTGATATAGGATCCTAACCTAGGATTTCAGTAGATCCATGCGCAGTTTAAAAACTTATGCCTTGAGATGCAGAGTTTGAAACAGGACAGGACAGCTCGCCCAGAAGTGTGTGAAGAGGTATGGTGTGTTAAATGTAACGGTCAGGGTCATGACAAGGACCATTTCCCAGTGTTCATGAATTACCTCATGGGAGGAGGACTGATGCCGTTAAGACCATATGCACAAGCAAGACCTAGCACGACGCTTGCTTTGTGGTGCATAATTTTTCAAATAGGAGGAAAGCATGCTACATACAACTTCCATTTGTTGCAGAAGTACACACAGAATTCACAACAGTTGTTTTGTAATTTTTGTAGGTTGGTTGGACACGATGAGTGCACTTGTAGAAGCTATGAGCTGATGATGGATATGACTCCCACCTACAGAGTTCATGCTAAAACGCGGACCCTTGACCAGAATGCAGGAGTGGCGCGAACTGGATTTCAATGGCACAGACAAGGCTGAGGTTGGGGAGGACTTGGAAGAGGTCGCGGACAGCTGATATGTTATAATTGAGGCGGGGTAGGACATTATGCCCATGATTGTATGAATCCTACGTGTCCATCATGTTTGTATTGTACCTTGTTTGATCATGAGACGGAGGAATGTCCCACACTGATAGCGAGGTTGCGCGATAAGGGAGCGCTCCAACCTCCCCCAACTCAGAACCTGCAAATGTTGAGGTCTGAGTTACGTGAGGAAGACCCTAACGTGAACATTGTGCTCCGAAGTGGAATTACGATAGGGGATGATAAAGGCAAGCAGCCAGAAGATAGTACTTGGGTTCGCAAGGCTCCGACGAAAGAACCAGAGTTTCATTTGGAGCGCACTAAAGAAACCTTCATGGAATCTAGGAAGTGCTTCGATGATGCCTCCACTTCAGGAAGCAAAGATAGACCAGAGTCAGAAATGGACCCATCAATGCTCATGACGTTCCTAGAAAGATGCATGAAGCTACAACGTGACAAAAAGGCTGTAAATGGATTGCAAGAACTCATATATAGATGCATTGGGACCGCGTCAGGAGAACAACGTGTAGTCAGCAAGATTGGAAAGCATGCGAAGAGGATGGGAAGAGAAATGAGATTAACCACACAGATTGGAGAATATGAGATGGACCAAGTGATTTTGGATTTAGGATTGGATGCGAACGTTCTACCGAAGCATACATGGGAGCGCATGGGAAGGCCTACGCTATAATGGTCTCCTATCCAGCTATGAATGGCGAACCAAAAAAATATCATACCTATGGGGAGATTGGAGGGAATCACCATGGATATTGAAGGAACAAGTGTGCTAGTAGACTTTGAAGTGATATAGATTGTTGATGGCAGTGATCCCTACCCCATGCTGTTAGGAATAGATTGGGCCACTGACATGAACGGGGTGATAAATCTAAAGAAGCACAAGATGATTTTTTAGAAAAAGTCTCTGCGCATAGTTGTACCTTTGGACCCTACAGAAGGATCGTGCTACATGGAGCCAGTGCATGACTATCAAAGCAATGACGACTTAGACTGCATCTACAAGATAGCCATGCGAGAGCAAGATTGGGTAAATCGCACTGTGGATGGACGAATCTCATGGGAGCGTGAAAGCTCCTATACTTCAGATTTGGATGAAGAGATAAAGCGATGGCAGAATCAGTTGCACAAGGTGACCACGATGAACTGTAATATGATGACAAGATCGTTGTGTGGCATATCGACAGAAGTGAGGGATCTACCTACTTATGATGGGTTAAGCAAGGTAGATGCTTTCCTAAACAAATCTGAAAGAGAGGTGCCGGAACAGCAACGTTTCGAGGCTTTGAAATGGGTACTACGCGCTACGCCCACAAGGTGGTGGGGTATGCACCAAGGAATCTTTGAGGACTAGATCGAATGTGAGAGAATGATGTGTATGCATTTTGTGAAGCCTCAGATGTGACTAACAGACAAGAATGATGGACAGGATGATCAGTGCACACATCTGTCCAGGTTGGTACAGGCATATGGTAAACAACCTGCACAGATGCACATGGACTTCGCGTTCGGGAACACGGTCAATAAGAACTTGTTGGCGAGGCAATTGCATGAAAGTTTCCTCTAGTTGGGACAACGAACTATGGAAAGAATGAGTGTGCAGAAGGTTACCCACGCAGAAGCCTTTAACGAAGTGTGCGTAGCACTGAACAGGGTATATAATGTGCAACGGAGTGATTGGGACCCGCACGTACCAACATTTCTATGGGCCTATAGGACAACGTGCAAGAAACTGATGGGGCAGATGCCTTCTAGGATGGTCTATGGAGAAACCACTATAGTCCCAATAGAGTACAGTATGCCTAATCTGTGCATAGCAGCGTCGGTAGATATGACGGTTCGCGGAGCCTTGAAAGAAGGAATAACATAGCTGAATGAAGAAGAATGCTTGGGAACTGAGGAAGAAATCGACAAGGTGATATTAGGCTCCAAGAACTCATGAAATAAGGCGTGTGTCTAAGGGAGAAAAGCACTCTAGTGGAAGCGGAAATCTAGAAGCTTGAGGAAGAAATAAAGAAGGATTTTCTCGATAAGAAAATCAGGGTGATAAAATAGGGTGCGCACAACTACGGTGAAAAATTTGGGGACTACCACCGAGAGATGATTAGCTTGATGCCTTGGATTGGACCGTATATTACTAAAAGGATCACCCATGGTGGTGCGATGCAGATGGTAAAGTTCACGACACAGACAATAAAAATAAAAGGCAGATTTTTGCCAGGAAAAGTGATGGATGACTGGTTGAAAACCTATACTCATGGTGCGGCCACCTAACTAGCCATGGGAAGTACAATACTAGTGCTCCAGGCAGTTGAAAGGAGGCGCAGGACTATAAACTACTCTGCCTGAGAGCTTCGTGATGTCGGGGTTGTGCGTAGGAGCAAAGTGTCACAAGGTCCATGACCGCGCAAGGGGGACTGCTCTGCCATGCAGGAGTTGGAAAGTGACCATTGTAGTCACTATTCACGATGTGATGCTTGACTTGAGACCAAATGGAGTGGGCGGCAGGCATTTAAGACGAGCTTTATGGGAAAGATTTGGGAAAATTTGCCGCCAAGGGAGCATTAATGGACCGGATTTGGGGGGAACGGTCGAATTCAAATTCAAAAGGCGTTATAAATTAAAAAGGGTTGCCCAGCAAAAAACACTTGGTCATTTGCGAATTGAGTTGTTGTGCGCCCCGAGTATTCCGAACTGAGACCTGTTTGTCCTGTGGAGAGCGTTGATTGAGCCGCTGATTGAACGGTTGAGAGATTTCTAGATGAGCAAGATGGCAACGTCTAAAGAAGCCAGAAAAATCGCAGAGATGACCGCCGAAGAAGTCGCACAAGCCATGACAATTGAAGATGCCCCTAAGAGCACCAGGATTGTTACAAAAATCCCTAAATCACCATGCACACCAAGACCAAAGAAAGACAAACAACTAATGATTTTGGTGTGTGTGTCCCCTTGAAACTCGCTACGAACTAGATTAACAATGGAGGAAAAAGGGAAAGCGGTTAACCTGGAAATTGATGAGGAGGAAGAAAACATGGAAGATATCATAAGTGAAAAGGATGAGGATGAGGGCATGGAGGAAGAAATTGAGGGCACGGTCCCTCTAACTAAGCTGCCCGAGTATGCGATCTGAAAACGAGATCTTAAATCAATATTAAGGTATTACAGACTCATGTGTAGGAATGCCTATATTACTTAGTGCAATGGATCGAAAAGATTGTGAATAATATAGACAATGAGTAGTTAGAAAACATAACAGACACACACATCAACACAGCCAAAATAATCAAGGAGTTCACCAAAATTCCTGGCTACGTCTCCTGGTCTAGCTTTCAGTGTCGACCTCTATATTATGTCTTTAAGAGTAGATTATCACAAGTGTGAGCTCAAACCGAGTCTCAATACAACAGTGAAAAAACAACAAGGATTTACTTGAAATCTTCAAGTCTAAAAGAATACACAGACTCTCCCTCTTGCTATCTGTCTTCTGCTTTCTCTTACTGTCTCTCTGTGACTGTCTGAGCAACTGCCTTTTTTTCTCTGTCTCTACCATTGAATGGATTTTAAGCCTATCGGTGTTGTTGGTTTTCATTCCTTTCTCGGGCTTTTTGGCTCCCAGCCCCTATTCGTTCATCCCCCTTTCAAGCATTAAACAACCATTTTAAAACACTGAAGGTATGGTGGCCACCTATTTTTAATAGAAAGGACCCCTGGCACAGGTGAAATCCCAAAGAATATCTTCTCTGTTTTCACAGAGAAATACACAGAAATACATTGAAAAACAGTGGAAAATCCGCCAAGGGTGGACTTCAAAAGATATTGAATCTGACCTATAATCCTATCGAGTTCATGTTATGTCGCTGTCGTAAGCCCATCGTTGATTTGTGACCTTCCAATCCAACGGCTGACAGCCATTTCGGGCAGCCCATTTGCACAGAGATTACCCACCCGAAAAGGTAGTTTTCTCTCTCCTACGAGGTGCTACATGTCAGTTGGTGTATGGAATCGGGTGGAGCCCGTCCAATACCACTTATCACCTGAGGCCCGCTTGAAATCTTGCTTACCACGAAACTCAAATGACATAAAGTCGCATCTATAAATCTTTTGGGTCTGGCTTTATCGCTTCGGGTCATTTCCCCTTATATTTCAGTTTTATGACGAAAATGCACTAATACACAGAAAAATCTCGACAACACTTTTATATTGGAACTCAAAATTTACATCAAGACATGTCTATAATTCCTTTCGGGTCTGGCTTCATCGCATGTTGTTTCACTTGCCCAATCTTTGATCTCTGATCGCTCCGATCAGCCTTATTGGCTATCGGCACATCGGCGTATCGCTGTTTCATGGTCCATTGGCATCACCCTTTTGTATTTTGTGATGCGATATTGTGATTTGATCTGGGCCGTTGATCTCTGTGCTCGATCAACGGTCCTCATTAAATCACGCTAATCGATATCGTGATTTTCATAAGGCCACCTCCGATATGTTCCGCTGGTCTGCTCCGATTGCGATATCCTGATTTAATTTGGGTCATTGATCTGTCTGATCCAACAGCTCTGATGCATTCTCCACTGAACTCTGTTTTCCTCCATTCTTCATGGTTTTTTCTTGTGATAATGTTTTCTGATAGTTTTAAGGACTTAGACTTAGAGGTTTTAGGATCCATTTTGGATCACGCCTTCCCACTGAAAAGCTTTTAGACCACCAAAAGTTGGTTTTTAGGCATCGATCAAGTGAGGATACAGCTCCCTCACTTGTTTAACTTCTATCCATCATGCTTTGCTTGGATTTGAACCTTTGAGCCCTATTCTTAGGTACTCAACATCCCCTCCACGCATATTTCTCACATTCCTGTCCAGAACTGTATCTTCCTGTAACTCATTGAGATATTCAGGCAACAGATCCTTAATAGAAGGCAACTGAATTTTCTCTTCAGGATCTTCAATCAATGAAGGTTCATACAATCTCAAGTTTTCTGCATTAACGACTAAATAGATTTGCATATAAGCTGGAAAATCAAGGCAAAAATAATTTTCACCAATTTTATCGAGTATCTTGAAAGGTCCATACCTTATTGGTTTTAGCTTCTTACCTTCACCTTGCATTCTGTCTTTGCTGATGTACAACCAGACTTGATCACCAACTTGAAAACTATGCTCAACTCAATGCTTGTCATGTCTTGCCTTGTACTTGGCTTGACTTCTTTCCAGTTGTTCCTGTATTGCCTGATGAATTTCTTGGATTTGTTCAATGAACTTGGTTGCTTTGTCCACATCATTGTGTCCATCAACTGCTATGTCTTTACCAAAGACAAAATCCAAGGGAGACTTTGGTATAAAACCAAAACAACTCTCAAAAGGAGATCTCTAAGTAGAAGAGTGCTTGGCACAGTTGTAAGCATGCTGCACATAACACAAATTCTCATCCCAAAGCTTGGGATGGTTGTTGCAATAGCCTCTGAGCAACTGGATCACTATCTTGTTGACCACCTTTGTCTGACCATCTGTTTGTGGATGAAATGTTGTGCTCTTCTTCAACCTGGTGTCCATCAACTCCCATAGATTTGACCAAAACTTTGCAATAAATCGAGAATCTCGATCAAATACAATAGAAGTGGTTAAACCAAAATAAACCCATACATTTTGAAAGAACAACTTTGTTGTTTGTTCAGCTGTAACCTGCTTGTTACAAGGTATCAAAATACACATTTTACTGAACCTATCCACAACAACGTACAAATAATCACGACCTTTTCTAGATTTTGGCAATCCCCCAACAAAGTCCATGGAAACACTTTCCTAAGGATGAGAAGGAATTGGAAGTGGAGTGTACAAACCTAATTTTCTATTACTGGGCTTGCTTGTAGTACACATAGTACACCCTTTGATATATCTAGAAATTGTCTCATGCATTCTTGGCCAATAACAAAACCTTTGCAATTGTGAAACTGTTTTATTTACACCAAAATGACCTAATATAAGAGAAGTATGTGCTTCTCGAATTATGTTAACTCTTTCAATTTGTGGAATGCATAACTTTTCCAAATGATATAATAGTTGGTCCTTTACATAATAATCCAATTCTTCTACTTGTTTGCCATGACTTAAAGTTGCATATACATCTTTAAAATCTACATCTTGAGCATATTGTTCAATGTAACTTTCATGCATTACTGAGTTATGTTTAAGTATAGTAGATGCATTTATGATTGGTCTTGATAACATGTCTGCAACCTTATTGTGTATTTCCTTCTTATATCTGATGACAAGATGAAATTGTTGTAGAAAACCCATCCGCCTATAATGTCTTGATTGCTGCAATTTAGTTTATGAGTACAAATATTGAAGTGGTTGATGATCTGTATGTATGATTGTTTCCTTACCCATTAGGTAATGTTTCCACTTTTTCACACTTTGTACTAATGCATACAATTCTTTATCATATGTGGGATAATTAACTACTGCAGAAGTAAATGTCTCAGAATGATAACATATGGGTTTACCGTGTTGCATCAACACTACTCCCATGGCATAGTCACTAGCGTCTGCCTCAATCTCAAATGGATGTTGAAGATCTGGCAATGCTAGTACTGGTGTTGTACTAATTTTCTCTTTTAAGGTGTCGAAGGCTTTCTGCTATTTTCCTCCCCACTTAAACACCTATTTCAATCATGTTAAAGCATGTAATGGAGCTGCAATCAAAGAAAAGTTAGCAATAAACTTTCTCCAGTATTGTGTTGCCCCTAGGAAACTCCTAACCTCTGTAGCAGATTTGGGTTTAGGCCAGTTCACAATGACTTCAACCTTAGAGGGATCTATCTTCAATTCACCATCCCCTACAGTATGACCCAAATAATTTAAAGATGTTCTGCCAAATTTACATTTTGACAATTTTACATAGAGATTTTCTCTTTTTAAAACATCTAAAGTTTGCTTTACATGCTTTACATGGTCTTCCCATGTCTTACTAAAAACAAGAATGTCATCTAAATAAACAATTACAAAATCATCAATAAATGGTTTGAGTACATCATTCATAACTCTCATAAATGTATCAGGAGCATTAGTTAAGCCAAAAGGCATAACCAACCATTCATACAGTCCTTGCTTTGTCTTGAAAGTAGTCTTCCATGCATCTTGTTCTGCAACTCTGACCTGATGATAACCACTATGCAATTCTAACTTAGAAAAGTAAACTGCTTCTTTCAATTGATCTAATAAATCATCAATACAAGGAAGAGGATAATGATTCTTGATCGTTATTTTATTTAGTGCTCTATAATCAATGCACATTCTCCACGAACCATCTTTCTTTCTCACCAGCATGATTAGATATCCACATGGTGATGTGCTTGGTCATATAAACCCTTTATCCAGCAACTCCTGTACCTGCTTCTTTATTTCTGCATTCTCTAAAGTTGACAACCTGTACATTCCAATGTTAGGTAATGGAGCATTTTTCTGCAAACAAATATCATGTACTATTTCTCGCTTGGGTGGAAGACCTTTTGGTTCTTGAAATAGAACATCATACTCTGAAACAACTTTAACTAAATCAGCTTTTTGTTTAGAATCACAACCTTCAAATGCATTGGACTTTTCAGGATCCTTTGCCTTTACAACCATTAGTAAAAACTACTTACTTGAATTCACAATTCTTTCCATCTGTCCTGGGTTTATGTGAGAATAATTACCTTTGAGTTTATGAGCTCTTACAAAATATTCCATTCCATCTTTAGTGAGTTGATACTTATTTTCAGCTCTATATAAAATAGCTTTCCTATCATGCAAGTATGGACTTCCCAAAACAATACCACATATATCCAATGGAACTATATCTAACTCAACCTCATCTACAAATGTTGACCCAATAGCAAACCTAAGTTTACATTATCTCATTACCTGTAGCTTTGTTTTATCACACACCCAACCTAATGGATATGGCTTCTCATGAGGTTTTGTTTGTAATCCCAACTTCTTTACAATTGTTTCAGAAAATCAAATTTACTTGTGATCCACTATCAAATAAAGTATCAACCTTATTATGCTTAGAAATCACTCTAATATGAAGAAGCTCATTTCTTTCCCTCTCATTACTTTCATTATCAACAGATTGTGCAAAATTACTTGTGGATGCTTCAGAATCTTTACCTATAATACCTGTGGCTATAACTATTGTTTCATTGCCTGAATCTGATCCCAAGTCCTGCTGAATAGCTGCAACATTCTTTTTCTCCTTTCTTCCACCGAACTTCTTAGGTCTCCATTCTGGATGCAAAATCTAGCAGTGTGCCTCATCGTGTCCTTCTTTCTTGAAATGAGTGCATGAAGGTTTATCCTTCTATATAGTGTTTGCTTTCCTCTCCTTCCATTTTAGTTTCTTCTTTTCCTTGCTCTTGCTTACAGAATATTTAGATGATCCCCCAACCTCTGGGTTTACATTCTTACCTCTAGCTTCTAGATGTGTGGCTTGAACTGATACATCATCTAAGCTAGTGGGATTAAACATGAGAATAGTATGCTTTAAATAACCATGCAGACCACCTATATACTTCAATAAAGTCTCAGGTGAGTCCAAGGATATACCTAGAGTTAAAGCTCTTTTCCTGAATTCCTGAGTATAAATTTGTACACTCTGACCCTTCAACTGGCGAAGAGTTTTCCAACTCATCATTGTCTGCTGCATGTAAGCTAAAGGATAGAATTGCTTTTTGATAGTAGAAACAAATTCATTCTAGGTAGAAACGATTTTACCATGTTTTTGCAGATCATCTTGTGTCTTGCCTTCCCAGCATACTAGTGCAGTTCCTCCAAGTCGAAGGCTAGCCAACTGAATATTCCACCTTTCTGAGTCAATGTTCTACACCCTACAATATACATCAATCTATCTTATCCAATTATCTAGCTTCTTTGCATTTAGTTCTCCATCATAAATTGGCAAATCAAACTTCACATCTAATTTAATCAAAGAATCTTTCTTCTTTCTCTTATCAGGGCTAGTTTTATGTGAAGAAGATGATGAGGATGATGAAGGTGATGATGGAGGAGATGGTTTATCCTTTTCCTTTGCCTTCTAGAGGAGAAACTAGAAAAGGTTCCTCTACTCCTTTGTCTGGTTTAGATGTTGAAGTGCTTTCACCTCAACCCTTCTTAAACTCCAGATACATCTCTTCCACCATGGCTCACATGTTCATAAAACTGTCCATGAACTGAGATTTTGATCCCAGTGGAGTTTCTTCTACCATTCTCCTCTGAGAATAGACTCTTCTAATCTCTGGATTAGCCTCAACAAGTTCTCCTTCTCCTAGTCTAAGCTTTAATCTAGTTAGCATTCAAAATCTAGCACAAGCTTGTCTAACCTTAACAACACCAAATGCTCTTATACCACTTGATCTAAAAATGAGATCTTAAATCCATATTAAGGTATTACAAAATCATGTGCATGAATGCCTTATATTACTTAGTGCAATGGATTGAAAAGATTATGAATAATATAGACAATGAGCAGTTAGAAAACATAACAGACACTCACATCAACACATCAACATGGCCAAAATAATCAAGGAGTTCACCAGACTTCCTGGCTACATCTCCTCGTCCAGCTTTCATTGTTGACCTCTATATTATGTCTTTAAGGGAATATAATTACAAGTGTGAGCTCAAATCGAGTCTCAACACAATAATGACAAAACAACAGGGATTTACTTGAAATCCTCAAGTCTACTAGAGTAAACAGACTCTCGCTCTTGCTCACTGTCTTCTGCTTTCTCTGACTGTCTCTCTGTGACTGTCTGAGTAGCTGCATTTTTTTCTCTGTCTCTGCCATTGAATGGATTTTAAGCCTATTGGCGCTGTCGGTTTGCATTCCTTTCTCGGGCTTTTTGGCTCTTGGTCCCTGTCCATTCATCCCCCTTTCGAGCATTAAACAATCATTGTAAAATGTTGAAGGTATGGTGGCCACCTGTTTGTAATGAAAAGGACCACTGGCGCAGGTGAAATCCCAAAGAATCGCTTCTCTGTTTGCATAGAGTAATACACAGAATTACATTGAAAAATAGTGGAAAATCCACCAAGGTCGGACTTCAAAAGATATTAAATCTGACCTATAATCCTATCAGGTCCGCATTATATCGTTGTCGCAAGCCCATCGTTAATCTATGACCTTTCAATCCAATGGCTGACAACCATTTCGAGCGGCCCATTTGCACAGAGATTACCCACTAGAAAAGGTGGTTTTCTCTCTCGTGCAGGGTGCTACGTGTTGGCCAGTGTATGGAATCGGGCAGAGCCCGTCCAATATCACTTACCGCCTGAGGCTCGCCCGAAATCCCACTTACCACGGAACTCAAATGACATAAAGCCGCATCTATAAATATTCTGGGTCTGGCTTTATCACCTCGGGTCATTTACCTTTGTATTTTGGTTTTATGACGGAAATGCACTAATACACAGAAAAAGCCCGACAACACTTCTATATTAGAACTCAAAATTTATATCAAGCCACATCTATAATTCCTTTTGGGTCCACCTTTATCGCATGTTGCTTCACTTCCCCGATCTCCGATCTCTAATCACTCTGATTGGCCTTATCAGTTATTAGCACATCGGCGTATCGTTGTTTCATGGTCCATTGGCATCACCCCTTTGTATTTTGCAATGCAATATTGTGATTTGATCTAGGCTGTTGATCTGTGTGCTCGATCAACGGTCCTCGTTAAATCGCGTTGATCTCTATTGTGATTTCCATAAGGCCACCTTTGATATGTTTCGCTGGTCTGCTCTAATTGCGATATCCTAATTTAATCTGGGTCGTTGATCTATATGATCCAACGGCTCTGGTGCATTCTCTGCTGAACTCTGTTTTCCGCCATTCTTCATGGTTTTTGCTTGCAATAATGTTTTCCGATAGTTTTAAGGACTTAGACTTCGAGGTTTTAGGATCCATTTTGGATGAGTATGTCCCTCCATGGAAGTGGAAGGCAAAGGTGCCCAAGGACCTCGATGAGAGAAAGAGCTCTTTGCAGACTCTGCTCCTCCCAAACGATATCATCTTTGAAGGAATGCACTTGGGAAGGGTGTAAAGCTTAAAATTCGAAGAATGGGATCTCACTGACCATGAGAAATTCCCTCACTTGGTGACAGTGCAGCTCATGAAGCCAAAGAAACACACCGCAACAAGAGTTATAGAGTTGGTGTGGCACAAGTGGTTACATGGAGTCCAAAAGGCAGGGTTGTTGAACCTACTCCGGGTTCCGCATTATCATCGCACCCCAGTGACTATCTTTGTCATTAGGCATCTTCTTTGCCTAATGCATGGTGGGTGTTTGTGGCTGGAGGAGCCCATACCCATCACTGACCACCTAATCCATCGAATTACCTGATTTCCGTGTAAATGAGAAGACCCAACAGACATTTTAGAGGGGAAGAGCAATGATTTGGCCATCGCAGAGGCCATGAAAAAGAAATACAAGCTAGAGAAGAAAAAGAGGGGCTACACGATCTCCAGTATCAACAAAAAAGCCATCAAAGTGGTGACTCAGATACTAGTGGGTAAGGTCGTGCGGATCAGGTGCCCACGCCGATGGTGGCACTTGATGAATAGTGCGCAGAGGGGGTCTAGTTTAACTGGTCTAAATTCTTGTGCAAGTAGTTCCTCGAGAATTGACGCAAGGCACAGGAACAAAGAAAAACTTTCCACTATGCATGGCTTCTGCTGTCCATAGTGCTGGTGGCTGGTGAATTGCCTAAGGACAGCCAGTTCCCAACAATTTCCAAGGGATCTCCCGGAGGCCGCGAAGTATGCTTCATTGTGGGCCACTAAAGACACGAACCGGATCCGCAACAATAAAATAGTCTGGGCGTTCATGGAGATGAACATCAGAATGGGGGTAAACTGCAAGCCATGGTTATCACCCACTATCTACAACAGCCTGCATAGTTTCACAGAGTTTAAAGCGAAATTTCATCACATCTACCTCAAGGCGTGCAAGCACCCTACAAAGAAGTGGAACGAGCTACCATATATGACCACAAATGATGTGATATTTTACATACTAGAGATGTGGCCGCCGGAGTGGCGTGCTCCAGACATCTCTGCGCTGGAAAAGTCGATCACTCAGAAAAAAGAAGGAGGCGGCAAAACTGTGCGTGGCACAGTTGGCAGAAAATAGAAGAAAAGAAGCCGCAACAGCAAAGGCGCAGGAGGCGCGAGATGCTACATAGACAGCAGCAAAAAAACTAAAGGCCGCAGCAGCATCATAGAAGGCAGCAGAGAAGGTGTGCGAGGGCCAGAAGTCACCTTCGTCTCAATAGGAGCAAGTGATGGAAAGAGAGGTAGAGGAGGGCTGCATGGACCCACAAACAACGTCAACACAATTGAAGTGCCAGTGCCCGAGCGAGAGGATGGGGCCGCGCAAGAAGGTAAAGGTGTCTATGATGTCTATCGACTGGATCACCCCTACTGAGGGGGATCTGCATGATATAGGAGAGACAGTGCGTGACGTCACCACAGAGGCCCTCCAAAACTTTTCAGATGAGAATCAGATTGTTTTGGGGGGCCTCCAAGCACAAATTCATGAGTTACAAGTACGCACTCCTTATGTTGTTACTCTCTCGACCAGCCTCACAGTAGGAACAGCTGCAGCCGAGGAAATGTTGTGCCCTCATACGATCAACACAATAGTGCTACCAGAAGGGGCACTGGTTATAGTAAATGAGGCCAATAGGCCTATGGTCAGTACATTGAAAGGCATAGGGATCAACATGGTTGTGCTCCCTTAGGAGACGCTCTATGTTCTGTAGGATGGGATTACTGTAGAACTACGGGCTAGGGAGAGCCATGCTCTACAGGTATTGAGTGAACATAGGATCAACATGGAGCAGTTGAGCTTGCAACGCGACGAGGTCATGTCTCAGAATAGGCAGATGATGCAGATAGTTGAAGAAGCCTGCTTGATGGTCCCTGAGCTGGCCATCCCAGCAGAAGAACCAGTAGAGGCGCACATCCAGAGATTAGCAGTAGGGGTGCATGAGGCACAAGAGGAAATGGTCAAGTTTAAGCAAGTTTAAGCTGGAGATGAACCTTCAGATAGTAGAGCTACAGTTGAGGGCACAATTTTCAACTCCTACAGAGGTAAGGAAACAGCGCGCCAGCAACATTACATTGGGGATGGAGGATATCAACAGTGCAGTAAGGGACTGCACTAGAATGTTGGAAGAATCATTCAAGGTCATCACCAATATATAGGAGGACACAAACATACAACACTTAGAAACAAAGGCGCGTGAGCTGCAACAACAATATGACAACGTCAAAGGGAATGCGCAGACAGTGGCCCTTACTCAAAGGCTCGTGCGAATGCAAGACAAAGTGATGGAAATAATATTAAGAGGGGGGGTGAATCAATATTTTCAAATCAATAACTTTTTCATTTCCATAATTAGATTTATATACGCTACTTCAGTGAAGGGAAATCACGTGTGCATGCAACTGTTCTTATGGCAACCAACGTATATCCAATGAACTTATGATTCAGTTAATTCATCATATGTTGATCTTTAATTAGTGAATCATTACTTTATTAAACATTAAATAGTAACCATGTGCAGTAATAATAGAATAAACCATCACACATAAGAAACACACATGAACACCAAGATTTAAGGTGGAAACCCAATGTGGGTGAAAACCACCAGCTGTTGTCGTCTCTGTCTTCTTTTAATAATAAGAAAATCTATTTACAATCTTGTACTGGTGCAGACTCATACCAGTACGCAAGCACCCACCTGCACAAGGCTACAAACTTCTCTCATTCTCTACCTTCTACAGGAAGGGAGCTACAACCCCCTAGCTCTTGTACTAGCTGATCCATTTACTAGTACGTAGGCACAAACCTACAGAAGGCTCCAACCTTCACTTATTTTCCAACTGCTACTAGAAGGGAGCTCCAACCCCCTGGCTCTTGTACTAGCTGATATCTTTACCAATACATAGGTGCCGGCCTACAGAAGGCTACGATCTTCTCTCTTCCTCCAGGGACCGCACTTCATAAATTTTCAAACTGGATACTCCTGGAGCACAACACCACAATCTAAAGGCCTTGTTTCAGCCAATTTTCATACTCAACCCATCAACAACATTGAAGCTCAAAAGCATAACTGCAATACAACCATCAAATACATTTGCATTAACCAATCACTGCAACCCAATCAACCTTCGATATAACTGAAACAATTAATCATTGAAACCTCTGAACCTCTGACACAACTGAATCAAACCATCATTGAACCTCTAACACAACTGAATCAACCATTCATTCATACTTAATCAAATTCAACCAATCAACTGGAACAGATAGATCACTATAACCAGTACGTAGATCTGAACCCAGAACACTGCATCATCATTCAGAACCAACTGTAACCTCAAAAACCATGCATCAGAGTGTATACGCTACTTGGTTGAACCCAAACTGCGTGTATACGCTACTTCCATTAATTAAACCTGCGTATACCTTCAAAACTACTACAAACATAAAATTTTGAATCAAGTCTGTACCAACCAGCAATATACTGAATATCTATTGTCAACTTATAGAGCTTTACATAGGCAGCGACAGAGATCACTTATACAATCAATTAATCAAATACTAGCCTCCTTATGCATTCAGTTTTACATTCAGATCTAAGAAGACTTCATTGACACACAGCAGTAAAACAGCAACACTGATTTGATAGATCAGTCATCCCTGAACATCAAGCTTTTCTTTTGCATACACTACTTGGAAGAGCCGAACCAGTGTGTATATGCACCTTCGCCAAAGCAAACCAGTGTATAGATCTGAAAATACTTACTTATAACTTCGCTGCAATTCCCGACTTCAGACATACCCAAATCATCACATATAAAGGATAAATCATGTGTTAGCAATCAGATCTAGCCCATCCATTATTAGATCACACAATGATAAGTCATTATATTCCTGATCCATAATTAAATATCATCCATCATCACTGAAGCAAATCACAATCAATAAATTTGAACATTCAGAACACTGTCACTAGAATACAGTCACTGGAACACAGAGCAAAACCCGGAACTCTGCAACAACAACTAGATCCCACTACAACTTCAAATATCATACTTCATAATGTATATGCTACTTGGATGTGACTAACCAACGTGTATACACACTTTTACCAAAGAGAAACAATGTATAGATCTGCAAATACTAACTTAAAACTTCACAGCTATTCCAGACTTCAGTCATACCTAGATCATAATATTTACATAATAAAACATGTGTCAGTATTCAGATCTAGACTATCCTTGATCAAACCACATAATGATACTCCATTTCAGGCCTTATGATCCCGATCCATCATCCATCATCAACCACATAGGTGCATCCTTAGTTCAGATAAAGAAAAGCATCAGAAACCCATAACCTGCATATTTGATCTAACACTTCATAAGATATTCAATAATTGCAAACCTTTTGGCCTAATGATCTTCTCCTCCTTTATATTTTTAGACCTTTCTCAATACCTTGGACCAAAACCACTTAGGACCAATACCTTGGACCAAATACCTAGGGTGAATACCTTGGACCAAATACCTTGGACCCAAAATACCTTGGACCAAATTTCTTGGTTTTCCATCATTTAAGTGCTTTTCCCACTGTGAAAGTGTGTGTATACGTATACGCTCCTTCTGTTCCATGAGCCCGCGTGTATATGCTAGTTGGACAAGGTGAACCAGTGTATCATTATCTTTCTTCATTTTCTTGCTTCTAATCTATAGTCCTTTCTTCCTTCATCCTATTCTTCTGTACCATTACTTTGTTTCCTCTGAATAGACTTGCTACAATGTGATTTTCCATATTACTTTTGAATTTATTCCTTTGAACTGCCCTACATTTTGTCACATCTATAAACACAACTGCCATGCATTCTGTCACATCTGATATCTCTCCTGTAGATTCATCTAGTTACGTATATTCATCTAGTTACCATATACAAGTGAGTTGTTCTACTGAAAGTGGGTTGCCATCAAGTACAACACATGCATCATAATGCCAACATAAAGCACTTAAAGAGCAAGTAGATGCAACATGACTCAAAGAAGCAATTTTGAAGGCACGTTTTCAACCTTGGATCGATGAGGCCTTTGTAATCACAGAAACAATTGAAGGCAAGCTCGCGCAGATGCAAGGGATGTAGGAATAGATATAGGGGAGTAGTTACGACATCACAACCTCAGAACAATGCGTACAGGAGATACAATAGGTAGTCGCTCAGTTCGTTGCTGACCTTGCAGCCGTCCGAGCAAAGTTTGGAGGTCTCCATGCAAAGATCACCGCATCGGTAGAGTGACTGGAGGGCGAATCACGATGTTTGTGTTGGGGGCCTGTTGGGCATGGGATCCCCCCAAGGCAAGTTTTGGAGCTTAAAGGCCAAGCTTTGACTAAGTCCATTATAAAGATTCCGCGATTTGTGGGTGCAGAGCGCGAAGTTGTACTAGAGACATAGGGTTGTCCGCCTTCATATTTGTAATGTAATGTCGGTTTGAGAGATCTACCCATGGTCCGTGGACCATGGGATTGTATAAATAGAGTGAGGCTTTAAGTGTAAAGATATGAAAGGAACAAGGATCAAAGGAAATCAATCCATGAAGCATTGAGTCGAAGTGTAGAGTCATGTCTTTGGGTCGTAGAGTAGCAGAAGGCTCTATAGCTAAGTGCACAGAGGCCTAGTAGTCTACAGCTGAGTGCGCGGACCCCTGCAGTTGAGTGCGCGGGGCAGGTTTGGAAGCATTAATAAAGAGAAGTGTTACCATATTTATGTGTATCTTTTCCTGTTTTATGCATTGAAGTATATTGGGTATGACTTGCAAGTTTAATGTTTATTTACTACGCGAACTTATATGAATGTGTTGAATAAGTAAATCTAATAGAAGGTATCTGTTTATGTGAAGATAACTAATTTCTATAAGAAGACAATGGAAGTGAAATCAGTGGAAGCTGGTTTCCCCTGATCAGGCAAATAAACCCCTCGAGGCCCTTGGAAGCTCAAAATCAATAGACCTTCCAGTCAGAAGGTTTATTTATTAATTAATTAATTAATCAATTTATTTAATTTTATTTAATTAATTATATTAATTTAATTTTATTTAATTAATTATATTAATTTAATTTAATTTAATTAATTATATTAATTAAATTAAATTAAATTAAGGGCTTAATTAATTAAATTAAAATTAAATTAAGGGCTAAATTAAAAATATTAATTTATATAAAAAAATAAAAATAAAATATAATTAACAAAAGTAAAATAAAATAGGGGAATATGGTTTTAAAATTAATTAATATAAGATATTTAATTTAATTAATTAATATAATATAAAAAGGCTTAATTAAATTAATATAAAAAGGCTTAATTAAATTAATTATATTAATTATCTTATATTAATATATTTAATTTAATTTAATTTAATTGATTATATTAATTTTATTTTATTTAATTAATTATATTAATTTAATTTAATTTAATTAATTATATTAATTAAATTAAATTAAATTAAGGGCTTAATTAATTAAATTGAAATTAAATTAAGGGCTAAATTAAATTAATATAAAAATATTAATTTATATAGAAAAATAAAAATAAAATATAATTAACAAAAGTAAAATAAAATAGGGGAATATGGTATTAAAATTAATTAATATAATTAATATAAGATAATTAATTAATATAATATAAAAAGGCTTAATTAAATTAATAAAAATATCAATTTAAATAAAATTTAATTAATAAAAAGTAAAATAGAATAGGGAATAAGGTATTAATAAAAAAGGGGTGGTTTAATCCAAAATGAAAGTAAAAATAAATTAATTAACTTGATTTATTTTATTAATCTAATATAAATAATAATAATAAGATAAAATAAAAATGAACAATTGAAATTGATTATTTATAAATTTCTAATTAACCTATGGTGTGGGGTTTCATTAAATTAAGAAAGGGAAGAAAAATTTAATTTAATTTAATTGATTAATTAATTAATTAATTTATGGTTGATTTATTAAGGCTAAAAATAATAAAATAAATTAAATATTTAATATAAAAATTAATAATTAATAAATACAATTATAAATAAATAACAAGAAATAATAACAAGAATGTAAAATCATGTGTCGGCTCTCATATTAGGGTTCCTTTGTGTATTTATATCCAGGTGCCTAGCTGCTTCTCTCATCATCTTTCATTCATTTCATTTCTATCTTTCTGAATTGTCCTGATGATGGACCCCCGTTGGGGTTTGAAACGTCGACAGACTGAACTAGAAACTGTGGATAATCCGGAACATGAAACTACAAAAAACTTCCACAGAGGCTTGAAAACCAAGATAAGTAAGATCCACTGTGTGACTTGGGGAAATAGTGTGGATCACTGCTCCAATAGCGTGAAAACCCCACAGCCCCTGGGTAGGTCTGTGCAAAGGTGAATATAACAAGGCGCGAAGGCCTCACAGGCTAGGGAAGGGCGTGAAGGCCACGCATGCCAGGGGAGGGCACAAAGTAACCTACGTGAAAGTATTCACAATTGGACTAAATCAACCCCTCACACATCTCAAGGGTGCGTAAACCTGGTTCCAGGATCCCCCCATACTGCTTTGGGTGAGACCTCAGTCTATGCTCTGCAGACTATTGCGGACAAGGCCATTAGTATATGGATTTGTTTGGCTAATTAACTCCGAACCTGGGTCAGGCCCCAACAAGCCAACATGGTGTGCATGTTAAGCTGCAGTGCTATAAAGTGTTGGATGTCTTCTTGGTGCATTGCAGCTTCGCCTCTCTATGGAAAGGTGTGTGGAGTTCTCGATGGTCATTGGATTCGCTTAATGTTGCATGTGCAAATTTCTCCTTTGTTTTTACTTTGACATGCTTGACATGTTTGTTCGTTGCGAAAATATTTCCTTGCATGTTTCTTCATTCGTGAACACATCCCTTTTCATGTAGTCTCCTTTTTCATCCCATTCATCATCACGTCATGTTCGTTCATGTACATGTATCTGCAATCAGTAATGACAAGATGAAATCAAATCCATAAACCTCCTAGTCCACTATGATGCATGATTGTTTGTTTTTCGATGTAGGTGACCAGGAGAGAGGACAAGGCTGCGAAACTGCACGAGGCAAGTTTCGAGCTAGGATGCGAGTTCTGGACACTGCTGGTGAGATTTTTTTAGAGGTCATTGGGAGACTGAGATGGACAATCTGGATCGGCAGTGATTGTCCACAAGATCTGGGTATATTGGAGGTAAGATCTATGGAATTTTTGGGATGAAGTATTTGTGCGGCAGAAGGCCTTGGTAGCAAAAACTGCTCAATTCCTAGAGGGAGAAGGTTGTGGGCTTCAGGATGGCTTGGCAGCAAAAACTGCACAATTCCTCGAGAGAGCTAGCAATGGGCTATGGGATGGCTTGGCAAAAAAAACTGTGCAATTCCTAGAGGGAGCTGGCAGCAGCTTGTGTGGTTTGATGGAGACAAAAACTACACAATTTCTCTGATGCTGACCTGCTGACCGCTTCTGCGTAGTTTCTAAGCTGAGTGGGATGCTGGGCTGCTGAGGGGCTTTCTCAGAAATCTGTGCAGTTTTCTGGGTGAGTAGCTAGCATGGAAAATTTTAGGGGCTAATGTTCGCCCAGTGGGCTAATTTTCCACGATTTTTCCAAAAAAAAGATTCACCAATTTCCAATTTTATAAAAGACGATTCGCCCAAATTTTAGAATATAAAATTATTTTACCTTAAAAATCGCCAACATTATAGAGAGACTATATATAAAATAATTATAAATTTGATTAATTTTACAAATATATCAATAAACATTTATAATTTTCATATTAGGGATTAGTGAGATTCGCCAATGTTTTAAACTTCAAGAAAATTTTCCATCCTTAAAATTTTCCTTGGTAGCTAGCCAGATTACTTGTGACTAGATGGAAAAATTGTGCAATCCTAGAGGGGAGACAGGGGTGGACATTTGGTGTCTATCTGTCCTATCTGTGCAGATTTTTGAGTCAGTGGAGTGGGAAAGGTCTGCAGCTTCTGTGCAATTTTTTAGGGGAGTGAGTCCCAGGGTGACTGCACAGTCAGACTCTCTGGTTGACCAGTAGAAGGGTTGGATGATCATCTTGTAGTCAGCACAGATTGAAATGGGTTATTGGACACTTTTGTGCTGTTGTGGGTGAAAATCGGTCGAGTCGATTGCAAGGTGGTGGTCTAGCTTCTAGAGGGTGATTCGATCATTGAAACTTTAGTAAAATGACTAAGTGTATGAGCGAGTGAATTTGTTCATACATGAATATTGAGAACACACACTCAACATAACTTGACGATAAGACACCTCAAACCATCAAGACCACATATGCTCAACATGACTTATCAACAGTGTGAGCGACAAGCGTGATGCTTATGATGGATCATTGAGCGACCGTGACAACTCTTGTGTGATAGTGTATACAACTTCATGTATGAGTGCGACGGATGTTTACATAGTGAATACAACATGTAAACATGGAGTGAAAACCTTGTGCACGACCAGAACATGGTTACAAGTGCGACATTATGACCAACATGCAAAAAGCTTTCCATTGAACGGTCAAGCAAACAGGGTGCAAAGACTCAACACGAGTCCATGAGGTGAGCTCGAGTGATTGCAAACATCAAGTAAAATTGAAAGGAGGCTCTGAATTTTGGATGCAGTCCAAAATTTTGGAGGGTGTTGTAGCCACTACAACACTTGGCGACACACTGGTAGAATTCCAACTTCTCTGTTTTGATTCATTGATAACACATGGAGTTGGGCTTTTAGGGGGTATTGAATCACTATGCGGGTTACTTCAGATTTCTGACTTACCACATCGATAGACATGGTTCACCTTTTTGCATCTCAGTCAAACAAAACAAAAGTTTCATCTTGATCACAGTGTTTCAAAATCAGGAAGGGTAATTTGGCTCACGAGTTAGAAATTTTTAGAGTAAAAGTTTTCATCTTTGGTGTTTCTCCACTACCAGCGGGCCTGGACAGTACCCCAACAGAGTCACACAACAACAAACACAGTGCTCCACTACCATCAATCTTGGTCAGTACCCTGGTGGAGTTGCATGCTTCACTTCTCTGCGCAAGAAGCCTTTCTCTTCTTTCACCTTGGTATTTTTTTTTTTAAAGAGGACTGTGCATAGGCACTTATTTATTTTTGCGGCAGAAGAGGGATCTCGACTTATTGAGAGTAGAAAAGGTTGTTCATTTAGAGAAGCATGTATACCTTTGATGTAGGTTTGTTCATTTATATTTTCCCCTTCTTCTTTTCTACTAGTTGGATGAGCATAATCACGCAGAGAAAAAGACTGAGTGCAGGCATGGGGTTTCCCTATGTGGACACAAGTTCATGGTTGGACACAAAATTCCCTTATAGATGGTTCATGTTTTCTGTTAATACTTCATCTGTTGAAGGTTATAACCAAGCACACGGAAGATGGACGTAGGATTGGCCAAGTGTTGTAGTGTCACAAGTCTCGTCAGATCTGAGCCACATACTCATTCAAAAGCCAGAACTCAGTAGATGGCATCACTTATTTCCCAAAAAAAATAATAGGAAGGTACCAATCAAACGAAACAAAACGAAACAAAAATAGTAAGAAAAGCAAACAAAGAAAAAACAAGAAATAAGCAATAAGCAGACTATGTACATGGTGTGGGCACAACCCGACCTATTGAAAATAGTATTTGAGATCTTGGCTGTTGACAAGAAGGTTGTCAGTCCTCCCGTCAAGTGACTATGGATGGTACGTGTGTGGGCCAAGCTTCTCATGGACTATGTACGGACCAATCCATAGGGACTAGAACTTCGTATGTTTGCCTTTGTCTTCATGGGGTTTATCCCCTTTGGAGACTAAGTCACCAACATCGAAGTTAGCTTTCCCTGCAGACTTCTTGTCGAAACATCTCTTGATACAGTTCTGGTGGAGTGTAAACTTTTATTTTTCTTTCATCCTTTCTTCATGTAGTTTGTGAAGTGTGTCCATCCTACGGTAGACTATCTGGCAAGGCTTGCCTTGGGATTCTTGAGACAATTGAAGAACAGGCAAGTAAATCTTGGGTGGTAGGATGGCTTCTTTACCCTAAACCAGGAAGTATGGCGAGGTATTTAGAGCGGGTTTTGGTGTTATGTGGTCGGTCCATAATGCATTCATTAAAGTAGAGTTCCAGTTATGCCGCTCAGAGTAAACAGTCTTTTTGATTATACGGATTAGGTTTTGTCCATGGATTCTGCGAGACCATTTCCCTGCGGGTAGTAGTTATATGAGTGTTCAAGAACAATACCATTTTGTAATGAAAAATCATAGAGCTTTAAAGATTAAAAATACGTTGCATTATCAAACACAAGTGATACCGGAACGCCAAAGCATGATATGACATTCTGCTGGAGGAAGGTGATGACTTCCTAGTCATTCACTTGCTTGAGCGGAACTGCTTCTGTCCACCGCGTGAAGTAATCAATAGCTATCAGAATGTTGCAGTGTTGTCTCAACGAATGTGGAAATATTTCCTCGATGATGTCCAAGCCCCATTGTTGGAATGGTTCTATCACTGCAACAGGGTGCAATGGGGCTGCTAAGCTTCTTGTTCTGTCGATGCATCACTGACAAACCGAGCACTTACAGGTGTAAGCGTATGCATCCTTGAATAATGTGGGGCCATAGAAACCAGCTCGCATAACTTTGTGTGCAGTGGTATTTCCTACAAAGTGACCCCTAACTGGTCCGTAATGCAGATCCTGCAAAACCTTCTCTGATTCATGTGCCTCCAGTTACCTAAGCAAGATTCTGTTGTTGTTCTTTTTGTAAAGAACTTCGGGTAACAAATGATAAGCTAAAGCTTTGAGATGCAATTCCCTCTTTTGTCTGATGGAAAAGTGAGAGGATATGGTGCCTTTCTCAAGGTACTGGTGCACATCTACGTACCAAGAATTTCTGTTTACAGTGGGTGGTGCTCACACTACATCATACATTTCAACTTCTTGCTCCCAATCTGCAAGCTCTCCTTCTTCCTCCTATGTGTGTAGTGCCTCTAGTGCCAGTATGCAGAGACCATGACTCCTGACACTATGAACTATATTGATGTCAAGATCCTATTCTTGAAAGCCTATCATCCAGTTCACATGTCGTTCACCTAGCTCTTGTTGTACAAGCAGTGATCAGACTGCTGGGTGAGGCACATAGACTATGAAATGGTTTTTCAGTAAGTAGGGTCTGAAATGTTTCACTGCCTTGTATATTGCATATTCTTGTTTGTCAACAATAGGATAGTTGAGTTCAGGCCCCTGAATTCTTGCACCCATGAAGGAGATGGGACGTTCATTGTTCATCTCATCCTTTGAGTGAGTACTGTAGCGAGCGAGTCATCGGAGGTGAAGGTGTATAACAGGATGTCTTTGTTGAAATCCAAGCTGTAGAGTGCAGGAACTTGTGTAATATCATACTTTATATGGGTGAATGTGTACTTTTCCCTCTTTCCCCAGCTTTAAACGGCATCCTTATTGATCGTGGCTTGCATTGGTTTGACTATCTGCACATAATTGGAGACGAACTTCCGAATGAAGTTTGTCTCTCCCAAGAAAGACTGCACTACTTTCTTGTTGGTTAGGTGAGGGATCTGTGTGATAGTCTGGACCCGGTTGGGATCAGCCATGATCGCACTCTTGGAAATGATGTGTCCAAGGAGGTTCCCCTTAGACAATGCAAATATGATCTTTTTTGGATTCAAGGAATTCTCGTATTTCTAGCATCGCTCAAAAATTTTCTTCAGATGGCGTATGTTGTCTTCTCATTTTCTAGAGAACACAGTAACATCATTGATGTACACCGTAATGCCCTGTCCGATGAGTCCATGGAAGGCGATTTCCATGGCGTGCTGAAAGGTCACGCCTACATTCATGAGCCCGAAAGGAATTCTTATGTATGCAAATGTACCCCACTTGGTACAGAAGGTAGTTTTGAGTCTATCAGGTTTAGCTACTAGAACCTGATTATATCTTCAGAACCCGTCAAGTAAATAAAACATATGTGCCCCAGATATAGTTTGTAGGATGTGCTCCATAGATGGTACAGGGTAATTGTCTTTGTCCGAGGCATGGTTCAAGTTCCAGAAATGAACACACAAGTGGATTTCCCTAGACTTCTTTCGTACAAGAACAAGGTTTGAAACCCAAGTAGAATGACGAAATTTGTATATGGTCTGTCCATCCAACAACTTGGTGAGCTCTTTCTGTATGAGGGGTTCAAGTGAAGGATGTACTTTCCTCAGCTTCTGTTGATATGGATTGACCCCTTCTTTGATCGAAATGATGTGTTGGGTTATTCGCTTGTCATAAGTTTGCAGATTGTCGTACATCCACATGAACACATCCCGATACTATTTGAAAAGGCAGACAAAGGCCTTCCACTCTTGCTTCGTGCAACATGTACCGAGATTGATGAAATTAAAATCTTGTTTTGTTCCCAAGCTAATGAGTTCATGCATCATAGTAGAGCTGTGATTTTTTTTGTTCCTCAACCCCTGGAAGTGTTCTTGCAAGTCATAAAGCTTTTCCAATGTTGCCACACCTTTGGGAATGAGGTGGTATTTCTTGATATCTATCCCAGCTTGCAAAGATCGCTCATGCTTGTCTTCGTCTATCGTTGCATCCTTGAAGGTATTAGTGTTGGCCATGAAACTCAATATCTGTCGATCATCATAAAACACGTGTAAATTAGTTATGTTATCCGTGATAGATGTTCTATACAAAATTTCAATAGTAAATCTGTCCCTAAGCAGTGGCATTCTAGAATTTGAGTTTGCCAAAGCATTGGCAACTGCACGATGCATTCTTGGTACAATAGTGATATTGAATGCTTGGAAGTTAGATATCAGTCGTCACATTTCTTGCTGGTAACTTTGGAGATGTGGTGATAAATAGTGAATGGTGTTACGTACCTACCATACTACTATTTTCAAATCACCTACCTCTTTGAGCATGACCATGTTGAGGCTAATGGCTTTCTGCAAGCCCAACATGAGTGCTTCATATTTAGCAATGTTGTTCATGCACTCGAACTCCAAGTGACTTGAGATCAGATGCTTCTTCTTGTTTGGGTCGATCAAGACACGCCTGGCTCCTGAGCCATCCAATGTCTTTGATTCGTCAAAATACATGGTCCACAACTTGCCTGTACATAGACTGTTCGACGTTCTTTCACTAATGCTATTGTTGTTGCTATTGCTACTGCTACTAATGTTACAATGTACTGTACATGTTTCATTTCCATCAGTTCGGAAAAGAAGGAGACCCAGCTACGTGTCTGGTGGGGTTGGGGATAGGTTTCCAAGATAACACCACAACGTCGTTTCCAAGAGGCAGTTGCCAAACATGAGATCTGTGAAGGCCAATGGTTCATTTTCTCCATTGATGGTAGTGACATTGTTCCTCATATATCTCTCGAATAACACTCGGATTTGACTATTTTTTCCCTTGTATGGAAGCCACATGTGTGACCAGTCTGTAGAAAAGTATTTGTTCAGCTTGTTGGACTAGTTTCTACTGAGCAGTAAGCCATACGCTTCTGGTATGTCCAAAACAACAATTTTTATGCACTGGTGAACTCAGTCATCCTGAGATAGTCCGATGATCACATTGTGAAGTTTGTCAATGGTTGGCACAGATGTTCGATCAAGTTGGATGATCTTAGCAGATGTCTTGCTCCACTATCTATTGACCCTTTTGGCAATGGAGAGTGGAATGACATTGGCTGCCGCGTGAGAATCAACCAAATAGTTGTGAACATTACAATTGAATATTTCGAATGAAAGTAGGAATGGAGGGCAAACAGAATTTTCTTCTTCCATCCTCAGTGTGTTTAGCACAGGAGAAAGTGATCCAGGAGGTGTGCTTGCTCCCTTGCTGGTAGAGGTTGCATTGTCTGCTGATGTATGTCCTAGTGCACGCAGTAGGATGTCCCGCTAGCTCTTGATCTTAGACAACTAGAACAAAATGATGTTTGCATGAGTTTTCTTCATGTCTTCCACAATGTTGTAATCTAGAGGGGGTAGACTCACTGAGGTGTCCGTGGTATAATTGATATTTGTGTTGTCTGGTAGAGTGTTCTGCAGTTTGCTTCTCATGGACGTACTCTTGTCTGCCGTTGTCTTCCCGGGCTTTCTTTTCATTTTTTTCTTTGGGATGGCTGGTGGATCAACCTTCCTCATCAACAATTTCAACTTTTCTTGCATTTCCCCAATTGTAGGGGGAGCCCCCTTACTTCTGAGATTGTAATGATCATTTTTCTTTTGGGGTTGTTTCTCGGTGTTCGTCTTTTGCATTGCTTGTGAGCACTGATACATGTTTACCACATGCCCAGAGCTTGATGCCTCATCTGGTGCAACATCTTTGTCATTATCTGTATCTCAAGGTTATTCCTACGCACTGATGTCTACATCAAGTGTGCGGTTTTATACTAAGTTTGAAACTCGCTTGTAGTTTGAACAAGACCTTTATGAGTGATCATCTTCATGAAATGAACATAATTCATTGTTCGCGCACTGCTTGAGCTGGAACATAGAGCTCTGAGTAATTTTAGTTAGGAGATGGTTCCTGTCTGATGACATGCTTCCTTGTCTCTGTCTGGGTAGTCAATTGTTCACATATGTGTCCATTGTTCGTTGTTTAAGCTCAGACACTTCTATTGTCAAGTTATTGACAAGGCAAGTAAGGGTTTCAATATCAATTATTTCCCTATCCTGACCCTTTCCTTCCATGACCTGTGGGTTCCTACTCACCTCTCTAGAGTCCTTCACTGGTTTATCATCCATGATGATTCCAATTGCATGCAAGTCATTTTCCAATAGTTTTGGTTGCGCAACTCCCTTGACGAACTGCACAATTTTGGTCGGCAATGCGGACATGTAGTAATCGATGGTGATGGAGTCATGAGGTTTCATGTACACTGCAAACTTATTCAATGTGCATAGAAACCTCTAATTGACATATTTTACCTTTTCTTTTCCCACCACCTTCAGGCTTCCCAATTCTTTGAGTAACATGGTTGGGGTCTTGTCATTAGCAAACATTTCAAGAAACATATGTTTGAAAATACCCCAGTTCTATATGGAGTTAATAGGAAGGCTGTGATACCATGTAGTTGCGTGACCATCCAAGGTACATGGGAACAGTCTACATGCAATGTCATTGTAGCGTACCTCAAGTGTATGTAACTATAGGTATAAGTTGTTTAAGTGATATTCTATCTTCGTTGTGCTATCAGGGTCAAAATTTGTGATCATCCTCTCCGACCACTTCGGCATCTTGTGCAAATCACCTGTGAGATCCAATGGTCCCTTAGTCATCCTTTCTAGATTTTGGTCAACCATGTCTTCTTTCTCTTCGTCCTCCTCCTCTTCTTTAGAATCTGATGGCCCTGGATCTGAGTCTGTTGGTTTGTCTCTGCCTCTACCTCCTCCGCTACCTTCCCCTCCACCTCCTGTATTGGAGTCTTAGCCCAAGATCACGAGGGTCTCGTGTTCTCCAAATCATAATACCAAAGGTTCCTCTCTGTCTTTTGTTGGGTGATGGAAAAGGTATGAATTTACTATTAACCTATTATCCTTTTCCTTTACTCTTGTCCTTTCTATATCTCAATGCGCTAATCTATTAAGGAATTACGGTAAGAAATATAGAAATTATTTGGAGTTACACTTTCGCTAATTATTACCTTCGTTTCTACAGAAAAGCAATAAAAGGGACAAATGCTATTCCCTATGAAGAACAGAAAACATTGACAAGCTAAGGAAGGAACGCGGTGGTTGCAGATACATCCAAAAGCAAATCAGCAGGATCAGCGCAAGAAAGGAAATAATTTCTGAAGATTGAAACTATTACGAATCACGTTTATCACTTATCTTTGTGCCCTTTTCGATTATAAAAGAGATGTTTTTGTAAGAAGAAAGGGGGGAGGAATTTCTGTATTATTGTAATTGTAATTGTATTCACAGACTCTCACTGTCGAGAAGAACACGAATATATTGTAATGCTCATTTAGTTTGATGATTAATATATAAGTAAAGTTGTTGTTCCCTCGCATTTCCTAAAGTAACTTAGCAGTGTTTCGCTGGCAGCTAAGGGCCTGGCCACTAGTGGATTCAACTGCTCTTCCTGTGTCATACATTTCCAATTCTCGCAAGTGTGATGGTTTGATAGTATTCTCGCTTTCTATGATTTTATCGCTGCGTTGTTTATTATTTTCCAGTATTGACAGAATCTCTTTATTTTATATAATTTGCAGGATTGTCATTGATTCAGTTTGCTTTCATTTCAGATCAGGTTTCTTAGATAAATATTCCGCTTTATATAATCAATTGTAAAGAGTATTAACTATTGCTATTGAAACTCTCAGATTGATATTCATTTGTTGTTTAGATTAATTATTGAGGATTGGGTTTGATTTAGATTAAATCAGTTAAAGAGGGATGAGTTATCACTACTGTACTCTCAACTGATGTTGTTGTTACTTTGATGAATGTAAGATTTGATTTAGTTAAAGGATTGAGTTTTCTTTAATTGCAATTGGAATTTACTAGATGCATCCGTTTACTCTTGTATTTAAAATATCTATACTACAATTTAGAAACATTACTCTCTGAGTTAAATAGCAACCACATACTGTGTACACTCTTGAAATAAGAAGACTTGCCTAGATTGATAATTAATGTGAGGATAATTAGGAGTTTGAAAAGGCACCTTTTATCGACCAACATTTTGGCGCCATTGTCGGGGAGAGTGTAGCCATTTCTAAAGAGTAATGTACATCTGATGATTGTTGTTGAGGAAGAATTGGGTATTGAAAACAGAAGGTAAGAACCTACGTAATGAGCAAGTAAAGTGCTTGCTCCTCCGCCCGCTTTTTAGCACAATTACAAAAATCTGAAGTAGGTATTTGTTGCTTATCTGTTGAGAGAGAATTGGGTATTAAAAATGAAAGGTAAGAACCTACGTACGGAGCACGTAAAATTCCTTCTCCCCGACCCTCTTTCCAGTAGAATTGTTAGGAACTCAGGGTAGAGATAAACATTTGAATTGTTTGCATGAATGACTAAGACAAAAAAACCCGAAAACAATCCAATTCCACTACCCAAACCCGACAGATCTAAGGGACCGGTGACCCTTGGATGATCAATGTTCATAGATGAAATCTTAAAGAAAGCCGAATCTCAGCCATCAGTAGGTCCCAGAAACGTTGCTTCCAAACAGCCTACTATTTCCCTTCGGGCCACAGGCTCACCATCTGTAGCCTACGCTGAGGTCCACAATAAAACAGTGGGAACTTAGCATAGTTTTCAAGAGATTGAAAATTCACGCTCAATTTCCTCACAAGAAGGGAATTCTTGTAATATTTGTGAAGGAGGAGGAGAAATAGAGGAAACAGAGGAGCCAAGATCCCCTCAGGTAGTAATTCAACAAGGAACACCCAGTATCCCAGATCAAGGGAGTGCTGTTAAGATCATTACCACCCTTTCTAATCATCTTGGGAATAACTCTCTAGAGATCTTGGAAGGGTATTGGCATATATTTTATCAAATGGCCAACAACCCACAAACACCTCAGACCTCTACATTGCAGTATCCCATCATTGACACAGTTTTCAACACACCCATGAAAGCCATTCCTCTCCAGAATATTCCCACCTTTCATGGATTAACATCAGAGGATCCAGATGCATTTCTATTTGAATTTGATGTATTATGTCAGGGTTATGATTATACCACCGACCCCCAGAAACTAAAACTGTTTCCTTCCACACTGAAAGGAGAAACCTTGCGTCGGTTTATGGGATTAGGTGGTGGTACAATAAATGATTGGGATCAAATAAAAACCACTTTCCTTAAAAAATATCAGGACTATTACAGATCTAGGGAATTAAAAGACGAAATATTCCAAATGATAGAAAGACCCGGTGAAACATGAGAAGAATATGTGGAACGATTTCAATATAACCTCCAGTGGTCTCCCTATGCAACTCTGCCTTTACCTGATAATGTGCTAAAAACTACACTGATTAAAGGGATGAAAGAACAATGGATAGAAACATTAAATATTATGGGTAAAGGTGATATATATCTAGAATAATATGCTGACATTATTAAATTGTGTATTAGGTCCTCAGGAGGAAATATGAGATTGAAACCACCAGAACGCAACATGATCTACAGGGACAACAAAATTTCTAGTGGAGGTATAACTCATGTAGAAATTGGCAGCCTGCTAGAGGATTTCAAAACAGATATTTTGGGAACTCCAACAACGCAATTGGACATTATGCAAGCCAAGCAAAAGCAGGCGGAAGTAGAACAAAACTTAGTGATATTTTGTCCTAGATGAAGGAAGAAACATAGTCACAAAGAATGCCCGCTGGATGGTGCAAACCTATGTCATATGTACTGAAGATCATACCATAGAAAGCTGCCCATCACTCCCAGAGTTAAAAGTAGTCTATAAGGAGGCAGAGGAAGAAACGTAACCATTCCACCTACTAAATCAGCGTCGCCAATGGCAACCATGACAAACAGGTACGCCGACTGATCCATCTTCTTTCTTCCAACCTTTGCAATATAATTCGCAACAATACCCAGGAGCCATGTGGCAGAACCAGCCACCTTTTTCCAATTGGTCACAAGAACCATTCCCTATGCCACCTTGGCCCAACCAATCAAATCAAAATAAAAATTGGCCAAATTCCTCTTACTTCCCACCGTTTTGGCAGAATAATGCATATCAATCCCAATGGCCACCCTCCACCTCACAGAACCAGAACTAGCAGTCAAACTGGCAAAGACCTACAAACCAGCCAGCAGGAACAATCCCCCTACCTCAACCCACACTGCCAGCACCCTATACATTACAACAGAACCCTCAAACAAACCTACGACTGCAGCTCCAAGCCCAACCCAACCCGAACCCCAACAACAAACCAGTTCAATCTATGCAAATTATTGAAGGACCAGAGCCAGAAACCGAGTTAAGGGAGTGCAATGAGCTTCAATTAAGGTCTGGGCAGATAATAGAATCAGAGGGGGATAAAAATAAACAAATTGAAGATCCATTACCTGTAGAACAAGCACCACAAGTGGAGAACATGGTTAAACAAAAAACTCACGATCAAACAATCACCTCTTATCCACCATTCCTAGAATGATTAACCATACCCCACCAAATAGAATATCCCGATTTTAATCTTCTGGGAGAATTGAAAATTTTGTGTGTAAAGATACCTCTCCTCCAGGTTATTTATGACATTCCAATTTATGCAAAAGGTATTAAGGAATTGTGTACAAAAGAGCCAAATACCCCAACTGTTCATGTAGTCGGTACCTTATCTGACTTACTATCAGGCACAGAAACACCTGTAAAATATGAGGACCCAGGAAATCCTATAGTCACTGTGCAAATAAATGGATGCTCCTTCCCCAATGCATTAGTTGATTTAGGAGCAGCAATCAATATTCTTATAATAACAACTTGTCAAAAGCTTGGCATTTCATCCTTGGACCCAACCATGACCTTGTTGGAACTGGCTGACCAATCGGTAGTCAAACTAGAAGGCACATTACAGGATGTAATGGTGTCTGTAGACTCCTGGGAATACCCTGCATACTTTCTGATCATCAATTCTAGAAACTGACTCGATGGACATCCCCTAATTCTAGGCAAACCTTGGCTAACAACCGCGGATGCTTACATAAGCTATCGAACAGGCAGCATGACGATATCAAGAGGAAGTAATGTGAAGAATATAGCCTTATATCCTCCAGCTTAGCCAAGTTTAACAATAATCAAAACTAGAAAACAGCTTGTATCATATCTAACTGAAAACATTAGATCACCGCTAACTATAGAAGATGCTCTCGAATTCAAGGATCAAACAGAAGATTACATCATTAACACTTACATTAACTAGCTAGATACAGTATCTCATCTAAAATGTCACATGATCAAAGCAGCCCTTGATAATGAAATAGGAGAAGATCCCTTAAAAGATATTAACAACCAGTCAATACCAACAACTTCTATTTATAACAACAAAACCATAGAGATTGAACCAGGAAAAACTTTAAATATTAACAAAAACCTGACTATTGAACAGGAACAAAAGCTTGTTCAACTTTTGAGAAAATATAAAGAGGCCTTCACAAGGAATTACCCAGACATGAAAGGGATTGATCCCCAATTATGCATGCACCACATCTATACAGAGAAAGATCCCAGGCCCATTTGACAACCTCAATGGAGGTTAAACCGTCATCTTAAAGACATTGTTAAAGCTAAGCAACAAAAATTGTTAGATGTAAATTTCATCTACCCTATATCTGACAGCAAATGGCTCTCTCCTTTAGTAGTGGTGCCTAAAAAGAATGGAAAGTGGTGTATATGTGTTGACTATAGAGAGCTTAATAAAGCAACCCAAAAAGACCATTTTCCCCTTCCGTTCATCGACTAGGTCTTGGACACATTGGCAGGAAAAAAATTCTTTTCTTTTCTAGACGGCTTCAGTGGCTACAATCAAATACAAATTGCCCCTGAAGACCAGGACAAGACTACCTTTACCTGCCCTTGGGGGACATTTGCTTACAAGGTCTTACCTTTTGGGTTGTGCAATGCACCTACCACATTCCAGAGGGCTATACTCAGCATTTTTTCAGATCTGATAAATGAAGGGCTCGAGGTGTACATGGATGACTTTACACCTTATGGAGATGACTTCGAGCCAACATTACAAACATTAGAAAAAGTTCTGCAAAGATGCATTACTACCAGGCTCTATTTAAGCCATGAAAAATGCCACATGATGATGACCGAGGGCCTCATCTTGGGTCACTATATCTTAGCAGCTGGAATCCAGGTAGATCCAACAAAAATTCAGATAATTCTTTTAATACCTACCCCTTCCACACAGACTGAGGTACACAATTTCTTGGGATTTTCTAGCTATTATAGAAGATTTATAAATATTTTTTCTCAAATTGCTGCACCATTATATGCATTAACAGGAAATATCAATTTCATCTGGACTAACAAATGTGACATCGCTTTTGAAGATTTAAAATGGCTTGTATCAATAGCCCCAGTATTATGAGGCCCAAACTGGGATTTTCCATTCCAGATTTCATCCAACGCTTCAGACACGGCCATTGGAGAAGTTCTCGAATAGGAGGAAGATAAAAAGCCATATGCAATATACTATATCAGCAAAAATCTATCTCCTACTAAATTAAATTATATTGTTACTAAAAAAGAATTTTTGGTTGTAATCTATGCTATCAATAAATTCAAACATTATATAACAGGATACCCTGTGGTTTTGTATACTGATCACTCTACTATTAAATATCTAGCTAATAAACCGGTTACAAATGGAAGAGTGACAAGATGGTTGATCCTTTTGTAGGAATTCAATATCACTATTAAATATCGACCAGGAAAAGAAAATCCAGTAGCAGACTTCCTTTCACGAATGCCAAAGACAGACGACTCGGCAACAGTAGAAGACCAGTTCCCTGATGAACACTTATTCGCTGTCACCGTTAAAACACCATGGTACACGGATGTCGCAAACTACCTAGTAGTGGGAAAATTACTGAAGCACCTGACGCCTAATGAAAGAAAACAAATAGTACAGTGTAGCACTCGGTTCTCCTGGATCAGAGGATATTTATTTCATACAGGGGCCAATATGCACATTCAAAGATGTGTCAGGGAAGACGAAGTCTTCGACATCCTAAAAGCTTGCCACGATGGGCCTTGCGGTGGTCATTTTGCAGACCATAGTACTGGTCACAAAGTCTTGCAGATGGGCTATTATTGGCCCACCATTTTTAGAGATGCCAAGAAGTTCATCTATGCATGCGACAGTTGCCAAATAATGGGACACCTTGGGCAGTGTGATGAGATGCCCCTGCACCCGCAATTAATCATTGAACCTTTTGAACGATGTGAGTTAGACTTCATTGGTCCAATAATGCCATCATCTAATCAAAATACATACATATTACTTGCAACAGAATATGTGACTAAATGGGTGGAGGTAGAAGCATTACCAAGGGCAATAGAGGACTCAGTAATCCACTTTCTTTTCCAACTATTCGTGTGATATGGCTTGCCTAGAGAGGTAATTATGGATGGAGGGCCACAATTCATAGGCCATAAGATCACTGCAACATTAAAGAATCATCATATCATGCACAGAATCACGACTCCATACCACCGCAGGAAAATGGCCAGGTAGAAAGCACCAATAAAGTAATTGAGGCAATACTCACAAAGACAGTTGCATCACATAGACGTGACTGGGCTACCTAATTGCCAGAAGCTCTGTGGGCATACCGCACGACATGGAGAAATACCATGGCATCTTCCCCATATCAACTAGTGTTTGGCAAAGAACCTATCTTCCCAATAGAATTTGAAATCCAGACATTGAGGATAGCTCAGGAGGTAGGCTTAGACTTAAATGAAGCACAGATTAATAGGCTACATCAAATCAATGAATTGGATGAAAATCGGCTATCAGCTCTTTAGCACACTGAACTGATCCAACAACAAAGAGTGAAATGGCATGATGCCCTTATCAAAAAGATATTCCACGAAGGAGATTGAGCACTCCTGTATGATTCTAGATTCCAGGATTTCCCGAAAAAACTCTAGACTAGATGGTTAGGACCTTATGAGATACAAAAGGTGCATAATAATGGCATCCTCACATTAGCCACCATTGATGGGTCTGGTTACTCTTTTAAAGTGAATGGACATCGAGTACGACTCTATCACAAACTGCTTACCAGGGAGTCCTTTTGCCAACAATTACGGGAAGATTCTACCATACAAATTCTTGCTAAGGAAGGCAACCCATCCTCAGCATTGGCCCAGTGAATAATTCATTTGTTTTTTAAATTTGTACATAAAGTTTTCTTTCTATTTTGATTGAATTTTCTTGTATAAATTGTATATAAGTTCTTTTTTTTCTACTTTTCCTTTGTTGTTCCCTCTAAGGAATAGCTGTTGTTCCCTTTAAGGAACAACTGTTGTCCCTTCTAAAGAACATCAATGTTCATATGGATTTTCTTCTTGCTGTTTCCTTTAAGGAACGGCTATTGTTCCCTCCAATGAACAGTGGTCGTTCCCTCTAAGGAACAACAATTTTGTGTACAAATTTTCGTGTTGTTCCCTTTAAGGAATAGTTGTTGTTTCCTCTAGGGAACAGCTTCTGTTCCCTCTAAGGAATAGCTTTCGTACCCTCTAAGGAACAATAGTTCCCTGTATATTTGTTTTCATGTTGATCCCTTTAAGGAATAGTTGTTGTTCCCTCTAAGGAACAGTTGTCGTTCCCTCTAAGGAACAACAATGCCTTGTACATTTTCTTTTTGTTGTTCCCTTTAAGGAACAGTTGTTGTTCCCTCTAAGGAATAGTTGTCGTTCCCTCTAAGGAATAGCAATTTCGTGTGCATTTTCTTTTTTTTGTTCCCTCTAAGGAACAGTTGTTGTTCCCTTTAAGGAACAATTGTTTTTCCCTCTAAGGAATAGTAATTTCGTTTGGATTTTTTTCTCGTTGTTCCTTAAATTCCCTCTAAGGAACAACTGATGTTCCCTTTAAGGAATAGTTGTTGTTCCCTCTAAGGAACAGCAGTTTCGTTTGGATTTGTTTTCTCGCTATTCCCTTTAAGGAACAGTTGTTGTTCCCTCTAAGGAACATCTACTGCTCCCTCTAAGGAACAGTTGTTGTTCCCTCTAAGGAACAACAATTTCACATCTAATTATTTTTTTTTCTTTTCGCTGTTCCTTATAAGGAACATATGCTATTCCCTCTAAGGAGCAACGATTTTTTTCGGCATGTATTTCCTTTGCTATTCCCTATAAGGAACAACACTTTCATGTATATATCCTTTTGTTGTTCCCTACAGGGAACAACACCATCTGCGTGTATTTTTCATTTGCTGTTCCTTACAGGGAACAACTGTTGTTCCCTCTAAGGAACAACACCTTTTTGTGTGTCTTTTCTTGTTGTTCCCTATAAGGAACAACACTCTTTGTGTGAGGTTTTCTTTAGGAAATAAGCACTTTGTGAATATTATTTCACTCCTTATGATCCTCTATAGGACAAGTATACAAATATATATGGAAGGATACAAAATTTGAAGTTTACTGGAACAAGCAAATCGAATATTATCATCTTTAATGAGATTGCTTTGTATTGATCAAAGAAGGAAGGACACAACCATCTATATCACTTCACTGTCCTTATTTTCACTATAAATCGAATTGATTGATTATTTGTACCATGTTGGTTCTTCCCTAACCCCCATAATTCTCTTTGTTCATTATCATTAAATAAGGTTAAGGGCATACTTTTTTTTTCTATTGATATGTTCAGACTTCTTCCACCATTCCTACTCTTAAGGAGTGTTGAGCCACCCTCTATATATAAATAGGAAGTGTTGTTCAAATATATATATATATATATATATATATATATATATATGTTTACTAACAATTCTATGATTTTTTAGATGGAGGATAGGGGGTCTCATCATGAGCCAGCCTACCATGATCATAAGGAAGCAGCGAAGTGGCATTCCCACTATGGCCACCACACCAGGGATATGATCCAATGGATGCATCAAAAGAATAAAGTCCTTTGAACAAGAGGTCTCAACACAAGCCGGCCTGCCCACCTTTCGCTCTTTCCTAGTGAATGGCAATGTATTCATCTGGTTACCAAGCCAGTACATTGGTCTCCACTCTGACATCATAATGCACTTTCCTAATTATACATAGAGGATCATGGTTCCAAAAGGTGAAAAAGAAACTCTGTCGAGGTTATAAACACCTGTAGGCAACAGAAGCACTGTTGATGGTATTGGAGTCTTATTCTTAACATCAATAGTTATTATAACTCCCTTTTCTTATTTTTTACCTTTACTACAGAGAGATTATGTTCCCAATCTATTTTTGAACCTTTAGGCATGCGATATCTTTTAAAAATCAATCATAGTAGTTTAAGTGGAATGATGACGGAAAAGTATCTTTCCTGCATCTAATGTCCTTTTTCCTTTTCGAATCATCTCATGGAATCTCCACACTTATTGATAATTTTCATTATATGCATTGATTTCAACACTTTGATATATTTTGCGATCTTATCATTAATATGTGTACCTTGCCACTTTTATCACCCCTGTACTTCACCGCCAGCACATCATTCCTTCACTCATTCGGTCGAAGGTGACCTATCATTTTAAAGGGGGGAGAGGAGCAACCTCCAGTGTATTTATGTATGCATGTTAGTCCTTTATTAGATTGTGCAGGGCAATACAACATTCCATAATTACGGAGTAAGTGGTACAATAGCAAGTTCTAGTTAACGGTATTCATGCTTGTAAAGTATCATCCGAAAATAACCATTATAACAACTTGTTGTTCCATAGCTCGGCTCTGTCTATTGTTGTGATATCTCTGCTATACTAACTGTTTGTAGAATCCAGGCAGTATGGGAGGAAGAACAGTGCGTAGGGAACCACTAATACTGGCTGTTTCTGATGCAGCCAGAGAAATTCTCACCAGAGCCGGGTGGATAACATATTTCACACGGTTTCAGCAACCCAACAAAGCAATTGCTATTGAATTCCTACAAAATTTACAGAATGGGAAATCTATGATAAGAGGAAGGAAAATCACAGTAACAGATGCAGTGATAGCTGAAGTGTCCGGATTACCAGCAGAAGGACCTATATGGGCTAATAAAAGACTAAAATTGCAGGATGCTATTGCAGTTTTCAAGGACGAGGGACAGGACTTAATCGTCAAAGGAAAAGGAGTTTGGCTGTCATCCCTTGGAGAACTGTGGGCAGAACTACATCACATGTGACAGGCGAAAAGACGTGGTAAGGCCGCATCAACTTAAACTCCTAGCTGTTCTAAAACAAAAATGTTCTGTGAATTTTCCTGTGTATTTGAATTTTCTATTGCATGACACCGCTCGAAGCATAAAAAAATCCCGGCATGTAGAAACAGTCGTGAGCCACCACTGCTTGATTAGGCTGATAGTGAGTTACAACCTCGCCCAACAACAATCAAGTTGGGAGGAATTAGTATTTTCCATTGAAGGGGGCCTAGCTCTGCCTGCGCCTAACCCTGTTCTGAAAAGGAAAAGGACTACCCTTACAGCAACCACTCCTCAAAAGTGCAGACATTCCGCTAGGGTGAGGACAAACCTAGAAGCAGCTGAAAACCCCCAGGGCAGTATCAGCCAGCCCATAGAATTGTCTAGCCCGGGAAGTGAACAACAATTACAGATAGAAGGCCAGGAGAACCCTGAGTCGGACCATGAGGAAGAATCAAGGCATTCTGAAGAAGAAGAAAGAGATGAATCAGAAATCCCCTCAACATCAAGCCCCCCAGGTGATTTACTGCATGATATCAAATTGGCCCAAATTTTGGCCAATATGAATGACTTCATACAACCCGAAAGCCCGCTCAATTTGAACATTGGAGCAACCCAATCTGCAGAGAACTCTGGCCATGATAGAATTATATCAGAAAACATAAGCTGTGAAGCAGAAACAAGGGCAGAGACCACTCAGGAAGAGGTAAACCAACTTGGTGATATGCCTCCAGAAGAACCCAGTCAGGAAGGCCTAGATGCAGAGAATGTAGGCCAAACAGGAGAAATAGAAACAAACCAGGGAGTGGACACAGTTCTTGAAGAACAAAACCAAGATGAGCAACCGAGCTCGTTAGGAGCAGAGACCATTAGCAGAACAATCGTTCCTCCTAGAAAGCAGAAAAACAAAATTAAAAAGCTTAGGAAGGAACAACAGAGGCTGTGGAAATTAGTAAAAAGGCTCAGGCGAAAAATAAGAAAGTTAGCAGCGGGGAAGGTTCCAGACAAAACCCCGGAAACAATAAACGCAGCCGTCCAAACTAAATTACATAAAACAGAAGCTACGGGGACTCAAACTGAGCCCATACTCATTGAACTTGTTAGGGAACAACATGTAATTTTGGCAGAAGTAGCTACCCAAATAGAGGCTATACTTTCTCATGACTTAGCCATTCAGACAGAGATGGTACCCTCCTACAGCATAGCTACCCAGACAGAGGCTTGGGCCTCCCACAACAAAGAAGCACAAAAAATAGGCATCCATTCTCATAGCAGGAGTACACAGACAAATATTCAAGCCAAAGATATCATAATGAGTTGCGACCCTAGTATAGTGAATCTTCGAGAAGATTTAGCCAAGGCTCGACTTACCATAGAACGGCTTGAGCTGGAAACTGTCTCCCAGCAAAAATACCAGGAATTACAGAAGCAACTTTGGGACATGAATACATCAGAAAGTGAGACCTTCGATAAATACTGAAAGGCAGAGGAAAGAATTGAGAAAATGAAGCTCATATTAGAAAAGGTCATGAGTCAAATGGATACTATTTTCTCACTGTACACTGATGTCTTGGCATGCAGATCCCCTGCCAACAATTATGCCTTATTTTTGCTAGAAAGATACTTGCAGTTGAAAATCAAAGTCGTCAGGGTTGGAAAACCTATAGAATTAAAAACAATTGAGGATTTCATAAACTGTTGCAAACATCATGGGATAAAAGTTCAGAGATTGTTGTGTGAATTTTATTTACATAATTTTGTATTAGAGGAAGAAACTGAAAAGAACCCCAATCCTTTTTTGGGGGATGTGCAATTTCAAGCTTTTATTTCATTCGTTGTTAATCAAATGAAATGGTTCAAGGCTCATAACACGTTCCAGAGGCAGGAAAATGGACTGGATATTTGGGTCAGAGGTGAACCAAAACACTCGTTACAAATGCTGGCCAATCACAAAAGTTTGATGAAGAGGGAAGGAGTAATCAAAATTCTGGGGCCTATTCAGAAAGAAATTGTCCAGAAGGGAGTAGAATACTTCCTCTCCATTCAGGAAAGCTCCTTGGCTGCAACCAAGTTCAGATGGACAATTTCCAATAACAATGTATAGAATAGAGAGTCATTTAATTATAAAAATTTTAAACTGGCTACAGAACGCTTTGTCACTTATAGTAATCTCATCTTAAGGGAAGGTCCTTATTGGCTAGGTTGTCGATTCCGCAGCCCTATTATTTGGTATCCTAATGAGGGGTACAAGGCTATATATGAACTTCCTGAAGGACAAACAGGGCACATCTTTGAGCTCTTGGCCAAGAATCATGGTTTCAGACCGCTTTACGACATCGCTTATTCTTTAACTGCAATTGGAATTTACTAGATGCATCCGTTTACTCTTGTATTTAAAAGATCTATACTGCAATTTAGAAACATTACTCTTTGAGTTAAATAGTAGCCACATACTCTGTACACTCTTGAAATAAGAGGACTTGCCCGGATTGATAATTAATGTGAGGATCTGAGTCATCCTCATCCATTCTAGATTTTGGTTAGCCATGTCTTCTTTCTCTTCGTCCTCCTCCTCTTCTTCAGAATCTGATGGCCCTAGATCTGATTTTGTTGGTTTGTCTCTGCCTCTGCCTCCTCTGCTGCCTTCCCCTCTGCCTCCTGTACTGGAGTCTTAGCCCAAGATCACAAGGGTGTTGCATTCTCCCAATCAAAATACCAAAGGTTCCGCTCTATCTTCAACAACGTCTATCAGACCTTCAAGTGTGGCAAGAATTGCTTCTTCCACTCATGACACAAAACCCCCTGTGGGAGTGGTTTTTTGCTTTATTGATGTGTATGGAAGATGTTGGATTCCTAGGATCAGTCCGACAGCTTTCGCGAACTGGCAGGTGATGAGATGAATGGAGCAAACGTGCTGGTATGAAATTTCGTGTTCAGTCCTCGGAGGTGAGGAGTAACCAACTGCAGAGTCATGCATAGGTGAGAGGGAGTGCAAGTTACTGCCTTGACCATATGATTGATGAGTGGGTGTGAGAGGACATTCAACCATAAACAACTGGCGGCCCTCCTTCAAACGCCATAAATGTTGACGATGCTGGACCCACCAACATTTATGGGATCTCCCTGTATGAAGTCCCAACTAGACCTCACATCATTTGGTGTAGGAGTCCCATCTAGTATGATGACCCCATTGCCATTATCTTAAATGATTTCCTTAGCTCTTTCATTTCAGCATAAGAGAGTAGTTTGCTTTATCTTGAGACAACGATGTTCACATGCCTGGTGAATCCTAGTGTTACTTGTGCCAAGGTTCTTTCACAGCAAAGAGAGAGGGTGGGAGTGAGTCTCAGGTCATATGGGAGGAAGTACCAACTCTGTCAGGGACATTGAACACAACAGGATATGCACAGCTTCCGAAAGAGAAATCTAAAAGGATGAGATAATCACAACATACAAAGGAAGATAACACATACAACACCCAACGGGCAGTCCGCATGAGTGCAATGGTCATTATAGCCTATTTTGGAAAAGGTTCTATCCAATGTTTGGGAGGTAAGAAAGGTGGGCAGGACATTGTTAACAACTTATACAACACATTTTCAAAAATATATGTATTAGAGCAACTGAATGAGTTCAATTGTTTAATACAGGTTAAAGCAACATCTGTTACAAGTGTTCAATATTAATTCTTACAAACAGTTACAACACATGTGAGAAAATGTGCTGGTATGTAAGGAAGATTCTGAATTAAGTGAAGGTTCCAAGACACATTGATACACCATGCATCACTAACCTCATGGTCGGGGTGTTGGAGCCACTACTCACTCCTCAAAGAAAATAATATAGCATCTCAAGGCTATGTGGGAGGAGCCAAGGTGAAAAAAATTCCTTTGCATGTACACATGAGGGGGTATTTATATCCAAGTGTAAAACTAGCCCTAGTGATTGTTCGACTTCCTTCATGACTGTTTGACTTTCATGACTTTTCATATTACATGACTCTTCAGATTAGGAGTGGGTCTCTTGGACTTCCACTTTATATTACATTCATTGAAAATAGTATGGCCCATAATAGTGATGTGGCCAACATGACTCACGACACGACTCGACATGACAGTGCTGGTATGTTCATGCAACTGTTGGTGTGCATATGAGTTGCAGTGTTGTTAAGTGTTGGAGGTCTTCTTGGTGTATCACAACTTCACCTTCATATGAAAAGGTCTGTAGAGTCCTTGATGATCATTGGATTCATTTGATGTTTCATGTGCACATTTCTCCTTTGTTTGTACTTTTGCATGCTTGACACATTTATCCATTTGCGAAAATATGTCCTCTCATGTCTCTTTGCATGTTTCGCCCGTTCGTGAAACTTTTTCTTCGCATGTTTCGTCCATTCGCAAACACATCCCTTTGCATGTACTCTCCTTGTTCATCATATTCATCATCGCATCATGTTCTTTCATGTACCTATATCTGCAATCACTCATGATGAGACAACATCAAATCCATAAACCTCCTAGTCCACCATGACACATGATCATTCACTTTTGGATGCAAGTGACCAGGAGAGAGGACAAGGCTGCGAAACTGTGCAAGGAAAGTTTTGAACTGGGATGTGAGCTCAGGGCACTGTTGGTGAAAATTACACAGAGGTGTTACACTAAAAAATGTCACCATGACTATTTACAGTTAGTATGGCTCTATCAACAGTCATGCTATCCTCTTAGGCAAGTCTTATGCCTCTGCTCTCCATGTCAAACTCCAAAAAGAGAGAAAGTCTTTATAAATGTATTTATCTCTGGGTACGCAGGTTCTCTCAACCTTACCTGCGGGTACGCACCCAACGTTCACAAAAGTTGCGTACTTGTACGCTCTGTATGTAAAGGGGCAGGTGCGTCCCCTTGTAAAGGTCAAAATGCGCAAGTTTCATCTTTAAAAAGTTACTTGTGGTCATTTCTAGAGCATTCTAGAAGGTTGTTCGACGTGTATTGAGTGCCTCCAGATGGTTCATGTACCCCTACCAAAGAGGAACTTATCCCATCAATAAGGGAGCTGTTCCATCCAAAGAGGGGATTATCCCATTGATGGTGGACCTGAATAACTTCCTCTAGAGCACTATAAATACAGGCATTGGGCCAGAAGGAGGGGAGGTTGGAAGCTAAACATTTCTAAGGGTAGATGCTGCTGGAATTAAGACTCCCATTTAGAAGCTTGTGAGGAGAGATTGCCATCTTTGCTTGTTCTATTTGGAAGTGGGTGAGCTTTGTCAAAATAAAGGAGAACTCTTGATGGACCCTGGGAGGGACTTGCACAACACCAAGGCTCAGGTTGTAATTGTTCCTTTTGTTTCCTATTAATGCAAATGAGTCCATTCTTCTCAATAACTTGTTATTTATGAGTTGTTTCATGTACTCCTTGGTCTATGTGTTAAATATGTTTTATTCTATGAGATTATCAAGTGCTATTTAATTGTTTGATTGTTAGTGGATGCAGGTTTCAAAGTGAAGGAGGAGCTCATCCGGATCAGCGGAGCTGGACTGCTACAACAGCGTTGGATTACAGGTAGGATCTAAACACTTGATTTCTTATATAGTAAATGCATGTTTAGAGAAGGATTGCTCTTGTTTGTCACTAGAGAGTCTTAGGCTCCTAGGGAGGTTGGTTGTGTCCGCACTATCGACTCTTTCCGCCTGACAAAATGGCGACTCCGCTGGGGACTCCATTGATGTGAAAGTCTTTTCCTTTGTATGCAACTTTGATCTGAGAAAAGTCATTTATTTTCTGGTTTTTGGCTCTGTGACCTTGTATTTGGGTGGATTATCTTAGGATTAAATTAGATTTAGTTTTTCTTGAATTTTCCAGTAGGACGCACCCTCTGAGTATTGAACAGTGCGTACCTGTACGCATTGTCGCTGTGTGCATAGAGCGGGCCCGCACCTGTCTTAACGGGTTGCCTGCGTCCCCTGCTAAAATTTAAGAAAAATCCATTTTTTGCATTTTTTCTCTTAGATTTTGCTTTTTCTTAGTTTTTACTGCCCAAATCCATTAGTCTCTTGTCAAAGATCTTCACCTGAACTTGTTTCGATAGCATTGAGTGTTTTAGTGGATTTCATAGAAGTTTAAGCCCTAGGGTTTGATTTTTGAGTAGGTCTTGTAGTGACTTTGGCGGTAGAAGTTGTCAAACCTTAGATCTCTCTGGTTTTGTCAGCCTTCTTAGAAGTCGGACCTGTCATAAAGTCTACCTGTGAGAGAAACTTACCTTTGAGTGGTCACTTGGGCAAATTTCGAAGTGCTTGTTGATTAAGTATTGAATTCCATTTTACAAAAAGAACAAAAAGATTTGAGTTTTGTTTTGACTGGTCTTTTGATTCTGCATTAGCTGGTCCTTGACTTGATTGTGGTCAAGTAAAACAACCTAGAATCATCTTTGTAGGCTTTTGCCTCGTTAGGTTTGCTTAGAGTAAATTTCTTTTTGATTTGCTTGTGAGTCAAGTTTTCATAGATTTTATAGCTTTTGAGATTGATTTTTGTTAAAATAGATTTATATGCTTTATTAAATAAGAGAAGATACAAAAACATCTCCTTTGAAAAGTTTTGTTTCAAGTAGCTTTGAAGAGTTTTGAAAGAAAAAGAGTTTTTCGTGCACGTAAGGAGTGGTCATGTTTGTATGCTTGGAAAGATAAAGAGAATTGTTTCTTTGATTGTCTTTACTAAGAAAGTTGTTTTCTATAAAATTTGCATTTCTCAACTCTCTTAGTTAGGAATTTCATTGAAAGAGAAAAGTAGCGTAAATCATATTAGGTGCATCTTTGTAGTGGTTTGAGTCGAGTCTACACACCATTGGTTTCACTTCTGCTACCTTTTGTCTTTAAGAAAAACCATAAAATTAACGCTTAAAGTAAAATCAACGTAGTAACTTTTATTTACTAGGGCTCTGAAACACCAATTTAGATCAGGCTAGTGTCTTGGAGTAGGAGAGTAATTAACTCTCCAAGACAACAAAACCAAACAAGTAGCTTATCTTGTGATAGAATAAATCCAATTGTCTCATTTGTACTCTGGGAAAGCTCCTCTTAAAGGAGAAGCACGAGCTCGTGTCCGAACCAGTGAGGGGATCAATCCTCCCTCGTTGGGAACGACGCCAGAAACGCACGTATTACAAACGGTAAACCTCGGATTAACCATTGTCCAGGAGCCAGGGGTCACTTGTCGGTAAACCTTGGATTATTGTCAAGGAACCGGCAAGGGGATTGAGCTTGATACTCTGCCCTTGCGTGCTGTCGGAGTGTAGACTGTTCCCCCAGGTGCATTTGTTGCGGTTGGTAACCTTAGTGACCATTATCTTTAGGATTCTACCGAGGTGACGGTTGAGGGAAGATCCCACTGTACCTGGAGCAGACGTCGGCTAGACTCACTTGGATTTTCCGGTCTATTCATTAAGCAGGTTTCCGGGGTAACTGTTCCACCCGCCACTTCTGTACTGAATCCGGCGATGTTGGGTTTCATCTCCAACTAGCGTTTTCGGTCTGGAAGGCTACTGTTTGTGCTTGGTTTGACGCCCTAGATTCTTTAGGCGTGTGATTCAAATTTGTTTGGTTCTTTAGAGACTTTAGGTGGTTTGATTTGAGATTTTACTTTGTTTTCATGTGTAGTAGTTAAAAGTTTTTAGCTGTGGCGGAATTACTGAGACAGTCCCGTAGAATTCGGGGCAGTCTCCTGAAGTTGTTTCTGTGGCCGAATTGTTGAGAAGATCCCGTAGACTTAGGGGTGAACCTCCTCGAGACGACCCCAGTAATCTAGAAGGTTTGAAGGTCCTTGTAACTCCTCCTAGTGGCAGTAGAGTAGGTTCACCTGAAGAAGGAGAATTCTTCCTTGGTAGTCCATTCAGATTACCAAGGTCTAGAGACAGGTTATAATCCCGAAGCTGTTACAGTTTCTGAGCTTGTTGGTAGTTTTTCGTCTGCTAGTGATACAGACGAAGAACCTGAAATATCTGAACCTGTTACTCCGCCTTCTAGTGTTCCAGATTCACCAAGAGTAGAACGAGTTATCACTGAAAATCTTCCTACTGGTCTGATTGCTATCGAAGAACTTGCTCCAGAGGAAGAAATAGGCGTCTCTAACCTTGAAGATCAACTTACTATTGAGCTCAGGGAGCATGAATCTATCTTTTACAGTCCTCCTAGAAGTACTACTTGGTACCTTTCATTAACCAATTATTTAGACAACTCAGGGGTAGGTTTTTCTACACCTCGCACTCCTTTTCCACCTAGAGGTATTTATACTCCTGTAAATATGTCTGGTCAGTCGTCCGTGTTTACTCAAACTCCTGAATCTTTCTTACACGGCGGTCCTTCTGTTCCCACCGGGTATCAATCACTTTCTGGTACCTTTGCGGGGGCATCTCCTCAACCCATTGATCATGGGTTATTAGCTGGAAACAATGGTAATATACCATTGGGTGTAGGAGACATTTACATGATGTCAGGATCAGTTCCCGTTTCCCAACCTCAAGGTGGCCAATTACCGCTTGGGGGGTAGCCTCAGTTAACGCCTAGGGGGCAACCTCAAGGTACACAAATTGTGTCTGGGGGGCAACCTCAAGGTCAGTATGTACCTATGGTGCAATACATGCCTCAAGGTCAACCCCAGCCTCAATATGTACCCCAGGGTCAACCTCAGTATCAATATTTACCTCAAGGGTATCAACCCCAAGGGTATCAACCTCAAGGGTATCAACCTCAAGGTCAAGGTCAACCCCAGTATCCGTATTTACCTCAAGGTTATCAACCTCAAGGTCAATACTCGAGTCAAGGTTATCAACCACCTCAAGGTCAGTCATATGTTCAAGGTATGGGAACTGCACCTTTCAATTATCAATCCTATCCTCAATCCGGTTATGGATCTCAGTATCCTCAACCTGTTATGGGTCAATACCCCGGAATGATAGTGTGGGATCCATCACAGGGTCAACAGGTGTTGCAGCCAAGTATACAGTTGGTACCTCAAGCTGGACAACCCGTAGTTTCTGGTCCACCCCAGCAACCGCAACCTGTCCAGTCAAATTTTCAAACTTCTGTAACTTCGGTAGTTACTCAGCCGCCAATTGCACCTAGTACTCCATCTCAAACGGCTGCTGCAACTACCGCTACATCTGCCGCACTTACTTCTGGAGTATCGACAGCTCTGGTTTCTACTGTCTCTGCAACCACTCCTCAGACATCTTTACCGTTGTCTGGATCTACGATTCAAACCACGGTCCAGATGCCTATAGGTCAACCTGGTATAAGTACGGTTGTCACTACTCAACCTCAATTTGTTCAACAACCGTACCAGGGACAGTACCAACATGGGCAAGCTGTCCAACAGCCGGTTTACCAGTATCAACCGTATCCTGGGTACACTTATCAACAACCTCAACAACCCCAGTACGGTCCGGTTAATCCTGGTTTTCCAGGAGGATATAATATCCCTAATGCGACTCCTGTTCCTAGTTATCCTGGATATCCTCCTCCTGGGACTGGTCTTGTGACCCAGAGTTTTAGAGATCCTAACCGGCAGTTACCGTTTATCGCAACTTTGGATTTACCAGACTTGACGCGCCTAACGAACGATCCAATTCAATATCTTCCGTTCTGGCCGCCAATGCCAAATAAGTTGCCCAGTGATATACCCAAGTTCGAAGGTAAGTCTGGAGAGGATCCATCCAATCATGTGATGACTTACCACCTCTGGTGTGCTTCAAATTCTATCTCGGATGATTCGATCCGCTTACGTCTTTTCCAGCGTACACTCATTGGTCTCGCGGCCAAGTGGTACATTGAGTTACCACGGGCCTCTTTTTACAATTTCAGCCAGTTAGCTACCTTGTTCTTAACTCACTTTCAGTTGCCGGTCAGATACGATAACGGCACGGAGTTATTAACTTCACTAAAACAATCAACGTCCACGTATATTTCTGATCACATTCATGAGTGGAGACGTCGAAGAAGGTTAGTGAAAGTTTTTATCCCGGACCAAATCTTAGCTGAATGGTTTGTTAAATCATTATTACCGAAGATTACTGAAGATGTAGCTAAGGCCGGAGTAGTTACTGAGGAGCAAGTCATTGCTCAGGCGCAATACCTTGACTTAGTTTATACTCAGTCGGGTACGTTACACGAGAAGATTCCAGATCTTCCAAAATCGAATCAAATCGCTGCTGCTCCTTCGAGATCTCATGCCGCTGATGGTATGATTGGTATCGTGAATACAAAGAGCAAGAAGAAATCTTCCAAGACTTCTACTACTCCTATAATCACTTTGCCTGATTCCCCGACAGGAGAGTCTTCTCCTGAACTTTCCGCCGATATTCACGCTGTAGAGTCATCTACGGCCAAATCAAAAAATGGTGGAAAGAAGAAAGGAAAGAAGAAGGCTAAAGCAGACAAGGCTCCGAAGGAGAAAATGGAAAAGTCGGAAACCAATGACGAAAAGCGCAAACCTCGATATCCTTGTCTTATTTGTGAAGAGGATCATTTCACGAGAGATTGCCCTCATCGGGCTGAGGTTGTGAAAATAGTCAAAGGTTCTCCCACTCCTGCTGTGTTAAAAGATCCATTTCCAAAGCAGGAGAGTAAGATGATAGGTTCTTCCTCGACTGCCAGTGAAGAACCCATTTTGATGATGTCTCATGTGAGGATTGCGACTCGATCGCAAGATTATGGTAGTAAGAATCCTGTTGATGGTAAAGAAGCAGAATCTTCTCATTCTAATCCATCAACCTCAGCTCTTGGTTCCGATCCACTACAGATCGAAAAACCTAACCCGGACTTAGTAATTAAACCGCCCGCCAAGGGTGTACTTCGAAGGTCTGCTTTCAATCCACATGCGAGAGCAGCCCAGAATTACAACATTGTTGAGGACTTAGTTGTTTCACCCTCAGCAATGTCGGCTTTAGAAGTGCTGCAATCATGCCCAGCACAACGAAAATTACTTTTGTCGGCTATCGGAGCTGTTGATGTTCAGGACCCGAATCTGATAATCTTCGATCTAGAAAATAGTACACCGCGTCTACCCCATCAAATGGCTTTCCAAATTCCAGTGATAGTCAAAAATAGGCCTATTCATCGGACTGTGATTGATGAGGGAGCTTCTACGTGTATTATGTCGATTCAATGTTGGAGATCGCTTGGTTCTCCTTCGTTGAACCAATCCCCGACCATCCTTAAGGCCTTTGATGGCCGTGGGTTCCGTCCGTTTGGTATTCTACAGGAATTGCCTATAGGGGTAGAAGGTAAAACCGTTAGTCTGGATGTGGAGGTGGTTGATGCCCCTCTAGACTACAACCTTCTTTTGGGTCGAAGTTGGTCATATGCTATGACAGCGGTCGTTTCATCGGTCTTCAGAGTAATAAAGTTTCCACATAACGGTAAGATCGTGACGATTGATCAGCTGACATACTTTTCATCCGACCCAGCCTCTTCAGAGAGTATCCAGCATGTCGGTAAGACGACAATCCCTTATAGGGACGTTGGCGTAGGTTTAGTTAAAGATTCTGGTTTACTGGGAACTTTTCCTTTCCCTCCAATCAACGCAGACCCTTCATTTGCATCAATTCATATGATTACATCAGACAACATTATTTATGATGATCCTTGGATTGTCCCATCTGAATCTGAGATAGACTCATTCGGTGATGCTATGCCTTTGAGTCCATATGAAATTGCTTATGAAGCCGTCATGTCTTTTACCGACTTGCGTTCAACCCAAATCGACCAAATGAATGTGGTCAGTGAAGAATCACTTTTCACATCAACCTTAGAACGGATAGCGTTTCCCGAAGTCGTGTCATCTGATGAACAACTTCGCGAAATCCTAAGTGTAGACGATCTACCATGGGAAGATCTCCATCACAGATCTTCGTTTTTACCTAAGGATGATGCTTTTGAAAACGATTTTTCATCTATCTTTACCGCTGAATATGTCAAAGACGCTCAGAATCCAACGAAACATTCTGATTCAGAGTTGAATTTAGGGAATATTTCTCGCACTATTCCCATTGATATTTCAGTGAAGCCCGGAATTGAGGAAAACATTCATATAGGTGCCTCATGTACAGAAGATGAAATCCAAACTTACAAGGCCCTATTCCAAGAATTCCGCGATGTGTTTGCCTGGTCTTACGAGGAAATGCCGGGAATCGACCCTGCCATTGTTGTTCATGAAATAAATACCTACCCGGACGCTAAACCCGTCCGGCAACGGTTGCGTCAGATTCACCCTCGGAAAGCGGCTGCAATTAAAGCAGAAGTCGAGAAGCTGTTGAAAGCAGGTTTCATTTATCCAATCCCGTTAACGGATTGGGTATCAAATATTGTTCCGGTCAACAAGAAACAAGGAACAATAAGAATCTGTATCGACTATAGGGATATAAATCGAGCTTGTCCAAAAGACAACTATCCTACGCCTTATATCGATCAAATTATTGATGATTGTGCCGGAAGTGAAATGTTTTCCTTCATGGATGGTTTTTCGGGCTATAATCAAATCAATATTCTACCTGCCGACCAACCAAAAACGGAATTCATTTGTCCATGGGGGACATTTTCTTATTGCAAATTACCTTTTGGACTTAAAAATGCCGCGGCCACTTTTCAACGGGCGATGTCTTACGCATTTCATGACATCAAGCACATTGTGCAACCATACCTCGATGATTTGCCTGCTCATTCTTTACATCGAGCTGATCACCTTGTCCACTTACGAGCAATCTTTATGAGGTGTAGGCATTATCGAATTCGGTTGAATCCCCACAAGTGTGTATTCTGTATAGAGATGGGTCGATTGCTGGGATTTGTTGTTTCAAAAGCCGGCATTCGCGTCGATCCCTCGAAGGTCGAAGCTATCATCAAATTGCCTCCTCCTTCGAGTTTGCGCCAACTCCAAAGTTTGCAAGGGAAAGCGAACTTTTTACGCCGATTCATTCCAAACTACGCCGAGGTCACTAAAGGTTTTACACGGTTGTTGAAACAGAACGCTCAATTCTTTTGGGATGAGATTGCCCAACAATCTTTTGATGCACTTAAACACGCGTTGACCCATGCACCGTTGTTGCATCCTCCCAACTACAACCAGGACTACTTCTTATACCTCGCAGCTTCGCATTCCACTATTGGAATGGTGTTAGTTCAAGAAGATGAATTCGGAGCGGAACATGTGATATATTATCTTAGTAGGACATTAAACCCCACTGAGCTAAAATATTCGCATGTGGAGAAATTGGCCCTGGCAGCCGTTCAAGCTGTCCAGCGTTTTCGTCACTACATTCTTCTCCGTAAAACTACAGTTATTTTGGATTGCAACCCTATGATTTACGTTTTGACAAAACAACTGCTAGGGGGCAAGTACTCTAAATGGATCGTTATCCTGCAAGAGTTCGACTTGGAGTTTGAGAAGTCCAAGTCTAAGAAATCCTTAGTTTTTGCGGAATTGATGTGTGATTTCCCGCGTGCTGACACAGAAACTGTGGCAGAGGAGTCCATTGCGGACGAATCTTTGTTTCTTATCAGTACTTTAGATCCGTGGTACGGGGATATAATCATCTATCTCCAAACCCAAACCTTTCGGCCTGAAGCTTCAAAGTCGGAACGTTGAAAAATTCGGTTTCAATCCCAGCAATACAAGATTATTGGAGATACACTTTATCGCCGGGGGGCAGACTTAGTTTTTTGACGTTGCTTAACTCACGACGAGGCTGAGAGGGTTTTGAATGATTGTCACTCTGGAGCATGTGGCGGTCATATGTCTGGGTATGCCACAGCTCAGAAGGTGTTGCGCGCTGGCTATTTCTGGCCGTCCATGTTTAAAGATTGTATCATTGCAGTCCGGAAATGCCACAACTGTCAAGTGTTTGATCGCAAGATGCGCGCACCACCTGCTCCTCTCCATCCTATAATTGCCGTTGGTCCATTCGCCAAATGGGGTATCGATTTTATTACTTGTAACCCTCACTCGGCCGGGGGGCATGCGTATATCATCCTCGCGGTTGATTATTTTACTAAATGGGCCGAGGCGATGCCTACATTCGACGCAAGCGGCAAAACAGCTGCAGTTTTCGTATTCAATCATATTATAACTAGGTTTGGTGTCCCACAAGCAATCATCACTGACCATGGGAGCCATTTTCGAAACATCATGATGACTGAGCTTACAAGCCAGCTTGGTTTGCGCCACGATAGCTCTACTCCTTATTATCCGCAAGCCAACGGTTTGGTTGAGTCTATCAACAAAGTTCTGGTTATCATGATCCGACGAACCATTGGTATTCATCGGTCGAATTGGCACAACATGTTATTTTCAGCGCTATGGGCATACCAAACCTCAGTGAAAACTTCAACAGGGTTCACTCCTTTCCAGCTAGTTTATGGCTTGGAAGCTGTGTTACCCATTGAATGCGAAATCCCATCACTTCAAATGGCTGTCGAATTACTCCCAGCTACTTCCGAAGAGGAGAAACGTTTATTATACTTAGCTCAATTAGATGAGACTCGACGTGACGCTGCATTGGCAATCGAGACTCACGCAAAGCGAATGAAAGCTCAGTATGATAGAAATGTGACCCCTCGAAGTTTTTCGGAGGGAGACCTAGTGCTATTATATGATCAAGCTAACGATAAGCTAGGTGCTGGAAAATTCGTTCCTATGTGGCATGGACCCTACATTGTAAAGCGAAAGCTAGCAAAAGGGGCCTATGAGCTGGTAGATTTTGATGGGGACTCTTTGGGTAAACCCAGAAATGGACTTTACCTAAAGAGGTATTATGCTTAAATGGTGGGTATGGAGAATTTTTAGTTAGGTTAGGTTTTCTTTCTAGCTAGTATGTTTGTTAGTTTAGATAGTGTGCCTAGTTTAGAGAGTGTGTTTTTAGTCGTTATTCTGGCTTATCTTGGTTTTACTCTTGATATTGCAGATGTCGACGCCTCTCCAAACATACATTGGATTTGCTGATGGTGCTTGTCGTAGTACACGGAATATCTCTTTCGCAGCTTGGGTTATCTATTCGCCCTCTGACGAGTTAGTTTCTATGCATGGGGTAAGCCTCGGTCAAACGACGAACAACATTGCAGAATACAGTGCAGTGGTTGAATTATTGTCTGAATCTATTTCATTTGGAATTCGACGTTTGATAGTGAGGTTAGATTCTGAACTCGTTGTATTACAGCTTAATAGAGTATATGCCATTAGAAATCCTGTGTTATTAAGGTTGTTTTTGAGAGTGCGTCTCTTGGAACGTGAATTTGATTACATTGAATATCAGCATATTCCAAGGTCTTTAAATACATTAGCAGATGCAATTGCTTCTCAAATGTTGGACAGACATTTACGATAATCATGCAAGTAAATTTAAAAACATTTCATCACATATGTTAAACAAAATAAGCCGGTAATAATGATATATATATAGATAGGAGTGTGTCAAAAAATATACATCGTCTTCGATCATAGGTTGAAAAACACCTTATGATCGGCAAAAATGATAAGTACAAAAAACCAAAAATGTCATATGTGTCTACAAAAGTGACTAGCCAATCACTGGTGGTGCTCTCTATACGAGACCACTGCCCGCGCTACCCTACACAAGAACCTCCTAAAAGGTCCTGGGACTGCGACCACATAGCGCTGGAGTCGAATGGGAATATCATCTATGGTGGTCTCTGGTATATCCGCCGTCAGACGCTCTAGATCCTGTTCCAGCTCGGCTAAGGTCTCTGCGGCCGCATCCTGTGGGGCTGGCGCTGGTACAGCTGGTACTCTCCTCTCAAAAGCCCGGAGGTTGGCTGGACGCCGTGGACCTACATCTGCATTTTGAAAATTTGTGCTGTCAGTTTTGAGGCGATATAAAAAACAAAAAAATACATAATTTAAAAACTCGTGGAAAATGAAGTACCTCTGTCGTCCCATTGTTCTCCCTGTGGAAGAACCATGTCCGGATCACCTCGAAAATCTACTCCGGCATACGGAAAGTCCTGGATCGCAAAAACCTGGTCCTCTAACCAGTGAAAATAACCAGCAGGGAATCGAACAACTGCCACGCCCTCGTCAGGATGCCGGGCCATCACCGTAACCCATTGTATCAGCTTTGGCTCCCGAGGACCCAAGATATCAACAGTGAGATGCTGAGGGATCAACATCGGAACTCTCTCTAAGGCAAAGCTCACAACTAGAGGCCCATATCCAAAGGTCTTCAGTTGTCCGTTCTTTGCCCTAGTCAGTTGGCCCTTCATGTTGGCCGACACAGCATCGCACCAGTTGAAGATGGTGCCTCGAAAACAGTCAATCGCCATCCGCATTTGGGACCCAGTGGCAATATGTAAAGCGGTTGCGCCACAAATTCTGGTAACCGTGAAAGCTATAACCATGAGTTCACGCCGAGAGATGTATTTGATTTCTATGCCTTTCGCATGGTTTTGATTGGGTATGCACCAATTTGCCCGGAGACTAGCAAGGGATTGGCCACCCGGCCTAGTCCCGGCTAGATTGAGTTGCTCGCCCCTATTTGGCAAGCCAGTGAGAAAGTATATGTCAGAGGGCTCTATCTCGAGCTGGTGCCCTCCGATGTAAAAGCATTGCTCATGAATGTTCCATCTCTCAACCAGCCACTCCAAGAATCTCACCTGAGCCCTCATGCCAGGTATGGCCCAATATTTATATAGTCCGCATGCTTTTAGGGCATCAATGGAAGGTTGGTGACCAATTGCGGCTAAATCAACGTCCTCGTGCTCTCTTTCTCTCCAATCCAACATGGTGAGTGCTCTACACACCAAGAAATAAAGGTTAGAATTAATTTGGGAAAATTTAAATGGTTATTTTTGGGGTTTGGGGTTTCAAATTCCGCCCTTCGCGAGGTACGCACCCCACGTTTAGGACACAGAGCACCGGTACGCAGCTGGCCTGAAGGTGGGCTGTGTACCCCGACCTTTTTCCTGTGTAGGAAAAGGTCGGGGGACGCAGGCCACCCTTAGGGCACCTGCGTACCCCGCAGAGCGGTTTTTAAAACCTAAAACCCCCCAAAAAACCAAAACTAAAACCTAAAACAAAATTTTAATCGGATGAAATTGAAGAGGAGGATGTTGTGAAATACCTGGAAGAGACGACGTTCGATTCTGACGGTCGGATTCTCCGCAATGACCACGGGAAGTTTCTTGCCAAAAGCCCTTTTCTCAACCTCAACAGTAAAATGGTAAAAATGACATGGTAAAAAGTCTTTTTATAGGTTTTTTGGATGAATGAATGCTAGGTTTGTTTATTTTTCACCATGGAAGGATATTTTTCAATGTATTTTTGCCTATCTTAAACAAGTATGAGTAATGTGTCGTTTTTGTGCAGGACAAAGGGATTTAGAGGGAAAATTGTCATTTTTCACGAACCAAAATATCAGAGTCATCTTTTAAGCCCTTTTCTGACTCCTAAAATATGAAAAGATTGCCGAGCGTTTCTTTTACACTCGTTAAAACGGAATTAAAAGACGGTCCCCTTATAGCCCTTTTCTGACCGTAAAAACAGGAAAAGGTTGCCGGGTTTTTGTCGTTTCAAACTCGATACTGGAAATAAAACGACGTGTTCTTGATCGCTTTTTACTTTTCAGGTCAGTGGCACTAATTATGAAAGTACTCCTTGGTCGCAAGATCAAGCGGTTCCCCCAGGTATTATTTTATACGTTTTTGGGCTTGGGGGACACAAATCTACGAAAAAGTTCAACTTGGAGTCTTCTTAAGTTTTTCAGACTCTCTAAAATTGAAAAACGCCGAGTTTCTCCTATACTGGGCTCGTTAAAATTTCACAGTAAAGGACCTGTTCAATTACAAACAGGAACGAACCACTCCTTCCTAGGGTTCGAATCAAAACTAGGTTGGACTCATCCGAAGGATGAGCTTATAATCAAGCATATGTTATCCTCCTCAAGCTTGTTAAAAATAAAGAGGTACTTGCCAGAAATGGTGGGGGAAAAGAGAGAAGAATGAGCCTATTTGTTATCTTTTGTCTCAGAAGAAACTTTATTACCACTCTTGGACACGACACTTTTCATTCACCTGGGTTGGGAAATCCTTTACCTCACAGTTGATCAAACCGCTTTGAAAGGCCTTCAGCCAGGTTTCGGGGATTAACTTTGAGTTGTTTATCACCAAACCATCTGTTGTGTCGTTATGTGTTCAAGAGGTCTGCAAACAAAACTTTCATCTGCAAAATACTTGTCATCCATTTGACCATCCCTGAGTCAGTCCTTACAGCAACATTTCTTCAACTTGAACAAATGATTTCGTGTTGTAGGCTTGCCTGCAACGGGTCGCTTTCTATCGACATCAACACATTATCTAGAGAGATGACTTAGAAATCGTCAGTACCTTGAAGTCTGCATGCATCAATGGCAGGTTTCTCGCCTTTGACGTCAGTTTACATCATTGACTTTCGATCGAAGGATTCCATGAAATGTTCGACATCAACTCATTCATTCACATCTCATGGATTGTACTGGGTACTTTGAGAACCATTGACATTACTGGTGGCCTCTCTCACACTTGTTAACAGTTTACATCATCGACTGGTAATCAAGTGGTTTCTACCATGTTCGACATCAACTCATTTATTCGCATGGCTAGAATCGTACCAATTCGGGAAGTAGAAATAAAGACCCTGGATCTAGTTTCCACCATCCAGGCTGCGAGGAGTTTTGTATTCATTATCTCAGTAGACTAATCATAAACAGATGGTTGTGCCCATACTGTGTCTACAAAAGTCTATGATTATGATGTACTGCAAGATCATTCCTGTATCAGAGTAGTTAGTCTGTTAGTTAAAGTTTTGATATGAGTATGGGAATGCCTACCTCAGTGATGATATAATCTTATACATGTATTTTGTGTTGAAAATTGCAGGTTCTGACCCGGCTCTCCACAAGATAATCCTTGAAATGATAAAGTGCTTCACCCTTCCTAGATAATACAAAACCCTAATCTATTACAGGCTTCCCACTTTAGGGGGCAATCTGTTACACTAAAAAATGTCACCATGACTATTTACAGTTAGTATGGCTCTATCAACAGTCATGCTATCCTCTTAGGCAAGTCTTATGCCTCTGCTCTCCATGTCAAACTCCAAAAAGAGAGAAAGTCTTTATAAATGTATTTATCTCTGGGTATGCAGGTTCTCTCAACCTTACCTGCGGGTACGCACCCAACGTTCACAAAAGCTGCGTACTTGTACGCTCTGTATGTAAAGGGGCAAGTGCGTCCCCCTGTAAAGGTCAAAATGCGCAAGTTTCATCTTTAAAAAGTTACTTGTGGTCATTTCTAGAGCATTCTAGAAGGTTGTTCGACGTGTATTGAGCGCCTCCAGATGGTTCATGTACCCCTACCAAAGAGGAACTTATCCCATCAATAAGGGAGCTATCCCATCCAAAGAGGGGATTATCCCATTGATGGTGGACCTGAATAACTTCCTCTAGAGCACTATAAATACAGGCATTGGGCCAGAAGGAGGGGAGGTTGGAAGCTAAACATTTCTAAGGGTAGATGCTGCTGGAATTAGGACTCCCATTTAGAAGCTTGTGAGGAGAGATTGCCATCTTTGCTTGTTCTATTTGGAAGTGGGTGAGCTTTGTCAAAGTAAAGGAGAACTCTTGATGGACCCTGGGAGGGACTTGCACAACACCAAGGCTCAGGTTGTAATTGTTCCTTTTGTTTCCTATTAATGCAAATGAGTCCATTCTTCTCAATAACTTGTTATTTATGAGTTGTTTCATGTACTCCTTGGTCTATGTGTTAAATATGTTTTATTCTATGATATTATCAAGTGCTATTTAATTGTTTGATTGTTAGTGGATGCAGGTTTCAAAGTGAAGGAGGAGCTCATCCGGATCAGCGGAGCTGGACTGCTACAACAGCGTTGGATTACAGGTAGGATCTAAACACTTGATTTCTTATATAGTAAATGCATGTTTAGAGAAGGATTGCTCTTGTTTGTCTTGTTTTTCACTAGAGAGTCTTAGGCTCCTAGGGAGGTTGGTTTTGTCCGCACTATCGACTCTTTCCGCCTGACAAGAGGTCACCAGCAGACCGAGATGGACAATCCAGATTGGCAGTGACTTTTCGCGGGATCTGGCTCACCTGGAGGGCAGATTTGCGTAATTTCTGGGATGAAACAATTTGTTCAGCAGTGGGCCTTGGCAACAAAAACTACTCAATTCCTAAAGGGAGCAGGGTACAGGCTTCAGGATGGCTTAGCAGCAAGAACTATGCAATTCTTGTAGGGAGCTGGTAGTGAGTTGCGGGATGCCCTAGAGGGAGCTGGCAGTGAGCTGTGGGGTTTTCTAGAGACAAAAACTGCGTAATTACTTGTAGGTTGACTTGTTGACCTCTTCTGCACATTTTCTGAGCTGAGCGGGATGTTGGGCTACTGAGGGGCTTGCTCAAAAATCTGTGCAGTTTTCTGGGTGAGTGGCTGATCATCTTAATGGTGACTGGCTGGAAAAACTGCACAATCCTGGATGGGAGACATGGGTGGACATGCAGTTTTTGTCTATCCTGTCTACACAGTTTTCTCAGTCAGCGGAGTGGACAAGCTCTACAGCTTCTGCACAAGTTTTGAGGGGAGTGAGTCCTAGGGTGATTGCCTGGTAGACCTCTTTGGTTGACCAACAGGAGGGTTGGATGATCAGCTTGTAGTCAGCACATATTGCAATGGATTTCTAGACACTTCTGCACTATTTTGGGTGACATTCAGTCGAGTTGATTGCAAGGTGGAGGAGCGACTGCTAGAGGGTGATCTAGTCGTTGAAACTTCAACAAAATGACTAACTCTATGAGTGAGTGAATTTGTGCATACGTGAACATTGCAAACACACACTCAACATAATTTGATGGCAAGACGCCTCAAACCATAAAGACAACATATGGTCAACATGACTGACCGACGGTGCGAGTGACAAGTGCGATGTTTGTAATGGATCATTGAACGACCGCGAGGATGCTTGCGCGAAAATGCATACAACTTTGTGTGTGAGTGCGACGGATGTTTACATAGCCAATACAACATGTACACATGAAGCTAAAACCATGTGCATGACCAGAACATGGTTTCACGCGCGACATTGAGACCAACATGTAACAAGTTGTCCATTGAACAGTCAAGCAAAGAGGGTGCAAAGACTCAACACGAGCCCACAAGGTGAGCCCGAGTGATTGCAAACATCAAGTGAAATTGAAGGGAGGCTCCGAATTTTGGATGCGAGCCAAAATTTTGGAGGGTGTTGCAATCGCTACAACAAGGAGGAAGAAAATACATAAAATATTTTTGAACATAATTCCCAACAATTTTTAGTGGGAAAGGGCGTTGAGTAGGTATGAACTATGGTTACAAGTTCAATCACAGCACCAGTGCCTATAGTTCATCAGAAGATAAATGAGAAGACTCCCCCTAAAGGAGAGGTGAGTGGTAAGAAAATAATTCATGCATGAGAGAGTTTGGACTTTGATAAATAAATCTCCATAAATGTGAAAGAAAATCAAATGGCTATTCTAACTTCCACTTCTAGAAATTAATGTGTAGATTCGAAAATGCTCATGAAATTTACTAAATCACAAGACTTGAATCTACACTATTGATCTGTGGAAGTTAATTCACCATATAAAACAAGAATCATTGACATGCAAAAGGAAACATCACACATACATAGATATTTATCTAGTGGAAATCAATTTCTCAAAACCCCTTACTATCTGTATTGCATTAATCAAATAATAGAGAAGAAGTACAATGTTTTCTCAAGCTTAAGCACACCCTGCACTAGTATAGTCTATGCCTTTGTTTAAATGATTGAACCTAGCCCAACACTTATCCATTTTCTCAAGCCTCCAAGCTCCTCTTTCCTTGCGTTGTTCCCTTGGAAAATTTATACTATTAGTTAGGAATTTCAAAGCAAGGAATTGCACAATTACCATAAGGCAATCCTCTGACTCCGTTCACTACTTGTACAACTTGGAATAATTTACAACTCATAGTACATTGGCCTTGAAATCTAATCTCAACTGGGTAACTTGAATTCTCTCCATGCAATAATTATTTTGGGTTGATTAATAAGTTAACTCATTGATCACCGAGTGTGGTTGAAGTTACATATCCACAACTTGACCTCCACTAGTTCTTCGGATAGTTAGAACTAGTTAAACTCACAATAAGTCAAATTAATTGAAATAGGTTGCCACAAATTAGAAATCAATCATGTAGAGCTGAACTCAAGTGTCTTCAACTAAAATTTACTGAGTTAACTAAGTGCCAAGAGCCATATCACCTTCTTTAACTACCTTCAAGTATTCTGTTGAAATAGAAATTCGAATTTTAATCTAGTTTGACCAAGGCAAAGTTAAAACTATATTTTTTTGCTACATTTTCAACACTCCCTCTCAACAAGAAAGGGATTATCAGATACCCTAATCCTACTTCTATTGAACTCAAGTTTTCCTCTTAAGAAGGCCTTTATCAAAATATATGCATCTTCCTCCTCTATCAAAATGTACTGCAACAACATAATCTACCTCTCCACACAATCTCATAGATTGTGATACCGAATGTTGATATTCTTGGATCAATCATGAAATAATGGATTCTCAAAGGGTTTGATACAACTATGATTGTCATAGTAAATAACTATAGATCCATCTTCTAACCAAATAACCCAACAAGAATCTTTCTCATCCAGATAGTCTCACATGTTGGTTGACTTGCAGCCATGTACTTTTGTTCTGCTAAGTTGAGTACCACATACCTCTGCTTCCTACTATACCAAGAAACCATTGCTAACCTAGCACTGAAAATTCCTCCTAATATGTTCTTCCTGTTTGATGGACTCCCCACTCAATCTGCATCTATGAAGCCTTGCAACTTCACTCCCTCTATCTGTTTGTACCAAAGAAAAAATTTGAGTAGTGCCTTGGAGGTATCTCAGCACATGGTTTTCTTCCTTCCAATTCAATTTGGTTGGCTTAATGATTTTTTGACTAAGTTGGTTAACTGCATAACACATGTTCATTTGTGTGTTCACTAAATACATAAGTGAACCCACAAGTTGCCTATAAATGGTAGCCTCGACTACTTCACCTAAAGTAGCATCCTGTTACCTCCAATTTCCTACTAGATGAGTCTCTATGGGTTTGCGTTTGTCCATGCAGAACCTCTAAAGTATCTCGTTGGCATACTTTACCCGAGGGACAAACAATTACCCATCTCCTTACCATACTTCCAAACTAAGGAAGTTGTGCATGAGGCCCATGTCCTTCATCTCGAACTCTCTTGTAAGGTCCTCCTTCCAAGATATGATTGATTTCTCATCACCAATAAGGATCAAGTCATCGACATATAAAACAATAATCAATAATCTACCTTCTACCACAATGTGATAAAGGTTTTCATCTACTTCACTTTTGATGAAGCCCAAACTGATTAGATAGCTATCGATCCTGGTATACCAAGCACTGGGTGCTTGCCTGAGTCCATACAATGATCGCTTGAGTTTTCAAACATGTGAATCTCTATCAAAGGTCTCAAACCCCAATGGATACTAAATATAGACCTCCTCCTCAATAAATCCATTGAGGAATGTTGTCTTCACATCCATTTGGTGGATTCTCCACTCCATCTATGCTGAAAGTGTTAGAATTGACCTGATAGATGAGTACTACCTCACTATAGGAGCAAAGGTCTCCTCATAGTCAATTCCCTACACCTGAGAGAACCCCTTAGACACAAATTTGGCCTTGTGTTTTTGTATGCTCCCATTTCTTGAATGTTTTACCTTGTAAAGCCATCTCTAACCAACCAATGATTTATCTGCTGGTCTTGGGACCACTTCTCAAAAATTATTTCTGAACATGGAAACATATTCCTCTACCGTAACATCACCCCATATTGGTTTCTCTACAGCCTCCTTAAAATAGGATGGATATGTCTCTACCATATCACTCATCATATACATGTAGCTAGTGTACTGGTCTGGTCACCTCCTCTGCTTGCGTTGTGATGGGGGTGCTCCCACATTTTCTCTAGCATCCTGCAATAATCTGTTAGCTTCCTTGGTTTTCTTCCTTCCTTCTCTGGAAGTCTCTGCTTGGTTTTCTTCCACTTTCTACTCCTCTACTTGTGGCTTCTCCACAACTTCCTAAGGTTCTTGCTTTGGAGCCAAAAACTCTAGATCATGCTACAACTGAATCTCCCTCTCAATAGAACACCTCATTTCCTTCTCCTCATCAGACTTCACATTCTATCTAACCACTGTGATCCTAATGGATGGAAAGTACACACAATAATTATGAGGTGTATATGTGTACCCCACAAATATGCCCAACTCTGATGTTGCCTCTAGATTTTTTCGTGCTTCCTTGGAAACATGACAATAAAATGATGATCCAAAGATCCTGAAGTGTGACGCATCTTTTTTCTTCCCTGAAAAAGCTTCCTATGGTGTACTCATTCCAAGAATCCTACGAGGACTCTTGTTCTACAAATAGATCATGGTGTTGTGTGCTTCAGCCCACAAGTGTAGAGGTAGGATTTAGTCATGCAATGTCACTTGTGTTGCTCCCACAATACTTATGTTCTTCCTCTCAGCCACCCCATTTTGTTTTGGGTTATGTGGTGTTGTCAAATCCTGTTGAATACCTTCCTTTACACATATATTTTTAAACTCATTCGACATTTACTCACTATCATTATTGCTCCTAAAAGCCTTCACTTCCCTGCCAATATATTTCTCAACAAATGCTTTAAACTCAACAAATTTGGAGAATTCTTGGTCTTTCTTTTGCATGAAGTAGATATATCATTTCTATGAGAAATCATCTAGAAGTATACCATAATACCTATGCTTGGTAGTGGATGTTGTCGACAAAGGTCCATAGATATGAAAGTGGATCCTTTTAAGGACTGCATGCGCCCTATTGTCATCATCATTGAAGGTGGATTTTGTGTACTTCCCCAATGTACACCCTTTACATGTATCTTGTTGCTCTAGTGCTCCTTTGGGGAGGCCTGTAGAAACATGATTCATGATCTTCAAAGTTTCATGATGCAAATGACCAAGTCTTTTTACGTCATAATTCGTCGACATCTCGGCTCTACACCTTCTCTACTTTTGTGCTCAATGCTACACATTCTTTCACATCTAATTTGTAAAGGTTCTTCACTTGAATCCTAATCTGCTTCACTTATCCCATGGTGATATGTCTCATGAAATCATTCCCTTTGCAGAATATCACATTGTAGCCACAATCTTCCAACACAACTACAGAAACTAGATTCTTCTTCAAACCCGATACGAGTCAACATAGCAAGTTGAGTACCTTACTCTATGGAAATGTTTGAAAACAACTCTTGCAAAGAAAATACCAAACTTATTGGTTTTTGGTGACTCAATGCTTGTTATTGAAAAAATGATCCAGGCCAAGAAGGCACCATGATTAGATCATTCTCCCATTATTTTGAGGTCTATTCTAATTGCCTTTCAATTTGAGTAGTTGGAGTATTTTGTGTATAGGAATTTAAATTTAGTGGTGGACATTCTGGCCAAAAAATAATCCACTCTGGGATAAGGCAAAGTAGATATGGACCAATGTTTAATAATTTTTTCCCCCATTCCTCGGCCATGTCTACAATCCCAAGGTGCACTAGCTTCAATTTTAAAGATGCCATCATTGGAAAAATTGTTCATTTTGGGATGAGGTTGTTTACTTCTCGCTCAACCCTTTGGGTCGATTTAAGAGTTTGAAGGGCACCAAGATCCGATGGCCTTTCATTTTTCTGCCTAGGATCCTCAAGGCTTCTCCTGAGTGCTACATGCACCTCAACAAGTGGCATGTTAACAAAATTTACCTCAGTTCAAGGTCGTATATGTATTTAATTCACCTTTGGTGGGATTTGCTGGAAAGCACTTCGATCATGGAGTTTCATTGATTATGTAGTGGGATGGAACTAATTTTGTCATATTGCAATGCCCAACAACCATCTATTCTTTGTCTTTCTGAGGATTCTGGTCTGGCTATGGAAATTTTGCTTCAATCCAATTCGTGGTACGGTTTCATCTTTGGTTATTTAAAGGTTCATATGGCTTCCCTAAACTTCCATGGGACATTGTTCCTTGTTGGTCTTGGGGCGTTGTTTAAACTTGTTGGTGTGTTACCTCACCATGTGCAATGACTCGCTTCTAAAATGGCATATCCTCTGGCAATTATGGAGAACATAAATGTGGATTGTTGCTTGACAGGTGACTAGATTCAGTCAAAGTGTTTTCGGTAACCATTCAATAGTAGGAATATAAGGTAGAAAAATAATGACAATCACTTCAACTCTTCTTGGAAGCCAAGTTATTTTGGCATTATAGCAGTATGGAGTGTTTACTAAATGGTTTGTGCAAGGAGGTCAATTCTCTCAATGCCCGGGTCTTCACTTTGGAGGATTTCATACTTAACAACACTCAACTCGCCTTGGGGGACGTTGGATCCAATCCCACACCTGAAAGGAAAAAATCTCGCCACTCGTGAGGACTTGGTCCTTCTAGCCATGGTCGTTGCTACATGATGGGCTCAACAAGACATCGTTGAAGTTTTATGTTTCTTTGAAAATATCTTCTAATACTTAGATCTTTTTGTCAAATTATTAGTAGAAATACATATAGTATAAAAAGGAAATACAACTGTAGAATTAGAAACTATTTTGTAAAAACTGATAAATACTTTGATTAAAATAAAAATAAAAATTACCATAAACTAATTTTTATTAATATCAAAACCTTTACCATTTAAAAAAAATTGTTATTTTTTTATAAAATTTTGTGATTAAAAATTAATAATAATTATATATATATATATATATATATATATATATATATATATATATATATATATATATATATTATTTGTATATTTATTCTAAAAAGCATCCTAACATAGTTAGTTGAATAAATTAAGTTCTTTTAAATTAAAAAAATTAAATAACTCAATTCATTTTAAATTTGAAAGATATAAAACCATTTTGATATTTATTTATCAATTGATATAAGATAATGCATTATTTAGTTAAACTACTTTTAAAAATTGAAGTTTTGATTTCCAAATAGTTAGGCTAATTATTGGTCAAGTTATATACACAAAGTTAATTCCCATGACATGATGTTTAGGAAGCGTAATCTCCTCCATAAATACCAGACATAAGTACACGAGATCAACTAAAGTTAAAATTTTATAATGCTAATATCGAGATCAATCGCAGTTAAAATTTTATATAACGATTTATTAAGCTTTAAAATACTATAACGATAAATTTAACGTATATAAAAAAGTGTTGGTTTGTAAAAGAATTATTTTTAATAGATAGTAATTTGTGAGGATTGTTTTTGTTATTGCTTTGATAATTAAGTTATGATAGATTTTTTTATGGTTTAAAAACAAAATTATCATTCAATGAAATTAGTATTTAAATATAAATTTTTTAAAAATAATTTTGTTTTTGTCTTTTTTAAGATGAAATTCAAACCATACTTTTAGTTATTTGTTGTTTTTTTATTAAATAAAATTAAGATAAAATATTTATTTTAATCTCATAATAATAATAAAAATCCATTATCATAAGTTGTTTTAAAGTAGATGTCCCATGGGATAGGAACATCTCGATTTTTTGTGAGTCATGAGTTATTGGTATATCTGAGTGAGTTTTTAGATATACTTTAGTAGCAATTGAAAGATTTAATTTTTGACCTTATTTAGACTACTACAACAAGTTACTTATTAGCAATTGAAAATTTTAATTTTTGACCTTATTTAGACTACTACAACAAGTTACTCATTCACAATGGTTTAAAAATAATAATAATAATAATAATAATCCAAATTTAATTTTGTAAATAAAATTGTCCTTTCTTATCATACACACTATAAATTGCTGCTACATGTAAAATGGTAAATAGTAAATGTCTGATTTTTTTTAATTTGAAATATCTTATTCAAATATTTTTTGGTTTAAAAAAAAATTTAAATTACAAACCAATATTTTTGAAATTTATGAGATATAAAATTTATTTTATATATTAGAAATACAATTTAAATAACAAGCCATTATCATGTCAAGTCTAACCCTATTCTCACTGAATTCCACCAACAACAACCACCAAAAAATCACCTCGTTGGAACATGCCAAATCTGTCTATGAAGAAAGACAATCACGCTAAAATGAATATTCACATCGTAACGGTGGGCGACCACAATTTCTGGAATGGAATTCACTAACTACGACAAAGCCGTGACCAATCTGAATTCAGATCCGCTCACGTTTCACCTCCTCAACGTTGACAACGTTCTTCAGCAGTCGACCCTACACCTGCCCTGTCACGCCCCTACACCTGCGGTAGTCTTCCAACCGCTTGTAGCAAGGTGCGGCACCACTGAACGCTTTCTTTTCACCAATACTAACATTCGTGGGCTATGCCTACTTTCACATTAACATACTTAGCTTGTGTTTCGCAACTAAGTAAAAGCAATTATCCTTTATACCTAATGAAGCCCATACTCATTCATTATCATCATGCGATTATACCGAGAACAATAACAATTACAACAAGTATAAAGGGGAGGGGCAACTCCCCGTAATGTGAGTCTGCCCGACAATTTTATTAAGAATATCATATTTACAACACAAGTGTGTCTTGGCTAAACCAAGTCTCACACTTAGACAAATTTACAAAGATAAGCAACCTACTTTTACAATCATGTGCACCCTTGCACAAAGAGAAGTGCTCACCTGAGCCACTTATTCCTCTCTACCAAGTCCTGCACAAATCTGCATACAAACCGAACCCCGCACACTTGCCTACACCTCAACCGGCACAAGAATATACCAAATCTGCACTTAGATAAAGCGCATGAGATATGCGCATCTCCTATCTCTCCTTGCGCAGATTTTACCCCTCTTCTTTATGCGTAGAGATGATGAGAGTTTGTTTGATGATCAAATGAGCCTCAAGCTCCACTAACATATACCATTATCAACGTGGGTTTACATGGGGTGTGCAGCCCCATGGCCGACCCCCAAAACCACTAACGCATGCCCACCTATCTTCCATTACAAGTCGGCTTGCATACATTTAATATCGCATATATATGTGTACGCTCCAACACTTAGTCGCATAAGTGTTTTCCCTAACGTCGCATATATCGTCGCATTCTTTCTGCACAAAATGTCGCACCCGTCGCACATTTCCTCCGTGCGCCCGCGCGCCCGCTCTCGTGCACGACTCGCCGGTGCCCGTCGCACTCTTCTCCCGAAGGCCTTACATCCTCCTCCACCTGAAATCGTTGTCGTCCTCGACAACATACCATCCCGGTAGCCATCCACCAAGATCATCATCAACCATGATGTTGACTCCTCCACACAAAGCAAACATCCCTGCAACATATGTAGAGCCTCATCTCCATCATGCCTCGACTTAGTGACCAACTGCCACCAAGCTCACCATACCAAGGTATGCACCTCATCAGATATCGTCTCGATCCATGATCATCGACCCCTCTGCCACAATCTCCACTGCAACATCTCGTGTCGACCTCATCATGTGTCTCCATGTGAACCTCTGCCATGATACTCTAGCATGATGCCAACATATCTTTGCACACTTCCGGACCTCATGTCTGAACTAGTTGGGTAGCTAATCCAACCATCACGCTCATCCCATGAGAGTGAACATCCTCATGCCATCATCAGTTGTTCCTCAAACATCTGCCACATCCTTGACTCCTCAAGAATCCATCTCCATAATCCATGCTCAGGTCCATGGAAACTCCATCCATCTCATCTGCAACATGTCATGATGCTTGATGCCAAGCCATCCCTGCACCATCAGTCATACCTGCTCAAACATGTTTTAAGGAGTCACTGCCATGAGCAGCTAACAATGAGCCCCATCTTCTTCGTCCATCTAAGATGATGTAGAGGGAGTAGAGCCTGAAGGCTCTCCCTCACTAATCAATTCGATCCACCTATCAGGATCCTCAATCTCCATCCTTTGTAGATAAGCACCCCGGTCTTCCTTCTGGACATCCGGCCTCACATATACCTCCTCCTCCTCATCATCATCCTCCACCAACTCTAGCCTTCTTGTCAAATCCAAGATGCTATCTGAAAGTGTCTTGATGACCAATGACTGCTCCACAAGCTTTGTCTCAACACTAGACAACCGCTTGTTCACCTTCTCCTTATCCTCCATTTGCATCACTCCCAATTTACAATCAGGCCTTGTCACACCAATGGTTGGCACACCAATGGGTACATCTTCCCTTCCATCATAAATGTAGAGCTTCTTCAAATGTGGAATGATCATAGCATCAAATTGTTTCATGAACTCCATCCCCAATACAGCTTCATAGTCATCAATCCGCACTATAGTGAAGTCCACCTTCCCGGTCCATTCACCAAGTGTAGTGTCCACCCTTTCAGCTATACCAAGAATCTCAATAGGAGGAGAATTCACTGTCTTCATTTGTGCCTTTGCTGGTACAAATTTCAGCCCAATTCTTCTCGCAGTATCTTCACCCATGAAGTTGTGAGAAGCCCCACTATCCACCATAGTGAGCACATCAGCACCTCCAACCTTCATTCGAACATACTCCAACTTGTTCCTTTAAGGATCTCTCCTAGAGGCCACTTCCGTAGTAGCAGAAGCACCAAGTATCTGCATCATCCCCATAGAAGCATCTTCATTCTTTCCATCAGACTGTGCAATAGCGGCCACCTTCGGTTTAGAGGGACAATTCTTCACCATGTGTGGTCCTGCACATATCCAACACTTCAAAGGTTTCTTCGTCTTCGAACCATCATCCGATTTCGAAGCATCATCCTTCTTCTTTTCTTTCGGCTTGTCAGACTTCTTTTTCTCATCAGAAGTCTCATCATAATGATCCACCAACCTATCAACCGCAGCAAAAGCCTCCTCAAGTGTCCTAATCTTCTGCCTCTTCACCTCATTGCGTGCCCAAGGCTTCAACCGAATAATGAAGTTGAACACCTTGTCCCTCTCCGCCATGTCGAGAAGTTCCAGAGCTGCACTTGCAAACTCTCACTGGTATGCTTGTAGGCTTCCGGTTTGCTTGATGTACGTAATCTTCGTCCTTGCTTCCCACGTTTCATCCCGAGGACTGAAATGGGTCTGCAAAGCCTTCTTCATGTCATCCCATGAAGTGATGTCATCAGCACTGCCATTGACAATCTGATCCACCCTCCTTCGCCACCACATCTTAGCATCCTTTGTCAAGAACTGAGCAGCCACCTTGACTTGTGTCTCACCATTAGGTAGACTCAACTGTTCCAAGTACTGCTCCATGTCCCATAGAAAGTTGCCAAGAGTCTTTGCATTCCTTGTGCCATCATAAGATTCTGGTTCCTTCACCTTCACATGAGGCACCCCTCCACCTGAGTTATGCCTCACGGCCTTCTTCAACACCGCGATCTCATCCTTGGCTTCATCAAGAGATTTGTTTACCCTGTCAAGAGATCCCTTCAAGTTCACGATCTCTGCAAGACCCTGATCCCTTGCTTCTTCGACCTCTTTGACCCTTATCTCGAGTTGTGTACATATAAGATCCATGTGCTCATGTTGTGTTCGGAGCTCATCAAGTTCTTCCCTCAGTTTCGAGCTGGCCTCTCACTCCTTAGTGAGCAAGTCCTCCCTCGTATCCCAGGAAGACTCCATGGCTTCCATCCTCTACAGTATCCTTTCCATAAGTGATAAAGTCCCGGCTTCATGGCTAGACCCAACTTGAGACCCGACTGCTATCTCTAACAGCTTCTTCTTCCCTTGCGATCTAGTCTCCACCATCCAACACCCGAACCTGTTCGAGCTCTGATACCACCTGTCATGCCCCTACACCTGCGGTAGTCTTCCAACCGCTTGTAGCAAGGTGCGGCACCACCGAACGCTTTCTTCCCACCAATACTAACATTCGTGGGCTACGCCTAATTTCACATTAACATACTTAGCTTGTGTTTCGCAACTAAGTAAAAGAAATTATCCTTTATACCTAATGAAGCCCATACTCATTCATTATCATCATGCAATTATACCGAGAACAATAACAATTGCAGCAAGTATAAAGGGGAGGGGCAACTCCCCGTAATGTGAGTCTACCCGACAATTTTATTAAGAATATCAGATTTACAACACAAGTGTGTCTTGGCTGCACCAAGTCTCACACTTAGACAAATTTACAAAGATAAGCAACCTGCTTTTACAATAATGTGCACCCTTGCACAAAGAGAAGTGCTCACCCGAGCCACTTATTCCTCTCTACCAAGTCCTGCACAAATCTGCATACAAACCGAACCCCGACACACTTTCCTACACCTCAACCGGCACAAGAATATACCAAATCTGCACTTAGATAAAGCGCATGAGATATGTGCATCTCTTATCTCTCCTTGCGCATATTTTACCCCTCTTCTTTATGCGTAGAGATGATGAGAGTTTGTTTGATGATGAAATGAGCCTCAAGCTCCACTAATATATACCATTATCAACGTGGGTTTACATGGGGTGTGCAGCCCCATGGCCAACCCCCAAAACCACTAACGCATGCCCACCTATCTTTCATTACAAGTCGGCTTGCATACATTTAATATCGCATATATATATATATGTGTACGATCCAACACTTATTCGCATAAGTGTTTTCCCTAACGTCGCATATATCGTCGCATTCTTTCTGCACATAATGTCGCACCCGTCGCACATTTCCTCTGCGCGCCCGTGCGCCCGCCCGCGCGCCCGCTCTCGTGCACAACTCGCCGGTGCCCGTCGCACTCTTCTCCCGAAGGCCTTACATGCCCTCTCTTACAACATGCAAATCTTTAAGGCTTTTGAAAGCAAAGGTTAACTATGACCGTGATAATATTAACGGCGTTGTCTTTAGTGCGATTTAATTTTCTGATGTCGTAGAAAAATTAGGGTGAAATTTTGATTTTGATATTTAAAATAGTTTTTTTTAATTGTATATATGGATTCAACATTCTCAAAAATCACAAAGGCACTTAGATTGTGCAGGGGTTACGCATCAAATTTGTAATTTCAAGAAATTCCGACCAGATTTTAGAGAAATTAGTCCAAAAAAACCCACGAAAAAGACTTCCAAAAAATCATACTAAAAACAACTCTAATATTGAATAAAAAATAACAACATGGATGAACTAGTCATACTCTTAACACAACATATTTTTTCATTCTTAACTGTATTAGCACACCGAACTGTTGATAGCCCATGCTTTCGTATATCTAAGTGTTTGGAAATGAGAGCTCACTTGAACCCAATGGAGAAACAATGATAACTTCACTTTATCCTTTATAAAGGGCTAACACAAAAAAGCAAAGTGAGGTGTTGGTCATAGATGCTGATGTTGACTGTGAGGACAGCTCCATAAACATTTTAACAGATGCACTTACTTCTTAGGCTCCTCCCTAGATTTAATATTTCAATGTTAATGTGTAATGATTTCTTTTTGTTGTCATGAATTCTAAGTTTATAGAGTCAAAAGAGTTTTGTTATGAGAAAACCTAACCTTTAATCCAAACAATTTATATATTTCAAGAAATACCCTTTCAAAAGTGTAGTTTCACAAGATTTTTAGCTTCTCCACCTTGGAAGTATCATGATTTGGTCTCAATGTATTAAGAAAAGTCATACAACAATATTTTAATAGATCGTAAGTATCTATAAAATGGTGAACAATCAATTTAGTAAACTTATGTTACTTCATGATGATCCAGGGTAGAGAAGAATGTGATCACCATGACATTTACGGGGAAGGTTCGACGTGGAATGACAACTCGAATTTCATTTCAACGCTTGAGTGCAATATAAATACCACAATGTCTAACGATCTCATGTGATCATCGAGCCGGAAGGAACGACGAGCGACAAAGGATAGAGAATATGGGTGGAATTGTGTATCTCCGCCACGGGGTTCGGCGGAGTTCAGGCGTCTCTAGGTGTATCTAGGGCCATAGGTGACTCGCATATGAAACGATGGATAACGGCTGAACCAGAGACTAGAAAGACTGAAATAAGGCTTGTGGAATGTAGTCAGTAGTCAAGAAGCAGGCCTTTCTTTGTTGAGAAACAGCTTAATTTGATGACATTAGGAGGCAGCCCTATAGTTGCTTGCAAAACGCTTGTGGGAGTGGCGGTAACCAGAAAATCACAGGATGATATTACTGTGATGATAGTACAACTCAGACATTTTTGCAAGACATAGAATTAGTGCGGATGAGGTTTGGGATCACTGCCATTAAAAGCAACCTTGATAACAACCATCTCACACAACTTGGAGTTGGGTTTTAAAATGACTCCAATCTATATTTTGATGATCAAGTAGTGGAAAGCATGAATTCTCCATTGTTTTATAGATAAACACTTACATCCATTTTTGTACGTTCACTCGTAAAATGGAGGAACAGACAGGATTATTATAAATATATATTTGATATACAATTTAGCAGTGCTAATTGAACATATAGGTATAAGGAAATGCAATGAAACAACCTTACACGATGAATCAATCAATGATAGATGATTGATTGAAAACACACATATGTAAGAGCCAAAATAGTGAAGGTGTAAAACAATAAATTGGAAACCAAATTGAACTATATTAAGAATTGATCTCAACAAATGATGTACATAATATACATATAAATACAACAAGAAAACCGTTGATTCTATTTTAGAGTTTTCTTAAACTCTAACAATTGATCACCATAACACACACTAACCCAACTTTAATATCGATGATTAGGTGTCTAACAATCCCCCCCCTAATCGAAAGGGAAGTATCAAAGTCCAAGAATGAGAGCTCAAATGTAAAAATGCATCGCAGCCAAGAGCTAAATGTCTCTCAAAAATGGTTTCCAAAGATGACCACAAACCAAGAATGGTGTTTTTCAAGAGAAAGCCACAAATGATATCAAAATACAAGAGAACTCAAGGACTTACCCAACAACAACTCTCGAACCTTCATAGTATTTCTCAAAACAACAAAAAATGTGGTTTTAAGGTAATCTGTAACTCTCGAACTATCAATGTAGTTCCTTGAACAATTCTGAATCTGGAAGTGAGTGTTCACAAACAACTCTTTCAGCAAAAGAATTGAAGTCTCTTCGGCTACAACTCTAGCTCTAATTGGTACAAGTTGTGGCTCAGGCTCAGTTGTGGACCTCTAACTTAGGCTCGCTTGAATAAACTTCGAACATGTAGCAGACCATCACAACTCTATCAATTCCACACTTGTCGGATACAGGGTGAGAAGATGAAGTATTCTTTACTGCAAGGTTGGTCAATACTCTCGAACATATCCTACGGTATGACCTGTAAATTTTCTTAGCTTCTTGTTGTAGCTGCTGTAACAACCCCTCCAAAAATCTGGGAACCCTAAAATTTTTGGAGCCCCTGTATTGAGCGGAGCCACCGGCACCACTAGGATCTGCTCAAAGAGTTCGGCAATCTCAAAGAACCTTGGAAAACTCTAAGTTTTTTACTAAATAAAGCTAAGTCGCTAGTTACTACCTAAGTTGGTTGGTCGTTGTGTCAGAACGTCAATAAAGCTAAGCCTAGCGACCATTGCGACTTATGTGACCATTACGACTCTCAGGTCGCATAGGTCACAGGGTCGCATCTTCCTTCTCATACCTCCTTGTGACCCTTGCAACCTTACGACCATATGAGTCGCAGAAGTCGCATAGGTTGCGAGGTTGTGACGTCCTCATGCACACATGGGTGTGACTATGTGACCACCCGGGTCGCAAGGCCACATTGTTCCCTCTAATACATGGATGTGACTATGCAACCCTTGCGATTTTGCGACTTGCTGGGTTGCAAGGTCACATAGGTCGCAAAGTCGCATGTCAGACCCATGCAACCTCGCACGTGTGACCAAAATTATATAAGGAAGGTTTCCTGGCCTCATTTGTAACTGCTCCTTTGGTCACACGGAGAGCTAGGAAAGTCTACAACTTGGGTACGTGCTCGTCTTTCTCCGGGTAAGTAACCGTTCACCTCCCGAGAAATCACGATTTTCTCCTAGGTGTCTTTGTCTACATCCCCTGACCTATGGCATCCCCTCACCCTAGGGTCTTAGCTTATTTTACTTAGCTTTTACACATCATTTTCTTAAAATGGTTGCCCTGGCTACTTTCTCCCTTCCTAAACCTAGACATCACCTTTTTCTCGACTTTTACCTTCCTGTTTTCACCAGTAAGCCTGAATTTACTTGTCTAGATGAGACCCTACCCTCCTAAGGCCATTCAGTGTCTTCCCTAATCCTTGCAAAGCCTAAGTCGTGTGTCTTGAGGTCATGATATCCCTTTTCCCATGACCTTGCGACCTTGCGACCCCAATTGTCTTATGACTTGTGACTTGCGACCCGTCTACCTGACCTATGACTTTATGACTCTATCAAGTTACGACCTATGTAGCAAGTTTCTTAGTCACATTTCTATACATGCGACCTTGCGACCTTGTTAAAGACATATTTGGGCACTACAACCCCAATCACATATGTCCATAAACCAAGGGCTTCTAAGTCCCTAAAAGTGTTGTTTCATACCCTAAAGGAGCAAGGTCAGTTGATTACATCATCTCCCAGAAGTTCTCCATGAAAAACTAGTCAGAATTGGTCAAAGCAAGACCATACAGACTGCCCAGTGCTAAGGGTGAGATGCATTTCACCTGCCACATGCAAAAAGTGCAATGCATACTGGAAAGCCCTTCTATAGGGTGCGATGAGTGAGAGTAGACAAATGGCACAAGTAGTTTGCTAGGTGGAGACCCTGAGAATCTTCTAGAAGATGCTCATTTGACACTTGCCTCCCTAATTTCACCCAAGGATGAGTAAGAGATCATAAAATATCCAAGTGGAACCAAAAACTATCAGAGAGATGGCACTAATCAAAGTCCTAGAAGCTGACTCACCCCCCTGCAAATATCTATATATGGATCCCTCATCCTAGAGATCCAAAGGTTGGAATTTGGTGATTTGCAAAGAAGTGTTGTTGGTTTCTCTTTGAAGACATTTTTGGGTGATCCTGCTTTGTATGAGGTGAATATGGCTTTCAAGCTGGGAGGATGGTGCTGGGTCAGACCAAGTGGTTGTAATCCTCTCTTCTACTACTTTTATCAATAAAGCTATTTGAGTTTTCCTCCATATTCTTGTGTATCTCTAAATATTGTGTTGATATATGCATTTATATGGTAAATATATATCTGATCCTATATTGTTTATAGTGATAGATCTCTATGCTTTGATGGTATTATGTTGTTGTGATTCTATAGGTGCTCTTTGAAGCGGGACAAGTAAGGAAGCAGTGGTGAGATTCTGTCAAAGGGGAAAGGAAACAAGCAAGGAGCCAAGCGAAAGACTGAGGTTGGTACTCTCTGCTTCTTTCTCATCTATCTCTTGTAAAAGAAAATACAAGTAATTTTAGTTTGTTTGTTTCTAATATAGCTACCTGTCTTAGTGGGACTAGCAGTTTTGAATAGACACTAGTTTTCTTGGTAACAAAATGGCGACTCCACTGGGAAGCAATTAGTTTGATTGCTTGTCTCTATTTGTTTGATTCATAAACCACAGACGGAGCCTGAAGTTAAGCCAGCTAGCCTTCGAACTACATTTGCTATGTAAGTGAAAAGTAGATCAATGTTGCTTTAGTCAATCTCTGGGTTTGTTTATGAACTGAACAATTGACTTGCAAACATCCTAAGTTCCCTAGAGGTAGCTCAAGTAACCTCATTAGATCAGCCCCTATACTTTGTGTTTACTGACTATCATTAGCTTGGCCTAAATCCCTAAACTAAGCTGCAAACTGTGACTAAAAACCAAGTTAAAGTCTCGTCCTTGGACCATCGTACCTTCTCTTCTTGGCAATCTCGAAGCATCACACCTCCGTGCGCAGTAGGTGAGATGCATCCCTGTTTCCCTGTGTTATAGGTGCGATGATCAGATAAGACTGTTTCTGCCTCCAGATTTTGGTTTTTTCTTCACTGTCTTCAGCTTTATTCAGGAGTTTTACTATCTGTGATCAGTAGACCACTGTTGAAATCCCCTTCCTTGCATCATCCAGCCTCAATTGTACAAAGATTTGTGAATGTTTTTATGTATTGTTTGCCGTTCACAGTTCTCATTTACAAAATGGTAGCTTAATCGGACTGTCGTTTTTTGATTTGAAAGTGTCGCAAGTGTCGTTTTCAGTCAAGGAAAAGAATCCTTCTCTTTTTTATAGTCGATTACACTGTTACTCTTGTATTTGATCTGAATTAATAGTATTTCAAGTGTCGAAAGCAGTTTTCAATTCAAAATCGCAAAGTGTCGTCTTGTCTCCTTTTCGTTTTTTGAAAAGAAAAATATTTAATCATTAGTACTGTCGCTTTGAAAGAAGATATAATTCAGATTTGTACTTAGTATTCTTTTTGTCATTCACACATTAAGAAAGTGGAAAATAAATACATGCATGTGCATTTGCATTTAGACTGCTTGTTGATTTTTGATTTAGGATAGTGCATCTAGTGTGTGCTCTCTGCTCTATATTGAAATGATTTCATTTCTCTTTCCTTAGTAGCTAGGATTTTCATTACAAAAAGAAGAGTAAATGACTGTTTATCATCTTAGATTGCATATTTAGGAGTTGCATATCTACATCACGCGGTGAAACTTAAAGGAAAACTTCTTAAGAAAGATCAACTGTAAAATAAATTCAATGAACATAAAAATGCTTTGGAACCTAACGCACAACATCTAGAAGTCTAGGCTAGAGACGTATTCTAGCATCGTAAAACCTGGTAACTGTCGCTTTCATCGTAGGTTGGGTGATTCCTCCTCTTTGAGACGACAAGTGCCAGTACGGACTTTTGCTCCCATTTACCATCGAGTATATATTGTGAGACCACAATAGGCTATATCCTTTATCCTTAGGAAGCCATCTTTGTTGCCCTATCGATCGCAATGCACTGAACACAGCATTCGGGAAGATTGACTGCCATACCATAAAAAGTATTCTGTAGTTTTTTTATTGGTTTGGTAATCCCTCTGTCTAGATTTCTAGAGTATTCTCTTTCGTTCCTTTTCAAATTCCTTAAACGAAAAGGTCCATCAGAGCACTTGTCACTTCAGGCTCACTAAAAATCGAAGGCAACTAGAGTCATCTTTAGCTTTTTCTCAACTCTTAAAAATTGAAAAAGCAAGTTGTGTCGAAGCATTTAAAATTCATTTAATTCAGAATAACATTTTTCCCTTCTTATTTTGAGTTGATAAAATAATCTATAATCGTGGAAGAAAGTCAATCAAAACCCCGTCGTTCGCAGATACTAATGAGTCAGATGTCTTTAACTCTGGAAATGAAACCATTCCGGGCCAAGCGAACTCGTTTAACTGGGTCAAAGTCTACTGGTTTGTTTGAAACTTGTGTTTCAACATCCTCTGAGACTCCAGTTACTCCAACCATTTCTGGTATCCCTACCTCTATAGAAGAAGTTCCGAAGTTACAAGAGGACATTAGAACTGATCCTAGTGTAACAGTAAACACTTATATTCCTGAACCAGCTCCATCTAGAGTTGATTCGGAAGGTGTTACCCCTCCAGCATCTGTTGCTGCAGAGTCTATACCTTCTTTGACACCAGAAATATTTTACGGACCTGACGGTCTACCTCTTCCACCTGGATTGATTGCTATAGAAGAGATTGCGGAGGATCTTCCATCCAGTACTCCATCACATTTTGGAACTGGGATCCACCTGCATCCTTCTACTTCAGAAGTTAGCACCCCTTCATCGCAAGTTCCTGTAGAATCGCTAGGAAGTCTTTTGGATAGACTCGACATGTCTGGACAACCATCGACATCTAAGACTATGTCGTCCGATACAGCGGTAGCAGAACCTCCTACCACCACTTCGACAATGTTCGCTGGCATACCATCTGTCCCAACTAGCTCTCAATTGCTAGAGGGAGTCCACCCAGGGACTGTTTCGACAGTATGGTCTGTTCCCGTTTGTTCGTCTAGAATAATATCTGGAATTTCTTATGTTGAGTCTCAGCAAATTGATCCTTCACGATAGTATCAATTTGGGCAGTATGCCCTTTCAGTGTTCCCTATGGGAGAACAACCATATGAGAGTTCTCAACCAAATTCAGGTCAAAATGGAATCACATCCAGTGGTTGGGTGCCAATACTGCCTCAACAACCAAGAATTGTATGCTCAATGCAACCGATTCTACCTGTGTCGAATATCCCCACTACACCAGCTATTGTGACAGTGTCGCAAGTACAGGCGTTACCTGTTGTATGCCAGCCTCAAGTTTCTTAGGTTGTAATACAACAACCTCTTGTCTCTACGATGCAACCACAATCGCTGGTTAGTGGCTCCTTAACTAGAGAAACTTAGGCTCAAATGGGTACTATTACCCCTCATCTTGGTCAAACATCCAGTATTAGGAAACAGAAAATGGTTTCACAGCCATGGCTGGTGCAACATCAACAACTGCAATTCCAGCAAGCTTACCAAGGACCTGAGCAACAAACCTTTATAGGTAATGGGCAGCCATATATTCAAAACGGTTATCATCAATCATCCCAAATTGGTTATGCCCAGCAACCTTATCAAAGTTATCAACATCAAATTCATTATGCTGGTATGCAAAGACCCATTGCTCAGGCAATCCCATCTTATCCTACGTACGCTTTTCCGAACTTGAATCAACAGTTTCCCTTCGTGGCAACTTTAGAGTTACTAGATCTAAATCGGCTAATGAATGATCCAATTGCTTATGCCCCTTGGTGGCCAGTGATTTCTCATAAACTTCCGTCAGATATTCCTAAATTCAATGGAAATCTGGGTGAAGATCCGTCGAATCATGTGATGACCTTTCATCTATGGTGTTCCTCCAACACCCTAAATGATGATTCGATTAGGCTTCGCCTTTTTCAGCGAACGTTAACTGGTCTGGCAGCAAAATGGTACATCAAATTGCCTAGAGCTTCGTTTGATAACTTCGGTGCCCTTGCCACCACCTTTTTAACCCATTTTCAGTTACCAATAAGGTACGAAATAGGAACAGAGCTTCTTACCAATTTCAAACAAATGACAGCCACTCACATATCTGATCATATTCATGAATGGCTACGTCGTCGTAGAATGGTAAAAACATATGTCCCTGATCAGCTACTAGCTGAATGGTTTATTAAGTCCTTGTTACCTTCTATTACAAAAGATGTGGCAAAGGGAGGAGTCGTCACTGAAGAGCAAGTCATTGCTCATGTGCAATATCTAGACTTTATCTATACTCAATCTGGAATGCTCTATGACAAAATCCCTGATGCTCCTAGACCAGAGTTTTCCGTTCCTCGTCCTCCTAAATCAAACAAAGACTCTCATGTCGGTGATGGCGTGATAGGTACGACCAGCACAAAATCCACAAAGGCTACATCTAAGAAAGCCCGTAAGGTTTCTGGTCAAAATGCGAATGAAGAACTTCTCGCCTCGGAGGTTAATGTTGTGTCGACCAACAAAGGCAAAGAACCGAAGCAACCAAGGGGGCAAGAAGAAAAAGAAAGGGAAAAAGAAGAAGCAGGATGAGTCGTCTCCTAAAAAATATTCTGCAAACCATTATGGGCAAAGGAAACCTCCTTCGGGATGTCAGATATGCAATGAGGATCATTGGACAAAAGACTGTCCGCATAAAGCTAAGATTAAGAAATTCTTCAAGAACTCAAAAACCTCAGTGGTATTAACTGATCCATTTCCAAAGCCAAGAACCAATTTGGTTGCTAGCGATAATGCTTCCCCATCCCAAGTGCTTATGTTGTCCATTTCAAAACAGCAAAATGATGCTTGTATATCGACAAGGAATAAAGATTAGGGAATCCACAGTTGTTGAACAACAAGGCTACTGATCAACCTAGTAGTTTGACAACAACTTCGACCAAAGTTGTGCCACCCATCATTCATAAGCTAACGATAAAGCCGCCAAAGGGAGTAGTACACAAATCGACATTTAATCCTTGTGCCAGAGCAGCACAAAATTATAATATAGTAGAGGACCTAGCCCAATCGCCGTCCGCTATGTCGACATTTGAAGTACTGCAAAATTGCCCCTCCCAAAAGCAGACTCTATTATCAACAATAGGTGGGATTGACCCAACAGATTCCAATCTTGTGGCCTTTAATCGTAAAGGATATGAACCTCAGTTACCAGCTCAACTCGCTTTCCTCATTCAAGTGAAAGCCCTCAACAAAACTGTTCATCGAACAATTATTGATGAGGGGGCATCTACATGTATTATGTCAATGAGTTGCTGGAAAACTTTAGGATCACCACCCTTGTGACGATCGTCAACTACGTTAAAAGAATTCGATGTACGAACATACACTCCATACGGGTTTTTGAGTAACTTACAAGTTGAACTGGGGGGGAAAACAGTAGAAATTGATGTTGAAGTTATCGATGGAAATCTCGACTATAACATCCTATTGGGAAGGCCTTGGATTTATGCTATGGCCGCTATTGGGTCAACATACTTCAGAAAGATTGCATTTCCTTTTCAAGGAGGAATTACAATCATTGACCAGCAAACTTTTCTCCCCAACGGTTCACAAGTTACGGGAAGCATCCCGATGATCCATGGAAGCTCTCATTCGCTTCAAAATATTGGAGTAGGCCTACTAAAAGACCCTACATTGATGGGTACTTTTTCCCTACTGCCTCAGAGTAATCTAGCAGAAGTGGCCACGATGGAAACTTGCAATATCATATCTTCTATATCTAAAAGATTTAGAAGATTCCCGAACATTTTGTCAGCATGGATCATCGCCATTTTAGAAATATTGTAGCAATTAATTTTCTTGGCCTGGGGGCAAACCCAAATTAATGCTCATCGAGTGTTTGGATAGATAGGTCTAAGGAATATGGAACCTCTTCATATCCTTGGTCGCATGTACATTCTAAAGATGAAGGAATCATTCAGTCAATGACGATAGGAGGGGCACCATGGGAAGATTACCACCATCATTCCCATCTTCCGGATCACCACAAATATTATTCCAGCAACCTTAATCATCCTTCAGTTTTTGATTTTCTATCAAACACAGTAAAAATGGTGGATTATGAGGATAGTTCTTTTACTGTGTCAACCTCATTAAAAAATGAAACAACTCCCTTTCCAAATCGAGTCTTTGATTATGATCTCATAAAATCCAGGTCGAGTCTTTCAAAGATCTCAAAGTTAAAGCTTCATTCCAACCACCGCGTTGAATGCAATGAAGCTTGGGGGACATGCACCTCGATTTGCATCATTATGCTAGGGGCATTCGAACTTATCACGAGCAATGTTTCCGCAAAGTTCAAGCTCGTTAAAAAATAAACCTAGTCATGAGCAGTTTTACGCGAAGTTCAAGCTCGTTAAAAAATAAACCTAGCAATGAGCATATGTTCCACCAGAGTTTAAGCTCATTAAAAAATGAACCCACCTTTGGTAAATAACCATTGCGATCGCATTATCATCAGCTTTTGAGCCTTGGTCGTGTTCTTACCATCACCTCCACTCTTTTTTAGCTGATCATACACCTCCATTTGATTGTTTACCCCTTTTGAGGAACAACTGTGACGAGTGATCCTATTAGCCACCTTCTTTACACTGCTATGATTGACAAAGTTCCAAACATTACCTGGAAATAGCTGCTATCCAAAAGCATCACTGGTTCCTCAAAAAACGAGTCTCCTTTAAGCTCTTTTCATCTGACTCATAAAATATGAAAAGATTGCCGAGCAATTGGCCTCTCCAGCTCGTTAAAGTGATAGGGAGTGCCATCCCTCCTCTAGATTTTAATCTTTTTGGACCTGAGGGATTATTACACAAAAAGATCGAGCATTTGTCTTGTTCGGCTCGTTAAAACTATCAAAAAGTCATCCTTTTCGCATTGTTTTATACTTTTTCGGACTTAAGGGATTCTATTACGAAAAAGGAATATTGGAGTTTTCTTCAGTCTCTTTTCAGACTTTCTAAAATTGAAAAGAACCGAGTTATCCTTGTTTTTAAACTCGTTAAAATAATAGCGACAAACTTGTCCATACAGACAAGAGAGAGTCTCACTGTCGCTAGGCTCGTTAAAACATAGCGACGGGTTTGCTCGAAGGGGAAATTATAGAACAAGCATATGTTATCCTCCTCAAGCTTGACAAAAATAAAGAGGTATTGGTTAGAAATGACTGGGGAAAATTGGGAAAAAAACTTGAAGAAACTTTATTGGTAGCAGGTCGCTCTTGAACATGAAACTTTCACTCCATCACCATGATTGAGTCGGGTTGGGTTATTCTGTTCACTGGTCATATGACCATTGGTCCACTGTACCATCCACTTTTGGGGTTAACGCTACCAATCCATTACAGTGTCACCGATATGTTCAAGAGAAGTCGCTCAGAGAATTCACCAACCTAGCTTGTGTCTCATCCGCTGCAATACCTTCACGCTTCATTCTTTCATGACCACCAACCTGAACCTTGTATCATCAGATCATTTTCACCTCCACAAAATCATTTTCTCCGTTCTGTGTTGTAGATGTGGGATTCATTAATTCCCTCCTACGATGGGTCACTTCTTGTCGACATCAGCTCATTATCTAGGAAGTCGACCTAGGAACAACCCTTTCAGTACTTTGAAACTTGCATGCCTCAATGGCAAGTTTCTCACTTCCGGCGACAGGTTTACATTAAAGGCCTTCGACCGAAAGATTTTGCGTGGTGTTTGACGCCAAGTCCAATTTTCACACCATGTGAATTGTACTGTCATACCTTGAGGGTCATCATCATTATCGGTGATTCCTCTCATGCCTGTTAACAACTTACATCATTGGCTGGTAATCAGGCGATGTCTTTCCATGTTCGACTCCAGAACATCTTTTCACATGGATCGACTTGTACTTCGAGCGAAGATTGAACGAGTTTTGAAGACCCCAGATCTAGTTTCATCCATTCGGGCTGCGATATATTCAAGAAAATAAAGACATCAAATGTACATCATTTTTGCATAGATAATCATCCAAGCCAAAGGATGATGGCTCTACCAGAATCATCAGTCTGCCACATAGACGGTTGTCTGTCCTATGTACATGAGAATGAATTTATAAAGCTGAGCATGGGAATGCCCGCCTTAGCTAGATCATGAAAATATTATGAAGATAATGTATTGTATTGTATCTTATTACAGGTCACCTTCCAGTTCGAAAAACCTTGGATCTTCATTATAAAGCATTTCACCCGACATCAAAAGATTTACGACCTCATGCTTTAGGGGGCAAATGTTATAGACATATTTGGGCACTGCAACCCCAATCACATATGTCCATAAACCAAGGGCTTCTAAGTCCCTGAAAGTGTTGTTTCATACCATAAAGGAGCAAGGTCAGCTAATTACATCATCTCCCAGAAGTTCTCCATGAAAAACTACTCAGAACTGGTTAAAGCAAGACCATACAGATTGCCCAGTGCTAAGGGTGTGATGCATCTCACCTACCACATGCAAAAAGTGCGATGCATACTGGAAAACCCTTCTGTAGGGTGTGATGAGCGAGAGCATACAAATGGCACGAGCAGCTTGCTAGGTGGAGACCCTGAGAAACTCCTAGAAGCTGCTCATTTGACACTTGCCTCCCTGAATTCGCCCAAGGATGAGTAAAAGATCATAAAATCTCCAAGTGGAACCAAGAACTATTAGAGAGATGACACTAATCAAAATCCTAGAAGCTAACTCACCCCCCTACAAATTTCTATACATGGATCCCTCATCCCAGAGATCCAGAGGTTGGAATTTGGTGATTTGCAAAGAAGTGTTGTTGGTTTCTCTTTGAAGACATTGTTGGGTGATCTTGCTTTGTATGAGGTGAAGAGGGATTTCAAGCTAGGAGGATGGTGCTGGGTCAAACCAAGTGGTTTTAATACTCTCTTCTACTACCTTTATCAATAAAGCTATTTGAGTTTTCCTCCATATTCTTGTGTATCTCTGAATATTGTGTTGATATATTCATTTATATGGTCAATATATATCTGATCCTATATTGTTTACAGTGATAGATCTCTTTGCTTTGATGGTACTATGTTGTTGTGATTCTATAGGTTCTCTTTGATGTGGGACAAGTAAGGAAGCAGTGGCGAGATTCTGTCAAAGGGGAAAGGAAACAAGCAAGGAGCCAAGCGAAAGATTGAAGTCGGTACTTCCTACTTCTTTCTCATCTATCTTTCGTAAAGGAAAATACAAGTAACTTTAGTTTGTTTGTTTCTAAGATAGCTACCTGTCTTAGTGGGACTAGCAGTTCTAAATAGACAATAGTTTTCCCGATAACAGACCTACCTTCCCTGTGACTCTCCTTCCACCTACTGAGACCCTTTTGTTTTGCAGCTTTAATTGATTTTCATGTCGTCTCTCTCATCGTGGGACTGTGTTTTTGACATGCTAGGTAACGTAGATCTAGAGTGCATATCCATATCTTCCTTTGAAGATTAAATGGCTCCCCCTATCACTAAGGTTGCTCATGGGGACTTGGCAAGCGGGTCGTGGGAGGTCGATGAAGATAAGGAGCCACCCATCTTCGAGGAAATTGCCTGCAACATCAGCAAAACCACAAGGCTCTCCTCATAGAACATTTACGAGGAGTTTGTGAAATCAGACATTCCAGAATCCTAGGAGGATTTTCAAGTATACCTAAACATCAAAAGGTCAAGGTTACACAAGGTAGCGGCGCACCCCCCAGTCTTCCCATGCTCAAAAACTATTGAATGGATCTTGCAATGCACAGACACAGAGTCCTGGACAATTAGGGGCCATGATGGGGCACCCATAGCTATTATCTCCTTGGCAGATATCAGTGCCTACTACAGACTCCCTGAGAAACAAGAGGTTTTTAATACCAGGTGGCTCGTCGAGTTCATGACTCCAGTAAAGGACATCCTAAGGGAATGGTGGAAAGACCTGTCAAAGTTCCGGGTCAAGATAGAGGAATTGTGCAAAGTATATCAGTTGATCACTGCAATGAAGTGTCAGTTGTATGGCAAGCCAGACTATGATGTTTTTTATGGCACCTAGGTCCTCCTCATGTATGTTGTTTCCACCCAAGGAACCATTTTTAATTGGGCAAGCATCCTCTCTTCATCCTTCAAAACGAACATAGCTGCTGCCAAGCTCCCACAACCGGAATAGCCTTCAGAATTCTATATGTCTTCATACCTCCTCAAAGAAGTCTGCTTGAGATGCTACTTCGAGAACTAGAGCTGCAACTTGGACCCATCAGGAGCTAGCCCCGTGCACAGCCATCACAAAGTTTTCTGGGACACGGGTTACAAAGGCATGATAGATATAATCTTTGAAACTTTCATCAGCCCGTTGTACTAGCTACTATTTCGGGATGAACCACCATGCATGTACAAGAGGGCTATGAAGATAGTCATCAATGTAACGCACTAGTTTTCCATTGAAGAAGGAACATTCATTAGAGTGTTCAGTGCCCTTAAGTCTTCGCATGCCCTACCCAAGTTTGTCACAAACAAGACGCTCTTGCGAGAGGTCTTCTACCAAATGGCACAGGATTTTTCAAAGATATTGAAAAAAGGCAAAAAGAAACCTTGGCCTACCTTCCCTCTCATCATTGGAGCATATGTGGTAGAAAATTTCAAACAGGTAGAGGCAGAGGTCAAGGCATTAAAGGGAAGCCACTTTGTGACCCTCGACTACTAAACATGTGATCCTGAGAATGTCGTGGCCGCCCATTGAAAAATGGAAAAATTCAGTTGGTCCTATTCTCATACCAAAAAGGATCTTGATGATGGGATTAAAAACTGGTATAATGCTATAAGGAAACTCAGCCCAAGTGAGCAATAGGACACAGAAGATGAGCTCCAGGATGATTTCCAGGAAGACATAAGCCTTAAAGAAAGAGCTTCCACCATAAATAAAAAGTAGCACGAGGAACCAAAAGGCATCGGGGAATCTGAGAAGCGAAAAGGAAAAGTGGTAGAAGACACTGTGAGTGACCATGAGGAGGAAGATGCTACGCTGGAACAAAGGAACGCCAACTTGGCAAGGAGGAAATGAGAGATTAAAAGGCAAAGAGAGCTAGAGAGAAAACAACCTCAAGATTCCAGCAACCAGGTCCAGAGCGAGAAAAAGAGAAGGCAGGAAGAGAAAGAAAAGGAGAAACAGTTGTGGGAAAAGCAACAGGAAGAGGAAAGGAGAGCGCGAGAAGAGGCAGAGAAGAGAAAGTAGGAAGAAGAAAGAAGAGCGTAGGAAGAGGAAGAGAAGAAAAGACAGGAAGAAGAAGCCCAGAAAAGATTTGGGAAAAATGAGAGAGTTTTTTGTCCAAAATAGGCCAAGGAAGAAAAACATCCTTCACTTTTTACACGGGGGTCATGGTTTTAGAGAAATGTCAAAAATACCGTTGCCTCAGGAGAATTGAATGCACCTCTGTATTGACCTTGGGAAAATCAAGTTTTCTCCTAGCTTGGTTGGCCAAATGACTTGCTTGATGAGTCAAATGATAACTATACATAAAGAGCTTTCCAATGAGCTATCATGAGCTCAATTTGGAGTTGAGGAAGACCTTCAAAAGTTGACTGCAACAACACTTTGCCTTTAGGCAGCCTTATTTGGCACATTTTGAGCAGTCTTGGGAGATTGGACATTTGGAGGAGAAAATGGACACCGAATCCAGAAATTCCACTTGGATTGGAAAGTAGACAGGCAGCGATTTCCAACGAGCTATCATGAGATCAATTTGGACTTCGTGAAGTGCCTCAAAATTGGCTCCAAAGTGGCGCGATGCATAGATAATTTGGGCACGGCGCATAGAGAAATTTGGCCTCATTTTCACTCTTCAGCGCAGAAATTCACCCAGTTTTGACTAGTTTTACTTTTTGATGTAACTATTGATCTACCATGATGTAATTTGATGACCATGATGTAATATTGGCACATTTTTACTTGTTCTAGAGGATTCATTCACTAAAAAGTGAAAATTAAATGAATGAATCAGTTTCCTAACATATAGAGGCAAGTTGTTTGATTGCCTAGATTTCAGTTCCTTGTTTAGAATTGGTTGAAACAACTCCTAGAATGATGAGCTCGACCCCTAGAGGCATGGAAAGGAGTTAGGCTTTTCTATATCATGTAATTTCTCAGTCATTTTCAAGGTTGGACACTTGGGATTTCTTGGCACTTCATTGTACATCAGATTTCTGCATTTTTGGCAAAGGAAAGACCAGGGTTTTGCAACACTTGTTGGGATCCTTGTGGCTCTGTGTTTTGATGGTGTTTTTCTTCATGCAATTTTAAGTTCATTGATGTTTCATGTATGCCATTTCCCTTCTCTTTTCTTTTGAAATTAAACAAATGAGTGACAAAAGGTAGAATTCATTAGCTTGTTGTGCTCTGCCTGTTAGTTTGTTTAATTTTCAATGTTTTCATTAGTTTGAAGAGGATTCTTGCAGCCTCTTGCCCTCTTCAACTCCTCAGTAGTATTTTCCATCCATTCATTTAATCTAAAGCATCAAAACTACTGCCTACCTTGCCCCAACCAGAACTCTGCAAAAATTTGGCCTCATCCCTAGACCCAAATTTTCCTTTCTCCTTTTTCCAACAAAACCCTCAAAAACTCAAATCAAATCCTTGCACTTCATACCTAGCCTAAAATTATTTTGTACTTTAGTCATCTCAAGCCCCATTTGATTATCTTTTGCTGAGATTGACCTGAAGAGAGCCCTCTCCTGTCCTCGTAGGGCTAGCTACGAGGCTGAGCGTGGTTTGATGTGGACCTAGAAGCTTACCTTTTCAGCCTAAGGTAAATCTAGGTCTAACAGGACAAAGTGAGCTTCCTCCATTAGACGTATCTCCTACTACTCCCCTCACTGGCAAACACCTTCCCCTCCAAGAACTGGGAATCTCAGAGGATCAGGACGAGGAGGTCCTAGATCTCACTAAACTCACTTTCGATGAAATAAACCTCAATATTGTACAAGAAAGGAAGAAATATTGCAGCAGGAATCTAGCCTATCCTTTATCAGTAACCATGGCCAAGGATATTGTGCCTAACATTACTGCAAACTCTCAAATAATTGCCTCAGCCGAGACAACTTTCGTTTCCACCACAAAGCACAATGTGGCTCGGATGAGCAAACATATTGCGGATTTGCATAACAGGCTTTATGAATCTGAACATAGGGCCACCATGGCAGAACAGGAGAAAAGGAAGATGGAGGAAAGGAATGCAGCACTTCGTTTAGCACACACAAGCACAGTGGAATTCCAAGCAGCAATTGAAGCAGAAACAGAGACTTTTGGGGAGGCCATGGCAGTTTTCTACAAGGAGATGTCTAAACTACACCACACAGTAGCGCCCATCATGACCACACAAGCCCACACAAAAGAAAGAGTTGCCATGCTTAAGGAGGCTATGACTGCTTTGGATAGGATACATGAATGGTCCGTCAAGTACCCAGGAGCACTGGCGGTGGTCCCTAAGAAGGATTGGATCACCATGCAAAATACTAAGGTCCAACTCCACATCAAAATTCAGTCTAAAGACAAATTGACCAAATAAGTGGAGAGGGTACTGGCTTCCTATAAGAATTTGTTCAGCAGCTTCGAATTAGTGATCCAACTACATGGAGTTCCATTGATAGGGGAAGTCAGATAGGTAAGGAATCAGGATGAGATCTCCAAGGAAGTATAGGCATTCATAGAGACATATAAACAAGCAGCCCGTATGAAAGACATGTCGATCACCAGAGAAAATATCACACGTTATGTGGTAGAACTAGTGAGGCTCTACACCAAACTGGTAACCTTGAACAATTAGGTGCATGCCAAAAGGACCACCCTCATCCCAGACTACGATGTTTTTTATGGCACCTGGGTCCTCCTCATGTATGTTGTTTCAACCCAAGGAACCATTTTTAATTGGGCAAGCATCCTCTCCTCATCCTTGAAAACGAACATAGCTGCTGCCAAGCTCCCACAATCGGAACAGCCTCCAGAGTTTTATATGTCTTCATACCTCCTCGAAGAAGTCTGCTCGAGATTCTACTTCGAGAACTGGAGCTGCAAGTTGGACCCATCAGCAGCTAGCCCCGTGCACAGTCACTAGAAAGTTTTTTGGGACACTGGTTACAAAGGAATGATAGATATAATCTTTGAAACTTTCATCAGCTCGTTGTACCGACTACAATTTGGGGAAAAACCACCATGCATGTCCAAGAGGTCTATGAAAATAGTCGTCAAGGTAACGCACTAGTTTTCCATTGAAGAAGGAACATTCATTAGAGTGTTCAGTACCCTTAAGCCTTCGCATGCCTTACCCAAGTTTGTCACAGACAAGACGCTCTTGCGAGAGGTCTTCTACCAAATGACGCAAGATTTTTCAAAGATATTAAACAAAGGCAAAAAGAAACCTTGGCCTACCTTCCCTCTCATCATCGAAGCATATGTGGTAGAAAATTTCAAACAGGTAGAGGCAGAGGTCAAGGCATTGAAGGGAAGCCACTTTGTGCCCCTCAACTACTAAACATGTGATCCTAAGAATGTTGTGGCCGCCCATTGCAAAAAGGAAAAATTCAGTTGGTCCTATTCTCATACCAAAAAGGATCTTGAGGATGGGATTAAAAACTGGTATAATGCTACAAGGAAACTCAGCCCAAGTGAGCAATGGGCCACAGAAGATGAGATCCAGGATGATTCCCAAGAAGACATAAGCCCTAAAGAAAGAGCTTCCACCATAAATAAAAAGTAGCATGAGGAACCAAAAGGCATTGGGGAATCTGAGAAGTGAAAAGGAAAAGTGGTAGAAGACATTATGAGTGACCACGACGAGGAAGATGCTACGTCAGAACAAAGGAACGCCAACTTGGCAAGGAGGAAATGAGAGATTAAAAGGCAAAGGGAGCTAGAGAGCAAACAACCTCAAGATTCCAGCAACCAAGTCCAGACCGAGAAAAAGAGAAGGCAGGAAGAGAAAGAAAAGGAGAAACAACTGTGGGAAAAGCAACAGGAAGAAGAAAGGAGAGAGCGAGAAGAGGCAGAGAAGAGAAAGTAGGAAGAAGAAAGAAGAGCATAGGAAGAGGAAGATAAGAAAAAACAGGAGGAAGAAGCCCAGAAGAGAAGGCGAGAGGAGAACAAGAAGTTAGAACAAGAGCTGAAAAATATGGAAGATGAACTAGAGAGGCAACAAGCACTAGCAGAGGAAGAAAAAAGGCAACAACAAGAAGAGCTTAGGAGGAACTAGGAGAAGCAGGCCATGGAAAGTGAACAAGGGGAGACTAGCAAAACAGCTGACCTGGGCATGGGACAAAGTGAGCTTCCTCCATTAGACGTATCTCCTACTACTCCCCTCACTGGTAGACACCTTCCCCTCCAAGAACTGGGTATCTAAGAGGATCAAGACAAGGAGGTCCTAGATCTCATAACAGGCTTTATGCATCTGAACATAGGGCCACCATGGCAGAACATGAGAAAAGGAAGACGGAGGAAAGGAATGTAGTGCTTCATTTAGCACACATAAGCATAGTGGAATTCCAAGCAGCAATTGAAGCAGAAACAGAGACTTTGGGGGAGGCCATGGCAGTTTTCTACAAGGAGATGTCTAAACTACACCACGTAGTAGCCCCCATCGTGACCATCCAAGCCCACACAAAAGAAAGAGTTGCCATGCTTAAGGAGGCTATGACTTCTTTGGATAGGATACAAGAATGGTTCGTCAAGTACCCAAGAGCATTGGAAGTGGTGCCTAAGAAGGATTGGATCACCATGCAAAATACTAAGGTCCAACTCCACATCAAAATTTAGTCTAAAGACAAATTGACTAAATATGTGGAGAGGGTACTGGCATCCTACATGCATTTGTTGAACAGCTTCGAATTAGTGATTCAACTACATGGGGTTCCATCGATAGGGGAAGTTAGATAGGTACGGAAGTAGGATGAGATCTCCAAGGAAGTATAGGCATTCGTAGAGACATATAAACAAGCAGCCAGTATGAAAGACATGTCGATCACCAGAGAAAATATCACGCGTTATGTGGTAGAACTAGTGAGGCTCTACACCAAACTGGTAACCTTGAACAATTAGGTGCATGCCAAATGGACCACCCTCATCCCAGATGCACTCAAGTTCCTACACTGACATGACGAAGACCATCCATAGATCACTCCCATTGCAATAGAATACAACCTATGGCACACATATTTGATGGAACAACTTAGGCTTGACAATCCAAAACTTGCCATTATTAAATTAGTGAATTAGATTGATAGCTATTTTTTGTGACGTATCTTTTACAGTATCATAGAACACTTTGTGAATATGAAAGGTCATGTAGAATACCAAAAGTCAATTTTGTGAATATGAAAGGTCATGTGGAATACGAAAAATCATGAGGTAGATGAAAGGTCATGAGGAAGTTCAAGAGTCAAGGGTAAGCCAAGAGTCACTCTTACCCTAGAAATGTACCCTCATGCCTCATTTGTAAGGACTTTTTGTTGAGGACTCTTTTGGAGATGTATACATTGCTTAAGAGAATTTATGTTCTTCTAATTTATGCAAGGAATGATTGTACGTTTCCACTATTGGATTCCTGAGATATTTTATGTTCTAATTCCATGAGTATTTTCTTCACTTGATGGATTGGATGCTCCTTAAAGCTCTTTGATGTGTGGTTTCCTCATATGTTGTCTCATACTCCAAACTTTGTGTTGCTTCGTATGAATGGTATTTGATTCACTAACTCTATGCTCATGCTGGTGAACTATTTCTTTGGTATTGGTATAATCTTTTTTGACTGCATCTTGGTTTATGCTTATTAATGTTTGATCGTTGTGAACTAGTTTACAATTATTAAGCATTTTATCTTGGCGAACATGAGTCTTAATTGAAGCCTGCTATCAGTAACTTTAAGTAAGATTTATGTTGTTTATAGTCTGGCTATTCATGGTTTATGTGGCATAAGATTTTTGTCAATTATTGAGGCAAATGATTTCAATTGAGTTCATATTTCACCTCCGTCCGAAGGAGGCTCAACAAAACTGAACAGTAGCCGAGGCTACATACTGGAAGGGACCCCTATCACAAACGTTGCAGGCTCTAGTTGGGAACCTACACCGAGGATGTCCCCCTTGCCGTTGGCAGAAGATTCCAGCCGTCAACAGATTTGGCACTAGAAGGAGGGCATGGAAAGTACTAATCCATGACCTCACACCGAAATTTCCCATAAGGGTAGTAACCAACCACAACCTCCCATGCCCCCAGAGATACCATACAATCCCCCTTATGGGATAGCCTTCACAAGGCTGCTTCAAGAAGAATCCCAACTTCCCCCTCTCAAAGATGCTTCGGGAGGTGAGGAACTTGCAATGTTCAAAGTCACTAGTGAACAACTCAGAGCTCTGTGCCCTATTACTCAAAAGTTCACAAGGGGTATCAAATGCATTCTGACTACTAACTCCCTATCCAATACATGCACCTCCGTGCTTCACCACACGTGTCAAGGCGTCCTTGTTAAATCTATCTTGCAATTAATCAGCCTAGCGCTCAATGACTATGCGGATGTGGTCGAGAGGCTATCTATCGAAGGGTTGGAAATCCAACCTAAAGATGAGGGATGTGACCCTATCAATACGTTCACCAGTGAAAATAACCAGTCACACCGAGAGGAGATGTAGGGGAACGATCGACGTATCACCAAAGAGACCCCTGTTAACAATCAACCTCTCACTGGGGGCACTCAAGGGATCTTGGGACAAGGAACCGAGGATTACCTTAGAGACCGCATAAACTTCTACAACAATTAGCATATCCTAAGAAACCTGAGGAATACCAGGAATGTGAGAAACACTAGAGATCTAGGACACCTCAGAGTGCCTCGAGGAGAAGGCAGGCAACCCCCTCACACTAGTGGGGGATCAAGCACAGATAGTGAACCAAAAGACAATGACTGCCACCTCCTTTTCAACCCTAGAGGAAATATCCACCCACCACCGCTGGCCTGGATGGCTCAATCCCCATTGAACCTTAGAGGCCTACTCCATGACATGCCTCACCATTCAGAGAAACACCTCCCAAATTTTGACCCTAAGAAAGGGACCTCAGCTGATGACCACATTAGCAATTTCTACCTAGCTTTGCAGATGATGAAGGTCCAGTATGATGATGTAGCATGCCATTTATTCCCACACACCCTTGAAAATAAAGTGGCCACTTGGTATCGGTCGTTACCCATCGCCTCCATCCGCACTTTGGAAGAGTTTCGGAAAACATTCCTGGACAAATTCTCAAAAGACAAGACACCTTCTATGCTCCTCATTGAGCTCAGCACGCTGAAATGTCATAAGAAAGAGAAGGTGAAAGATTTCAATCAACATTTCACCACCATTCTGACTAAGTTCCCTATGGATGTAGCCCTTGACGATTCCATCATGATTTATTATTACACCAAGGCCCTACTGAGGTATATTGGCATGTTCATTAAATGCGAAGCAAAAATCACCTTGGTAGAGAACTTTTCTACTACACTCGAAGTCGAAAAGAGTCTTCTTTCTATTATTTCCTTAGAGCATGATTCCCAGGAAGATGCAAAGCCCTTCGGGAAGAAGAATCGGGACTCATCAAGTAAAACCATAGATAAATACAAAGATTCCTTCAATTCGAGGGACTAGCCAAATCACTAAAACAATTAACTAATGAAGTGTCTGAGCTAAAGAGAAGGACCAGTGATGCTTCCAGAGGAGCAAAACCCGCTAAGCACTTTTTCCCGAAAGTTAACAAACTAAAGTGTCACAAACATCCAACTCAACATTCAACATGGAGGAGCTAGGAAAAGATAACTTCTGCACTTTCCATCAGGCCTCCCCATCTAAGAAGACCTGCCTACAGTGGCTCCATAACATGACTGTCATAGTCACCTAGCTGTTAGAAGATCAAGCCATCGCAGAGGGGGAAGAAGAAACTAACAATTCTGAAGAGGACGACTCCCCTCTCGGCGATGATACTCCATCTGCTGTGTTAACCTTCAAAGTTTTTCATGGAGGGGAAGTGTTCACTTCTCAAGAGGTCATCATTGGAGACGCTCACCCCAAGCACCCCAAAAGTTACAACCTTAGGAGTAAAGGTATTGTGCCGGATGCTACTCTGGAAGACAAGAAAAGAGAATTGTTACGAAGGATCCTACCCCCCACCAATACTAGCCATCCATCCACTTCTTCACCTAGAGAGATGAATGATTTAGGCCCTAACGAGTCACTAATCAGTACAAAAGGAGACTCATCCACACCTAGAAATTTGTCCAAAGGGGTTATGGATAAAACTACATTGGCAATGCAATGCTTAGCACAAGAATATTCATCTGTAGATTTAGATTACAATATCATCGAAGATTTGAAGAAAACTCTAGCTAATATCTCTTTGTACGAGTTATGCAAATTGACGAGTTAGCATGAGTTAATTGCCAAAACCTTCACCTTTCCTCCCACCCCATCAAAATCCTCCACATCAAACAAGGGGATCTCTATAGGCCAATCCCCGGCTATGGTCAACCTTCAAGCCACAGTGAACGCCACAAACACTAACTCAAGAGGCTCAACCCCTCCTTTCCTCTTAACCATTGAGATGTTCAATTTTAATGTTCAGAACTACCTTCTCGATTCTAGCGCATTGACCAACATCATGCCTAGGTCAGTGTGCAAGAATCTAAATATTCAACCAGAAAAAAACGATGCCAAAATCATCCAACTCAACAGTTCTCAAGTTTTGATTGTGGGAGAATTAAATAATGTCATCATTCGGTTATCTTCTAATTCCCAAGTTCACTAGTGTATTGAAATAATCATTGTAGACATTCTGGAAGCCTACGACCTTCTTCTCAACAAAGATTTGTCCTGTAAGCTTTAGGGCTACCTCGCCATGGACAAGTCCCGCCTATGGCTACCTTACAAGGGAAGGAATAACTAGATGAGGGTCAATAGTGAGCCTTGTATGAAGCAAACCATCACTGACCTGGAGGGCTCTAATGAGCCAATTAGCTATGCCCAACAAGAGCTATGAGTGTGCCTCCTAGAGTCCCTATTTGGGTGCTATTAGCCTCAGACATCAACCGTTCCCCCAGATACCCAAGTTGAAATTCCCATGCAAACCCCAAGCCTTGATAGTGAAGTTTTCACCTTAAATTTACATACGTCAAGTTTACCTTCCCTTAGTACTGAGACATGGACGTTTTGTTACAACGGATCTAAAACTCACGATGGAGTGGGGGCAGGGTGCATCTTGCTAGACCCCAAGGGGAACAGATTCTTGATCTCCTGTAGGTTAGAGTTCCAGTGCACCAACAACACCACAGAATATGAGGCATTGGTCCTCGGCCTCAAAAAGGCCATCGACCTAAAAGCAGATTGTCTGAAGGTAATCAGGGATTCTGAAATCATTACGAGACAGGTACGCAATACCATTCACTGTTTGTCCCCGCACCTCAAGAATTACTAGCAAGAGGTATGGCATCTAATAAATTCATTTAAAGATTTCAATATCATTTCTGTTCCTAGATTTAATAATGTTGCTGCTGATACTTTAGCTAATGCTGCAGCTAGATTCACACCCCTTAGAGATGGGTTTTCTATTGAAATTATGTATAAACCAGCAGTTCCCGACAACATAACTAACTTGTGCATTTTCAATGATGACCAACAGATTCTGGAGTTCATGACAAATGCGGAAGTGTTCAAAGACACAGCTATTGATGAAGAGGAACATGAGAGATCACTACAAGAAGCGGATTTGCGGAAAGGAAACCCCTTACCTAAGGGGGTGGTGATGTTAGAGAAATTGTTCGACCTCCAGAATCATTTTAGAGGCCCCCCAAATACCAAAACTCATAGTTCCACTCTCTCGCACAAGCAGATCAACCTCGGGACTAAATCTAACCCCAAGTATGTTAACTTGGGGTTGGGGTGCACCCCAGAGGAAAGACATGCATTCATCAACCTTTTTAGAAGATACCACGATGTTTTTTCTTGGACATATGATGACCTAAAAATGTATGATACTCGAATTATTCAGCATGTCATCCCAACGAAAGAAGGGGCCAAACTGTTTTAGCAAAAATTGAGGAAGGTGCATCCTGCTTTAGAACCCCTCATCCAAAATTAACTCAAGAAATTTTTGGATGCATCCATAATCTTCAAGGTCAGGCACTCTACATGGGTATCTAATCTGGTGCTAGTTCAAAAGAAATCTAGGGAGATACATCTATGTGTTGATTTCCAAAACCTTAACTGAGCATCAGATAAAGATAACTACCCGATCCCCTCCATGGAGTAGATCCTCCAAACCATCTCGGGGTCTAAAGTCTTCTCCCTGTTAGATGGCTTCTCTAGTTACAATCAGGTCCTGGTAGCTGAGCTAGATCGGATCAAAACAACATTCTGAACAAAGTGGGGAACATTCGCATTCCACCGAATGCCGTTCGGGCTGATAAATTTCAGGGCAACCTTCCAGAGAGTGATGGATATCGCCTTTTGAGGTCTTATGGGTCAGAGCATGGTGGTCTACCTGGACGATGTCACCATTTTTTCAAAGAAAATGGGGGACCACCTTCACCATTTGAAGCAGATTTTCGAAAGATGTCGGAAATATGGAATCTCCCTCAACCCAAAGAAGAGCATATTCGTAGTTTCAGAAGGCAACTTGCTTGGTCACATCATCACCAAGAATGGAATCATTGTAGATCCTGACCGTGTTAAAGCTATTGCATAGATCTCTCTGCAGAGGACCAGAAAAGGTATGCAATATTTCCTCAACAAAATTAATTTTCTTCGCAAATTTATTTCAGATTTCATGCAAATTTTCAAACCTTTATAGAATATGATAAATAAATATGGAGTATTCAAATGGAATCAATAGGAAAAGGAACCTTTTATCGTATTAAGACAGCGATCCCGGAAGCTCCCTCACTTTCCAACCCAGACTTCAGTAAAGACTTTATCTTATACACTTTTGCCTCATATTCATCATTGGTTGCGGTCCTCACACAAAAGGAATGCGATCATGATGAATGTCCTATATCCTTTGTGAGAACAGGGCTCCAAGGCACAGAAATAAACTACCCGGACATCAATAAGTAGGCATATGCAGTCTACAAAGCAGTGAAACACTTCAGACCATACATCTTGAAAAATTGTGTCACAGTGATGGTTCCACACCCAGCCGTTAGATCCCTCTTCGTACAATAAGAGTTGGGGGAGAGGAGAGCCAACTGGATGACCTCCCTCCAAGAATATGATTTGGAGTTTAAGCCCTCCCACACTGTGAAAGGACATGGACTCTGTAAACTAACCATTGAGGCAGCTGATCAACAAAAAATGGAGTCTGATCAAACAACCCCGGAAACAGAAGGTTGGGAACATGAAATCGAAATGTAACAAAATGAACTCCTCAGCTCACATGACTCATCATGGTACTCTGATTTAAATCAGTACCTAGTGCAGGGATCTCTACCCGAGACTATGTCAGCCAAACAGAAGAGAGTCATCAGGCTTAAAGCTACCTCATATCAAATGGTTCAAGGAAACCTTTTCAGGAAGCACCACCTCGGCATATTGCTAAGATGTTTAGAATATGATGAGGCTCAATGAGTACTAAAATATCTACATGATGGACTTGCAGGAGGCCACTATGCAGGCGACACCACAGCTCACAAGATCATGCGGGCAGGTTTCTACTGGCCTACACTTTTCAAAGAAACTCATGCCTATGCTCAGAAGTGTCCCATCTGCCAGAAACATGCAGGTAGGAAAGCGAGATCATCTGCCCCACTCCAACCCATAGTAGTTGAGGAACCTTTTCAGCAATGGGGGTTGGATGTCATAGGTGAGATCGTGCCAAACTCATCAAAACAACATAAGTATATACTCACGGCTACCGACTATTTCACCTAGTGGGTAGAGGCCATCCCATTGTGGAAGTTGAACGATGATGAGGTAATATCCTTCATTAAGAAGTACATCATAGCCAAGTTCAATGTTCCAACATCTCTTGTCTTTGATAACGCAACATAATTTTTTTCTTTAAGATTAGATGATTCTGCTTTAGAAAATAGTATCGTGTTGAAACATTAGGCCAACTATTACCCTCAAGGAAATGGCCTAGTAGAATCATCCAAGAAAATCCTCATTTGTATCATCAAGAAAACCCTGCTTTCACAACAAAGGAATTAACACAATGCCCTCAGTGACACCCTATGGGTTGATCGGATCACTCCCAAAACCTCAATCGACACATCTCCCTACTTCCTAGTTTACGAGAAAGAAGTCATCTTACCACCCAACCAGTACCTCCCTACCCTTAGACTAGCTCAAGAGTCGCAAGGCTCCCCGTGCCCCTCCATTCAAAGCCAAATTGATACCTTGGTAAGATTAGAAGAAGAAAGACTGAAAACTAAGGAAAAATTTGCCATCGATCAAGCCAAGATCAAGAGATGGTTTGATAAGAAATCTGCAAGGTCCCATGAGTTTGATTTGGGTGATCTAGTGCTTAAATGGGATCGGGCCCATGAGGATAAGGGAAAGCACAAAAAGTTCCAAGCTTTGTGGACAGGCCCTTTCCAAATCATAGAAAACATTGGCCATCATGCCTTCAAATCACAAACCCTGGGAGGGTGAGTGGAACCCCACCCCGTGAATGACCATGACCTTAAATTCTACTTCACCTAGCAACCCCAAAGTTGTTGGCCCCACCTTGTACCATAGTTTCCTTTTATTTCTTAGATAGTTATTATTTGCTGTCAGTATAGTTTGTTATTTCTTTTGTTGTCATCTTTCGAAATAAATTTGAGGTGGCAAGTAGAGGTTAGAATGGCCTTGCACATTGGCTCCCGCGGATGCTCTCTGGAACCATTTACTGACCAAGACTTAAGTCATAGAAAAAAATCTAGTGTGTCGGATTGGTGATAGTGGGGAACTCGATGGTACACACAGCCTCCTTTCCTACTCACATCGGTCTGACCCACCTGCTTACATGGATGATAAGTTTTGAATTGTTCTAGCTCACCTGTGGTTCTGGGAATGAAAGGGAAACTGAAGAAACCATTTTTTGAGCATACATATATCTTGGGAAAACAATAAGGTCTCTGAAAAACCAGAAACAACCTCTTTGCAAGTCAAATAATTTGGGATCCCTCATCTGCCTAGGCTTTAAGCCACCATCAAATAAGTGCATATAAGCACAGACAAATAAGTGCCAATGAGCACCTCCATCCATTCATAATAAGGGCTAAAGGACTGAGAAAGGCTTCCTGCAAAAAGAGGTGATGCAATGACTCTACGGGGTACTGACTAGGCTCGCTGGCAGTGGAGCAACGTTTACAATTTCTAGGTAGTGACTCCGCCAGGGTATTGTTTAGGTTTGTTGGCAATGGAGCAATGCTAGAGTACCATGACCACTATATCGAGAAAACTCCAAATCTCATAGTGTAGCTTCATCATCCCTTTTCTTTCCCAAGATAGCGGGAGGCAGCACCCTATCTCATGCATTAAAAACCATGTTATGCAAGATGGGACAGACAACCAAGTTCGAAGGGGAGGCCTAAACACCATCAGAGGGACCCATAGCTCCATGAAGCAATACCTATTCAAGTCCACTTAAGCTAGGCCAGAAGGCGTCAAAGATCCTAGAGTCTCCCAGGGAATCACAAATTGTTGTAGTTGCTACAACAACCCCTTCAAAAATCCTGGAACCCTAAAATTTTCAGAGGCCCTGTATCAAGCAGAGCCACTGACACCGCTAGGATCTACTCAAAGAATTCATCAATCTCAAACAATCTTCAAAAATTCTAAGTCTTCTGCTAAGTAAAGCTAAGTCACTAGTTCCTTCCTAGGTCGGTCGGTCACTGTGTCGGAATGTGACTAAAGTTAAACCTAGCAACCATTGCAACTTATGCAACCATTGCGACTCACAGGTCGCAGGGTTGCATCTTCCTTCTCGTACCTCCTTGTGACCCTTGCGACCTTATGACCATCTGAGTCACAGAAGTCGCATAGGTCATGAGGTCATGCTATCCTCATGCACACATGGGTGTGACTATGTGACCCTTGCGACTTTGCGACCCCCCGTCACAAGGTCACACCGTTCCCTCTCATACATGGATGTGACTATGCGATCCTTGTGACTTTGCGACTTGCTGAGTCGCAAGGTCGCATAGGTCACAAAGTTGCATGTCATACCCATATGACCTCGCACATGTGACCAAAATTATATATGGAAGGTCGCCCCACTTCATTTGTAACTGCTCCTTTGGTCGCACGGAGAGCTAGGAAAGTCTGTGACTTGGGTACACGTGCATCTTTCTTTGGGTAAGTAATCATTCACCTCCCTAGAAATCACGAGTATCTCCCAGGTGTCTCTATCTACATACTCCGACCTCTGGCATGCCCTCACCCTAGGGTATTAACTTATTTTACTTAGCTTTTCCACATCATTTTCCTAAAGCAATTGCACTGGCTACTTTCTCTCTTCCTCGACCCAGACATCGGTATTTTCTCGACTTTGACCTTCTTGTTTTCACCAGTAAGCCTGAATTTACTTGTCTGGATGAGACCATGCCCTCCTAAGGCCACTCAATGTCTTCCCTGATCCTTCCAAAGCCTAAGTCGTGCGTCTTGAGGCCGCAATATCCCTTTTCCCCCGAGCTTGCAACCTTGCGACCCCCATCGTCTTGTGACTTCTGACTTTCAACCTGTCTACCCGACCTGTGACTTTGCAACTCCTATCAAGCTGCGACCTATGCAACAAGTCATTTAGTCTCATTTCTATACCTATGACCTTGTGACTTGCCTTCCCTATGACTCTCCTTCCACCGACTGAAACCCTTTTATTTTTCACTTTTAATTGATTTTCATGTCATCTCTCTCATCATGGGACTATGTCTTTGAAATGCCAGGTGACGTAGATCTAGAGTGCATATCCATCTCTTCCTTTGAAGATGAAATGGCTCCCCTTATCCTTAAGGCTACTCATGGGGGCTGGACAAGTGAGTCGTGGGAGGCCGACCAAGACGAGGAGCCACCCATCTTCGGGGACATTGCCTGCAACATCGGCAAAACCAAAAGGCTCTCTTGGTACAACATTTACGAGGATTTTATGAAATCAGACATTCTAGAATCCTACGAGGATTTTCAAGCATACCTAAACGTCAAAAGGTCGAGGTTACACAAGGTAGCGGCACACCCCCCAGTCTTCCTATGCTTAGAAACTATTGAATGGATCTCGTAATGCACAGACACAGAGTCCTAGACGATCAGGGGCCATGATGGGGCACCCATAGCCGCTATCTCCCTAGTAGATATCAGCGCCTACTACACTCCTTGAGAAACAAGAGGTTTTTAATACCAGGTGGCTCGCTGAGTTCGTGACTCCAGTAAAGGACATCCTAAGGGAATGGTGGCAAGACCCGTCAAATTTCCAGGTCAAAATAGATCAGGCTTACAAGACAAACGGATTGCATAAAGTGTATCAGTTAATTGACGCAATGATGTGTCGGTTGTATGGAAAGCTAGACTGCGATGTTTTTTACGGAACCTAGGTCCCCCTCATGTATGTTGTTGCCACCCGAGGAACCATTTTTAATTGGGAAATCATCCTCTCCTCATCCTTGAAAATGAACATAGTTGCTTCCAAGCTCCCACAACTGGAACAACCTCAAAAATTCTATATGTCTTCATACCTCTTCGACGTTGTCTGCTCGAGATGCTACTTCCAGTTTTGGAGCTGCAACTAGGACCCATCAGCAGCTAGCCCCGTGCAAATCCATTACAAATTTTTTTGGGACACAGGTTAGAAAGGCATGCTAGATATAATCTTTGAAACTATCATCAACCCATTGTACTAGCTACTATTTGGGGACAAACCACCATGCATGTCCATGAGGGCTATGAATACAGGCGTCAAGGTAGTGCACTGGTTTCCCATTGAAGAAGGAATATTCATTAGAGTGTTCAGTACGCATAAGCCTCCGCATTCCCTACCCAAGTTTGTCACAAACAAGACACTCCCGCGAGGGGTTTGCTACCAAATGATGAAAGGTTTTTCAAAGATATTGAACAAAGGCAAAAAGAAACCCTAGCTTACCTTCCCTCTCACCATCAGAGCATAAGTGGTAGAAAATTTCAAACAGGTAGTGGCAGAGGCTAAGGCATTGAAGGGAAGCCACTTTGTGACCCTTAACTACCGAACTTATGATACTGAGAAAATCGTGGCCACCCATTGCAAAAAGGAAAAATTCAGTTGGTCTTATTCTCATACCAAAGAAAATATCAAATATGGGATTAAAAACTAGTATAACGCTACAAGGGAACTCAGCCCAAGAGAGTAGTGGGCTATAAAAGATGAGCTCTAGGAAGATTCCCAGGAAGACATGAGCCTCAAAGAAAGAGCTTCCACCATAAATAAAAAGCAGCACAAGGCACCAAATGGCACCGAGGAATTTGAGGAGTGAAAAGGAAAAGAGGTAGAAGACACCGTGAGCGACCACGAGGAGGAAGATGCTACGCTGGAACAAAGGAATGCCAACTTGGCAAGGAGGAAGTGAGAGCTTAAAAGGCAAAGGGAGCTAGAGAGAAAACAACCTCAAGATTCCAGTAACCAGGGCCAAAGTGAGAAAAAGATAAGGCAGGAAGAGCAAGAAAAGGAGAAACAGTTGCGGGAAAAGTAATAGGAAGAAGAAAGGAGAGCGTGAGAAGAGGCAAAGAAGAGAAAGCATGAAGAAGAAAGAAGAGCGCAGGAAGAGGAAGAGAAGAAAAAACAGGAGGAAGAAGCCCAGAAGAGAAGGCAAGATGAGAACAAGAGGTTAGAACAAGAGATAAAAAATATGGAAGATGAGCTCGAGAGGAAAAGAGTACTACCAAAGGAAGAAAAAAGGCAACATGAAGAAAACCTTAGGAGGAATAAGGATAAGGATGTCGGGGAAAGTGAACAAGGGGAGACTAGAAAAATAGTTGACCTCAGCATGGGACAAAGTGAGCTTCCTCCATTAGACATACCTCCTACTATTCCCCTCGCTAACGGACACCTTCCCCTCCAAGAACTAGGTATCTTGGAGGATCAAGACGAGGAGGTCCTAGATCTCACTAAACTTTAGATGAAATAAACCTCAATATTGTACAAGAAGGTAAGAAATATTGCAGCAGCAATCTAGCCGAGCCTTTAACAGTATCCACGACCAAGGATATTATGCCTAACATTACAACAAACCATCAAATGATTTCCTCGGCCGGGACAACTTTCGTTGCCGCCCCAGAACACAATGTGGCCTGGAAGAGAAAATATATTGCGGATTTGCATAACAGACTTTACGCATCCAAAAAAGGGCCACCATGGTGGAACATGAGAATAGGAAGATGGAGGAAGTGAACATGGTGCTCCGTTTAAGACACACAAGCATAGCATAATTCCAAGTAGCAATTGAAGCAGAAACGAAGACTCTGGGGGAGGTCATGGAAGTTGTCTATGAGGAGATGTCTAAACTGCACCACACAGTAGCCCCCATCATGGCCATCCAAGTCCACACAAAAGAAATAGTTTCCATGCTTAAGGAGGCTTGAATTCTTTGGATAGGATACACGAATGGTCTGTCAAGTACATAGGAGCATCGGCAGTGGTCCCTAAGAAGGATTGAATCACCATGCATAATACTAAGGTCCAACTCCACATCAAAATTCAATCTAAAGACAAACTGACAAAAAATGTGGAGAGGGTACTAACATCCTACATGCATCTGTTCAGCAGCTTGGAATCAGTGATCCAACTACATGGGGTTCCCTCGATAAGGGAAGTCAGATAGGTAAGGAAGTAGGATGAGATCTCCAAGGAAGTACATGCATTCGTAGAGACATATAAACAAGCAGCCCATACGAAATGCATGCCGATCACTAGAGAAAATATCACACGTTATGTGGTAGAACCAGTGAGGCTTTACACCAAACTGGTAACCTTGAAAAATCATGTGCATGCCAGAAGGACCACCCTCATCCCGATGCATTCGAGTTCCTGCATCAACATGACGAAGACTAGCCACAGATCACTCCCATTGTAGTGAAATACAACCTATGGCACACATATTTGATGGAACAACTCAGGCTTCACATTCCAGAACTTTCCATTATTAAATTAGTGAATTAGATTGATAGCTATTTTTTGTGACATATCTTCTACAGTAGCATAAAACACTTTGTGAATATGAAAGGTCATGTAGAATACCAAAATTCATTTTTGTGAATATGAAAGGTCATGTGGAATACCAAAATTCATCAGGTAGATGAAAGGTCATGAGGAAGTTCAAGAGTCAAGGGTAGGCCAAGAGTCACTCTTACCCTATAAATATACCCTCATGCCTCATTTGTAAGGACCTTTTGCTGAGGACTCTTTTGGAGATATATACATTGCTTAAGAGAATTTATGTTCTTCTAATTTATGTAGGAGTGATTGTACGTTTCCACTATTGTATTCTTCAAATCTTTTATGTTCTAATGCCATGAGTATTTTCTTCACTTTATGGATTGGATGTTCCTCAAAGCTCTTTGATGTGAGGTTCCCTCATATACTGTCTCATACTCCAAACTTTGTGTTGCTTCGTATGAATGGTATTTGATTCACTAACTCTATGCTCATGCTGGTGAACTATTTCTTTGGTATTGGTATAATCCGTTTTGACTGCACCTTTGTTTACGCTTATAAATGTTTGATAGTTGTGAACTTATTTACAATTATTAAGCATTTTATGCTGGTGAACATGAGTCTTATTTGAAGCCTGCTATCAGCAACTTTACGTAATATTTATGTTGTTTATAGTCTGGCTATTCATGGTTTATCTGGCATAAGATTTTTGTCAATTATTTCCTTGTATTTATTGAGGCACATGCTTTCAATTGAGTTCATATTTCGCCTCGGTCCGATGCAAGCTCAAAAAAACTGAACAACAGTCGGGCCTACATATCGGAAGGGACCCCTATCATAAACGGTGCAGGCTCTAGTTGGGAACCTACAACAGAGAGGTCCCACTTGCCATTGGCGGAAGATTCCAGCCTGTCAACACTGCTTTATACTAATCCCAAGAAGCAATCCATCCAAAATTTAGTTTCTCTCTTGTAATAGTCTTCTTTCTAGAACACCTGTTGAACAATGATTGTGATTTCCACAATGCTCACATGGGTGAAGATCAAAACAATGATCTTTCCAATGTCTAACTTTATCACAATGTTGACATTGATCAATTTGTTCTAGAACAACACCATCCAGAAATCCAACAGTACAAAGTTGTATAGGTTTAGAAAAATCAGGCATATGAAAAGATACTTCCAAGATATCCTTGTTATATCCCCAACTAGTTCTGTTGTTATTGTGAACAATTTCTTCCCATGGTCTTATAAAGGGTATTGTAAATACAAGCTTCACATATCCATACAAATGACTCTTGCATACCCTTTCCTCAACACGATTTTTTGTTGCATTCAAATCTACTCCTGAAGTGGATTCATTACTCTTCGACTACTATTTGGAATGAAGATCTTCTCCCTGTACTTGAGACTCAATCTGGAAAAATTCAACTATCTCCAATGCATCATGTAAATGGATTTTGATATCAACAAGATTTACTTTTCTGAAATTTACAGTTTCATTAATAATGGAACTAACGAGATTGTTTAATATATCTAATACATTTTTAATTTGAGCCATTTTACTCAATCTTAGGTGTCGGTTCAACAAAAAATGCACCTGTTTACAACATAATTCGACAATTAACAATGTTCAGTATAATATCAAATAATAAGAGATGAAGGGAAGTCTTTCAAGTATACAAAGTGAGTGATACTACAAATCTGATGAGCCTCATAAATGGTTAATTATATGGGCTCATTTTACCTCCTAACCTAGTCAAATCAATCATTCTCTAAGCTTATTGTATGACTTTCCGATTATAGTTATGCTTATAGGGTGAGTTGAGTTAGTTATTATGCCATGTGGTCTAACATGTATTTAACACAGATTATTGATGGATTTCAAGGTCAAAGTCAAGGATCTAGTGGTCAAACTGCAACAATAACTCAGAGTAGACAGAGAAGAGGACTTATAGGAGGGAATCCCCCTCATTTATTTCTCCTCACTTCGAATTCCCCTTCATTTAGCTCGGAGTACAAGCAGCCGAATCATGCACTAGAAGGAAACCGAGCAAGTGGAAGATGATTGATAGCTATCTCGAGTTTTGGAAGCCAAGCCTCCCTGATTTTAAGGAAGTTGTTGGTAGATTTAGATGTATAAGTAGAGAGGCCTAGGGCCTCATCAGGGTCAATTTTTTTTTTTTTTTGCTTGTGTAAACTCTGCTCAAATTTCGAGCTCACTATTTTATGACAGTTTATGTAATCTTGTTATTTTTTGATAATGAAGATGGAATCCTTCTTGAGCTAGCACTGAGTTACCTCAGAGGGCTAAAGCTCTTGTGTTAGGGTCCAATACAAGCAGCCAAACTTCTCTTTACTTGTATTTGTATGCTTTACTTCGGTTTGTAGATTAGTTTTCTATTAGATATATTTCTCTTATGGTTAAGAATAGGTTGCTTTTGATTTAGTAGCTTGCTTCCATTTACGCTTTCTGTAGTAGGTTAATCAGTGATCCGAGAAGATTCAAAAGGCTAGCAATAGTGCCTTGTCCTCTCTTCCTCCCTTTGGGACCATGATTTGGGGCAAAGACTCTCTTGCTGCCCCAAAAACACAGATTTTCCTCATTCCTAGGACTTCTAGTGTTTGCAGCTCTCTAGTAGGTTGATAGTCCAGTTTTGTTTTGTTTTAGATCTTCTTTATCATGTTCATTTCCTGATTTGCAATAGTCCTTTGGCATGCTTTCCTTTATTACAACATTTACCAGTATTTCCTTCTATACATCATAGTTTAGGCCATTTTAATGCAAAACTCTGTTTTTCCTAGGATGCACTCATTTCATTGGTTTCTTGATTTTCTTGGTTGACTGTCAGTTTCTATGCAGCAGATCTATTCCAGCAGTAGACCAGCTTACCAACAATCACACCCTCCATCTGATCCATTCCCTATAGGTCTCCTAAACCTCACCTCAATTCTGCACTAGTTTCCTTCATTTTTTATAGAACTTCTTCCTCTCTCCTTGAGCAAACCCAGTCATCTTTCTCTCTCCTGGTGATTCATGATAGACCTTAGGTGCCCTAACACCTCATTCCAACCTTCATCCACCTTTTCCACCCACTCTCACACCCTCAAAACAACGAAAATTTCTCTTGGCCTCCTCTTGTAGGCCTCATGTAGTTTCCTTGTTTTCCTCCTGTAGTTTTCTTATGTCCTCTTGTAGTTTTTCCTGTAGGCTTTCTTTTGAAGGCCGAGTTTGGGAAAAGCCTCCAGAAGGCCACCTAAGACCTCCTAGGACCCATCCACACCATCCTACATCCTCCCAATCTCCAAAACCACCCTCTAACACCACTTATTCGCTGCCACACTCACACACAATAAATTAGATGCATGTTAAATTCACATAAAAACACATAAAAATCCAAAAACATGCTTTTTGCTTTTTGCTTAGTAGGTAATGGCATTTCTTTCATGGTTTTCATAGCATTTTTGACAAAAGTAGAATTAGCTTGTTAATTAGGGTTTACTAGGTTTTGCTTTACATTCTAGTCTTTCTCCTTTCTGCAGTTAGAATAGCATCTATAGAGTAATTTTTTTTCCTTTCATCACACATAGAGCTTCTTCTGAAATCTATAGAAGTTGGCCTAAGCTCGTAGTGATCTCGCACCGACTGACCAAGTGACAACCTGCAGTGAGAACTAGTACTTGTGCATATAGCACTAACGCTTCCAAGTTTGTTACGAACTACCAAGTTGATAAAATTAAAGTTGGTAGCCTAGGAGTTGCAGCATTCTTGCTGCAATACTGGCGCTCATCACTTATTGGCGCCCTTGCCGGGGAAGCATCAGAATATTCTATGATTACTGCTTTCTTCTATTTCCTATTGAACCATTCTGCTAATAGTTTATTTCAGCAAAAGTATACTAGTCATTTCTTTTCTTTCAGTTCTACATTTCCTTGCTTTCCTTTTCATTTCTGCAAATTTCCATTCAGCAAGTTCATTTCAGCTGGTTGCAATTTATTTTGTTCAATCACAATTTCAGTTTCTGCTGGGAATTTCAGTGTGGGGAGAAAAGCAACAAAAAACCAACTAAAAATATTTCCTTTCATGCCTCATAGGAATAGAGATAACTTAGGAAAAAATTTACCCAACACCCCCACTACTTCACATAGCTAACCTTCTCTCTTCTTCGGTGGTTGCAATCAAGAAGAACCCTTAGGTGAACATCCAAACATATTTGAAGAACCTATAGGGGAAGAAGAAGAAGAAAACATTCCTCTGGAGCCAATGGCTGAAAACATAAATGCTAGGGGAAATGGAGAGAGAATAGAGGGTACCTTCCCCATTCGGGAGACCAATGGGGACACCAAAATGAAGAATATAAGTCCTTCATCCCTACCTCACTTCCATGGTCTAACTACAGAAGATCCTGACACCTTCTTGTTTGAGTTTGCTGTCATCTGTCGAACTTATGACTATGCAGAAGACGAGCAAAAGTTGAAACTGTTCCCTTCTACTCTCAAGGACGCAACACTGCGCTGGTTCATGGGATTACCTGGCAATAGCATCACAACTTGGGCTTAGATGCAGCAAGCCTTTAACAACAAGTATCGAGACTATTGTAGGTCAAAATATACTAAAGAAGAAATTTTTTGAATTACCATAGGAAGTGATGAGTCCGTGGAAGACTATGAAGAGAGGTTCCAACTTAGTTACAAAAGGGCCAGGTGTACACTTGACCCTGAGTCTCTGAAGTTGGTCCTGCTAAGGGGAATTTGGGAAGACCTTCTAGACACCCTCCATCTATTGGCTGGGGGAGACATATACCAACTATCCTATGAGGACATAAAGACTATATTTAGAAACCATTCTAAAGTAGCCAGAAAGAAAGGTAGGGGGAGTCAACCCATAGCCAGTAACTCTTCTTCCAATTCATCCATTAAAGGTGAAATTGGAAACATGCTGGAAGACTTCAAGAGTGAGATGCTGCAGACTCTTGCCATGCAAATGGATACCTTACATATTGAAAGAAAACAAGAGTAAGCAGAGAGGGTTTTGGCCATTTTTTGCCCTAGATGCACCAGGAGGCATCCTAGGAATGAATGCCCATTGAACTCTATAGAGGTTTGTTTAGTCTGTGAAGAATATCATTCTATAGATAAGTGCCCTTCCTTGTCTGGACTTAAAGTTGTATACCAAGGGGGTGAAGGAGTCACTGAACAGATCTATTACATAAACCAAAGGAGGCTACATGGACCTAGACCATACTAGCAGGGGATGCAAGGGACATCTCAGGCATACTACAACCCCAACCAAGGCACCTCCATACCTTCTTGGGGCCCCCCTGCTCATCCCTCCTAGTCCATGCCTCCTCCTTGCTCCTTCACATCTAAATATCATGCTCAACTAGCCACCCATTCATTTCAATCCTATGCTCAGCTACAACCTCAGTGGAATGCATCTCATCAGGGGTAGAGGCCTCAATACAACTCTCTTCCTGCTATTCTACCTCAACAACCTGCCCAACCACAACTGTTACCTTCTGCTCCACCAAGCCCAAATAATAGACAGGCTCAGCAAGTGTATAGTGGGGAACCATCATGCCCAACTTATGATGTGGAGATTCAAGAAATTAACTTGCAATCCAGGAAAGTTCTTCTAGATAGCCAGCCTCCACCCAGGGAGGTTGAGGAAGACAAAGAGGAAAGAAAACCTAAAGCAAATCCACCCTTTCCTAAGAGGCTATCCATGAAAATCCAGCCTACCCCAGAAGAGACTGAACTCCTGGTAGAATTGAAACATTTATGTGTGAAGATACCACTTCTCCAAGCCATAAAATATGTGCCTATCTACAATAGGTTGATCAAAGAGAAGTGCTTTAGACATCCAGCAAGGCACAAGAGAGATTCTCCAACGATCAATGTCATAGGACAACTGTCCGACCTAATGTTGGGGTAGATAATCTGTCCAAAATATCTTGACATTAGAAGCCTAGTAGTTGATGTCCACATCAATGGAACAATGGTCCTACATACCTTGATTGATCTGGGAGCTACCATTAATGTGATGACAAAGGACAAAATGCTCAAACTTAACCTCCAAGGCTCCTTGAGGAAGAGCACGATAGTGCTACAGCTAGCAGACTGCTCCATAGTGACCACTAAGGGGATTGTGGAAGATGTGATGGTCTCCATTGATTCTTGGGAGTACCCTGCTGATTTCTTAGTTCTCCATCCAAAGGAAAAGCTCACGAGTTATCCTCTCATTCTGGGAAGACCCTGGTTGGCTAGAGTCGATGCCTACATCAGCTGCCGAGCTCGGAACATGACCATAAAGAACGGGCACATGTCCAAGCAGTTAATCCTATATCCTCCTGCCAAAACCTTGCTAGAACATGATCTACCTCTCTGGTTGGAGGAGGAGGATGAGGATGAAGTTTATTTTGCACCACTTTGTACATTAGAAATTGCCATGGGGGGAAAACCGCAAGATGAGGATGATATGATTGAAAATTTGATTCAGAATCCACCTCCCAGTGTATCACCATTAGAAGACATAGTAAGAGAAACCCAAAACAACCCCTCAACTGATCTCTGTGTGGCCGACCCCACTTCTCTCCATGTTAAAAATATAGAGTTCAGCCCAGAAAGAACATTGAAAATCAATCCATCCCTATCTACTTCCCAGGAGAAGGAGCTATGCAGCATACTGAGAAAACATCTAGATGCCTTCGCTTGGAGTTATAAGGAGATGAAGAGAGTGCACCCTTCAGTATGTACACATCATATATACATCAAGGGAGATTGCAAGCCAGTCAGGCAGCCTCAAAGGAGGATGAACCCAGCACTTAAATATATTGTTAAGGAAGAATTGCAGAAATTGCTTGATGTGGGATTCATCTATCCCATCTCTGACAATGAATGGGTCTCTCCTTTGGTTCTAGTGCCAAAGAAAAATGGTAAGTGGAGAATCTGTGTCGACTATCAGGAATTGAAAAAAGCCACTAAAAAGGACCATTTTCCTTTACCTTTCATAGATCAAGTGTTAAACAGTCTAGCAGGGAAAAAGTTTTTCTCTTTCCTAGATGGGTTTAGTAGGTACAATCAGATTCAAATCAGCCCAGAAGACCATGACAAGACCACTTTCACTTGTCCTTGGGGTACCTTTGCATACTGGGTCCTTCCTTTTGGTTTTTGCAATGCTCCAGCCACATTCAAAAGAGCGGTATTGAGTATATTTTCTGAATTGGTTCATGATGCAGTAGAAGTATACATGGATGATTTTACTCCTTATGGCTCTGACTTTCTTGAAGCTTTATCTAACCTAGGAAAAGTTCTAAATAAGTGTATTGAGATGAACCTGTCCCTCAGTCTGGAAAAATGTGAAATTTTTATGACTAAAGGGACTGTGCTAGGTCATGCAATATCTCAACAAGGGCTGCAGGTGGACCCCAACAAAATTGCCATCATCCAAAGGGTCCCACCTCCTCAAAAGGTGAGAGATGTCAGAAGTTTCCTAGGCTTAGCTGGATATTACAGGAGATTCATTAAAGACTTCAACAAGCTAGCCTCTCCTTTGTTTGGCCTCCTAGGCAAAGATGTTGAGTTCATATGGTCGAAAAACTATCAAGAAGCCCTAGATACCTTGAAGAGCAAGCTAGTGACTGCTCCAATTCTCAGAGGCCCAAATTGAGCCCTACCCTTTCACATTCACATAGATGCCTCGAACAAAGCAATAGGAGTAGCCTTAGGACAAATTGATGAAGAATGACCTTATGCCATATACTTTATAAACAAAAACTTGTCAAAGGTAGAGTTAAACTATACAGTGACTGAGAAGGAACTCCTAGCTATCGTGCATTCCTTAAACAAATTCAGACACTATATCACATGCTATCAAACCTTTGTGCACAGTGATCATGCTGCAATTAGATATATAATGAACAAACCAAATGTAAATGCTCACATTATTAGATGGTTTCTTTTACTGCAGCAATTTGATCTAACCATTATTGATAAGCCTGGTAAAGAGAATGTTGTTGCTGACTTTTTGTCTAGAGTAAATTTGCCTACAGGTGAAGAAGGAATGGTGGATGATCAAATGCCAGATGAACACCTATTTTCTATATCAGTACTCTCTCCATGGTTTGCTGACATAGCAAACTACTTGGTTTCAACACAGTTCCCACCACACCTATCCTCAAAAGAGAAGAAAAAGATAGTAAGGAAAAGCACCCCTTTCACCTGGATTGGAGGTATCTCTTCAAATTAGGCCTAGATCAGATCTTGAGAACATGCGTCAGGGAGGAGGAAGTCTTTGACATCCTCTTGACCTGTCATGACAGACCTTATGGAGGTCATTTTGCAACAAAAAGAACCGCCTTCAAGATATTGCAAGCAGGCTACTACTGGCCCACTCTTCATCAGGATGTGAGGAGATACATGAGCCAGTGTGATCGGTGTTGGAGGATGGGGAAACTCACTCCAAAGGATGAAATGCCCATGCAACCTCAAGTGAGCTTTGAGCCATTTGAGAAGTGGGGCATGGACTTTGTGGGGCCTATCAACCCCCCTTCAAAGCAGAATCAGTACATCATTGTGTGCACTAACTACCTGGCAAAGTGGGCGGAGACAAAAGTAATCAAAGCAGCGATAGAAGAAAAAATAGCTGAGTTTTTTAGGGAAAACATATTCTACAAGTTCTTGTATCCGAGAGAGTTGGTCACAGACCAAGGCAGTCAGTTCACTTCCAACCTGATTGAAGACCTACTCACACATCATAAGATCAAGCACAGGAATCCACCCGTTACCATCCACAAGCTAATGGGCAAGTGGAGGTCACTAACAGAGCATTGGAAGGGATCCTAACCAAGGTAGTGAGCAGTAGTAGAAAAGATTGGGCGGACAGATTAGCTGAGGCCACTTGGGCCTACAACACAATATGGAAGACCACCACTAGGTTCACATCCTATGAACTAGTCTATGGGAAGAAGGCTTTGTTGTCAATAGAGTTTGAATTCAATACCCTAAGGATCGAAACTCAGCTGGACCTAGACCTCAACTTTGCACAGAAGGACAGATTACTTCATCTCAATGGATTGGATGAATACAGATTGCAAGCCCTTCTCCACATAGAGGTAGTTTAGCTTCAGACAAAGATATGGCATGACAGAAATATCAGGGAGAAGCAATTCCAAGAGGTAGATTGGGCACTACTCTATGATTCAAGATATAAGGATTTCAAAGGCAAGCTAAGGACAAGATGGATGGGACCCTGCACTATGTAGAAATGCAATGAAAATGGTTCAGTTCTGATTAGGACCATTGATGATGAAGCCATCCCCTTGCTTGTCAATGGACGTCGGTTGAAAGTCTACAAGAAACCCCTCTCCAAGCAAGATTTTATTGAAGCTTTGAATAAAATAGTGATGGTAGTGGAGAATGTCTTAGCTTCCACTTCGCCCACTCACTGAAGAAAAAAGAGAAAAATAAGGACCCAAGTGAAAACCTCCATGAGGCACTTGACTCCCACCATTGGGTTGAAAACCTCTTCTGAGGCGGCCCAGTGATGTTTAAAAAAAAAAGAAAAAAAAAGGGGGAAATGAATAAGATCCCTGGGTGACAATCTCCCTTGGGGGTGCCCAAGGCCGGCAATTAAGGTGAAAACCATTCTGAGGCACCCTAGTTGTTTAAAAAAAAAAAAAAACAAACAAAACAAAAAAATGAATTTTTATTGCATTGCAGGTTTGCAGGAGAACTACAGGGAGTAGAAGAAGGTGCTAGGGGGACCCTGACATTCATACCAGCATCCATCTCATCTTCTCCACACCTTTCTCCACCATTTTTGGCATCTCTCTCACCCCACTATACCTGTTCTTCCAAAATTGTGTTTTCTATAGGAGGCTCTGTTTTTTCTACAAGAGGCTCCTGTAGGAATTACAGAGAGCCAAAAGTGTCTACAGAAGGCAGTTTGAGGGACAAGAAAAGCTTCATGAGGAACCTATAATCCCTCTTACCATCTTCGAACCTCCTTTCCATCATTTCCAAGCTTGCATCACACTCCAAGCATCATTCTTTTTTTTCCCTTTCCAAGAAAAAAACACAAAAGAACAGTTTTTCAGTTTTGAAAAAAAACAAAAATAAAAGGAGGAAAAGGGACCATTAACTTTACCTGAAGCTTACCTACTATCCCTCCATCATTCATCTCTACCTCTCTCATCGTTCTTGAGCTCCAAGCACAAGGAAATAGTTGAATTTTCAAGGGGAGAAGCAGCTACAGGAGCTCTTGTAGGAATTCCTGTAGCAGCTGATCCCATAGAAGTCCAGCACCAGCAATAAGGGACAACACATCTGAAGGTTGAAAAGGTACATGCAGCTCAACTCTAGAAAAATAAGAACCTGCAAAAACACACAACAACACATCAGTAAGCAGAGACAGCATGCATGAAGGAAAATGAAGGCATGTAGTAGAGAAAGCCACAACACCTCACAGTCGATGGCAGCAAATACACTTGGATTACAGGTAAGTAGCTAAGTCACTCCTCTATCTGCATTTGTGTAATTAGGAATCATATGAAGGAAATGAGATGGTTGAAATCGAAAGAGGGAAAGGTGGCCAGTTAACTTGGCCACCTTCATTTAGTTGACTCCACTTAACCGAGATATCACCCACATGTGTGCACAATCAACTCAAGCAAAAGATGCGAAGGACAGGTAGTGGGAGGAAAATTTAACTCCGATGCAGTAATGAGGGGATGATTACGAGGGTGGTCATGATGACCAAGTAGGTGGGGACCAACGGTCCTAATTTTGCCAACGTACACCTTGCCAGCTCAACACTCATAACCGAAAATAGCCATAAAATGTAATGAGCACTCGTCCCCGCGCATTATCACCACCTTTTCTTCAATTTCTCCTCATAACTCAGCCACACAGTAGTCTTCTTATGCCCCCACAACCTCATATCCACCATCCTCCATTGATTTCCTCCATATTTTTTCTCTCGGCATTTTCTACAGGAGCACCTACAGGAAATCCATAGGAGGGACAGTGGGCTTCTACAGGAGGGGAAGTGAGTCATTTTGGAGGGAGAAAACATGACTTTTTGTCATGAATTTTAGTTTGAAGAGGTGGGGTTCATGAATTCCCTCTTCTAAATGTCAAAATGTGAAAGAGTTGGTCTCAAATTGAAGAAAAAATGAGTCTTTAAGAGGGTAGAAATACATAAAAAAAATTCTGTTTAAAAAAAAAAAAAAACACAGTCCCCTCTGTTTTTCTATTTCACTCAAAATTCTTTGTCTCCACCTCCATATTTGTTTTTAAAAATAAGTACAGGTAGTATGACATGGGGGGTTTGTGATAAAAGAGCCCACTAACTCCACTAGACTCCATGCACATCCTCAAGTGGTGGAAATATTTACAAGGGAAAACTTGATGAATTTCTTTGAGAAGTTTAGAGGGTTTGATGATAAAATTGCCCATGAATTTTCTTTCTCTCTGGTCCCTCACACAAGAACTCATGCTACTATAACCATTAGAGGCCTCTCCATTGAAATAACCCCTGAATTCATCAGTAAGGTCACTACCCTTCCTCTTGGGTTACCTTGGAGTAAAGATGAGAGACGAATTGGCCAGGCTGCCAAGAGGAAATTTTTCCAAGATAATGAAACCCTTGTTGAAGACAAAAATGGAATTAGGAGGGCTAGTATACCATATCCCTGGGATGAGGTTAGCTACCAAGTGATCAAATACATTTCTTGTAAGGGGAGTCACAACATTGTTTATGGATATCATTTCAGAATCCTCCGAGAATTGAGATATGGCATGGATACCCTAACACATCAAAATCTTAGTATCCCTTACTTTCTCCTTCAGTCCCTCATTGACTTCAGCACCAAGGTACAAGCAAGAAATTCACAAGAGTTAGCTCACCATGGCCTAATCAAGATCCTAGTAGAAGAATCCCTCCAGACCCTTACAATCCCTATAGCATTGGAAGTTTTCAGAGATATGACAGCTGAGGATGACATCAAGGCATTAACCTATGATGTCAGTCCTGCTGTCAGTGAGGAGGGAGAACAACAAGGAGGAGAAGATGAAGCCAGTGGTGACATAGCAGAGCAAGAGAGGAAGGAGGAAATAAAATAAATAGAGGAGGGGAGAGTTGAAGAGATAGAGCAGGAGGAGGAAAAAGAGACAGAAGAGGGAGAAAAGGAGGCAGAGAGGGCAGAGCAAAGAGAAGAGTCCCCTGAAACTTGGGAAAGAGAAGCAACAGCTGCCCTCACTACCCTTAGCACACCAGTCAAGCAGAAGCAGAAGAGGAAAAGAAAAGCCTCCATGTATTTCGGGGCACGAAAGAGTACCATAATTAAAACAAGCAAACCTCAGCCCTCATCAAAGACTCCCATTAACATCGAAGATTCACCATCTACCAAGGTGAAAGAATATTCTTCCAAGGTACCCATAACCTATGAAAGGAGGACTCCAAGATCTTCTAGATGGAAGGGAAAGGCAATTCTACAGGACCCCAAACCAGACCTACAGGAGGCTAAAACAGTCCTATAGGAGACACTTTCCAAACGACAGGAGACAGAAAAACTTGAAGAAAAGATAAGAGGACAACCAGAGGTGAAAGAGGAAGCACAAGAGCTACAAGAACTTGACCCCCAGCCGAATCTTGACTCCTATGACATACTACTTGAGGGAGGCAAGATAATCCCACAGAAATTTACAATTCCACTGTTTTTCGAATTGGAAAAAGGGAGAGTAAGAACGCATAGGTGGATGTAGATAGACAAGTCCAAAGGAGTTGAGGATATTGGCCACATGGAAAACAAACTCAGGGAAATGGGCAGGGAATTGAGTGCTCTCAGAGACAGAGAAGCCATTACAAGAAGCCACCTTGAGATGAGAATGAATTAATAAGGAGGCAGCTGCAGGAGAAAGAGACTCATTTGGCTTACATGGCCAGCTTATCCAAAGAAGCATTACAATGCAAAACACTAGCCAAATCTTATGGCCTCTATTTGAAGGACCATTGGCTTCAATTCCAAATAAAAACTTTGGCACAAAGAGGCACAATGCCTTTCCAAGACTATAGGTAGTTCATGGATTTGTGTGACCAAAGCACCTCCGAGGACAAAGCAAAGATGGCAAAGTTCTATCTACACAACATGGCCCTCACAGACCTGAATGTGTGGGACCCCAATGCCAAGCTAGGGGATCTGCAATTAATGGCCATGGCATCATGGATGAACCATGAAGAATTGAGGGCAAAAGAAATGAAAATATTGTTAATAAAAGAGCAGAATGAACCATTGATGATAAGAGTTGAGCCATCAGATCCTATGGCACTCATTAGCACACACAACCTGCTTGCCAATGACCCTCAGATTTCCCCTAAATATCTAGCCAATCAGGAACAAGCCATTGCACACTTTGAAGATATGTTTAGGTTACTTGGGGAGGACTGTGTGCATGTGTGCATGAGAAGATGGAACACCCTACCCCACAGCTTGCAGATCAGGGAATACCATTCCCCCGTGAGGCTGAAGGAGGCATTGAAAAGAGTGCCAAAGGCTAAAGGTCAACTGGATTGGCCTCAAACTGAGTCCTCCGCTCATATTAGGCATGCTAGAAGGCAGAAGAGAAGAAGAAGAGAAGAAGAAGTGGAAGGACATAGATAGAAAGGCAGGATTTTATGGAGAACATGAGTAGACCACATCAGAAGCCTGGAATGCTAGGGAGGCCACCAGGGCCATAAAAGACGAAGAGATTGACTAGGTTGCTCAGAGGATGAGCAACACCTTCAGTAGGGGGGTGATGATGAGCCTCATAAATGGGTAATTATATGGGCTCATTTTACCTCCTAACCTAGTCAAATCAATCATTCTCTTAGCTTATTGTATGATTTTTTGATTATATTTATGCTTATAGGGTGAGTTGAGTTAGTTATTATGCCATGTGGTCTAACATGTATTTAATGCAGATTATTGATGGATTTCGAGGTTAAAGTCAAGGATATAGTGGTCAAGCTATAGCAATAACTCAGAGTAGACAGAGGAGAGGACTTATAGGAGGGAATCCCCCTCATTTATTGCTCCTCACTTCGAATTCCCCTTCATTCAGCTCGGAGTACAAGCAGCCGAATCATGCACTAGAAGGCAGCCGAGCAAGTGGAAGATGATTGATAATTATCTTGAGTTTTGGGAGCCAAGCCTCCTTGATTTTAAGGAAGTTGTTGGTAGCTTCAGATGTATAAGTAGAGAGGCCTAGGGCCTCACTAGGGTCAACTTTTTTTTGCTTGTGTAAACTCTGCTCAAATTTCGAGCTTACTATTTTATGACAGTTTTATGTAATCTTGCTATTTTTTGATAATGAAGATGGAATCCTTTTTGAGCTAGCACTGAGTTACCTCAGAGGGTTGAAGCTCTTGGGTTAGGGCCCAATCCAAGCAGCCAAGCTTCTCTTTACTTGTATTTGTATTCTTTACTTCAGTTTGTAGATTAGTTTGTTGTTAGATATATTTCTCTTATGGTTAAGAATAGGTTGCTTTTGATGATTTAGTAGCTTTCTTCCATTTATGCTTTCTGTCGCAGGTTAAGAAGTCATCAGAGAAGATTCAAAAAGCTAGAAACAGTGCCTTGGCCTCTCTTCCTCCCTCTGGGACCATGATTTCAGGTAAAGACTCTCTTGCTGCCCCAAAAACACATATTTTCCTCTTTCCTAGGACTTCTAGTGTTTGCAGCTCTCTAGTAGGTTGATAGTCCAGTTTTGCTTTGTTTTAGATCTCCTTTATCATGATCACTTCTTTATTTGCAATAGTCCTTTGGCATGCTTTCCTTTCTTACAGCATTTACCAGAATTTCCTTCTATACATCATAGTTTAGGCCATTTTACTGCAAAACTATGTTTTTCCTAGGATGCACTCATTTCATTGGTTGCTTGATTTTCTTGGTTGACTATCAGTTTCCATGCAGCAGATCTCTTCCAACAGTAGTCCAGATTACCAGCAATCACACCCTCCATCTGATCCATGCACTATAGGTCTCCCAAACCTCACCTCAATTCTGCCCTAGTTTCCTTCATTTTCATAGAACTTCTTCTTCTCTCCTTGAGCAAACCCAATCATCTTTCTCTCTCCTGGTGATTCATGATAGACCTTAGGCACCCTAACACCTCATTCCAACCTTCATCCACCTTTTCCACCCACTCTCATTCCCTCAAAATAGCGAAAATTTCTCTCGGCCCCCTCTTGTAGGCCTCCTATAGTTTCCATGTTTTCCTCCTATAGTTTTCATGTGTCCTCCTATAGTTTTTCCTGTAGGCTTTCTTTTGAAGGCTGAGTATGGGAAAAGCCTCCAGAAGGCCACCTAAGACCTCCTAGGACCCATCCACACCATCCTACATCCTCCCAAGCTACAAAACTACCCTCTAACGCCACCTGTTCGCTGCCACACTCACACATGATAAATTAGATGCACGTTAAATTCACATAAAAACACATAAAAATCCAAAAAAATGTTTTTTGCTTATTTACTTCTAGAAATAGCATGGTTAGATGTTGTTTACTTCCTTTAGTATGTAATGGCATTTCTTTCATGGTTTTCATAGTGTTTTTGACAAAAGTAGAGTTAGTTTGTTAATTAGGGTTTACTAGGTTTTACTTTACATTCCAGTTTTTCTCCTTTCTGCACTTAGAATAGCATCTGTAGAGTAATCTTTCTTTCCTTTCATCACACATAGAGCTTCTTCTGAAATCTATAGAAGTTGGCTTGAGCTCCTAGTGATCTCGCGCTGGCTGTGATCTCGCGCTGGCTGACCAAGTGACAACCTGCAGTGAGAACTAGTACTTGTGCGTATAGCACCGATGCTTCCAAGTTTGTTACGAACTACCAGGTTGATAACAGTAAATTTGGTAGCCCAAGAGTTGCAACATTCTTGCTGCAATATTGGCGCTCATCAAAATCCAACGACACTACTTTCTTCCTCCTAAACCACTTCTCAAAAAATTTCACCAATGCCACTAGATAAAATTATTTACTTCTCAAAAATGCTACAAAATACACTTTGTAACAAATTTAATTTTCGTCACCAACATTTTCATACCATTTGCAACATCCTATCAAAGGAAACAAGTAAGGAAAAAAAAAAATCGATGAATAAGAACCATAAGACAAGCTAGAATATAGTGTGATCCCTCTAATGGAAATATTTAGGATTAAATATGTTCCGCACTGAAATTCTTTGAAATATCCTCTACTTGAAATCCTTTAAGGTCAAATGGTTGCATTTAGCTTTGGAAACTTTTAGTTTATGTATCAATGACTCTTCCAACAAAGTTTGAGATTAATTTTCTTTAATGCAAAGATATTATAATTAGATCGAATATGTATAGGAAATATGTTTTCCCTTATCAGCGTGAGACAAATAAAGTTGTCATTTCAACAATTTTCACGTGGCTAAAATAAAAACTACTCATCAACACCTCAATAAACATTTATACCTAAAGAAATATTCTGCAGCAAGCCTAGTCCCAAGCGACATTGATGGCCACGTCAAGAACAATGAAGTGGGTCCCAGTTGAGGTGTATGATGAAACAAATAAGGTGTGTCCAACTCTCTAGCATTGCTAGTCGAAAATTAATACTCTTCCTCCTGGTCTGAAGCTACAGGTTGATCCACAGGTAATTGTAGTTGCAGAAATCATGGTCCACATGCCTCTTTCCTCCGTGTGTATATTTAAATTTCCAAAGAGTGGTTCTTTACACAGGTACAACAAAATGATTCGTCAAATGAAGAAACTCTCGATTCATGACTGGAGATGAATCAAGATCTAAGGCATGGTGAATTTTAGGCCTTGCATAATCAATTTTTTTAATTAAAACTCTGGGAAAAATACTATACTCTTAACTTTTCACACCTATAGAAAAGAAAAAACAAACAATGAAAAAACAACTGCATTTGGCTATTGGTTACAAGACAGACTCAATTTTTGTCCACTAATGAAACTTAAGAAGTCACATTTGGCACTAACTACACTTGAACCTCATCTAAATTGTTTTTATTTGGCACTAACTACACTCATCCTTTGTCTTCCTTGATTTCATTTCTCACTAACTGCTTTAGGTTCTGAACTTAAGAAAAAAACAACGACTGCTTTTTGTTCGTAAAATGACGACTACTTCTCACAAGTTTGTTGCTACACAATCATAGGATACTACACAATGCTCTACGATTTGGAACTTTCTTTGGAGATCCCCCCATTATAGGTGATATATTTATTACCATTTCACACATATCAATTTGTTCCATCCAGAAAATACATTAGGAGAAAAAAACATTTTCTATTAAAGCTAAATAGTGGCATTCTAACCCATTTGGAATTAAGTAATGCTCCAAGAATCAAAATCTAAGAGGTTATAGAAACTAACATCAATCGCATTCGAACCACGGGCATACCCATTTCTCAACAAACCACTATAATAAACATGGATTCATGCCATATTCAAATATGCATCCAAAAATGAAATAGATTGCAATATACATAGAGTCATATAGAGATACTAGACCCACATTGAGGTTGATCCTTCCACACTATTGTAATCACTCAAAGTGTGTATGTCAAAAAAATCTCACTTGCCTGCTCCAACGAATTTAAAAAAAAAAAACTCTGCATCAACACAATACAATCATGGTCATCTTCCAACAAGGCAAACCTTGTTCTCCTCATGTGCCTCACTCCAACAATCCAATTATCTTTGTCATCCCTACTTGCACAAAGACAGTATGATCAGCTTGTTTCATGTGCAACCTCCACATAAATTTGTCTTCCAAGAGGTCTGTGGAGAGAGGCAACGATACACTCACAATGTCTACAAAAACACTCAGACAAGTGGAAGGCCACAAAACAAGTGGCACAATTCAATCAATAGGGTGGATGAAAAACCCACTCTGATACTACTGTAAGACAAGAATTTGGAAACCGATTTCAACTACATTAATAATTGATCATCCTTGAATGATGTACATAATGTACATATAAATACAACAAGAAAACCATTTATTTAGTTTCCAAGTTTTCTTGGATTCTAACAACTCATCACCATAATACACACTAACCAAACCTTAATATCGAGGATTAAGTGTCTAATAGAAGGGAAATAATAGAAGGTAACTTATATTGGTAAAATAGTTGTGGAAGCATAAGGAAAAGAGAGATCCACAAAATTGAGCTTCTTTCTTCATTGGTTTGGTAGGTCTCACTAATTGTTTCAAAGTCAGAGGAATTTCAACCCAAAAAAAGTGTAATCAGTTTGTTGATTCTAGATTTTGTGCATGTAAAAAACATACAGTTGAATACCTAAATTTACAATATACATAAATTATAAATTTCAGACAATTAACTAAATCAATTGTAAATTCGTTGCACCCAATGGACATGGAAGTTGGATGCCAAAATTTGTAAACTCAACACAATTAGTTAGACACGCATAGTGACGATGATCAATATGAGTAGAAGGGTTGAAATCACACAAATGAAAGCCATTCAAAGATAATTTGTTGTTCAAATATCTAATTGGATAAAAAGAAAGAAAGAAAGTGAATTGGCCCATGAGAAGGCCCCTTGCATCTGATTGTATCTGTTGCATATGATATCAGCTATTAATTTAAGCGAATTGTATTTCCGATCAGGGAAAACCTTTGATAATTGTTAAAAAAAAAAATTGGCTGAGGGAACCGCTTCGATTCCTGATATCTACATGTTAAAGAGTTTCTCTATATTTTTCTATTTCTCTACTATTTTAGGCTAATAAAATCCCTCTCCAAGTTCCCTAAGGTCATTGTGGATGGCATGGAACAGTGCTTCCATCAACAATGAGGTTGGTCCGACTGTATTACATATTAGCTAATTCTATTGTACAATGTACAATATCTATTATTACATAGTCTATAAATTAAACTAACAAGGGGGGTTGCATGGAAGCTAGTCCCTTCCCTAAGCTGTTGTTGGTTCAAGATGCACGTGTTGAACCAGTAGCATAAACTAGATGCTGATACTATCCAGCTATAAGAAAACAAATCTAGACTCAAAAAGTTTATCTCAGAAGAAAGCAGTGGACAAAGCAAACCTTAAATCTAAAATTGAGAAAGAAAAATTAATTAAGTGTCATCAAATCATCAGAGAGGTTTGGAGGAGATTGAAATCAATGGGAAAGTAGAACCATCCAAAAGCTCAAAAAACTAGTGTTTTCTTTAGAATAGGATTCAAAATCTACTATTGCTCGTAAATGCACTTAAGGAAGCGGAGAAGGATGGAAACTTCTCATTTCCAGGTAACTAGTTCTATTAAGAAAGCTAGTTTTTTCCTTTATAACAATTCTCATGCTGGATAGATGGATGCCCACACCATGCAGGAACTTGAACAACTTGGAGACTATTGGCATAAGCTGAAGCCACAAGAACAAAAATCTTAAGTGGCAGCATCGGAGAAATAAAGTTGTTTCAGTTGCAAGTAAAGGAGCATGTATCTCTAATATTGAAGAGGAACTTTTACACTTAGAACAAGAAAATTCAGTTAGAGATTAGTGATTTTGACAATGTCGGGAAGCTACAAGAAGCACCTAGTAACTTGAAAACAGAAAATAAGAACTTGAAGGTAGAATCTAAAAATGTGATCAAATTTGTAAAAAAGGTTCTTTGTTCTAACTAGGAGAGGTTGCAAATAAATAATCCAACCCTTGCTTTTCGAGGTTGTACAAGCTACAATAGATAGATTATTACAATTATTATGTTGCTTTCTATTATCTTCAATTACAGAAGATATGCCCTGCAACATAAAAAATACTGTCATGAGTCATAATCACTCTGCGTTTGTATATATAACATAATTCCTTGATATAAATAGTAAGTCCTTCATTCTATCGATAGAAATAGTATTTCTCTCTGAATAATACAGAAGAAGCCACAAAGCGACGGAACATGTGAATCATTGCCCTGTGTCAGTGAGGACCTATTCCTTAAATCGATGGTATGTTGAACATCTTTTCATCTTGCATCATCAGAACTTCTAAATTGTTGTCCTTTCAGAAATCCATGCATAGAGGTTTTAGAGTTTCCATTATATTAGGATCAAGTGTCCCCACTTGAACCTTTTCAGTAAAATTTACCCCAGAAAGAGGATATCCATTAGAGATGAGACCTGTACAAGACAACTTCTAGTTAGATGAAAATTATGTTGCATTCCTTGCAGTGAAATTTGATCCATTGTAGAATGATTCTCATGCATAAACTGTACCAATGTGGAACCTGGTCGAGTGGCTAGATCTAATGAATCTGATCATAGAGCCCTTGAGCTCAGTGACTGTGTTGACAGAAGAGAGAGAGCACAACTAGAGTCAGGGACTCCTAAAATATTCTGTGTAGTCATTGCTACTTCTAGGCCAGTATTCATTCCTGCTCCTAGTGGAAATGAAAAAGTTAAGGCCTGTTATGAAACCAGCTCACGAAAAGATAGAAAAGATAGATCAACGCCTTAGAAATAAGCCTCTTCGAGGGGGAAACCTCCTTTACATTACACAAATGAACAATTATTGGATGATTTAAATGACAAGACCTCCTTTCTATATATAGGAGTCTAAGGGGTCATAATATAATTAGAGTCGACATAACAATAATAATGTAAGGGCACAATAATAACAGTATGGGGACTACATGGTCACAACAATATAATAAGGGTGTTGTACTAATAACAATAAGGGGTTACACTAGTAGTATAGGGACCTAACAAGCCCCTCTCCTTCAAAAAGTGTTGTCCTCAACGCTTGAGTAGTTCTTGATGCTTATGTATAAAATTATTATCCTCCCATGTGCAATATTCAGCGGGTAAGTTCTTCCACTTGATGGATACTCTGAAAATGATCAATTTCGTAGCTGTCGGGTTCTTGTTTCTGTGACTGCTATAGGTTCCAATATGATTTTTCCTTCCTCATCAAGTTCTGGCAATATTGTTTGAACTGGGATCTTCCGCAACATTTGAATGAGTGGCCACACTTCTTCATCCTTCTTCCATTCATCCCTTGCTTCGTTTATCCCATCTGGGTGGATAATAGAAATAGCACAAAACAATGCTTCCACATCCTCATCCTTTCTTCAGAGTGCATATGCAACAACATTTTTCTTCCATTTTTTGTAGATGATTTCAAAGTCATAACCCAACATATTTGTGACCCATTTTTTATGTTTTTCTAAAAATAATCTTTGTTCTAAAAAGTATTTAAGACTATCATGATCCATTTTTACCTTGAAGTGTCTTCCCATTAGGTAACGTCACCATTTCTTAAGTGCATGTAGTATTGCCAACATTTCTTTCTCATAAATAGCTTGCTTGAGATGTAGCCGTAAAAATATGCAATCGCCTATACCAAAACTTCTTTCACTGCGATGTTGATTTGCCTGTTGTTCCATTCAAGTTTGCACCAAAGTGGCGTTATCCTTTAAAAGTTGGAGAACTTGTTGTTGATGCTCGATGTGATCTTTCACTTCTTGAATCTTTTTACTCTTGATATGTCCTTCTATCTTGAGAGTTTGAGGAGTGGTAATTTCTTCCAATGCATTACAAGATATGGTTGGATTCATTTCTTAATGCTCGATGTGATCTTTCACTTCTTAGACATTTTTCTTCTTGATATGTCCTTCTATCTTGATATGTCCTTCTATCTTGATAGTTTCAGGAGTGGTGATTCTAGCCAAGGGATGACAAGATATGCTCTGATTCATTTCTTCTTTCTCGATGTGATCTTTCACTTCTTGAACCATTTTCTTCTTGATATGTCCTTCTATCTTGAGAGTTTGAGGAGTGGTAATTCTTTCCAATGCTTTACAAGATATGGTCGGATTCATTTCTTCTTTCTCTAGGGTTGGTTCTTGGTGTATATCCTCTTCTTTTGATGTTTCTTGATCATTTTCTTCCTCCTCTTCACAATCAATGTAAAATAATTTCTTCTAAGCACACTTATGACCTTTAAAGTATTTGTTATCACAATTGTAACAAAGTCCTTTTTCTCTTTTTTCTTCCAATTGTTGTGGTGTCACCTTTGTAGGTTGTGGAAGGCTAGGAGAAATAACACTCTCATCTTTATAATTGTGAGGGGTAGAATTCCTTGTTGCCATAATTTTGCTTTCCACTTTTCTTTCCAACCTGAATGCCTTCTCCAATGAATCAGGTTCCCAAAGACGAACCTCATGTTGAATGTTATCCTTTAAAGTCCCTATGGAGATATCAATCCTCTGCTTCTTTGGAATATTATTTTCCCTTATATTAAATTTTTGAAAGTCCTCAATGTGCTCTTCCCTTGACCTCTTTTCTTTGATATTTATCAATTGGCTAAAGAAGGTGTTTCTCTTTGTATCCTCATAATGTGCTATCATTTCCTCCGTGAAAATTGACCACGTAACAAGTGGTTTACGAGAACAAAGCCCTTTATATCATAAAAATTGATTCGGTTCTAAATATGAAGATGCAATATGTACCTTTTGTAACATTTGCAAGTCCTCATGTAGATCAAAATATTGCTCCATCTATAGTATCCAATTTACCGGATCCTTGTCATCAAACTTCCTCATATTGCCTTTTCTTTATTTTAGGAGCTCAATCTTGAAACGAATCTCACTCTGTAATTTCAAATCTTCCAGTTTTGAAATCGTGACCTGCAGTAGCCCTTTGTGTCCTCTTTCCAATGCCACCAGTCTGATCGAAATTGAATTCTCTAAGAAAGAGTTATGCACAATCTCCAAAGATGACTTGATTATATACCTTTTCAGAAGAGCGAATTTTTTATGAAGTTCCACGTGTCATTGTTTTGAGCTTCGGATCTAAAAAATATACACAGAAAACTACAATTCGTCCTCTTTCTATAACTTTTTACGAAATTTCAATCTGATGCTCAGAGAGAAAGTTATGACGATTTTCTCAAGGTCACCTGTTTAAGATGTAATTCAGGAGTCTGCAAAAATGCTAGTTTCCTCAGATCATAAATCCAAAAATGTAGCGAGAAAAGATCTAAAATTCAGACCCTAGGTTTAGCAAGATTTTGTCTCAAATGGGTTTTTTTCTTAGCTTCTGAAACGGTGCAGAAAAAAAGTTATAGTGAAAATCCCACGAAGGCCTGTTTAGAGAATCGAAACTCTAGAATCCAAAGTTATGATACCAAATGTTATGAAACCAACTCACAAAAAGATAGAATAGATAGATCAACACCTTAGAAATAAGCTTCTTCGAGGGAGAAACCTCCTTTACATTACACAAATGAACAATTCTTGGATGATTTAAATGACGAAACCTCCTTTCTATGTATAGGGGTCTAAGGGGTCATAATATAATCAGAGCCCACATAACAATAAGAATGTAAGGGCACAATAATAACAATAGTGAGCTTCTATGGGGGACAATAATAACAATATGGGGACTACATGGGCACAAAAATATAATAAGGGGTTACACTAGTAGTATAGGGACCTAACAAGGCCTCAGTAAGACGGTTTTCTGGGTTTTGTGTATAATGTTGAATGCCTTGACTAAGAATGTTGGCAGGGGAAGCCTTGGGGCTCTCCAAGAGCTGGAGTTTCATGTCAACACTTTGATGGGACAGAGAATTTGCAAAAGATGGGTGATTAACACCTGATGTTTGTGGATGGCCATCAAACATTAATGGAACCTCTGGTTTAACAGTGTTTGGCAAAGTCCCTTTCCCCTCACTGTGATCATCTAAAACTGAACTTGAAAGAATCCTTGGGTGCATAAAGGATGACGAATCTAGCAAAAGGCGAGCATGCCTATTATCTGTTCATAAAAGTGAATATCAGTCTTTATAACGTAGTACAAATCGCACTACACTACTTTGATACTTTCATGATTCATCGCTCTTTTTATGCTTAAAGCAATAGTGTTATTGCGTTGTAATTAAACAGGCAACTGATATTCAAGATTTACACATTATAAGAATTCCCAGAATTGAAAATGGATATTCTTTCTAAATAATGATTAATTTAATTTCTTGGGTCCCATTGATATCAATGGCAACACAAGATTCCTGGTTTAAAATTCCTGGTTTAAAGAAGGTTGTTAATATCTCAAATACACTGAGCTCATTACTGCACGTGAGCCCATAATCAAATGACAATGATCTATGTTTTTGTACGTGGTGTAAGCAACTCATTTTGACACTCAAGGATCATTAACGTTACTCTAAGTTTCTCAAATCAATTTCATATCTCATTCCTCTGAAATTAGCAAAATAACAATGCCAAAATCACAGAGAAGCTGAACAACTTGTTTAACAAACTGTATTTTAAAAGAGGATGCCCCAATCTAACACAACCCTGCAGATTATTTAATGCTATAAGGATGGTTTTGGTGTGTTAATAAATTAAGATGTGGAAACAGAAAGGGCATCAACAAAAAGAGAAGTTATAGAAGCTGTGAAAAATATTTCAAGAACAAGGAAACAGAAAATTGCAAAGAATGTTCCTCAACTCCGTCAAATGCTTCATTCTTGATAGCTGAATGTTAGAAATTAGGATGAAGATATGATGTTGTACAGGACATAATGAAACAAGCAGCGTGCCATACAAGTTGTATTGGATCTACCTAAATTAGATGTATGAGTTCAACGTAAGATAATTTGGAAATGAGAGTGGGAGATTGCGCTGCTGCCTTCCGAGACTGACATATATCAGAACAATGGCTTTAGATAATTTTAGTACGAGAGCGCACTAAATGGGCCATTGTAACAACTTAAGGTACAAAACAAGTCAAACCTCAACCTTTTATCCTAGCTGAGCTATATCATATGAAAGGCATCTAAGTTCTAACTTTCATTCTTCAACTGTCTTTTAGGTAAGAGCAACCCATCTGTAGATAGTTTAAGTTGCTTGGGAAATTTTACTTCAAGGAACCCATCTTAAACATGGAACACTTAATTGACCCCTTGTAACATACAGTAGCAAACCATGACTGCTATAAACAAGTCACTTTCAGATATGCACCATTTAAAAAAACACATTTTTTTTGGAGAAGTAATTTATCTACTGCACAAATAAGACAATCATATATTCTGGTGTACAAAATACGCGGCAACTACAATGGGAAAACGTACTATGATAAATTTGTACTAGACATTTAGCATGGAGATCCCTGAAAAGGTAAATCGTGAAAATCAGGCCAACCACAGTAAAGAGACCCATAGGGAACGTGGAAAATGAGAATTTTATTTCTATAATCTAGAATAGGATCAGGCAGCCAAAGACATGGCAGAAGGAATAGACTCCAATCATATACCCTTCTTTAACATAACAAGTATTAATAATATCCTATTTTTCCCGAGACAAGAAAAGCACTCATATGAAAGAACGACACAGTCAAAACCCTGTGCCTCCCTAGCCTTGAGAATCCGAAGCCTACCGAGGCTTCCATAGTTTGCAAACAAACAGAAACATGCAGAAAAAAAGAGGTCCATATTCCCCTACGACATCGACATGCACAACGACAAAATTTCGTCAGCAGTCAAATTTCCATTATATTCATTCGCAAGGCCTTATTTTTGCTCGATTTTCAATCTTCTCAATTGAATATTATAAAGAATATTATCCGGAAGAAACTCTGCGTTAATTTATCCAATAAACATCTTTAAATAAAGAATGAATGCATCGAAACTTACAATTTTCCCGCCATGGACTTGCTGAGAAAGAACCTCAAGAATGCGAAATCCGAAAGCAACAAGCCTTCAAATTAAATGGCGAGAATGAGCCAAACCGAATCCGCTAAATTATGGAAGAGGCTTCTGACAGTTCCTTCTATACTCAATCCTCGGAGACGACGCCAATTTAGAGGCAACGAAGGGTATAGAACATTGGAAATACACAAACACGGCCTTTATAGTATAACAAGCATCGATAAAGCATGGCATAAAACTCTTCCATTGTCTGGGGAAAAGAGCTAGAAGGTCAGGAAGGAGTTGAAGGTCGAGAAGGATTTGAAGGTTGTTTCGTGCCTGCCTTGTTATTAGATCGGTAAGGAAAGATCTATCTCTCTTGCCTTTGATGGAAGGGGTGAAATTCTCCTCACCTTAATTGATATAATTCCCTGGCTGGTTGCTGTTGAAATATTAATTTCAACCGCATTTACTGCAGCGTGGTTTGGCAAAACCACCCAGACTTCCCCGCACCACCATTCGCAAAAGGTTGTTTTCGTCAGAGGGCCTCCGACACAATCCGTTGCTGCCACGCGTCCAGTGTACAACTCCGAAACCACCAACTCCCCGGACGTTAAAAGTCGTTTGGCTTGTGTGAGGTTGGTGTGCGAATTGCGTCCGATCAGGTCAACGGACAAAGATCTTATTCAACCTGCCAGAACATTAGTTTTGTTTTTACCGTCGTTTTTTTTATTTAATGTATTTAATGCACTGTCATAGTCATAGGTAAAAGTTGGTAAACGTTTTTAATTTTATTGTTTTTTAAATTTACGGAAGTATGGGTAAGGTATCGTAAGTGATATGTTTTGGTTTTGAAGTGTTGACTTTGAAACTTGAAAAGCACACGGGGATGAAGGAGAGTTTCAGCTGCAGCAAATAACAAACCAGGAGAGCACAACAGTGTGAACAAAAATTGTAAAGCATATGCATTGAAATACATTGAAATGAAATGTATGGTGCTAGCGCAAATGGTTTTTTAATTGAATATGTAATGTGAATGATCAGCCGCTTGAATGTAATGAAAATTTTACACAGGGGTGAATGTGAAGGATTTCTTTTACAGCAGTAAATCCATGTAAATTTATTCTACAGCAGTAAATGTAAAAGCTCCTTTTACAGTAGTAAATGTGTATGAAGATTTTACACAGCAGTGTAAAAATCATTTGTAAAAGAGAGACAGAGTATTTTGTTTTGGTGAGAGTTCTTGTGTAAATCTCCCTCTAGCAGAGGAAGAAAATTGTATCAGGGAGTTTATAAATTAATATAATTTTATTTTAGCTGAGAAACTCTACTTTACTCAGAAATTTTTTTTGGGGCTTCCCTGTGCAAAAGATCCTGAGGAGAAAAACAGAGCATTGCTCTGTGTTCAGTTAATTTGTGTGTTTTTGGGATTTTACCAGAAAAATCCCCAAAAGTGGTATCAGAGCAGGCTTAGGCTCTTTGAAGGTGTTCAAGAAGCTGAAGGGAGGAATCTTTTGTTGCAGTAGTAAATCTTCTCCAGCAAAGTGAAGTCTTAGGCAAAAGATTCAGGTATTCCTCAAAGTTTTTTTTTAGTTATTGTTGAAGAAACAGTCAGTGTTTTAAAATACACAGTCAAGAAATTGAAGCATAGTTGAGGATGCAAGGAATGGCTAGCACAAGCACTAGCATGGGTATGTTTAACACCCAGTTCCCACAGTTTAATGGGAAGAACTATGACTACTGGTCAATAACCATGAGAGCTTTATTTGTCTCACAAGATCTATGGGAGCTTGTTGAATCTGGGTTTGAAGAACCAGCAGATGAAAATCAATTTAACAACTTAACTCAGGCAGAGAGAGATCTGATGAAGAGAAATAGGAAGAAGGATGCAAAAGCCATTGTATTGTTGTATCAAGCAGTGGACCAGAGTGTGTTTCCAAGGATAGAAGCAGCTAAGACATCCAATGAAGCATGGAAAACCCTCAAAACAACCTATCAAGGCATGGAGAAAGTGAAGACAGCCTAACTACAACTGCTGAGGAAAGATTTTGAAAATCTGAGCATGAAGGAGTCAGACACCATTGACTCATTTTTCACACATGTAATTGGTCTGGTCACACAGATGAGGACTCATGGAGAAACCCTTGAAGAAAGGAGGATTGTGTAGAAGTTGTTGAGGGTCCTACCCTCAAAGTTTGATGTGATTGTCACCACCATAGAAGAGACAAAGGATCTCTCAAACTTTTCAGTTGATGAGCTTCATGCATCATTGATAACACATGAGCAGAGGTTGAGTAGAAATGAAAACTCGTCTCTAGAGCAAGCCTTTAAGACCCAGATGTCTTTTGGAAGAGGAAGAGGTCAAGGCAGAGGAAACAAGAGAGGAAGAGGCAGAAGCCAGAACAGAGGTGGAAGGAACAGTCCAGCAAATGCTCAAGGAAGAGGCAGCAATCCAAATCAGAACCAAGGCCAAGGCAGCAGCCAACAAAGAAGACAACATCATGCTCAAGGACAAAGGTATGAAAAATCCAATGTCCAATGCTATTATTATAAAAAATATGGGCATTATGCCAGTGAATGTAGGAAGAAGCAACATGATATGAGTAATAGACAAAATGCAAATGTCACTAGAGAAAACATCAGCCAAGATAATGTGTTGTTAGCTTGTAACATGGCTGAAACAAACAGTGAGGACATATGGTTTTTAGACTCAGGTTGCAGCAACCATATGACAGGAAACATATCCCTCTTTTCTGCCCTAGATAAAAATATGAAATCAGAAGTCACACTAGGAACTGAGAGCAAAATTTCTGTTATGGGAAAAGGAGAGGTAAAAATATTTACAAAGCAAGGAGAAAGGAAAACCATAGCAGATGTCTACTATGTCCCTGGAATGAGATGTAACCTCTTGCGTATTGGACAACTTGTTCAAAAAGGTTACAATGTTTTCTTTATGAATGATGTATGCACCATCATGGATATAGCACCCAGCAAACAATGCATTGCTGAAGTGAAGATGACAAGAAACAGGATGTTCCCTCTTAGAATAAGGGCAGATTTGAAAAACAAAGGAGAAATTGCAGCAGTCACCCAAGAGGCTTTCCAAAGCGTGCCAAAGGATGAAAATTGGTTGTGGCACTTGAGATTTGGACATCTCAACTTTGGAGGTCTTAACTTATTGAGCAGAAAAGGGATGGTAAGAGGATTACCATTGATAGAGAAACCGGAAAGCCTTTGAGAAGGTTGCATATTGGGTAAACAACATAGAGAAAGTTTTCCATCAGGTAAAAGCATAAGGGCAAAGGCACCCTTAGAGATTGTCCACTCAGACTTATGTGGACCAATGCAAAATCCATCATTAGCAGGCAGCCAATATTTCCTAACATTTATTGATGACTTTACAAGAAAAACTTGGGTATATTTTCTTAAAAACAAAAGTGAAGTTTTTGAAAAATTCCGAAATCTCAAAGCACTTGTGGAGAACCAAAGCGGGCTGCATATAAAAGTTCTGAGAACTGATAGAGGAGGTGAGTATATCTCCAAGGAGTTTCTACGGTTTTGTAGAGAAAATGGAATTCATAAACAGTTTACAGCTAGGTACACCCCACAGCAAAATGGAGTTGCTAAAAGGAAGAACAGGACCATCATGGATATGGCGAGGAGCATGCTGAAGGCAAAGCATTTGCCAAATGATTATTGGGCTGAAGCTGTAAATTGTGCAGTGTATATTTTGAACAGGTGTCCTACAAAAGCAGTGTTGAACAAAGTGCCGGAAGAAGCATGGAGTGGGAGAAAGCAAGGTGTCACCCACTTGAAAGTTTTTGGATGTGTGGCCTATGCACACATTCCGGATCAGCTAAGGAGGAAGTTGGACAGCAAAGGGGAGAAATGTATTTTCATTGGATACAGTGAGGAATCCAAAGCCTATAGGTTGTATATCCCATCCACCAAGAAGTTTTTTGTGAGCAGAGATGTTCAGTTCATTGAGGAGGAAGCTTGGGATGGAAGCATAGAGAAAACAGTGAATGTTAAAAGCTGTTTGTCTCATGATGAAGATGAGGAGGAGGTGGCTGAAATACATCCCCAAACAGCAGCGCCAACACAAGGACAGCAAGGAACACCCTTGAGGATAAATGAAAGTGCTTCTCCAAGCACACCAAAAGGAGGAAATTCAAGTGCATCTTCAAGCACTTGCACACCAAATGAAAGAGGTAAGAAATTCAGAAACTTAAGTGATATTTATGATGAAGGAATGAATTCCTTATTTGCCTTGTATTGTCATGTTGATGACCCTATTCATTTCGAAGATGCAATGAAAGATAAGAAATGGATAGAAGCTATGGATGAGGAGATGAATGCCATAGAGAGAAACAAAACATGGGATTTGGTAGAGCTACCAAAAGGTAAAGAGGTCATAGGAGTTAAATGGGTTTACAAGACCAAGAGAAATGTTGAAGGTAAAACAGAAAGACATAAGGCAAGGCTGGTTGTCAAAGGGTACAAGCAGCAATATGGGAGAGATTATGAGGAGACTTTCGCACCGGTTGCAAGAATGGAAACCGTGAGAGCAGTGCTGTCCATAGCAGCACAAAACAAATGGAAAGTCTACCAAATGGATGTGAAGTCAGCATTCCTAAATGGAGTGTTAAAGGAAGAGGTTTATGTTGAACAGCCTCTAGGCTATGAGAAGAAAGGTGAAGAGCACAAAGTGTGCAAATTGAAGAAAGCTCTTTATGGGCTGAAGCAAGCGCCAAGAGCATGGTACAGCAGGATAGATTCCTATCTATTGGATAATGAATTTGACAAGTGTGAAGGAGAACCCACCGTCTACATCAAAGGAAAAGATGGTAAAATTTTAATTGTTGTCTTATATGTTGATGAAGTTATTTTCATAGGTAATGATGATCAGCTCATTGAGAATTTTAAATCAGTCATGAAAGAGGAATTTGAAATGACTGACATGGGTTTCTTGAGATACTTCTTAGGCATAGAAGTAGATCAAAATGAAAAAGGAATTTTTATCTCACAAGCTAGATATGTAAATCAAGTGTTGGGCAGATTTAACATGCAAGAATGCAAAGCAGCGATCACTCCCACAGTAATGCGATTAAAACTCAGCAAAGAGGATAGCAGCAAGGATTTTGATCCTAGTTTATACAAGAGTATTGTTGGCAGCCTTATGTATTTAACAGCTACTAGGCCTGACATTATGTTTGCTGTTAGTTTAATTTCCAGATTCATGGAGAGGCCAAAGGAGGCACATTGGCAGGCAGCAAAAAGAATTTTAAGGTATGTCAAAGGTACCAAAATGTTTGGCATATTATATAGTGTCTCAGAAAGTTCAGACTTAATTGGATACACTGATAGTGATTGGGCTGGAAGTGTAGATGATCGGAAAAGCACTTCCGGTTATGTTTTTCATATGGGTTCAGGAGCCATTTCATGGGCTTCTAAGAAGCAGTCCATTGTAGCATTGTCTACAACAGAGGCTGAATATGTGGCAGCTACAGCAGCAGCATGTCAAGCAGTTTGGATGAGAAGAATGTTGAGGAGTTTAGGCCAAGAGCAGGCAAAAGCAACAGTGATTTTTTGTGACAATAGCTCAGCTATTGCATTGTCAAAGAATTCAGTGTTTCATAAGAGAACGAAACACATTGATACAAGGTTTCACTACATCAGAGAATTGGTGAACAATGGAGAAATTATCTTAGAACATTGCAGGACTCAAGAACAGGTAGCAGACATTTTGACAAAGCCATTGGATCATAAAAGTTTTGAATTTTTGAGAAAATGTTTGGGTATGACTGATAACCCAGCAGTTGAAATTAAAGGGGAGTGTTGAAATATTAATTTCAACTGCATTTACTGCAGCGTGGTTTGGCAAAACCACCTAGACTTCCCCGCACCACCATTTGCAAAAGGTTGTTTTCGTCAGAGGGCCTCCGACACAATCCGTTGCTGCCACGCGTCCAGTGTACAACTCCGAAACCACCAACTCCTCGGACGTTAAAAGTCGTTTGGCTTGTGTGAGGTTGGTGTGCGAATTGCGTCCGATCAGGTCAACGGACAAAGATCTTATTCAACCTGCTAGAACATTAGTTTTGTTTTTACCGTCGTTTTTTTATTTAATGTATTTAATGCACTGTCATAGTCATAGGTAAAAGTTGGTAAACGTTTTTAATTTTATTGTTTTTTAAATTTACAGAAGTATGGGTAAGGTATCGTAAGTGATATGTTTTGGTTTTGAAGTGTTGACTTTGAAACTTGAAAAGCACACGGGGATGAAGGAGAGTTTCAGTTGTAGCAAATAACAAACCAGGAGAGCACAGCAGTGCGAACAAAAATTGTAAAGCATATGCATTGAAATGAAATGTATGGTGCTAGCGCAAATGTTTTTTTAATTGAATATGTAATGTGAATGATCAGCTTCTTGAATGTAATGAAAATTTCACACAGGGGTGAATGTGAAGGATTTCTTTTACAGCAGTAGATCCATGTAAATTTATTCTACAGCAGTAAATGTAAAAGCTCCTTTTACAGCAGTAAATGTGTATGAAGATTTTACACAGCAGTGTAAAAATCATTTGTAAAATAGGCATCGATAAAGCATGGCATAAAACTCTTCCATTGTCTGGGGAAAAGAGCTAGAAGGTCAGGAAGGAGTTGAAGGTCGGGAAGAATTTGAAGGTTGTTTTGTGCCTGCCTTGTTATTAGATCGGTAAGGAAAGATATATCTCTCTTGCCTTTGATGGAAGGGGTGAAATTCTCCTCACCTTAATTGATATAATTCCCTGGCTAGTTGCTTGCTATGTTGCTTTCCCTGCCAGTGCTATGCCCCCCTCTCTTGATGCTGATTCGGATGTAGCTATTTCGACAAACAAATAAAGACCCCTTATGCTTCACTGGGAACACATGAATAGAATCATGGTATTTCCTGTAATTGAACAAAGAACTCATTATTTTAAAGATCTTGGCTAAACCAATTAGACCGTTAGAAATTAAAGGAAGCAAACAAATAATAGCAAGATTTTCTTGAAGGAACATGGCTAGTTTGGACCACACGCATATTGCAAGGAAAAGCTAATTCTAGTTGTCAAATCAAAATGACTCCCCAAAAAAAGAGATTATCTAGTCATTTTAATTTCAGAAACTCTAGAAAACATGTAGAGTTGCCAAGAATTGAATCTAGCTAATCGTCTAACTGAAAGGAATACTTACCACGATATCAGGATAATGGGATATATGGATGTTTTCACACCTTAAGATTTGAGTATCTGGCATGCCTTGGTTTGGAATGGCTACTCTGAGCGTCTTATTGGTATCAGACCCAAACCTGGAATTGACATCAATTTGCCATAAGTTATGGATCGTTCGTGCCTCCAAATGTTATTGAAGTTACTGGATCCTTAAAGCATGGCATAAAACTCTTCCATTGTCTGGGGAAAAGAGCTAGAAGGTCAGGAAGGAGTTGAAGGTCGGGAAGAATTTGAAGGTTGTTTTGTGCCTGCCTTGTTATTAGATCGGTAAGGAAAGATCTATCTCTCTTGCCTTTGATGGAAGGGGTGAAATTCTCCTCACCTTAATTGATATAATTCCCTGGCTGGTTGCTTGCTATGCTGCTTTCCCTGCCAGTGCTATGCCCCCCTCTCCTGATGCTGATTCAGATGCAGCTGTTTCGACAAACAAATAAAGACCCCTTATGCTTCACCGAGAACACATGAATAGAATCATGGTATTTCCTGTAATTGAACAAAGAACTCATTATTTTAAAGATCTTGGCTAAACCAATTAGACCGTTAGAAAATAAAGGAAGCAAACAAATAATAGCAAGATTTTCTTGAAGGAACATGGCTAGTTTGGACCACACGCATATTGCAAGGAAAAGCTAATTCTAGTTGTCAAATCAAAATGACTCCCCAAAAAAAGAGATTATCTAGTCATTTTAATTTCAGAAACTCTAGAAAACATGTACAGTTGCCAAGAATCGAATCTAGCTAATCGTCTAACTGAAAGGAATACTTACCACGATATCAGGAGAATGGGATATATGGATGCTTTCACACCTTAAGATTTGAGTATCTGGCATGCCTTGGTTTGGAATGGCTACTCTGAGCGTCTTATTGGTATCAGACCCAAACTTGGACTTGACATCAATTTGCCATAAGTTATGGATCGTTCGTGCCTCCAAATGTTATTGAAGTTACTGGATCCTTAATGCCTCTAAATGTAATTGCCACTGACTGCACCATCACATACTGCCATACTATGCATTACCATGAACCGAACTTAGTTCAACTTTGAAATATTTTCATGTAGACACGTGCCATGCATGCAAGATTTTTATGCTAAATTTAAAAAATAATAATAATAAAAATAAAAAATAAATAAATGAACGTTTGGGTGGATACATTGTCGTGAATGCAATCCATGTGCCCACCTCAACCTGCCCCCAATGCCAGACGATTGTTTTACATTTTTTTTTATAAACCAAGTGCCTCCAGATTGAGACGATGGCTATACAATTTATAAACAATGTAAATGGTCCTGTTTGCCACAATTCTATTAAAAACTGAGACCAACGTCTTCGAAGAGAGAGCTAGAGGCGTTGGTACTCGCCGGGCTGGAGGCCTTACGTTGCAGCCTGTTCGTGAACCCGTGCTTGCCCTCATTTGAAGCGTAATCCTGGCTTTTTCAATTACGGTGCTAAAATGTCTACTAGGAGTGGGAAATTGCTCCTACAAACAATAAATTCTAGAGTGGCCGGCCCACCAGTCTTATCTATCCTAGCTTCTCGCTCACGTGGTGCACCGCACAATCCACCTAGTTTAGACAGCCCAATTGCCTGGGTTCGTTCAATAGAATTAATCTATATAGGTAGGTAGGAAGGTAAGGTAAGGTTGCTTTCCCTTTCCCTATTGTTTGTTCTCAGAGCTATTGGTGTACGAGAGAAGCAGTAGACGGTGAGATAGCTTGGTTGAAGGCTATAATGGTGAGATAGCAAGCGCTAGAAGTAGGTGAGGGTTACGCGTCTGGGAAGGAGGCCTGCGGATACAACCATGCCTCAATCTCAACGGTTACAATCAAATCAAAAGTTTAGGCAACCTTCATTACAGGTAAGGCGTCTGGGCAGGTCTCTATTCATTAGTATTTAGCACTTAATCTTAATACAGGATTTGATAAAGAGCATAGTACAAAAGCTAGCTATACAGGTGAGGCTAAAATGAAATAATTTTTTTTAAGGAGCCAAAATGAATTATGTGATGCTAAAGGCTAACAAATGGTTTTGGTAAAAGGGAGTACCTACAACCCTAGCTTCCGCCTTTGCTACTGCCACTATAGGTTCGCTTGTTTATGTCTATACCTCTGCTATTGCACCTGGCTTTGCTACTGGTTCTGTTAGCTTTTGTCCTTGCTCTAGCTGCTAGTTGATACGCACATCCTTATCCCTTCCATCCACTTGAGGTAATAACATTTATCAATATTCTGTAACCATAGAGGTGTCGAAGAATAGGTAGAGGGGGCAGCTCTAAGACAATGAGAACTGGAGTATTGGTGTCAATGACCTTTTGGCATTCCACCGCCTTATTCTTCCTTCTTGGTAGTTCCAGTTAGACCAGCCAGGACCAAGCCCATTCCACACCTTCCTGACTTCTTATACAGGTTCACCTTCAGGCATGATGCAGGACAGGTCTGTGTCTTACCTACGTGAATTCCACACTGGGGGCGTTGAGGAATTGCACTGCACCTTCCTAACTTCTTATACAGGTTCACGTTCAGGCATGAGGCAGGACAGGTCCATGTCTTACCTACACGGATTCCATATAGTGGGGAGTTGAGGAATTACACTGCAGCTCGCTCCTGGGCAAGAGGAAATCCCGCAAATTCCTCTTAGCAAAGTTGTCCCAAGAATGGCAATGTTTAGTAAGATCAAATCCATTTCTTTGCCCAGATGGGGTGGGCTTAATCGAACCCTGAAAATGGAGCCCTTTACATTTTCATACCTTTCAAGGGCTCAGCCCAAGGAAGAATCATTTATAGGCATAGGCTTGGATCCTTTAGATGAAGTAAAGCCAGACCTAACAGTGACCAGGTCCCAGGGCGTGTGGAACTTCTAAACTTGCTGGCCTATAGGTGCATCTCTCTAACCTCGCTCCCCTTTGGTTTCAGTCCTGAGCAGCTTTTCGGAATCAGAATTCTCCCTCTCGGAATACTGTATGCCCAGAGAAATCAATTCGTTATTGGGTCAATCCAATATAGATAATGGCACTCGCCCCAAACCAGAACGACATGGCTTGCCTGCAAGGAAGCCTTAAAACATTCATTAAGCATAGCTACTTCAGAAACTAAACATTGAACATGTATGTAGCGTCCCCTTTGGCCAGGTGGTCTAGCTAACAAGTAGTACATGCAGATCGCAGATGGCTTGACAAGTAGAGTGGCTCGTGATGTGCAACTGCAATGTGGTTTACCCAGCGACCTGTTATATGCTGCTGCTTTATATGCCTGGTATATACAAGCATTTTCTTGAGCTCAGTTGAGCTAACATTTAATGTCGTCGACTAATGCCAGCATTAGATTAGCTGGTATTTTTACGAGTTTCAAAATATCAAGCAAACAAAAATTTATAACCTGTTCTTTTAGCTTCGGTCCTTTGGAAGAGGCCAAATAACATCATAAATAAATATGTATATGCAAACTTTGTTTATAGTTGATAAGGGACTAATAAAAACAGCTCATATAATACTAAAGTGCTAATTTCCAATTACTATAGTCCCATGCTGGGACAAAAGGGACTAAAAAATGTTTGATTAAGGAGCAGTGAGTTGTACTTGCTTACAAAATTTTCATGTGGCCGATACATAAACTTGCAAGAGATAGGTGGATCTCTCATTCAATATTGCTTTACCCGGAATATGCTACGTTACATTATGCATTATTTATGCAAGCAAGTATTTATAGGAGTTCTAGGGTGTCAGGATGTTAGTGTACTTAAGGTAAATTTATCTTAGTCGTAGACTTAATTTATTAGTGATGATTTATAGTTTTTAGGTTGTGATCATTTATGGTCTTTTTAATTCATGGTTTTGTTCATGATATTTTTATATTATATAGTTGATTTAAAAACATGTATGTAAATGCAGTTTATATGGGGTGAAATATGTAAATTTTATCTAGTGTCAATTTTTTATGGTTTATGGATCTATTTTATTTTCATTACTTTCTCTATTCTTATAACACTAGTATCAAAGTTATGACGAGAGAAGTGTGGATTTTTTTGACCTTGTGGTAATAGCAAACCTTCACAAGTTAAAGTGGACTCTTTCTTTACAACTTGATATCTAGCATGGTGGACCCATATCCGAATGAGAGCAAGAGTGGTTTTCCTAGATATATGGTCATGTTTTATGCAATTGAAAGAGAGGCCTTCATGTCCTATGAATGTTTCTCCTCATAAACCTAGATTTGAGGGAAGTGGTTTTGTGGTTGCTCAGATGGATCTATGTAAGATCAAATTTTAGAGATGGGTTCATGAGAGATAGCATGGATTTCGCAAATGAAGTATCTAATGATGAATAAATAGATCAAGGTTAGATGAGCACAATGGATAATTGCTACGTCGAGGTTAAGGATCAAAGTATATGCCAACTATGGATCTAACATGGGTATATAGTGAGAGAAACATTAGATAGCTACATGGATGTGAGAATGTAGATGGAGTCAATAGTGCCAAGGATTGGCAAAGGAGCCAACATGTTATGAGGAGCCGAAATAATGCATGAACGACCTAGAGTGTTTGGTCCAAGTTGTAAAGCCTAACCAAAGGTAGAATGTATTCCAAAAGGTTGTTGTAAGATCTATTATTTAGGCATATATGTTGTAGCTTGGTAGTACATGAAATCATCCCTCTCATGCAAAGAGAGGATGGGGGATCAAGTTTTGGAATGAACTACTTGAATAGGTAGGTTGGTGATAAGCGTATTTGTATGCTAGCTTGAGATTAATTTGTCATAGAACCTATTATTGAGGCATATGTGTTGTAGTGCATTGACGCATAGAGTAGATACAAGGGTGGAAAATATATTAACATATGTAGTTTACTAAAAAGAAGCATCACCTTTCATAAGTATTTGAGCCATTATTTGTTAAGTGTTGATTAATTGGTTTGTATGTTCAACTTGTAGAAATTTTGAATAATAAACACTTATTCATAGAGATTATCCCGATTATACACTATTGCGGAATACATGCACAATACATAATCTCCTCTACGTTGATCATCAATTTAGTAGCATTAAAAACAATGAAACATCAATCGCATGCACACATTAACACAGTATGTAACACGGGGAAAGCTTATAGCTGAAAACCCCACACTATCTGTATATTAATGATTGAGAACATGTAACAATACATAGTACAATACTCCTCACAAGTATCCAACACTATCTCCACTTGTTACACACAAAAATCCGAACAAGTCACAGGTTCAAATCTCCTCCGTTGCTTTGCCTGCCTCTATTGCACAATACCAAGTGAAAATCACGTGAGCACAGGATATTTCACTGGGCATATACTGCGCAATCCTCATGGGCATACTCAATCCATTGATTGTGCAAGATCTCATGCACAACTATAGTCACAACTGATAGAAATCTCAACCTCTAACGCCTGTCTCCACTGAACTGTACATGCACTGAGTTAACTGATGTATTCTTCAGTTGCTTTATGAGTTAACAATTAGTGAATTAATCTAATCAATTAATTCACATCACTCATCACTAGTCTATTTGCAGTTAGACTAATTACAACCAGTTTAACCAAGTCAAACTGAACACAACTCCATCAACTCCACCAAACTCAACCACATGAGTTCTAACTGAAGTCCTGCATGCAATAGCTCAACTAACCCACAAAGAAAAGCATATTTCCTTCTGACAGCTGCATGTGCCACATCTGTAGCTCAAACTGAAGTGCTCCAAGAGGATAAGATAATGTTTATAGTCTAAATATTATTATGAGACAATAATATTTGACTTTTCTATTTTTAGCTTGGCAATCTAAAAATAGACTTTGATCACTCCACTGTGAACCAGAAATAGAAGTCCATCTATTTTTCCCAACATGACAAATCATCCACAAATAGCATCCTGCAACTCATAAACCATGATCCATATGTATAAAAATAGACTTTGCGCCAAAAATACCCTACGGGCCCACTTAGTGAAGGCGACTTCTTTCCACTAAGATCCATCATCTTTTTGCATTCTCAACACTCCCTCTCAATAAGATATGGATTATTAGCAACCCCTATCCTGCCTCGGTGGTATTCAAATTTGCTCCTGGTGAGCTCCTTCGTCAAGATATCAGCATCCTGATCCTCCGTTGGAATGTATGAAAGTAACATGATTCTCCGCTGCACACAATCTCTGATATGATGGTACTTGATGTCAATGTTCTTAGATCTATCATGAAATATAGGATTAGTTGAGAGTTTAATGCAACTCTCGTTATCACAGTAAATCACAGTAGGCTCCAAGTAAGAACCGAACAAACTGACCAGGATCTTCCTCATCCATAGAGCCTCGCATGCAGCCAAACTTGCTGCCATATACTCGACCTCTACTGAACTGAGTGCCATGGATCTCTGCTTCCTGCTGTACCAAGAAACTACTGTCGACCCGATACTAAAGACTCCTCTTAATGTGCTCTTTCTGTCCATTGGGCTCCCTGCCCAATCTACATCCGTGAAGCCACATAGCTTCACCTCATCCTCCTGTCTGTACCATAATCCATATCCCGATGTGCCTCTCAAATAATGCAATACATGCTTGCCTGCCTTCCAGAAGAGCTTGGTTGGCTTAACCATAGCTTGTGAAAGCTGGTTAACAGCATAGCATATATTCGGTCGTGTATTGACCATATACATAAGCAACCCCACCAACTATCGATAAACAGTGGCATCCACTTCCTCTGCCGAAGTGACATCCTCCTTCCTCCAACCTCCAGGAAGAGGAGTATCAACAGGCTTGCAGCCATGCATGTTGAACTTCTCCAGTATCTCCCGAGCATACTTACCTTGAGAAATAAATAGTCCATCACTGTGCTGCCAAATTTCCAATCCCATGAAATAATGAAGGAGGCCCAAGTCCTTCATCTCAAACTCCTTAGCAAGATCATCCTTGCATGAAAGTATCAACAGATCATCACCCGTTAGAATCAAATCATCTACATAAAGTACAATGATAAGAAACTTACCCTCCACCACAATCTGGTATAGGTTAGGATCCACCTCACTCTTGGAGAATCCAAGTCCGGTGAAATAGCTGTCTGTCCATGTGTACAAAGCACGTGGTGCTTGTTTCAACCCATACAGCGCTCTCTTGAGCTTGCACACATGCGACTCACTGCTAAAGATCTCGAAACATTTGGGCTGCTCAATGTACACCTCCTCCTCAATGACTCAGTTGAGGAACACAGTCTTCACATCCATCTGATGAATGTGCCACCCCATCTACGCTGAGAGAGAAATAATCGTCCGTATGGAAGAATACCTTGCGACAGGTGCAAAGGTCTCCTCATAATCGATCCCCTCTATTTGTGAAAAGCCTCGAGCAACAAATATTGCCTTGTACTTCTCCACACTCCCGTCAGCTACCTGCTTAACTTTGTAGATCCATCTCGAACCCACCACTAATTTCCCTTCTGGTCTTGGGACAATCTCCCATGCATTGTTTCTGACAATCGAATCATACTCTTCCACCATTGTGTCTACCCATGCGGGATCCTCCACAGCTTCCTCGAAAGAGGATGGCTCAGTCACAACACATTTGCTCATAAGAGCCATGTATCTAGTGTACCGATTAGGTGACTGTCTCTGCCTGCGTTGGGCTGTAGGTGGTCCTACAACTTTCTCTGCATCTTGAGCCAGTCGCTCAGCTTCTGTCAAGCGCTTTCGCCCTCTGATGGTTGGCGCTGCATGAGTGGTCTCTTCCACTCCATGAACCTCGTCCTGTGGCTGATCCACGTCTTGAAACTCATCCTTAGGAACTAATAGCTCCTCATCTGCATGCAAATGTGGCTCCCTCTCAAGAAAACACTTCATGGCTTTCTCCTCCTGAAATTTTATATCCCGTCGCACAACAGTCTTACCACTGTCTGGCAAATACACAGGATAGTTGTGGGGCGTATCAGTGTACCCCACAAATATCCCAACCTCTACGGTCGGCTCCAACTTCTTCCTGGCATCCTTCGTCACATGCATGTAAACGTTAGCACCAAAAATCCTCAAATGAGAAAGATCAGGCTTCTTACTAGAATAAGCCTCCTCAGTTGTACTCATGCCAAGTATCCTATGAGGACAATGGTTCTGCACATATACTGCAGTATTGCATGCTTCCGCCCACAAGTGAAGGGGTAGGTCCTAATCATGTAACATCGCCCGTGCAGTACCCACGATCGTTCTGTTCTTCCGCTCAACAACCCCGTTCTTCCGCTCTCTTCGAATCCCTTCTTCACTGCAGAAATCCTTGAACTCGCCAGAGCTGTATTCACCACCATTATCGCTCCTAAGAGCCTTCACCTTCTTCCCCGACTCCTTCTCAACCAGTGCTTTGAACTCACAGAACTTTGAGTATGTCTCGCTCTTCTTCTGCATGAAGAAGATCCAACACTTACAAGAGAAATCATCAACAAAGATCACATAATACCTGTGTTTTGCTGTCGAAGCTACTGAGAAAGGTCCACACACGTCTGTCTGAATTCTCTCAAGGATCGTCGTGGCACGACTATCCTTCTCGTGAAAGGTGGCTTTCACAATCTTTCCCAAAGTACACCCTTTGCACTAATTTGACTATGCAAGAGTGCCTTTAGGAAGCCCTATAGTGATCTGCTACAGTATCTTCAAGGCTCCATGGTGAAGGTGACCCAATCTCCTGTGCCACAGCTCGCGATCATCTCGGCTCACCAATCCTTCTGCCTTGCATGCCATTTTTGCGCAACCATCTACATGCAACTGATAAAGGTTCCTCACTCAAACCCCTATCTTTCGGGTTTCTCCAGTTGTCTTACTGCACAGGAAAGCCTTTCCCTTGCTAAAAACAACATCATATCCCTTGTCTTCTAACATCGCCATAGAGATAAGATTCTTCTTCAATCCTGGAACATGCATCACTTCCTTCAATACGAAGGGTTTACCAGACTCCCTCTCAAAGGAAATGGTACCAATACCACTCGCACTGTATCTACCATCATCGCCCATCTCGATGTGCACTCCAAGATCTTTCTCCTCCAGATTAGAAAACAAATCTCGATCTCCTGTCATATGAAAAGACGCACCAATGTCCAAGAACCACACTGATCCCATCACACTTGAAACCAAGCATGGGATCAATGAGAAATCAAGCTCAAACTGCGAGGCTAGAGCCTCTCCTGTTGCAGATCCAGCAGTTTGCTTGTTCTTCTTCTTCTGCGGATAATTAGTGGCATAGTGTCCATGCTAGTGACAGTGAAAGCACTTTGCCTTGGACATGTCCTACTTCTTGCCTTTCACACCAGACTAAGAAGCTTTCTTGCTCTTCCTTTTCTTTGCTTTGGCAGCCAAAGCGCAATTTTCTTCATCAGTTCCCTTTGATGAAGATCTGTCCCTGGTATTCTGCCTGATCTCCTCCTGCACAAGATCTGACCAAAGTGTATCCCATCCTGGCAATTTCTCCTGACCATTGAAAGAGTCCTGATAGGAATGCCAACTCTTCAGAAGACCAAGGAGAGCCAAGCTCACCAAGTCCTCATCATCAACAGTCACCCCCACACTTCCCAGCTCATCCTTGCACTGAGTGAACTTCGTGAGATACTTGGGCATACTGTCTCCCTTCTCACATTTGATGTTTCTGAGTTTATCTTTGAGCGCCAGCTTCCTCTGATCGCTCTTGCTTTGGAATAGATCTGTCAACGCTTTCCACATCAAGTATGGAGAAGTCTTACCATGTAGGCTGGACACAATGTGATCCTTCACACCCTCCAACAGAATCCTTCGACACTTTGCTGTCTTCTTTTGCCAAACCTCAGCTTCGGCAGCATCAGTAGGCTTTGGGACCTCAGCCTCTATGAACTCCTTCAGCCCATTATCATCTAACACCGCCTCCATCCTGTCCTTCCATGCAATATAGTTCGAGTTGCCCTCAAGAGCATACTCCAATTGCAATCCGTTGAAAGACATTGCAACGTTGACACCAAGAAAACACTACCGCAAATTCAAATTCCACCAACTCCAAACTCAACCGCCTCTGATCTAGAATTCGTGAGAACAAAGTATTTCTCGTACAAAGATTGCCTGTATGGGCTTTTACTGGATATCTCACCTTCCAAAGGAAGGATGAATCCAGAGGTTACCTGGCTCGATTACAGACTCTGCCTAAAGAAATAAGATGTAAACACTTTCTGAATAATAGATCTGATGATCAACAGCTCTGATACCATGTAGAAATTTTGAATAATAAACACTTATTCACAGAGATTATCCCGATTATACACTATTGCGGAATACATGCACAATACATAATCTCCTCTACGTTGATCATCAATTTAGCAGCATTAAAAACAATGAAACATCAATCGCATGCACACATTAACACAATATGTAACCCGAGGAAAGCTTATAGCTGAAAACCCCACACTATCTGTATATTAATGATTGAGAACATGTAACAATACATAGTACAATACTCCTCACAATTATCCAGCACTATCTCCACCTATTACACACAAAACTAGCTCAGATCCGAACAAGTCACAGGTTCAAATCTCCTCCGTTGCTTTGCCTGCCTCTATTGCACAATACCAATTGAAAATCACGTGAGCACAGGCTATTTCACTGGGCATATATTGTGCAATCCTCATGGGCATACTCAATCCATTGATTGTGCAAGATCTCATGCACAACTATAGTCACAACTGATAGCAATCTCAACCTCTAACACCTGTCTCCACTGAACTATACATGCGCTGAGTTAACTGATGTATTCTTCAGTTACTTTATGAGTTAATAATTAGTGAATTAATTTAATCAATTAATTCACATCACTCATCACTAGTCTATTTGCAGTTAGACTAATTACAACTAGTTTAACCAAGTCAAACTGAACACAACTCCATCAACTCCACAATCAACTCCACCAAACTCAACCACATGAGTTCTAACTGAAGTCTTACATGCAATAGCTCAATTGACCCACAAAGAAAAGCGTATTTCCTTCTGACAGCTTCATGTGCCACATCTGTAGCTCAAACTGAAGTGCTCCAAGAGGATAAGATAATGTTTATAGTCTAAATATTATTATGAGACAATAATATTTGGCTTTTTTAATTTTAGCCTGGCAGTCTAAAAATAGACTCTGAGCACTCCGCTGTGAACCAGAAATAGAAGTCCATCTATTTTTCCCAACATGGCCAATCATCCATAAACAACATCCTGCAACTCATAGGCCATGATCCATATGTCTAAAAATATACATAGTCTAAAAATAGACTTTGTGCCAAAAATACCCTGCGGGCCCACTTAGTGAAGGCGACTTCTTTCCACTAAGCTCCATCATCTTGTTGCATTCTCAACACAACTTAGTCACTATTACATATTCAAACTTGGTGGAAAAGGTTAAAACCAAAAAATGATTACTCTCTTATTTCTTATAACAACATGTCACATTCTATTTATAATTACCCAATAAGTGATACCTATCTTTTATATATATATATATCTATATATCTATATATATATATATATATATATATATATATATATATATATATATATATATATATAATATGGTAAGTTAGTTATTATAGGTTTCTCATTGTAGTGACATATTATTTATTTTTAGATTATGAGTTTTATAAACTATAAAATAAAAATAAAATTTAAAAGTTGCATTTTTCTTATTTTGTTTAATTTTCACAATAACCTTTTAGTAAATTAATAGGTTAGATTTCTATAATAAAGTCTACTTTCAAATAAGAATCTCAATAATAAAGTGAAAGTGAATCTTTATAGTTAAGAATGTTGTTACATGTTTTTTTAATCGTGTATATGTTTTTTTTATAATTAATAATATAATAATAATAACTTAAAATAAAATTATAATTTAGTTAATTTTTATAATTTTAACATAAAATAGATCATAAAGTAAGTATTTTAATATTTACCATGAATTAATATTCATCTAAATTTACCAACTACATATATTCAAAATACATTAATTTAAATTTAACTAAAAGAAACTTAAATTATAAATTTTAATAATTAAAATTACAATTACATGATATACATATTAAAAAAATTTAAGTGTATTAAATTTATTTATATGTAAAAAATTATAATTTAAATAATATAAAAATATAATTTTATCATCAAATTATCGACTTTATATAATATTATGCGTATTTAGAACTTGAAACCCATTCCTATTATGTCGGAATAAGTTGTATATACGACCTTAATTCCCATCACATGATCTCCTCGACACATACGAGAGATGATCAAAGTTAAAAGCTTTATCATATTAACATACCATCATTTATTAAGCCTCAAAATACTATAAAGGGAAATTTAACATCACTTAAAAATATCACTTAAAAATATCGTTATATATGATATATGATTTTTCTTTATTTTATAAAGATTCATTTTAAATACATGAGCTGAGGGATTTAATTTTTTCACGTGTAAATTTTTTATGACTAAACATTATTTAATTTTTTCACGTGTTAATTTTTTTATGACTAAACATTATTTAAATATTTTGTGTAATTATTTGACTTTCTTTAAATGTTTTGTATACAAATTTGATTTTGGTTGACATGAGCAAAATTTCAATTTTGATGATGGACAGACAGCGTTACACATCATACTAGGTTGTAGAATGAGCGTTATCAATAGATTTTTCCCTGAGAAAGTCATCAAAAGTTGGCGGTTGGAGCTAATAGGCAAGCATATCCATTCCTGTCTCTCCTCCTTTGATTATGTAATCACAGAACATGTTGACTAGGAAGGAAATAAGGTAGTGGATAATCTAGCTAATTGGGGCAGTGATCACTAGGGCCAAGATCTTCTACAAGACTGGTCCCCCCTAGAGCAGAGTACCCACCTAACTAATCTATGTCGGATAGTGGAAGAGGAAGAGGTTTCCTTGATGGGGGTGAGATCCCAGGACCGCGTGGCTCCTCATGGCCCATGTCAGTAGTCATGTGACAAGTGGAAGGGGGACCAACCCCTCAGTCCCCTCACTTCATTAAGCGATCAGAGGTGAGTAATGCCAAGCATGTGAAACAACCCAGTGCCTCGTCAAGTGTGGGAGGAGATGTTCTAAGGTGACATATGGGTAATTTGAATGACATTCGTGTTGAGGTGGTGGTTCAGCTTCATGTGTCTGAGTGGTTTTATGTGTAACAGTGAAGGCAAAGGAGTCTGGGCTTTTGGTTTTGGAGGCATTGGAAGTGTTTTCTCTCCAAGTTCGAGCGAGGTTGTCTAGTCCTGCACCTATCCCTGGAAGGGTTCCTTGGTTATTTTTGGCCTGGTGTAATGCGGATTGAGGTAACAATAACCACCTGAATTTCTTGGTTCAATTTGAATTTGGAAGGTGTGGGATACTAGTTCTCAGGTGGGTATAGGAAGTTGGTGCACGGGTGAAATCTCTACTGAGATAAGTGGAGCCACAAGTGTGGATCTTATGGCTTTCGATACATATCGGAGGAAGGAGAGCTACTACCCTACAATTCACTAGGTTTGAATGTCGAAGTATTCAACAAGAAGGGTGTTGGTGTGCTTTTGTCGGAGTGGGGTTCATCTAGACCACTATGAGCCTAGAATTTGACCACCTTCGCATTTTTTCCAACCACTCCCATGGTGGAATCGATCGGTGGATCGGCGAAGGGTGGTGGGAACATGGTGCGTCTTCGGGAGAGGTACTGATGGTTCACATTCTTGCTCAAGTGATGGGAGGGTTTAGATTTCGAAGAGGATATGGTGGTGGTTCGGAGGTGAGCTCCCATGGTTAGTGGGTAGCCGCTCCAACTTTCCTATTTGTAGTGATTGTTGTGGTATCGCGAGCCCCTTCAGGATGAGGCCATCCTCGCAGTCTGGTCAGTCTTCACTCCATGCGAAGCATAGCCTGACAAGACGTGAAGACCCAAAATTGGCCATCCCACCAGTGAATTCAAGGTAGGAGGGTGTTGGGTCGAGCTGGGGAAGGTTACGAGATGTTCCAAGCAGTCGGTAGCTGGTGTGCGAGGGGGACGTAGTGGTGGTGAGCAAGTGACAAGGAAATGTGGGCGACCTCTGCAGGCTCAAAGGCTAGGAGGAACGAAGCTTGGTGGGAAGAGGAGTCATGGGTCTAAGAGCTGCTTTGAAACTGACCCACAAGAAATTCAACAATGTCGCCTAGAGAATTTACCGAGAATTAATCCAACCTTTATTAGATCGGATGGAAACAACTGAGAGAATCAGAAGGGAGGAGCATGTAGAGTTGGTATTACTTGTTTTTCGAAGTCACTGGCCCTCTCGGGCTGGGACTATGTCTCTAGAATCGTTATTTATTTTTGTCACCTCTTACATACAGTGTTCAACAAACCTGGTTGAGGTGAGATCACCTGTTTTTTGAAATTTCTGATGTATATCTTTTATGCTAGTTGAATAGAATATTGATTTACAAAATATATATATATATATATATATATATATATATATATATATATATATATATATATATATATATATATATATATATATATATATATATATATATATATATATATATTATTATTATTATTTTAAATTTCGTCTCTCTGCCAAACCCTCGGCTAGGCAAAAGCATGAGGGCTTCCTCACGACTGACGGAGGAGCTTGTAGGCCCTGCTTCGCCTACTGTGAGGTGACCCTCAAGCCCCCACCACCTCATGCCCCCCGAACAGTCGGGGGTTGATTCTCAGAAACGACCCGTGGCCCAACCCCCGACCATTCAGTGGCCTGAGGAGGCCCCTCCACCGACCGTGAGGTGGCCCTCAAGCCTCCGCCTAACCGAGTGTCAGCAGAGAGATGGAATTTAAAAAATATATATATTACTAAAAAATAATAATTTAGTTACTGTTTTTTAATTATTTTTATTTATTTTAATTTTTTTACGATATATATTTTTTAAATTTAACTTTTAATTTTTTTATTTAAATTTTTTTAATGTGTATTTTTCTTTTTAGTCTTCTTTTTTAAATTCTTCTTATTTTTTATTGTAATGTTTTATTTTATTATTTCAAAACAAATTATGCTTTTATTATTATTATTATTTTTTTTGAATGTAATTTTTTTTTTTCCTAAGGATTTTTTATTCTTTTTTAATTGTATGCTTTATATTTTTTAAAGGTTTTTGTTTTTATTTTTTCTTACTTAAATTTTATAATCATTTTATTTGGAAAAAAAGAAACATCAGACATCATTATTTTTTAGTATAAAATTCATTAAAAAATCATAAAATTTGTTACTTTTCCAATGATTCATATTCAATGTTTTAATAAAAATCTTTTATTTAAGATGTCATTTTTAGCCAAAAAAAAAAAAAAAGAGGTTGTGAAATACATATTTTTTTAATTATATTTATATGCAAAATGTGTACCTTTTATCAAGTTTTTAAAAATATTATTTTTTAGGAACAATTTTATTTTGTGTATTGAAATATTAATTAATGATATATAAATTTATATAAAATCCTAACCTCAAAATACTAACGTTATTATTTTTTTAAAACTTTGCAAAAAAAAAAATTAAAATTTTCATTATAAAAAAAGCATTGAAAAGAAAAAGACAAAAACACATGTTTGGAAAACCATTAAAAAACAAACATCTTAATGTGAAAAACACGAAGAAGAATAAGACAACTTTAAATTTTAGTTTTTTTTTTTTTTTTTTAAATATATATATTTTAAAATTTGTATCATTTGTGAGTTAATTTTCTTTTTTTTTAAGAATTTTTATGCTTGATTTTTTTTGTGTTTTTTATATATTTTTGTGTATTTTTTTCTCTTTGTCCTGATGATAAACCATAGCAAGTTATTCCAAATGCCTAAGCTACTTTGTGATTTCTCCTGAAGATATTTTATATATATTTTTTATGTTTGAATTTTTTTTGTCATTTTTTATCTTTTTAATTGTTTTTTTAGGTTTTAATATATTTATTTATTTATTAATTATTTATTTTTAAATTTTTTTGTTTTTGTTTTTACTTTTAATTTTTGTTTTGTTTTGTTTTTTCATTTTTATTTATTTATCTATTTATTTATTATTTTGTTTATTTTATTTTTTGTAGGGTGTGTGTCGATCCTCTACAAGCTACACAACCTCATTATGTGTCAATTTCATAGTTGATTTTAAAATTTTTGTTATAATGAATCAAGTCTACTCCACAATGTGTCAATTTCATGGTTGATTTTTGAGATTTCATTGTAATAGATCGAGTTCACCTTCATTGCATATCAATTTGATAGTTGATTTTTAAATTTTCGTTGCAATGTGTTAAGTTGTATTAGGCTAATATTTTAAAATAGCTATACTTTTAGCATTTAAAAAACAAATTATTCTTAGTATAATGACTCTTTAGTTCATTTTTAAAGTTTATTTTAGTCATAAATTTTCCATAATGCCATGGTGGAAATATATTGAAAACATAAGGTTTTTTTTATATTCGTGATATTTGGTTTTAATTCCATTGAAGATTTCTAAAAAAATTTAAGGATTTTCTAAGTCACAATTTTATCTTTAATGCTATGGTTGAAAATAGTTATAAGTATTTATCATTAACGTCATGGGTGAAAAATTGTTGAAATCTTAAGATTAAATCTTAAGATTTTTTCATATTTTATCAGGTTTTTTAGAGCCATGATATTTTATCTTTAACATCATTGTTGCTAATGATAATAATTAACGATCGAACCTTAAGAAAGAAGTGGTTAATTGAGACTATTTAAAATTTTATTTCTGTGAAGCATTCCGAGGTAACTGTAGTTTTGTTGAATGAACAAGTCAAGGAGGTTGGTAGTGGGAAACTTGTTGAAAATTTACCCAAAAAAGACGTTATTCTGACGTTATTCTAGCGTCAACACTTTTCATTTTCAAAGTGTTTTTGGCACCAAAACAGTTACTTTTATTATCATTTTTAAAAAATTATGAAATTTACCACGAAAAAAACATGTTTTTCTTTTGGCTAAATTTCTCATTTTGAGATAATAGTTCTTATTTAATCTCTAACTTTGTTAACCTTTATCTCAACAATTAAGATAAATATCATATTAAATAAATTTAATATTAATAATAATTCATCTTCCTAACTAAAATATTTCAAATCATATAATTAAAATACATATAAAATTGTATAAATTTAATCATTATATATTATATACAAACAAAAAAAAATATAATTATAAATTAAAATACTCATTCATATTACTAACTTTCCTATTTTGAAACTTCATATTTAAATTTATTGATAATTATAAAACATTTATTACAACAAACCCTTTATGGAGTTTTATATTAAATAAATAAATATTTAAATTTAATAATAATTATTAAAATGCTTATTTAAGTTGAAACAATTTTTTTCTCGAAACAAGATGTGTTATATCTTTTTATTGAAACAAGGTTTATTAAATAAAAATATATGTAAATTTAATAATAATCATTAAAACGCTTATTAGAACAAACTTGAAACACACTTTTTTTTGAAACACGACGTGTTATATCTTTTTTATTGAAACAAGTTACATAAAATATATAGTTTTAAAATATTTATCTTTATAATGAGATGATAAATAGTATAAATCAAGGTAATTAAGGTAATTAATAAGCTAATGAGGCCATGAAGGTAATTAATAAGCTAACGGACCCGGATATGGCTAAGTTAGTTGAACTTTGCCTTACCTCCACCTTTTTCAGCTTCGAGGGAGAATTCTATGAGCAGACTTGCGGAGTTGCCATGGGCTCCCCCTTGTCTCCTGTCGTCGCTAATATCTTCATGGAGGAGTTTGAGTCTAAGGCCTTGGCCTCCTCTCGTCTCTTACCGAAGCTTTGGAGAAGATTCGTTGATGACACTGGTGTTGTCTGGTCTCATGGTCCGGTCGAGCTAGATCATTTCTTCTGTCACCTCAATAACCAGTCCGCCGCCATTAAATTCACGATGGAAAAAGAAGATAATGGTTGTCTTCCATTCTTAGATGTTCTCATCTCTAAGAAGGTGGATGGTTCCTTTTCTCATCAGCTGTTTAGAAAGAAGACGCATACTGAACAATACTTGCATGTGTCTTCGCATCATTTCCCCGCTCAGAAGTTAGGGGTCCTTAGCACTCTTGCCACTCGTGCTGTTAGAATCTCAGATGAGGAGAGCTTGGAAGCAGAGAAGGCTCATCTCCTTGATGTCTTTGAGAAGAATGGTTATAATAGGCTCCTAGGTCATAAAGCCTTCCTCAGGGCCAAGAAGGAGCCTTCCATCCTTAAGGTTCCTAAAGACCGTGTCTTGGGTGTGAACCTTCCTTACATCCAAGGGACCACAGATAGGATTGCGAGGGTTCTGAGGAAGTACGATGTGCCCGCAACTTTTAGACCTCTCCGCACTATCCATAGCTCCCTCAGGTCTGTAAAAGATCCTATTGACCCTAAGGACATGAAGGGTGTCTATGTCATTCCCTGTTCCTGTGGGACCCCCTATATTGGTGAGACTGGTCGCTCTATCAATCAACGGATTAGCGAGCATTCGGCTGACTTAAGACATGGTAGGACCAAGTCCTCAGCCCTGGCTGAGCATGTGGGGAAGACTATGCATCATGTTTGTATAGAAGATGCTCAAGTCATTGCCAAAGTTGCGCAGTTTCACCATCGCAAATTTAGAGAGGCCTTGGAGATTGAGAAAAGGCCGAACAATCTTAATAGGGATGATGGCTGGAAGATTAGCAGCTGCTGGGTCCCAGCCTTGTCTTCCTAGCCTCCTCCTTCCCCTTTGTTAAGTCTTAGGGTTTCTGTCTTCCCTCTCCTCTAATCTTATTATTATGGAGTGCATGGGGATTAATATAATTTCCGGCTTACTGTATTAACCTTGCTCCAGGGGGTATTTAAGAATTAGATTTGATTTTTACCTTTATCTGATTTCCTTTTTCGATTTAATAAAGACCCCCCTTTTTTGAAACCTTATAAATAATATGATTATTAACTAATAACATAGTTAATAATTAATGAATATAAATTATTAAATTAATGATAAAAAGTGATCTAGTTTACCAAATGACCCTTAGGTTTAAATGGTAAACAAGAAATTATTAAATATATGATAAACCAATAACTTGAGATAATGGATATACTATTAATAAACTTGTACTTTAATTTTACCTAATGTAACTATATTCTAAGAATATTAATGGTTTAACTATAAATTATTAAGAAAATATAGATTACTGTATAGAACTTATTATTTTAATGGGCCTTTACATTTAAATATTAAATTAAAATGATCTATCAGATTTAATCTTTTACCTATTGTAACTAAAATCGAAGAACAATAGTAATTTAATAATATTTAATGGTGTTTTGAATAATAATAAATATAGGTTTTATGAAGATACAATTGATTAATAACCATTATATTTAGTTTACCATAATTTATTAATTACTATTATATCTAGTTTACCATTGGATCCCTAGATATAAACAATTTTTATTAAATAAATATCCAAATAGTAATTTAATACTATTTATTTGTAATTAAATAATAATAAATATAGGTTTTTAATAAATATAATAACCATTATATTTAAAAACAATAAATTTATTGTTCAATTAACTAATAATAATAAAATTATTAGTTTGACTTTGGTCATCAGGTCAAAATTAGCTGTTGCAATATAGCCGTTGGAGTCTCTGCACACTCTATTTATTCAAGCTAAGCCAGATTAGTTCCTCAACTTGTCCTGACGATGAACCACACTGGTTGGTTCGAAACGCGTCGACATAAGATTGATTATGTGATTTTGCCGAAGATTACTAAACAATGTTATAGATCACAGAAGTCTAAATTCCTTAGTATAAATCAAGGCATATAAATATATAATTTTAAAACATTAATATCCTGATGAAATGATGGTTATAGAATTTCAAACCGTTCTTGAAACAATCTTTTTCTTGCTAACATTAATAATAGACATCCCCATAAAATTGAAAAAATGAACGCACTCAGTATAACTACATAATTTATTAGGTCGTCAATTAAACAATTAAAAAAAAAAAACAAATGTTTTGAATGTTTGTGAACCTGTCAGGCTGTCCATGCATGAACTGCACCACACGGAATAAGACATTCACTGTCATAATGTATGAACTGCACCATCTACCTGACGTTAATATATAAACGTGACATTGATATATAAACGCTTTCGGCGATTTAAAGTAATGATTTGTATTTATGAAATTGACAATATTATGATTTGTATTTATGAAATTGGTAATATTATGTTAGATTATTTTATATATGGAGGTGGAGGAATGGTTTAGAATTTTAAAAGTGGTTGGAATTAGGTAAAAAAGTTTTTAATAAATCTTGTAGCAGTAATGTTTGAATTATATTTTTTTTGTATGGTAGATAGATTCAGCACCATCAAAAACTTTTGAGGCATTCAAAATTTTAAATTTAACAGTGTGTCAGATTTTATCAAAATATTACCAAAATTTCCATGATTTTCAGAGAAAAAAAAAAAAAACAAACAAACAAACAAATAAACAAAAACAAACAAACAAACTATGACATTTTAAATTATTATGAGATTTATATATACATATATAATTTTTATTATTTTTAAAAATATAAATATGGTGATATATCACAAACATTTTTTGTTTATATATATAATAAATTTAGAAAATAGTTAATTTCGTAATAATAATGTTTAACCTATTTATCATAATTTTATAATAAGTTTTTTTAATTTATATGATAAATATTTTTATAAAAAAAATAATTAAAATAAAAATTAAATGATTCACTTTTAGTAGGATAGAAGTTGTTAAAAAATCTATAAAAAGGTATTAATATATCTCAAAAACTCAAAATAAGAATTATTGCCTTGGATTTATTTAATTTTAGATTTATCATGTCTCTAGTGGGATCAAATTTCTCAAACCTTTCCCCAAATTATTAATTCAAACTTATTAAATCTAGTAATATTAATATTATAATATTATAATATTAAAATTAGATTTAATAATATTATTAAATTTAATGATGTTTTTTACATGCCATGATAACAAAATTTATAATAAAACTACATCAAATGAATATTTTCAATTATTACAACTTTGACGTGGAAATATTTATGTCTTTAAATATTTGAATATGTCCATAAGATATGGTTTTTCCTTTCAAAGATCAATTTTACAATTATTTAATTAATAAAAATATTAAAAGATTTTGGAGCAAGATTTTTTATTCTTTGGGTTGAATTGTATTATAGTTTTCTTTTCTTTTTTGTTAAGCTTGGCAAGTCCGTTCCATTTTCTATTATATAATAGTCAAATTTACACCACACGGATTAACTGGGCGGCCTCAAATTGCCCCGAGGGGAAACCAAGTATGTTAGCCACCGGTCAGCGTTATAAGCCATCCAAAAACATAATTGTTTCAGCCTTTCTAGCTAGGCTAGATAAGTCTCGATCTCATGTCCAGATACTACATAACTGTAAAAACTAACATATACAAGAGGAAAATTAAAAGCTAATTGCATAAACCAAAATTATGCATGGGGGAATCTAGTCTTTATGCTCCTCATAGGCAGATACGATAGGATCTGGATCTTCAGCAGTAGCCCCTGGCATTCCATATAGCTCCAGAATGCAAGGGATGTGGCGGTCAATCCTATCCATCCTGACGTCCTGTTTGTGCAGCTGGAAAAGAATTTTCTCCATATCTTTTTTGTAATTCGGCAGTCCCTGGACTGTAACCACCATCCCCACAGAGATTTGTTCCATCGCCTTACCAAGTAGGCTCTTCATTAAGTAATATAGGTAGAGTGTTTGTTTAAACAGTGTAATTCTCCCTCGAGTATTCCCTGGATCTGGGACCAATGTCCTCCAATTGTCCAGCTCATCCTCAATCCCACTTTCTTGCTTAATCTCCTCTTCCTAGTCTTCCATAAACTTCCGAATTCCAACATTTGTCCCATCTCGATATGTCGTTGATGCCTCTGCGATGAGGTGCTCTAAAGGTTTATGACCCCTGCGAGCTTCCGATATGCTCGGTCCCTTGTTTGTCCAGGGGGTCGGGCCTCTCTTGCCGCGCCCGCATCCTCTCGTTGCTCAAGCCGTGACCTATTCAGTAAAGCCCCGTTAACACCCAAACAAAGTTAGATTCGTCGAAATTTTCTCAACACCCCATTTTTTCCATTCATGAATTCCCTCTCCTCCATACTTCTCCGCATGAATGTAAGGGTAGCCCATAGCCCATATGTGCCAGAGGGGGATGTGTTTCAGATTCTTCTCCCAAGGCCCATCATAGTACCCCTCCCCCTTGCTATGGATTATATGTCAGTCGTCCCACTACGTCTCAAGCCAAGCTTGCAGGCCCTTCCAGAGCCTGGCAAGGCACATGCAGTGATTCCATTTTCTTGCACCCTCAACCAGCAGATGAATGTCTTGGCTTCGTTTGCCCCTCCGACAAGTTTGCCACATAGGGTTCCTAGCTTTGCCTTCAGTTCCATATGGATTCCAACTCTCCGAATGGTTTCTTTGCATCCTATTGCCATGGTTGTAGCCCCATCCCCCTTCCCTCAGTTCTTTCTTGCCTCTCCCTACAACTCCTAGCCCCCTAGAATTGCAATGACACTATCCCTTGTCCCCCTGGCCTTAAAAACTAAGCTTAGACCTGCACAGATTCACAACCCTGTTTTTCCCACTCCGCATCCATGGTTCTGGCCCAATTGGGAGAGAATAAAAATGCCAAACTAGGCCATGGCATGCCCTTGTCGCCACCATTGATGTCCATAAAATTCTAATCCCCATTGCGTCGGGTGTTTTTCCCTCCCTTTCCCCAATAGAACCCCAACCAGATCGTAGAATCAATACAGAGACATGAACAAATTACATACACGAATTCAGGCTTCTGTCTGCAACCAAGGTTCCCCTCTTGTCGTCGACCTTCCCTGGCTCTGTTTCACCACCCTTCTCCATAGCTGTTCTCACCTGCCCTGCACGTCAAATGGCCTTGCCTTCTCCACCACCCTACCTTATTCCCTTTCCTGCCACCTTGCCCACTTACCATCCATTCATTCATTCCGAAGGACACCGCACCCCCTGCCTTGAGCATGTGGGGGGCGACGATTATTATGGCCCTCGGAGTACACATATTGACTCCTAGCCTAACCTTTCTGACATCGACCCGCATCCCGATCGGGGGTATTATAGTTTTTTAATCTATGTGGTTATTTTCATTTTTATTTTAGGCTGACATTAATTTTTTTTTTGTTTTGGAGACCTGACATAATTGCACATCCCATTATACTGAATTGTAGAATAAACCTCTTAACATAACAATGTATTAATCAAAAAAAATATTATATAAAAAGAATAAAAAAAGAGATAAATTTTTAAATTATAAAATAAAATAATAAATTATTTATTATTTAGGAGTGATTAAAATTCATACTATAAATATATTTATCAATTTCCCAATATTTTAAATAATAATTATAACCTTATTTATTACACATTATTACACATTATGATGTTTTTTCTTTATATCACTTCCAATTTGCGATTCAACGCCTAACAAAGGCAAAGGATAAAAGACATCTAAGGTTATTGGGGATAATTTCTTAAAATTAATTGGTCATATCCTTCACATTTATGGATTTTTCGATATAACAATCAAATAAGGTTTTCATAAGTTTTGCATAGCTTTATGATTCATATTTCAATATTATTTATATTTTAATAAGTGGTGTAAAAACAAAATTATTTTAATAATTATTTTTTAAGAAAATTTATGGAATTATTCTGGAAAGTAAGATTAACATATGGTTATAATATTATAGAAAAAGAGCTAATAACTAGGCTATATTTTTTTAGTAGTGGTTATTTAACCATAAATTATTTAATTACTTTCAAAATTATTGCGAAAGAATGTTAAAATAATAAAATTAATCTTTTTATTGTTAAATTAATTGTTAAATGAAAACTTTATTTTTGATATTGTTTTTATAATAATCCGCCAAAATTATTAGGAGATTTAAATATTCATTTTGAAATGAGAATTGTTTTGATAAAGTTGTAATTGCTAAATTTAAGACTAAGAAACGTTGGTAAACAAAAATTAATTGTAATATATTAGTTGAGCAAAGTTGTATATTGGTCTTTATTATTTTTATACTTATATTGATAAGTTAAACATATGCTTGAAAGAAAGCAAGATCCATTTGACACTACTTTGGCTAAGAGAGTGACAATCTATTTTCCTTAGGTTGATATTGTTATTTTTGTGAAATGTTTTTTTATCTTCAAAAATATATAATAATTCTCGAGGGTTTTTGTTATAAATTTGATAAATTTATAATATTAATGTGATAAAATTTATAATAATCAAATTCAAAAATATTAATTAGACTGACAGACATGTTAATTTTAGAATATGGTTTAAAAAAATTTAATTTAATTATCAATAATTATTAGATAGATGGTAAGGATATAATTTCCTTAGAATATTCTAGAATATTCTTAGTAATAGTTATAAATCAAAGGTTGATATTTATCTTAAAAGTACTTTTGTGAATCTAATCACTATCTGCACATGGTCATGGGTAAAATCAAGGAAATCCCATGGCACATAAAACTTCATTATCACAATCAAAGTTAATTTGTACAAGTACTTAGAGTTTATATTTTTTTACAAGCTCACTCTAAACTATAACATTGATAAAAGAGTTAATGGAGGTTGAATAACCATTTTGTTCCTAGAAACTACTATAACGAATATAATTTTCTTTATGGGAAAAAGGAAAGTCCTCTTTGACACACTTGTTACTTTGTTTATCTTTTCTTTTTCTTTTTTCTTCTTTTTTTTCAAATAAAATCCAGGGAGATCCACCTAAAAATCGCATCCTGTTGGCCAAAACAATCAAAGTCTAACCCCAAGGCAATCAAGGAGAATTAACCCTGTGACCTCCCAATGACAAGGTGCTTTAAAAACAAGACCTTGACCAATTGAGCTAAACCTCAAGGCTAAAGTTAATTTGTTTATCTTACATAGATGTATACTTTGTAATTGAAATGTTTATAGAAATTTTGAAGAAAATTAAACAATCCAAAAGCATAAATTTTGATAATATATAGTTTTAAAATTAAAACAAACAAACCCTTTTCAATATTTTCTTAGAGGTGAAGATTCCATATTAAGGGAAACACCATGATTAGGTTGCTAATGTACACACACAAGATAAAAAAAAAAAGGATAATAAGAGGCTTAAGTGAAAGTTTTTCGAGACTTAAGAGAGGTTGGCATAAAGAGGTTGATTCTTAGGTAAAACTTAAGTAAAGTTTTTTGAGGCTTAAGAGAGGGTGGCATAAAGAAGATGATTCTTAGGTAAACCATTGAAGAATAAAGAGGGAAACAAATCTACACAATATCTATACCACTATGAACATTATCACAACTAATTTAATGAGAAATTGTAACACAACCGAAAAATAGAAAATAAGAGAAAGTATTAAAACAAATCTTAAGATGAACATACCAAAAGTGTTCTTTTCTTTTTATAACTAACATAAATAAGTAATCCATGAGTTGTATACTAGTTGGTTTTCATGGGATTTAGTCTTTTCCAAGTCTCTGGTTTAAATCTCATGGGGAAGGGTCGAGCATGGAAACCACTTTGGGGAAATTAAAACTATCCCAAGGGGTGTCCCATTGATCAATCTTGGACTCAACCTAGAACAAGGTTGATCATCCTAGGATCAACCCTCATCCTAGAATAAAGGACAAAGGCTTATCACAATCACAGGTTCCCTCAACCTAGAATAAATGGCAAAGGCTTATCGCAATCCTCAGCTTGGCAACAAAGGATAATAATCCTAGCATCAACCCTCATCCTATAACAAAGGCTGATTAGAATCTTGGGCTCAACGTAGAACAAATTTCTAAGCTTGTCATCCTAGGCTTAGCCCTCATCCTAGAATAAAGGACAAAGGCTTATCACAATCTTGAGATAGGCAACAAAGGTTGATCAGCCTAGGCTCAACCCTCATCCTAGAATAAAGGAAAAAGGATTATCACAATCCCGGTCTAGGCAACAAATATTGACCATCCTAGGCTCAATCCTCAATCTATAACAAAGGTTGATCACAATCCTAGGCTCAGTCTAGAACAACAGCTAGCCCTAGGCTCAACCTAGTCATTAAAGAAAGAAAAAGAGAAGAAAATAAGAAAAATTCCTCTTCACTATTTATAATTTCAAAAATAAAATTTACAAATAATAACATTTAATAAAATATATAAAACTAAAACATATATATATATATATATATATATTCCAAGATAAAAGCCGTAAGTTTCATTTATTGTAACAAAAATTATATTTTATAGACAAATGAATGTGTGTATGCAGTTTAGTGAATCCATCGAGTTCTTCATCAAATATTAATCTATTTAGATGAATTTTGAATATCCCCTATCCACCATCACAAGTTATGTGGTCATCCATACATATAAAAAAATATTTAAAATAAAAGTTCATCTTTTTGTCAATCGGTCTATCATTCAATGTCAATAGGTCTATCAATCAAAATTATAGTAAGGTAACAAAAATATACATATATAGGATAATATAAATAACTTGTCATGTATAAACATTATAAATCTCCAATAGGAGGGGAGCTGGAGCACGATAAAAATATGTGATTGATGAGTGACCATAGAGCACCTTTGTGACTACCCGAAATGAATATCCAACGTGAAAGACACATTTGAAGGACCATAAACTTCTTTGTTCAATTCCTTGTATGTGTGCAAACATGAACAGAAATTTAACTTATTTTTTAAATTCTCATAATCAAGTAGTATTGTTTGCATTTATATATATATATATATATATATATATATATATATATATATATATATATATATATACCACTAATCCGAACAATAACTTGATTTATGAGACCTCCTTATTTGTGTGAGCCATTTTATTGCTTATATATATATGCTATCCTTTTTAGTTTTAAATATATAATTTTATAGGATGAAATACATGTTTTTAACCATCACAATCAACCGAGATATCTTTAACAAATACATACTAATGATATTGTAAGTGTCTCCTACTTTATATTTAATCAATTTGAAAGTAAGAAAATAAATATATACTAATAACAATTAAATTTATTCCCAACTATTTAAATATTGGATATTTTACATAAATTTACATGTATTTGGTGGCATTTATTCAAAGTATAAATTATTTATATTAAATTGAGTTATTAATTTTAAAAAATATAAATATAATTTTCATAAATATAAATGCAATTGGGGTAATATTTGCTTTAAATGTTATTAAAAAAAACCCTACTTAAAGAAGGTAGTTTTAGCCATGACCACAATGAAAGGGTGGATTTTTATTATGTATATTATATAGGCTAAAATGATCATTTGTATCGAACTCTATCTCCTTACAAATAGATTTTGAAATTTTAAGTGGTATGATTTTTGTTAAATAATTGTGATAAGTTAATCAACAATTATTATCTTCGTTATTAATAATTAAATTATAATAAATATTATCACTTTCAAATTAATATAGACTACAATTACATCTAAATTAAGTAGCTGGTAAATATCGATAGACATCAATTTATAATACGCACCAAAAAATTTACTTGATGATACATATAAGGCTGTTAAAATTAAAAAAAAAATCATAAAACCAACCAAATTATAACTTATTTTTTATTATTAATATTATTATAAGAAACATAAAAATCATAAAGGTCAAACCTAATCATGGAAGCTAGGGTTTCTCTGTTCGGTCACAAGACTAGCCAAATTGACATGGCAGAGTGTGAGATCACTCTCATTGATCATGGAGGGATTTTCCATTGTAGCGATATTTGCCTCAAGTGTCCTAGTTTATGGTCTTAGCTGAGAGAATTGTGTTTGAAGAATCAAACCTTTGTAGGGATTGGTAGTGTTGTTCTACTGTAGTTCATGCTCGAGTGGGTGTGAAGCTCTACGTTCTTGTCTTGGTACTCCTTGGGGCTGGAATGAAGTTGAAGGATTTTAGATATTATTAGAATGAAAATAGATGGGTTGGATATTATTTAGTGGAGGATTGTTTGGCTGGATATGTAGCTCGAGAGAGTCATTTTGTTTGATATCTTCATATTTCCATGTAGATGTAGTTGCACTATGTGGAACTTCCCATCACAGATTTATGGAGGCAAACCCTAGACTAATCACCCAATGACAGGGATCTATACTTTTTTACGTCAGATCTCTTAGGAAAATTGGTTCTTTCAATAGATCTGGGAGATTTTATATGCATCCTCTCCAATTCTTTGAAGTCTTAAACAATATGAAGGAAATCGACAACTGTAAACTAGATCTGGTAGCGAGAGCATATTTTCACTTTTTTGTTAAACCCTTGTTAGGAAATCACTAATCCTAAGGGCTTGGGCCAGGGAAATCACTAATAATAAGGGTTTGGGATGGGGACATGGTGAAATAACTCAAGCAAAAGATGTAAGGAAAGATAAGTATTCCAGCAAATCTTCAAATTTTGTTTTACATAGGGAAATCAATGTAAGATGACATCAAACTGCAAGATTATGGAATTGAATGTGATTCATCCATCATCGTAAACATGAGGTTACATGGAGGATATCTTGGATCTAGTAACACTAAATCTCTAGTTTCTTTCAAGGATGATATAAAAGGAAGAGTTGAAACACATAATAAATTTGATCAACTCCCCAATTTATCTACTCTATATATTATGGAACAAACGAATCAGGTGTCAACTTTGATAGTAAACCCCCTAAATGTTAATGATCTTTACTTAAAATTTCATTCGCAACCATTAATATGCAGATTTAACGGTTTTTGGCCTAAGTTGGAAAACCTTCATCAGTGGAATTTTTTCCACTTGGAATGAAAATTGTGATATTCATTTATGTTCTATGGGATTTTTTGTTGTAAAATTTGATACATCAAAAGATCTGGATTATGCTCTAAAATAGGTACCATGGTTTTGGGATAGTGTGAGTCTCTTCATGACTCCATGGTTCCCAGGTTTTGATTCTAATTCCATGGTGGTATCCAAAATTCCAGTGTGGATCAAGTTACATAATCTCCCTCTACGTTTTCAGTATCATAAGTTTTAGAAGTGATTGACAATTCTTTGGGGAAGTTTCTAAAGGTGGATTGAAATAGAGTCACAAAAGGAATTTTCACTTTTTCCAGTATATGCATAGAGGCATGTATCTTAGTAAAGGTTTACCCGATCATATTATCTTGCTTCATAATAACACTTAGTGGATCCAACATTTATATTTTGAAAATAAAACATTTAGATGTTGTATTTGTCTTAATATTGGACACTTACAAAATATGTGTCCTTAGTCAAAGAAAGAAACAAAAAGAGAAACGAGATGGACCCAAAAGCCAAAGGGTTGGAAATTCTCATATCAACAAGTTTTTGAAGTAGAGTAGGAATAAAATACATAAAATATTTTAGAACATAGTTCCCAAGAAGTTTCAGCGAAAAGGGGGTTGAGTAGGTAGGAACTATGGTTACAAGTTCAACCAAAGTACCAGTGCCTACAGTTCCTCAGAAGCTAAATGAGAAGAATCTCCCTAAAAGAGAGGTGAGTGGTACGAAAAGAATTCATGCGTGAGAGAGTTCCGACTTTGATAAAGAAATGCCGATAAATGTGAAAGAAAATCAAATGGCTATTCTAACTGCTACTTGTAGAAATTAATGTGTAGATTCCAAACTGCTCATGAAATTTACTAAATCACAAGAATTGAATCTACTCTACCGATCTATGGAAGTTAATTCACCATATAAATCAACATTCATTTACATGCAAAAAAAAATATCATACATACATAGATATTTGTCTAGGGGAAATCAATTGCTGAAAATCCCTTACTATCTGTATTACATTAATCAAATAATAGGGAAGAAGTACAATGCTTTCTCAAGCCTGAGCACACCTTGCACTAGTATAGTCTATCCCTCTGTTTGAATTTTTGAGCCTCGCCCAACACTTAGCCAAATTTTAAAGCCTCCAAGCTCCTATTTCCTTGCATTGTTCCCTTGGGAAATTGCCCCTATTATTTAGGAATTCCAAACCAAGGAATTATGCAATTACCAGAGGCCAATCCTCTAACTGCATGCACCACTTGTACAACTTGGAATAATTTACAACTGATAGTACACTGTCCTTGAAATCCAATCTCAACTAGGTAACTCAAATTCTCTCAATGCAATAATTATTTTGGGTCGATTGATCATTTAATTGGTTGATCACTGAGTGTGCTTGATGTTACACATCCAAAACTTCACCTCCACTAGTTCTTCTAACAGTTAGAACTAGTTAAATTGACAATAACTCAAATTAACTAAAACAGATTGCTACAAATTAGCAATAAATCATGTAGAACTGAACTCAAGTGTCTTCAACTAAAATTTACTAAGTTAACTAAGTGATAAGAGCCATGTCACCTTAGTTAACTACCTTCAAGTATTCTGATGAAATAGAAATTCGAATTTAGTCTAGTTTGACCAAGGCAAAGTCAAAACTAGATTTATTTCTACATTTTCAAACTCCCTCTAAAAAATAAATGGATTATCAGATGCCCGAATCCCGCTTCGATGGAACTCAAATTTTCCTCTTAATAACGGCTTTGTCAAAATATCTGCATCTCGCTCCTCTATTGGAATGTACTGCAATAACATAATTTGCCTCTTCACACAATCTCATAGATGGTGATACTGTATGTCGATATGCTTGGATCAATAATGAAATCATGGATCCTAAGAGAGTTTGATACAACTATGACTGTGATAGTAATTAACTATATGATCCATCTTCTGACCAAATAACCCAACAATAATCTTCCTCATCCAGATAGCCTGACATGTTGATGGACTTGCAACAGTGTACTCTTCTTCTACTGAGTTGAGTTCCACAGACCTCTGATTCCTTCTATACCAAGAAACCATTTCTAACCTAACACTGAAAATTCCTCCTGATGTGCTCTTCCTATCTAATGGACTCCTTGCTCAATCTGCATTTGTGAAGCCTTGTAGCCTCACTCCCTCTGTCCGTTTGTACCAAATACGAAATTGAGTAGTGCCTCTGAGGTATCCCAGCACATGCTTTGTTTCCTTCCAATACAGTTTGGTTGGCTTAACCATTACTTGACTAAGTTGGTTAACTGCATAACACATGTTCAGTTGTGTGTTCACCAAATACAAAAATGAACCCACAAGTTTCTTATAAATTGTAGCCTCCATTACTTCACCTGAAGTAGCATCCTCCTTCCTCCAATTTCCTCCTAGAGGAGTCTTCATGGGTTTTCATCTGTCCATGTGGAACCTCTAAAGTATCTCGTTGGCATACTTTCCCTGAGAGAGAAACAATTCCCTATCTCCTTTCCATACTTCCAAGCATAGGAAGTAGTTCATGAAGCCCATGTCCTCCATCTTGAACTCTCTTTCAAGGTCCTCCTTCCAAGATCTGATCAGCTGCTCATCACCAATAAGGATCAAGTCATCGACATATAAAAAAATCAATAATTCACCTTCTACCACAATGTGTAAAGGTTTGCATCCGCTTCAATTTTGATGAAGCCCAAACTGGTTAGATAGTTATCGATCCTGGGATACCAAACACAAGGTGCTTGCCTGAGTCCATACAATGCTTGATTGAGTCTGCACACATGTGACTCTCTGTCAAAGGTATCAAAACCCCCTGGCTGCTCAATATACACCTCCTCCTTAATAAATCCATTGAGGAATGTTTTCTTCACATCCATCTTGTGGATCTTCCACCCAATCTGTGCTGACAATGTTAGAATTGACCTGATGGATGAGTACCTCACTACTGGAGCAAAGGTCTCCTCATAGTCAATTCCCTCCACCTAAGAGAACACCTTGGACACAAGCATGACCTTGTGTTTCTCTATACTACCATTTGCTAAATGTTTTAACTTGTAAATCCATCTCTAACCAACTAATGATTTATTTGTTGGTCTTTAGACCACTTCCCAAAAACTATTTCTAAAAATGGAATCATATTCCTCTACCATAACATCAACCCATACTGATTGCTCTACTAATTCCTCGAAAGAGGATGGATATGTCCCTACCAACTCACTCATATGAGCCATGTAGTTAGTGTACTGATCTGGTCACCTCCTCTACTTGCATTGTGATGTGGGTGCTCCACATTCTCTCTAGCATCTTGCAATAATCTGCCAGCTTCGCTATTTTTCTTCCTTCCTTCTCTAGAAGTCTCTGCTTGAGTGGATGTCTCCACTCTCTTCTCCTCTGCTTGTGGCTTTTCAATAACTTCTTAAGGTTCTTCCTTTGGATTCAAAAGCTATAGATTAGGCTGCAATTGAATCTCCCTCTCAAGAGAACACCTCATTTCCTTCTCCTCATTAAAATTCACATACTGTCTGACCATTGTCATTCTGAGGGATGGAAAGTACACAGGATAATTGTGAGGTGTATATGTGTACCCCACAAATATGCCCAACTCTGATGTTTCCTCTATCTTTTTGCTTGCTTCCTTGGAAACATGACAATAAATTTATGATCCAAAGATCTTGAAGTGTAATACATCTAGTTTCTTTCCTGAAAAAGCTTCTTTTCGTGTACTCATGCCAAGAATCCTATGAGGAATCCTATTCTACAAATAGACCATTATGTTGCATGCTTCATCATACAAGTGTAGAGCTAGGATTTAGTCATGCAACATCCCCTATGCTGCTCCCACAACACTTCTATTCTTCCTCTCATCTAGCCCATTATGTTGTGGGTTATGAGGTGTTTTCAACTCCTGTCTATTACCTTCCTTTGCACATAAATTTTTAAACTCATTCGACACGTACTCACTATTGTTATCGCTCCTCAGAGCCTTCACTTTCCTGCCAATCTCTTTCTCAACAAATGCTTTAAACTCAACAAATTTGGAGAATGTTTGGTCTTTCTTCTGCATGAAATAGATCTAGCACTTCTATGAGAAGTCATATACAAATATAACATAATACATGTGCTTGGTAGTGGAGGATGTCGAGAAAGGTCCATAGACATCAGAGTGGATCCTTTGAAGGACTGCATGCGCCCTATTGTCCTGATCATTGAAGGTGGATTTTTTGTACTTCCCTAATGTACACCCTTTGCATGTATCCTGCTGCTCTAGTGCTCCTTTCAGGAGGCTTGTAGAAATCTATTGCACGACATTCAAAGTACCATGATGCAATTGACTAAGTCTTCTATGCCACAATTCATCGACATCTCGGCTCTACGCCTTGTTTTCTTCTATGCTCAATGCTACATAGACTTTCACATTTAATTTGCAAAGGTTCTTCACTCGAACCCCAATCTTCTTCACTTATCCCATGGTGATATGTCTCAAGAAATCCTTCCCTTTGTTTAATATCACATCGTAGCCACAATCCTCCAATAGAACTATGGAAACTAGATTCTTCTTGAGACCCAGTACAAACATCACATCCTTGATCCTGAGAGGGGAGCCACACTCCGTACGAAAAGTAACTGTACCAATATTGGTCATGCTATACCTTCCATCATCTCCCATCTCAATGTGCATATGATGATCCTTCTCCTCCATGTCACTTAAAAAATCTTTGTTTCTCGTCATGTAGAATGAGACACTATTGTCGAGATACCACACACTACCCATTAATGTGCTTACCATGCATACAATGAGGGTAAAATCAAGTTTCAACTATGAATCCAAGGCTTCACCCACTGCTCCTCTTATTATATTCTTGCTTTCTTTCTTCTATGGACACTTCGTTGCATAGTGCCCGAATTCATGACACTGAAAGCACTTGATCCTAGAAAGGTCTTTATTCTTTCCCCCTTGATTGGAATATACTTTTGATTGGGATTTCTTACCTTTCCCTTTCTTTTCATTTCTAGCCAAGGCACATTTCTCCTCATCGTCACCCTTCGATTAGATCTTGTCTCTGGTGCTCTACCTTATCTCCTCTTATACCAAATCAGACGAAAAGTGTTCCCAATTTTATAGCTTCTCCCTCTCGTTCACTAAATCTTGGTAGTTGTGCCAACTCTTGAAAATGCATAAAAGGGCTAGGCTGATGAAATAATTCTCTGCTACAGTAACATTAGCTTGAACAAGTTCATCACAACACTGTGTGAACCTGCTCAAGTACTATGGAATGGTATCATTTCTCTACATCTTGATATTTCGAAGCTTGTCCTTGAGTTCCAATTTCCTGTGGTCACTACTATTTTGGAACAAATCTGTCAGTGCTTTCCACATTGCATATAGAGTGTAATAGCCCTGAAATAACAACACATAATTAATTAGATTAATCAAGCGATTTATAATCAGCAAGCACTTTATTAACTAGTTGACATTAAATTACAAAAGTATGAGTGAAGAGAAACAACTTACCTATGGAATGCTAGTTGAATTCTAGTTGAATTTTTCTACTTGCAACAAAGTCTTGGGGACGACTCTCCACCTGACCGTAGGCTCAGTTGCATAAAATCTTTCCACAACTGGCCACCCTCGAGCCCTCAATCAACGTACTACTGTTAGGGAATCCTTTGTCTCACAACACTATTCTCCCAAGAGAATGGATGGTGGAATCATGGAATGATGGAATGTCTCTCATCTTCCTCACCATCTATTAAATAGAGCAACCATTGGAAGGGGAACCAAATGCACACACTCCATGTGTCTACATGCAACTTTATTGCTTTCTTGTTTTATTTCTTTTGTTTTTACTTTTTGATAGCTTTACTGATTTTTACTGCTTTCTTGTTTTATTTATTTTTATATTTATTTAGAGCTTTAGTATTGTTATTTATTATTTATTTACTATTACTATTTTATTTATTTATTGTTTATTATTTATTTTCTTGTATTTTAATATTATTATTATTATTATTATTATTATTATTTATTATTAAGGGACATTACATACTTCCCCACTTTAAGGAACTTCATCCCAAAGTTAAGTTGAATTATTTAATATTTTATTTATTTAGTTATTTATTACTTCATGTTTGCCCTACACCCTCTATTGAACTAGTATAACCAGCAGACATCGAAAGTTTCACAACACCCGAGAAATCTCAAGGAATCTCTGTCCTTTTTCCCTCTTTCGGAACCAGACATAAGCCTCCCCGATATGTATCCTACTCTAAGGCTGGCCCCAAGGCTCGTGCCTGACTTAGACCTCATCTGCCCCAAGGCAGGCATCCGGTATGGTACTCAATGATTCCGGGCATCTCGCAAGGCTGGCCCACTCCCTCCAAAACTACTAAGGTGCATAGCCCTAGGCATCGAAGTCCTTACACCCCCACTAGACTTCGACATCCCAATCCAATAACAGGGACATAGCCTAGAACATCAAGCACTTGGCCTCCTCAAGATGGTCCCATAGCCCTTCAAGAGCTATCCATTAAGAGCTACACAAGACAAAGGAACCACTCGCATATGTAGTGTTGATTGAGTTTGTCCCTAGCCCATATGTGTTACTTATTCTCCCTCGTGTGTATGGGCTCGCACGAGATCATCAAATAAACCAGCCCTCTCGGCCCATTTGTGGAGTCCTGTGAATCATCACACCTCAACATGCAACAAATGCATTAGCTATACCATCATAGTGTCATAGAAAATAATCCACATGCCAAGTCTTGCATGTCATCATGTAACATTCATCATTGTTAATCGCAACATTATGAATAATAACAAGTTGCATGCTCATGCATGTCATAAATTTGTATGCAACTATCACATGCTTCACCTCATGAAATACCATCATAAGTTATAACATCAACATATTTGCATCAAAGAAATATCATGAATAGAGTCTCTTTCCCGTGGATATTGGAGACAATATGGTCTTGTACTCCCTCCAATATGATCCTCCTCGCCTTGGCAACACTCCTTCTAATCTGCTAGATTTTGAGCATCTGGGGGTGGTGGTTCTGGAATATCATTATCAATGAATTACTTCAACCCATTATCCTCGAGTACTTCCTTCATGTGTTCCTTCCATGCAACATAATTTGAGCTTCCCTCAAGGCCCTACTCGAGCCTTAGTCGATTGGAATGTATCATCTCAGTGCTGAAGAAAACCTACAACCTGATCTGCAAATTCGAATCCCCTGTAATGTCAAGTTTGAAATTTATTCTCTGCAATGGTTCCATCTCTGATACCATGTATAAATTAATGTGTAGATTAAAAAATGCTCATGAAATTTACTAAATCAAAGGACTTAAAGCTACTCGACTGATTTGTTGAAGTTAATTCACCATCTAAAATAACAATCATTGACATGCATAAGGAAACATCACACATATATAGAGATTTATCTAGGGTAAAGAAACTACTCAAAACCCCTTACTATCTGTATTTCATTAATCAAAGAATAGAGAAGAAATACAATGTTTTCTCAAACTTGACCACACCCTGCACTAGTATAGTTTATCCCTATGCTTGACTAAATAAATGTGGCCCAACACTTAGCCAATTTTTCAAGCCTCCAAGATTCTATTTCCTTGTGTTATTCCCTTGGGAAATTTCCCCTATTATTTAGGAATTTCACACCAAGGAATTGCACAATTACTCTAGGCCAATCCTCTGACTACATGCACCACCTATACAACTTGGAATAGTTTACAATTGATAGTACATTACCCTTGAAATTCAATCTCAATTGGGTAACTCGAATTCTGTGCATGCAACAATTATTTTGGGTTGATTGATCGGTTAACTGGTTGATCACTCAGTGTGGTTGAAGTTACACATCCACAACTTGATCTCAACTAGTTCTTCTAGCAGTTACAACTAATTAAACCAATACCTCAAATTAACTAGAATAGATTGCTAAAAATTAGCAATCAATCATGAACTAAACTCAAGTGTCTCCAACTTGCATAGTGACAAGAGCCATGTCACCTCAATTAACTACCTCTAAGTGAAATAGAAATTCGAATTGTATTCTAGTTTGACCAAGGAAAAGTCAAAACTAGATTTTTTTGTTGCATTTTCAACATCACTCCCAACTCTGGTGGTTGAAAAAAAGTGGATAAAAAGAAGGGCAAAAAAGGGTAGCTTGGTGTTTTCGTACTAAGATCCTAAATGGTTTTTCTCTCCATTTTTTTAATGTTTTTCTATTTTTAATTTTGCTTTATTGGACACTAGGCAATGGCTAGTTTGATCAAATGCTATTTAGCAAAAATGTAATTTTTTTCCCTTTGAATAAAAGTGTGGTTTTTCTTGGGAAAAAAATAAGAAACATATATATTTAAAAAGATATGGAACAAGACTATTCAAAAAAAAATCATAATTCATTTCATATGACATTTTTTTCAATTTATCAATTTATTTAATAAGGCACAAAAAAATATAGGTATTTTGAAAAAAAATCTCAAACTTTGATTTATATATACTACATAGAATATTCTACAATGAAAATTAAATTCCTACTGTTTATATTATATTATATTATAATTATTGATAATTAAATAAAAAATTAAAAATCTTATTCACCAAATACACATTTATCAACATAATTTTAATATTTTACACAATATAACAATAAAAATAAATACATACATTTATACACACTTATTTTATATTATATCAGGCTAAAAAGGCTACATTTCCGAAAAACCAATATAATACATAACGCGCATTAAAATCCTTTTAAAAATAATTTTCACTTTGAAGTTAACACTGTTGATATGATTGATATATGGAATCATATTGAGGATACATGAATACTATTCTCTTATGAATACAATGTTTTTTTCTCTGGGTTTTATTCTTAGTATAGGGCAAGATAACGGGTTTTATGATGAAAAATATCAAATAATAAAACTATTTAATGCAATAAGTGAGAACAGTTAAATTAAGAACATCTAAATGGTGTGGCGTGCAATTAAATACAGATTTAGAGTAGGGTTATAAAATTTCGCTTCTAAATTATTTTGTTGTTTTTATGTAACATGTTATTATTAACAAACCTAAATTAGAAAATTAATTTATTTTTTAAATATATTTTCTAATTAAAATTAGAAAATAATAATAGTAATAATAATAATTTGAAGTTACATTTTGATAGCACAAATAATTGAGGATGGGCTTCGTAAGCAAGGTGTCACACCCTATATATATATGTAAAAAAAAAAAAAAAAAATTAAATGAAACAATGGTAACTTTGTCATAAACATAACAACCCCCCCTCCCATAACTTTATAGCGCGATAATTTATATGCACCACTGTTATAAGTTGATAATGGTTTGGACCTATCTGAATGTTATTTGTCCATACGGCTCTTTGAATTGACTGCACAGTGACGTGTATTGAAATGGCAAACGGAAATGTTTTGGTCCGACCCGCAGTTCTGCCGACGTTGAGTTGTTGGCAGCATTTATACCCTTTGTCCGCGTTTCGGCAGGTGGCATGGCTCACCCGCTTGGCCATGTGACACATTGGTTTCTGCCCTCTCGGCCTTCCCGCTCCGGCTTCCCGCGCTGCATCAACGGCGGTGATCTATTCTTCAGATCGGAGGGCTGGAGGAAGTTTAAGGGTTTTGGGTTTATACATAAACCCATGAGAACGAGCCTGGGGTTCATTTGTTTCAAGAGGGCCGCTCAACTCCTCTCTGGTTATTCAGACACCGGTTCGATTCCACTAGCGCCGCCCCTAAACTCAGTTGACAGCACCGAGGCTGTGGGTTTGCCCCATCGAAGGCTTGCACAGGTAATTCATTTCCCGTTTACTTTGAGTGTTCTTCCGCCTTTCATCTCTGCTGTTTGCGCTCAGAGTTATGGATGCTTACTGTTTGGATGTTCATACTGAATGTGGGTTTCTTTTTGCAGTGGAAGTGTGTGCAGATGGAGCTTGCTACGAGCCCCTTTACCGTTGGCGGAATGATAGCACCGGCGCCACGGCTCTTTCGGCACCTTTCAGGTAAGAGGTCGACCCTTACTACTGGGTGCGAGGGTTCTATGGTTTCTTCGACCATGATGTATCAAAGAACTTGTGAATATTACTGTCTAATCCTATTGTTTGTTTTCCTCTCGTTTACGAACCAGTCGAGGTATTTCCTGAGGGGATCCTCATGGCTTGCATGTATTTCTTATTCTCAGGGTTTTATGTCCTCGACCTGCTCCGTTGATATATGAACTACGGCAGATCTTCTGTGTCTAAGTCTCGTTCGGCTATTGTTTCGGTTCGGGCAATCTTGCCTTCTTGTGATTTTAGGCTTTAATGCCTCTGTGTATATATAAATGTGCAGACTATTGATAGGCTGGCCGCTATGCCGAACCTTGTTGGTTAACGTTATACAATCTGGACAAGAATACATATTTTGTTTTGAATATATATTAATATGTTTCCCAAAGTTTATATTACCAGAACTTCACTCTAATCTTTGCGTTCTGTGTTTTTATTTTACCCGAGCCCCTTCTGGGTCGGTTGCGATTGGTTCATTAATGTTTCGTTCGTCCTCCGGATATGGTTAAGGGTTTTGTCCGTCCCTGTGACGGCATGGCTTTTCGAATTTACTTATATATATGTTAATAGGTTTGCTTTCAATAATGTTATCGGCTCTGTTTAACTATGCTATAGTTGATTCCCGTTATGCAGTAGCGCAATGTTTCATTATTAGTTGTAGAGTTGGGTTATAACCAGTTTGGGGTGTTACTTTGGGGCATGCTCATGCATATTGTTGCTGTTCGTGCGGTTACTCTGGAGGTTTTCCACACAGCCGTGTTCACAGTCACGGTTGTATACCTTCCGAGATTGTAATAACCTTAACATGTTACTTATTGATGCTGTTTTCGATTATCTGCGTTTGTTTATTTCTTTTCCGTTGGTTATAAGCTTGAAGCAATACTCTTAACGGTGGCAGTTTTGTATATGGTCTGTCGTATGGTTTCACTTTTTCTCTTGCAATCACAGTTTTTCTTTATTAATGTACTGAACTCTGAGATTCGACAGTCACATGTTTTCTATGATTCACTAGGCGTACTTCTGTCGGAGTTCAATGGGAAAGATTTTACAGTCTGGGCATTCCTTGCACAGGAACTTGAAATGTTTCCGTCGCTTGTTCTTGGCATATTAACAGCTTGTTTACACACTACGGTGTTCTGGTTCGCTTAACCTATTATGTGCTTTCTTTATTTTGGGAGCTACCCCTATCGCACTGGTTATTCCTTTATAATTGTCTATCAAATAAATATTCTATCATTTAAAGTAGATCTATTCGCCTGATTTAACTATATTAACAGCATGATAATAACGAAAGATATGAGATACAAAGTCTACTTGTCGACTACTGTAAAACCCACTGTGTAGTCAGCATACACTACTGAATTAATTTCTCTGCAATATGAGCTCGTACCTGGTTCACCAATGTTGTAAATAGGCACTTCAGTAAATTCACCTGCATTCCGATTTCGCTCTTAACCACCCAACCTTGAGATCCATCTCTAAGACTGGATTCTCCCCCCGAGCTATCTTGCAGGCCTACATCCCTCAACAAGATACATGCACCTTGTGCCTGGTTATCTGGTCCTTACCAGACTTAACCAGTTTCTTGTGTTTTCTTTTTCTTTCCTATTCTGGAAAATCCTTCTGTCTGTCCCAATAGCACAGAATTCCTCCCCCCACTCCCAGGACTTTTCCCTGTTTGGGAGGGCGGTTTCAATCAGTTTTCATAACTGATTTTTCTTTCTTTAAAATCCTCCTTTTAGAGGCTGCCAGCATTCCAAGAAAATATATTTAAATTTCTCAATAAAATAATATAAATAGAGTTTTGTTTTTTTTTTGTAAAATAAAAGACAACAAACTACCACTCTATCTTTTACCACAGTAAAATTCCACATTTACATTTTCCGGGGTCATCACATCTCCCCCTCCTGTGATTGGACATCGTCCCGATGTCTGTTTCCCCTAAAAAAGTTCGGGTAAGCTTCTTTAAGGAGTTCCTCATCCTCCCAAGTGGCCTCATCAGGCCCATAGTGCTGCCACTGCACTTTAGCTTGGGTAATAACCCGCTTCCGCAGCCGCACTTCTCTCTGGTCAAGGATGCTCAGTGGTTCGACCAGAACCTCGCCTTCCAGCTCGACCTGCAACCAACAACAATTCTAGTTACTTGCTGTCTGAGATCAAAGCTTAGCTAGAACAACCAGATAAATTCTTACCCGAACATCCTGCCATTTGATCACATGTTTAGGATCGTAGACGTATTTTTTTAGTATAGAAACGTGGAAAACATTGTGGATATTAATATGACTTGGCAGGGCGAGTTGGTAAGCTACCGGCCCCACTCTTGCCAAGATTTGAAAAGGTCCAAAATAGCGGGGAGCAAGTTTGGCACACCCACTCCACTGCAAGGTACTCCTTCTGGCTTGAATTCTTACAAAAACATGGTCTCCGACCTGAAATTCCTTGAATCTTCTTTTCCGGTCTGCAAAACTTTTTTGTCTGTCTTGGGCAGCCTTTAAATTGGTACGCACCTTTTTCACCATGTCTCCCATTTCCTTGAGCATTTCTGGGCCAAATCTTAATCTATCCTCAGGTCCACCCCAGCTTGAGGGTGTGCGACATTTCCGCCCAAACAAGACCTCAAAGGGACTCAGCTGTGTTGACGTGTGATATCCATTATTATATGCGAATTCAACCAGGTGGAGTATTCCTCCCATTGAGTTGGTTTCAGCATTACACATGCTCTCAACATGTCCTCCACCACCTGGTTCACTCGTTCCGTTTGGCCATCGGTCTGGGGATGATATGCTGTGCTGAAGTTCAGCTGTGTTCCCAGTTCAGCAAACAATGTTCTCCAAAAAGTTGATGTGAACTTTACATCACGATCAGATATTATTATCTTCGGAAGTCCATGTAGTTTGAACACATTTTGCATGAAAATATGAGCAATTTGTACAGCCTTATACGTGGACTGCACAGGTATGAAGTGTGCTACCTTACTCAGCTTATCTACCACTACCATAATGGAATCATTGTTTTTCTTCGTCCGAGGTAACCCAGTTATAAAATCCATGGAAATAGTTTCCCATTTCCATTCTGGAATAGGTAGGGGTTGTAGCAGCCCTGCTGGATGTAAATGCTCTGCCTTAATCTGTTGACACTCCAAGCACCGTGCCAAGTATTCAGCTACATTCTTTTTCATTCCTGGCCAATAGTATTCTTTTCGAAGTGCAGTGACCATTTTTTGGTATCCTGGGTGCCCGGTATAGTGGCTGATGTGAAATTCATCCAGAATCAGATTTCTAAGACCATCTTTGTTAGGTACATACAACCTCTTATTAAAGTACAGCATTACGGCATCATCTAATTCATATCCCTGCTGTGTTTCCCTGCTAGCAAGTTGCTGTACCTGCTGTTTAATTTGTTGATATTCAGCATCTTGATCAGCTGCTATTTTTATCTTTTCAAATAAGGTATTCTGCCATTTACTGACCGAAATTTTGCACAAGCACTGCACCTTTCGACTCAACGCATCAGCTACACGGTTCTCCTTACCTTTTAAGTGTTTAATTTCAAAATCGAATCCACTTAGAAAATCCACCCAACGAGCTTGCCTTGTATTTAAGGTGGGTTGGCTGAAATAGTTTGTTAGGCTATGATGGTTTGTTAACAACAGAAATTTCCTTCCCAGGAGATAATGTCGCCACATCTTTAGTGCGTGTATAATGGCTGCCAACTCCAAGTCGTAGGCAGAGTATTTATGCTCATGTTCCTTTAGTTTTCTTGATTCCTATGCAATTACTCTTCCTTCCTGCATCAATACTCTGCCCACACCCTCCTTACTTGCGTCAGTACATACCACGTAATCCTTATTAGGATCAACTATACTCAAAATGGGTGCGGTGGTGAGTAAATGTTTAAGCTGCTCAAAGCTCCGCTGACACTCCGGGGTCCATTTGAATACCTTCCCTTTCTTTTGTAAGGAGGTGATAGGGTATGCTACCCTTGAAAAACCCTCCACAAATCTTCTATAATAGCCAACTAGCCCCATAAAGGACCTAATATCTGCCACATCCTTTGGTATGGGCCATTCCATTATAGTCCTTATTTTTTCAGGGTCTACTGCAATCCCCTCTTTGGTGATTATATGGCCTAAGTATTGTATTTCTTCCTTGAAGAAATCACACTTACTAAACTTAGCATATAACTGATGTTCCCGCAGAGTTTTTAGTACCACTCTAAGATGTTCCTCATGCTCCTCCCTCGATCGGGAATAAATCAGAATATCATCAATAAATATCAACACAAATTTATCCAAGAACTTGTGAAACACACTGTTCATCAAACACATAAAGGTAGCAGGTGCATTGGTCAAACCAAAAGGTAACACCACAAACTCGTAATGCCCATACCGTGTTCTGAAAGCTGTCTTAGCGATATCTTCCTCTTTGATTCTAATTTGGTGATAACCGGATCGCAAATCGATCTTAGAGAACACCGTTGCCCCCTTCACTTGATCGAAAAGTTCATCAATCCGAGGTAAAGGATATTTATTTTTGATCGTGAGCTGATTCAGCTGACGATAGTCTATACACATCCAAAGAGTTCCATCTTTCTTTTTGACAAATAACACTGGGGCTCCCCATGGTGACACACTAGGGCGAATGTAATTTTTGTCTAGCAGCTCTTGCAGTTGCATTTTTAATTCTGTTAATTCTGGTACGCTCATTCGGTAAGGTGCCCACGACACTGGTGCTGCCCTCGGGGTCAATTCAATGGTAAAGTCTACATCTCTTTTAGGTGGCAACCCCGGTATTTCTTCTGGAAAAACATCTGCGAATTCTTGTACTACTGGAATATTGTCCAGCGTAGCTGTTTTATCCTTCTGATTTGCATAGCCCACCTGAATGGCATAGATCTGACATTTCTTTTTGATGCATTTAGCTAGCTGGGATGCTGTAATGGGTCGGATCTGCACGGGGTGCTTGATCCCTTGCAGTTCCTGCTGCTCCCCAAGGTCATCTTTATAATAGATGGTTTTAGTCTTGCAGTTTACTAATGACCAGTGTTTCTCTAGCCAATCCATCCCAATCAGGATGTCATATGAACCCAACGGTAGTACATTCAGATCTACTACTATTGGCTGTCCTGCTACGGTTAAAGAGCAATTATTTATTTTTGCCAAGACCCGTCTCTTGGCTCCCATAGCTAATTGTACCAGCCATGGATTTCTAAATTTTTCAGATTGTAACTTACACTTTTCTACTATCTTTGGGCTAATATAACTTAAAGTAGCTCTTGGATCAATGAGAACAGCTATAGAAAGATTTGAAATTTTACCTTCAAATTCCACCATAGTCGGCTGGTATTCTGCTTGACGATCATCCAGAGTTGCGTTAATCCTTAGTACACTACGTGCCACATCCCCAACGGTTGATGCTTCGTGAATCTGGGATATCTGGTCCATACCCTTCCGCTGTGGGCAGTTCTTGACATTGTGGGGTCCTCCACAACCCCAGCATTGAACTGGAGGTCTGGCCATTCCTTCTCCCTCCGGCCGAACAAGCTGTTCGCTTACTCTGGTCTCACTTGTTGGCCTAGCCCGGGGTGCACCTCTTGCTACAGTTCTGCTGTTCAATCCTTTGCCAGCTCCCTTACCACCATTGCTGCGACTTCCTTTGTTGTTTCCGACAATCTGACTACCCCTTCTTTCATTCCATCTTTTATTTGGAGCATCCCCCTTCTGTTTATTCTACTGGTAACAGATTCTAGCCTTGCGGATAGCTTCATCCATTGTCCTAGGATTGTCAAACTCGATCCTTTCTCTTATATATAGAGGTAAGCTGCTCACAAACCTTTGCACCTTGGCTTTTTCCTCCTTAATATAAGGTACATAACGAAGCAGAGAAGTAAAACGGTTAATAAATTCATCCATAGACTGCTGTCCCAGCCGTAAATCATGGAATTCTCTTGCTTTTTCATCGTAAAAGCGCTCGGTCAGATATCTCTCTTTGAAGTATTTCTGAAACTTTTCCCATGTGATGGTCCGTTCACTTACCCCCTTGACAATCTTGATCTCCTCCCACCACAGGGTTGCTTTACCTTGTAGCTGGAAAATAGCCAGTCGCGCCTTCAAGTTATGGTCATACTCGTACAACTGGAAATATTTGTTCATGTTAATTAACCATGCTTCAGCCGCTTCTTCCTGTTCCCCATCGAAATGTGGGGGTTTAATTTTCCGAAATTCTCCCTGCAGCTCCATCCTCTGACGTTTTGAAGTTTGTTGTTCAAGTACATTATCAGAATGGTCCTCCTTTTCCTCTGAGTTTTCAGGTCCAGTTTGATAGTTTCGTTCTTCTGTCATCCTCTGCTGTTCCGCACTGGGATTAGCTAAGGGTGGGTTCTGCCTATCCGACAAACTCTTCAGAATTCTCTCTTGTTCCACCGTCAAACGCGCGTTATCCTCTCGTAAACGCGCCATCTCATTCTTCAACTCCTGAACAGTTTCCAGTATTGCGAGATTTGTACTACGTGTCTCCTCGCCAAGCTGTACCCATAGCTCTGGGTTTTCCCGAGGGGCGCTGCCGGCTCCCTGCATTTCACTGTTTTTTTTTTAGTTGGCTATCAGCTGTTGTGTTCCTGTGTCTCACCCCTAAAAATAGGCAGAAACAGCAGTTAGTTGGTTTATCACCCCTCCTTACATATGTATGGAATAGCTTTCTGCACAGTAGAACATGTCGTTGCAGAGGCCACAGTATTGAAACTGGGCTCTGATACCAATTTGTCACACCCTATATATATATATGTAAAAAAAAAAAAAAAAAAAAAAAATTAAATGAAACAATGGTAACTTTGTCATAAACATAACAACTCCCCCTCCCATAACTTTATAGCGCGATAATTTATATGCACCACTGTTATAAGTTGATAATGGTTTGGACCTATGTGAATGTTATTTGTCCATACGGCTCTTTGACTTGACTGCACAGTGACGTGTATTGAAATGGCAAACGGAAATGTTTTGGTCCGACCCGCAGCTTCTGCCGGCGTTGAGTTGTTGGCAGCATTTATATCCTTTGTCCGCGTTTCGGCAGGTGGCATGGCTCACCCGCTTGGCCATGTGATACATCGGTTTCCGCCCTCTCGGCCTTCCCGCTCCGGCTTCCCGCGCTGCATCAACGGCGGTGATCTATTCTTCAGATCGGAGGGCTGGAGGAAGTTTAAGGGTTTTGGGTTTATACATAAACCCATGAGAACGAGCCTAGGGTTCATTTGTTTCAAGAGGGCCGCTCAACTCCTCTATGGTTATTCAGACACCGGTTCGATTCCACTAGCGCCGCCCCTGAACTCAGTTGACAGCACCGAGGCCGTGGGTTTGCCCCATCGAAGGCTTGCACAGGTAATTCATTTCCCGTTTACTTTGAGTGTTCTTCCGCCTTTCATCTCTGTTGTTTGCGCTCAGAGTTATGGATGCTTACTGTTTGGATGTTCATACTGAATGTGGGTTTCTTTTTGCTGTGGAAGTGTGTGCAAATGGAGCTTGCTACGAGCCCCTTTACCGTTGGCGGAATGATAGCACCGGCGCCACGGCTCTCTCGGCACCTTTCAGGTAAGAGGTCGACCCTTACTACCGGGTGCGAGGGTTCTATGGTTTCTTCGACCATGATGTATCAAAGAACTTGTGAATATTACTGTCTAATCCTATTGTTTGTTTTCCTCTCATTTACGAACCAGTCGAGGTATTTCCTGAGGGGATCCTCACAGCTTGCATGTATTTCTTATTCTCAGGGTTTTATGTCCTCGACCTGCTTTGTTGATATATGAACTACGGCAGATCTTCTGCGTCTAAGTCTCGTTCGGCTGTTGTTTCGGTTCGGGAAATCTTGCCTTCTTGTGATTTTAGGCTTTAATGCCTCTGTGTATATATAAATGTGCAGACTATTGATAGGTTGGCTGCTATGCCGGACCTTGTTGGTTAACGTTATATAATCTGGACAAGAATACATATTTTGTTTCGAATATATATTAATATGTTTCCCAAAGTTTATATTACCAGAACTTCACTCTAATCTTTGTGTTCTGTGTTGTTATTTTACCCGAGCCCCTTCTGGGTCGGTTGCGGTTGGTTCATTAATGTTTCGTTCGTCCTCTGGATATGGTTAAGGGCTTTGTCCATCCCTGTGACGGCATGGCTTTTCGAATTTACTTATATATATGTTAACAGGTTTGCTTTCAATAATGTTATCGGCTCTGTTTAACTATGCTATAGTTGATTCCCGTTATGCAGTAGCGCAATGTTTCATTATTAGCTGTAGAGTTGGGTTATAACCAGTTTGGGGTGTTACTTTGGGGCATGCTCATGCATATTGTTGCTGTTCGTGCGGTTACTCTGGAGGTTTTCCACACAGTCGTGTTCACAGTCACGGTTGTATACCTTCCGAGATTGTAATAACCTTAACATGTTACTTATTGATGCTGTTTTAGGTTATCTGCGTTTGTTTATTTCTTTTTCGTTGGTTATAAGCTTGAAGCAATACTCTTAACGGTGGCAGTTTTGTATATGGTCTGTCGTATGGTTTCACTTTTCTCTTGCAATCACAGTTTTTCTTTATTAATGTACTGAACTCTGAGATTCGACAGTCACATGTTTTCTATGATTCACTAGGCGTACTTCTGTCGGAGTTCAATGGGCAAGATTTTACAGTCTGGGCATTCCTTGCACAGGAACTTGAAATGTTTCCGTCGCTTGTTCTTGGCATATTAACAGCTTGTTTACACACTACGTTGTTCTGGTTCGCTTAACCTATTATGTGCTTTCTTTATTTTGGGAGCTACCCCTATCGCACTGGTTATTCCTTTATAATTGTCTATCAAATAAATATTCTGTCATTTAAAGTAGATCTATTTGCCTGATTTAACTATATTAACAGCATGATAATAACGAAAGATATGAGATACAAAGTCTACTTGTCGACTACTGTAAAACCCACTGTGTAGTCAACATACACTACTGAATTAATTTCTCTGCAATATGAGCTCGTACCTGGTTCGCCAATGTTGTAAATAGGCACTTCAGTAAATTCACCTGCATTCCGATTTCGCTCTTAACCACCCAACCTTGAGATCCATCTCTAAGACTGGATTCTCCCCCCGAGCTATCTTGCAGGCCTACAACCCTCAACAAGATACATGCACCTTGTGCCTGGTTATCTGGTCCTTACCAGACTTAACCAGTTTCTTGTGTTTTCTTTTTCTTTCCTATTCTGGAAAATCCTTCTGTCTGTCCCAACAGCACAGAATTCCTCCCCCCAATCCCAGGACTTTTCCCTGTTTGGGAGGGTGGTTTCAATCAGTTTTCATAACTGATTTTTCTTTCTTTAAAATCCTCCTTTTAGAGGCTGCCAGCATTCGAAGAAAATATATTTAAATTTCTCAATAAAATAATATAATTAGAGTTTTGTTTTTTTTTTGTAAAATAAAAGACAACAAACTACCACTCTATCTTTTACCACAATAAAATTCCACATTTGCATTTTTTGGGGTCATCACATAAGGTGACCAGAATCAAATTTTAGCAGGGCTTTAGTGGGGGTGGTTGTGCCATGTATTAGGAGGAGGAGACATGCTAAAAAACCTAGTTAACTAAAAGTTGGTGTGGCCTAGATCAATGTGATCTTGGGATGATTTTTATAGCTTAGATACTCCTGGATCAATTAAACTAAATGTCAAATCTAAAAAGGAAAATGAAAAATAAATATTATTAATATAATATAAATTAAAGCCCACGGGGCTTTGGATTGACGGTGAATGGGTGCGCTGTTAAGGCACTCCTTGCGATAGGTCACTGGTTCAATTCCCCGTGAGTACTTAGTTTAGTCTTAACCTAGCAAAAAAAAAATATATAATATAAATTAAAGAAAATAATTTTTTAATTAAAATTAAAGGAAAATTTATTATTTTCTATAAAACGAAATTAAATTTAAGTTAAGATCAACTTTAATATTAAATAGAAAATGATCCGTCCATTTAGTTTTCATGGATAACTCTGGTGAAATTTAAAATAATAAATTCAATTAAATTATATCATAAGAAAACAATTTATAAATTTATATAATTAATTTTAAAATATTTCATTTTTTTTAATAATTATTAATATAATAAAATAAATTAGTAACTCCTTTTAGTTATCAATAAATTTATAGTTTTACCTATTTATTATTAACTAAATTAAAATATTTTTTATAATTAATGAAAATGATTTTCTTACCGTCATCCAAACCCACTGCATTATCAAAATAAGATTTGAACCTGTTATTTTATCACATGATATTTTTAAAGATCATTTTAATTAGAAAATCATTTTCAATATTTAATGGATTTAGCACGAAAGCAACTCCACATCATTTTAAAAACATTTATAACATAGAAAGTTTAAAAAGGTGGAATTTTTTATTACAATATTAAAATATTTTACCAACGTTTTTGAGACCTTGACTTGGTCAAATTTAATCATTTTCTTTACATCTGTGACTAAATTTTGTTTCCCACATATCCATTTGTAACATTCAAACAATTTAAATTCATTGGTTAACTATTATTCAAAAAAATTTAATTCATTGGTTAAATATTCTCCAAGTGGATTGTGGTTAAACCTTCATTTACTCTGTAATTAATGGCAACCTCATGGGGATCTCTACGTTTTTGGGGATCGCTGGCATTGCTATAAATGATATCGAGTAATTGAGTTTTTGAATTTGTCTTTTTCTTCAATGATATTAATGGTGAAGAATTGAAAACACGTGTAAGTTTTTTGTGTTATTTTTTTTTAAATAGGGTTACATTAAAATAAAAATATTGAATTTTAGTTTTATTAAGATTTATAATAGGGTTTATTTATATTTTACTAATTTTTAAATTGAGATATTTTGTTATATCTGGTTTATTTAGATTTTATTAATTGGTAAATTAAGATATTTTGTTATTTGTAATTTCATACTATGGTAGTGGAGAATCTAATCTACCCAACAACCATAGTAATGTTTTATTTTATTAGTCCCTAACATGAAGTATAAAAGTCTATTTCTATTAATATTTTCAATAACTATAGTTAATTTTTTGAATATATTAGATATTTTATAGCTTATCATATTATTTTGCAAAAAATAGTTATGAGAATATTTTTGTTAAAAAAAAACAATTTTTTTTATTTAAAAAAGATAGAATTACAAATTTTTAATTGGTTGAAACATATGAAAATATCAATTAATAGTAGTTGAATATTATATAACAAAAATGAGAAGAATAAAAAATGCATGTTTCATTTAAAAACAAAATAAATAATTACGAAAATATTATAATTAAAGAAAACGATTTTTAATTTAACAACATATAATTAGTAAAAACATACAATTAATTGTAATTTAATATAACAAGATAGAAACACTTAATATAGTGGTCAATAAGTCATACGTCCATGCATGTATATGAATTTATGGCTTTATCACAACAAAATCTTTACCTAACTAAGGTACTATATAATTTTTTTAATATTTATTATAAGAGGTTATTAAGTTTTACTTATATTTAATAATTAAATTTTATATAATTTTAAATATTTTATAATTAAAATTTTTATTTATGTAATTTGAATTTGTGCTAATAAAATTTTTAAATGATTAATTATAAAAAAGGAGGTCAAATAAGTTTAATGGTAGTACATGACTTGCTTCCTCTTTTTGAGTAAATTTGATTTTAAAATAATATAAAATTGTGTGAATAAGAGTTTCATGTATATGCAAGGAACTTTACCATACAAATTTGTTCAAGATATTAAATAAATTTTAGACCACTTGATCTTGATCTATTTAGAAAATTGTTTCAAGTTGGGTTGGGATTAAAAAACTAAAATATATTTCAGTTTTTTCTAAAATTTTGGATCAAATAAAAAATGTGAAAAAATATTAGAATATATTGAAACTATGCGAAAAGTGAAACCATTCTCAATACAAAACCATAATCTTCAATAAATGGTGCTAGATTCATCCAAAAAAAATTAATATATTTTATATCATTATCAGCCCACTCCTTAAAACCAAGCTAGAATCAAGGTTTCACGTGTATTTATTATGATAGAATAAATTAGCACTGAGAGTTCCATTTTAATTACTCTCACATGAGTACGGTTGATTCACATTTTTTTCAAATATTGCACATATATAATTAGCATTTGAATATAATTAACATTTCAACATGTACAAGTCTATGGTTGAATATTTACCAATGATGTGAGTGTTCGTTTAATAGATTTAGACGTTCAAAAAACTTGAATTTTCTATTTCGGGAAATACAATGATTTTGCAGTTTTCAGTGATTATAATCGATTTAGGAACCATACTGAGTACAACATTTAGCTGACTATTCATATCTATATGAGTTTCAACCATATAATTTATATAAAAAATATATGATATTTATTGGTAGATATTGGTTTTTACTATTACTTATTGAATATTTTATTTGGGGAAATACAATGATTTTGTGGTTTAAGGTGATTATAAACGATTTAGGAACTATACTTAGTACAACTTTTAGCTGACTATTCATATATATATGAATTTTCGACCATGTAATTTATATCAAAAATATATGATATTTATTGGTAGACATTGGTTTTTACTATTACATATAGATCCATCTTAAATACCATCTAATATGTGCAATTTTTTTTATGAGTTGACATTATTTAAATCTTTTGTATAGTTATTTAATTTTTAATTTTTTAGATTTTTTATGTTTTATTTTTATTTTGAGAGATATGAACAAAATTTCAACTTTGATGACGGAGGGACAGTGTTACACATCATATTGGATTGCAAAATGAGCCTCTCGGATCAATAACCATTCAATTATGATGGGACCTTTATAACTTTGGCTCTTTAATCTATAAAATGAGTAATAACATGTTTAATTTGAGATCCAATCAGAATGGAAATAAATAAATCAAAATATTGTAAAAAAATATTAAATTCAACATCCAAAGTTAAATTATAGAAATTTTACAAATATTTTTTATCAATCCCAAATTAATATGAGTTTGAATAAAAACTTAATGCAATATCCTATGCATGCAGCAAGAATAATAACACATAAATATCATTATATTTATTTAAATCACAACCAAAATTATTGCAACACAGAATTTAATAACTTAATCAATGCTCCCCACCAATTTGTGCCCATAAATTTATTATGATGATCAAATATGTTTTTATTATGATTATAAAATATAATAAGTTGCTAACTACTTGTCACTAAATTTCCATAACCCTACTCATAATTCTACTAGGCAAATGTTTCCTTTTCATCTCCTCTCACATGCTACTTCTAGAAATTTACAAAATTTGTTAGTGAGTTGGAGAAGTAGTTGACTATAAGGTAGCTAGAAAAACCTGTCTACAATTTTATTAGTAGTATGGGAAAAAAATTGGTAGTAAACTTTTTGCTAATATTAGTTTTACAAAAATGTTATTATTAAATATATGATATTTATTGGTAGATATTGGTTTTTATTATTATGACCATTCAGTTATGATGAGACCTCTGTACTTTTGGCTCTTTAATTTATAAAATGAGCAATAACATGTTTAATTTGACAGTTAATCATATTGCAAATAAATAAATTAAAATATTGTAAAAAAATATTAAAATTCAACATCCAAAGTTAAATTATGGAAATTTTACAAATATTTTTGGTCAATCCCAAATTAATATGAATTTGACCAAAAACTCAATACAATATCCTATGCATGCGGCAAAGCTAATAACAAAATATTTATTATGATAAATAAAGAGAACTGACTGAACTGATTTGAACTCATTTAATTGTTGATAGATGCTATCATTTGAAATTTTGTTGAGTTAATAAAGGTTTTTGACTTTTATTCAACACAACATAGCCCTAATCCATTCTACAAATATATATCTACTTGTTCTAGTAAATGAGATATTTCTTTTATTTTAGTTTGAGTTACATGCACTCTAGGTTAATTATGAATATGAGTACAGTTGATATCATTTTGACTTACTCTACTTGAGCTATAAGAAACAAACATGGAAATTCTATTAGAGACTGAAGATGATTAAGATTCATTGAAACCAAAATAATTTATTAAATATGAATGAAAAAGAAAACAATAGCTATGAATGAACAAGAAAACAATAGATTAGGTTATATTAGCTTAGGTGATAAAGTAATTGCACGTTGGTGTAAAGGAATTTACATTAACATGCAATTTTTTGTTAGACAACTAGTAGGGTATTACTGAACCCACTTAAGTAAGCATGATTTGATGCCTTGCTTTTTCCCAAACTTATATATATATGCTCCCTAAAAATAAAAAGAGACTACTACATTATACAAAAAGGAGAATACTACATTGTCTTTACTACTTAATCGTCTAACCAATCAAAAGACAGTTCTAATAATCTGCAGAGGAAAGAAACAGTAAAGAGAAGTATTCTATTATTAGTCCCTGCCTCCAGGTGACAGGACTATAATAATCGGAAATTGTTCGATAGCATTATTTTGTGTTAGAATTTAGTGAATTTTTACATTGTAGTTGTACTATGTCGTCCACCAACCATATTCTAATTTTTTTTATGGTCTTATTTGACCTCTTCCCGAAGTGGAGAGGCCATAAGCTTATATAATTTTGAGTTTAAGTTTCTTATTTCGAAAACTGTAAACTAACGAAACTAATACTAGCATTAGTCTAGCAATATGAAATGCTAGAAGAGAGTTTGGAAATGGAAGGTAAAGTTTCCATAAAGCAATTTCTTAGTAAGTTGCCACAGGTTGATGCAGTGTCGTCGTTGCCACATGATGATGCGGTTTCATCTATAGAAAGAGAGTTGGAAGAACGAGAGATCATAGCAAATCAAGGGCCTAAGTAATGAAAGCAAGTTTTCCTGTTTTGATCTACATCAACAAGAACTGGATCTGTAGCAATTTCTTCCTTAACTGGATCTGTTGGATTCGTAGCAATTTCTTCCTTAGATGCATGCTTGGGGAACGTCGCAGCCTTGAGCAATACATAAGTGTGTTTCTTTTGTTCATGTGTCGCGTAGGCTTTATTTCTTTTTCTGTATGTGGGCCTCTGCTCTAGTGATGGGTATGTCAATAAATATGGCTCTCACATCCAGTGAGTGTAGTGAGTTTCTTGCATTATTGCGTGTTGAGTGACCGAGTCCTGCATGCTTGCGCTAGAGCCAACCTGATAAATGGATATGTCTGGTGAAGATCCATAAAGTAGATGAAGGGTCCACTAGATGTTTCACACTTCCTGAAAGTCACAAGATCACTATTCATTGCTAAGGTATATATTCATTTATTCTATATATGTGAAATATTTATCGGCATGTAGAGTGGAAGCGATAGTTTCTAGTATCATGAGCGTTCGTTCAGATGTGTGGTGGATACACTATTTATTTAGTCCGAGAGATGGGTACGCATGAAATAAGAAGAGAGGCCGTATCTAAAATCCCAGAGTTATTGGTGCTCTTTGCTCTTTTGTTTCTTTTTATGTTACCGGTGTCTCAACAAGGAAAACTAGGCGTTCAATAACTCTCGATGGAGACATAACAATAAAAAATTATGCTTACCAGTAGCCATATAATTATCAAATTTCACATAAAGAACTGTGTAAAGCCCATATGCCTTGCATGTTCACAAAAAGAAATCAATGACTGTAAAAAAGTAGAAGATAAAAAAATTGTTAATGAACACTATTTGTTCACCCTAGCCCCCTCTGTCATTTAGTAGCTTTTTTTCTATTTGATATTTAATGTACTGTACATTTTGCAATCAACTATTTGATATTTAGTGTCCTTTGAGACCCACAACATGACGTGTTGAGATACACAAGCTATGAGGTTCCATTAATGGATGAGAGAAACTTTCTAGGCATGATCAATATGTGTGAGGACACGTACATAAGCATATGGCATAATCGACATAGCAATAGATAATAGTCGATCATAACTCTACAGACTGAAGCAAGTTTCCTTGGAACTTACTGTAAGGACTACAACTATCCCAACCAATTAGAAATAAAGATAAAACACCTACAGGGACCAACATATGAAAGGACCTACCTTTTTTACTTCACCATGCTACCCCAACCAGGAGGAGAATTAGCAATTGAAAAATAGGAATAGGTCTGCTATTGGTTGGTTGAAAATTCATTCCCTCTTTCCAACCTTTCAGCTCTCTCTTTACAAGGCTTAGCTTCTCCTCTTCACCAAGCTATTGAAATTTGTGAATGAACAACTTATTTTAACCTTCTCCATGTGAACGACTTTCTGTTTGTTGTGATGTGAACGACTTCTATGTGCTTCACCTTCATGTTTGCCACTATGTCATCTCCACGAACATTTGCAATGGAGTTTGACCCCTTCACCTTCTACTTCCAACCTGGAGACCCTCATAATAAAATTTGGATCCTCCTTCCTTCACACATGCCACTCTGCAAACAAACATTCATCATCATAGTGGTACCCTATAGTTATTAAACTTTCAAGACTTACAAGTATATTCTTTTTGTGATTTTAAAGTAGAGAAATGAATGCCTTCTCTAATTGTACTGTGACCATTCTAGCCCTTCAGATGGCGATATGTTGGAATGCAGGTATTGCCTTATTGCAGAGCTCTCCGGGAGGGTTTCACCATGTGTATAGCTATCTATGTCGTAGAGCTCTACGTGTATCGTCTTTATATCTGTGACTATGTGTATCACATTGTATTACAATTTAAAAGTGTCTTTATATCTATGACTACGTGTATTACTTTGTATTACAATTAAAATGTAATTAGAAGACTACTGATTTTTTTTTATTTAGGAAATTATTAATTATGAAGACGAGGGTAAGCCATTGAAAAATTAAAATCCAAAGTTAAGATATGCATTAAATTAAAAGCATTATATTAGTGTGAAGGGTTGTTATTAATAATTGTTGCGGCTATTAAAATTATTGTTAATGGAAATCCTCTATAGTGGTCGGCAACTTGTCGCGCAATATCTTCTATTTCCTCTGAAACATGCCTGTCTTTGAAATCTATTTTTCAAAACATGTCCCATGCTTCATTGATTATGTATTTTTTTGGACAATTTCTAGTTTCATCTGCATGCCTTGTTGCAAGTTTCTCCATGTTTCCAACATCTCCCACTATGATATACACTGGACCACATGGGTCTAGGACATAGTTATAAAAAATTTTCATCCTCTCATATGCATGTACATGGCCTTTGAACACCAAGTTTACACCATATCAGTATAGGATGTCTTCCATCTGTTGTCTCATACACTCAAATTCTTGACAATGGTTAGTGTAACTATTATACTAAGAAGAATGCCATGATGCAATCAACCAAGGAGTCAGTTCACGATTTAAATTTTCAAGATCTTGCTTGAGACAACCATATTGTTCACTAGATCTATTGAAATCTTATAAGATTTAAGCATGAGAAAGTGTACCCCTCCAACATTGAAGGAATAATACAGGCTATTGTTGGATCCAGTCTCTTCAGAGGCAACTGCAAACTGGGCGCTATATGATGCAAATGTGAGGTCTCCCGCTTGAGGTTCTATATCATGATTTCCTCCTAGAACCATCATTGGTATGCGTGACAATAATGGCTCCATAAATCTGTCCCATGCATCCCAACGAGGTTGGTATGTCTCTTTGATAGGAGTGTCTGGAAAGTCACATTCATAGCATGGTAGTCCTTTTTCCCCTGTGGTTAGGTAGTTGTTTGCATAGCCCAAATATCCAACCATAAGAAACATGCTCGGATAATTTTCAACAAGATGATCATATGTGCTAGATGAATTGTATGTGAGGCCCAAACACGAATAACTGCTATTCGAGTAAGATAGTTATTTGGGCCTGGAGATGGTTGTGTGACAAACTCGTGCTCTTCACTTATGGCAGATAAGGATTGGTCTCCACATTTGTAGTAGTATTTTGTGTTAGGAAGAATCCTAGTGAGATGCACTCGATGAATAATTCCAGAGGTGTAGTTGACAAGGCCTTCATATGGATGTATCTAGCTGTAGACAAGGGACTTCCCTTTGGAAGTGAAGGTATAGTTACCAGTCTAGGCATGATAAAAAACCTTGGACTCCATGGATGAAGGATCTAGTGGAACCTCCTTGGGTCCAATTTGAGCATGCCCTATTATCTAGGAAACTCACATGGCATCGGTTGTGAAGAGTGTGAACTTGATCTTCTCTGAGAACATAGAAGGGAATTGTTTAACAAGATGGGGATGATAAGGGGGGAGATCATCGCTTCCCAGACGATAGGGTTTGTATTTGTAGTGACTTTTCTCGATTAATTTTTGCAATCAAATCTTCGTTACGCATAGAAAAGACTACTTTGCTACCTTTGTCAAAGTCTTCACCCAATTCTTTCATATTGGGTCTGTTACACAGATCATCTAGAATAAGAAGAAATTTCTTCGTCTTGAGATGGGTAGACAACACAATCTCCTCCTCAACATTGGAACTTCTTGCAAGCTCTAACTTGATTTTCTGAGCAATATCTTGAAACTCTGAAATGGGAAATTGGGTAATTGTAACCCAAATTACAACATCGAAGACGTTACTAACCTTGAAAGTATTGTAGATTTTTTGGAGCAATGTCGTTTTTCCAACCCCACACATGCCATATATACCAATGACATTAATGTGGGGAGATTGATTTAGCCAAAGCTCTAGCTACATATGGGCAAAGGTAATCCTCGAACCTGTGAACCTGAAGTCTAGTTTGTAACAAGTATGGTTGTTCCTTATATCCATTGCAAGCGATCTTTCATTGTCTCTGGCAGCCTCTTTTTCTGGTCTTGGAATTGGTTTTCTATATCATGTACAAGCCTCTTCATTTGAAGTAGCTCAACATGATTGAAAAGTTGAATTTTTACATAGAAGATAGAAGACAACTAAATGTAATCCCTGTGTTAGGTAACAAACATATTTCATAGCCTTCTACAAGACTGGATTTGGCACAGTAGGTTTTGCTACACACCACATATTACAATTTTATTTTTCTCTAGATTTGACTTCAACATCACTCTGCAGAGAATTGGCATAGCAAGAAAGTCCATTTCCAAATAATCAAACAACTCATTGACCACAATGGGTTGCAATGGAATTTCATCTCCACACATATGGAAATCCCAAGAGAGATCAAGTTTATTTTTTGAATGTTGGCCTTTGACTTCAACATCATTATGTAGACAATTGGCAGAGCAAGAGAGTCCATTTCCAAATACTGAAACAACTCATTCAACACAATGGGCTACAATGGAATTTCATCTCCACACAGATGGCCATCCCAAGAGGGATCTAGTTTATTTTTTGAATGCTGGTCGAGATCAGGCGCTAAAGGTAAGGCAGTGTCTACACAAGTAGAATAATAAAATATCTATGTTTACAACTTCTTGGTTATATACTATTGGTAAGCTAGGTTTATTCGCAAAGGACAGGTTGAAGAGAAGGTGGGGTTGGCCAAGATCGAGCCACTATGTCCAAGGAGATAAGTGCATTATGTTATTTCAAAGGCCATATATCAGAGACCTTCCTTTTTCATTTGGTTTCAAGAAATAGATAATTACATATATAAATATCTCTATCCTCTTTATAGACGCCCCCTATGCTGGTATGGGTGAAAGGTCTTTTGATCCAGATTTAAAGAGGAACGCAACAAATTACAGATATGACCATAAATATAGATATACAATAGAAATAATACTTCATTTCATTGATGTAAAATACTGAAATATTCTTACAAACAGAAATGGCAACAACCTAGCTCGGGCGATGGTAGCTTATCTCTGAGAAGAGATGTGGTGGCTACATGCCTCTGAACTAACTTACAATGAGGCTCAAAGGCCTATTTATTGTTGAGAAATAATGGAAAACCCTAAACATCCAAAAAACTAACCCTAGGAGATGAAGCACCAAACTATGGGCCCCGTTTTGGGTAATTTGGTACATCAACTTCCTGGGGTCGTAAATTTGGCATACGATCTCTGTTTGATGTGCAAAATACCTTGCTAGAAATATCTATCCGAGGACTACAACTTTTGAGTGAGAAACATCAGTCCATGGACCCATGTTCTCTCAGTTTTCCCAAAAAACGTCGTTTAGGGCCTCAAAATGGCTCCAGAAGTTCAGGACTCGAAAAACTGCAAAAAATAGTAAATTGTGCTACAAATAAGGAAACTGAAAAACAGAAAGAAACAATTGTGGAGGCCCAAGTGGAATAGGTGGGTGGCCACCAATATCCATTTGGATCATTCCTCCCCCCTTAGGAATCAATGGTCCCCATTGCGTTGAGTTCCTCGATGAGATGAGGAAACTTCTGCTGAACATGGTCCCTGGTGAACCACTTGCCCTGGTGAAGGAGTTGGCTTGGTTTGACAACTCAATATAGTTGGATCCTTTGTTGTCGAGTGTTCTTGATCTGTGTGTCCATGGTCTGATCATTTGTGGCCTGTTCCATGCAATTTGGATTTAACTCTGTAGGTGTGAGTTGCTCTGCAATGTCTGATGTGTCTAGCAATGGTGGGAAGTATGGTCAAAGGCAATCCACATTGAACACTGGGTATAGGCCAAGGAATGGGGGAATTCTAAGCTCAAATGCATTGTCTCCCACAGCCATCGTAATGGTGTAAGGACCATATCAGAGTGGTTTGAGTTTCCGATAGGCTCTAGTAAGGCGTTCCTTTTGCAAATGCAACCAGACTTTTTGCCTACCTGAAACTTGTGTGGCACCTGATGTTGATCATGTCCCTACTTGTACTTGGCATTTCATTTCTCTAGAATTTCGTGTACCTACTGGCAAATATGTTGAATATGCTCAATGAAGTTGTTTGCCTTATCGGTTTCAGACTGGACATGAGCTGAATCTTCCTAGTAGCTACAAATGGCATGGCCACATCAATAAGACATAGTGGCTGGAATCCAAAGCCCACTTGAAAGGGGCTGTGGCCAGTCGAGCTGTGGAGAGCTAGGTTATAGCTGTGCTGGATATAGGGGAGGCTCTCATCCCATGTGTGTGGATGCTTTGAGTTGTACATTCGCAGAATGTGTACGATCATCCTGTTGACGACCTATGTCTGGCCACCAATTTGGGGATGGAAAGGTGTGGACTTAGTGAGCTTAGTGTCCAGTATTGACTAGAATTGGACCAAAATGCACTGAGGAACCTGCTATCTCGATCTGAGCTGATAGATTGTGGGATCCAAAAGTGTACCCACACTCGTTCAAAGAATATTTTAGCAATGGCTTCTGCTGTGATATTCTTCTTGCAAGTTTCCATAATGGCTATCTTTGAGAATTTGTCGATGAACACAAAGACACAACCATTGCCATGCATAGTAGAAGGAAGGCCCGACATGTAATCCATGGAGATGGATTCCCAAGGTTGACTAGAGGTAGGCAGCGGAGTATAGAGGCCTTGCTTCTTGATGGTTGTTTTAGCAATGGCGCAGGCAGTGCAGGATCTTATGTACTTCCCAAAATCCTATCGAAGATTCATCCAATAGAAATACTTTTGTAGTATTGCCACCATTTTCCTGACCATGAAATGCCCAGCATCCTAACTGTAGTATACCTAGGGGACATAGTATGGGTTACAGAGGGAGGTACCCAAGGGAATAATGTAATAATGGGATGGGCCATAGTTAATAAATAAAGTGGTTAACCCGCATCATGTAAGGGACCACAAGTAGTTAGCAATAATGTGATAAGCCTATGGTATTAGATGTATGGTATTGAGAGAACCATGGTAATGAACCATAGTATTGTATGTATGAATCCTATACCCCCCTAGGTATACTACAGTTGCTGGGTCTGGGTCTTATTTTCTTGCATTTTTGCGATGAGCATGGGACAATCTTCTATGACATTATCAAACCGTTGAAAATATTGACAAGAGGGGTGCATTGGATTCTGATAATCTCATGCAAAGTTACCTATTTCTCCACAATTGTAGCAAATGATTTGTCCTCGACCTCTTCCAGCTCCTCCCCCTTGTCCTCTTCCTCATCCCTGGAATCCTCTGCGTTCTACAGTTGTGCCTCGATCCTGTTGAGGACGTGCCTCTGTCTATACTCTATATGTTGGTGTTCTATCCATAATTAATTCATAACTTTAGTAGTTGTGCTTCTCATGACCTACAAACTTACAAAAATTGCAAAAAAATTGTTGGGGATTCTGTACAAACTTCTGTAAAAAATGGCAATTATTCGTTGTATGTTTTCCTGTGATCTGGCAGATAGCACACCATGGTACTACACCAGTGCTCATCCCAGTGGTATTTTCTAGCTTCAGGGGGACAGGACCTCCCTCGACTAAATAATTTTGATACACTGGGCAATGATCCTTGTCGTGACCATCGCCTTTGCATTTTAAACACCATACTTCCGCACAGGTCTCATTTTGGACTTCTTTTCCCTTTTTGAGACTTTGCAATTCCATATGTAGGCTAGCCAACTACAACTGAATCTATTGCACTCCCAGGTTCATATCTTGAATAGGAAAGGCCTCCAACTTCATAGCAATCTTTAGTGCCTCAACCTCCATTCCAATCTTCTATTATGACAATGAAAATCTCAAGTGAGGTAACAACGAAGCAACATACCAATATTTATGTTGCTCATCCGAGATCTAGAGATTAGCATGTTGTAGTAGACATTTCAACCTTTGATCAAAATCCCATGCAGACTCATTTACCTTCTGCTTGATTTCTTTAACCTCAGTTACAGATAGAGCTTGAGACTTAGGCTTCTTGAATTCATTATTCAATGCATCCTTCGTATCCTTCAACGTCGTAGCTGGATGAGTCATACTATACTTAATATACCAGCTGAATGCCCTATCCTGCAATGTTGTGACCAGTTGCTCTTTCTTTAGGTCATCATTTGTTATTTGTTGTGACTTCCACATATCATCTACTATGAACCATAATTTTTCGGTCTCTTATATCCCCATACCATTGAATATGGTCATCTTCATAGCATTCACCATACTAAATAGTGGAGGTGGAGGAGGAGGTGGACATGTAGGTGTAGGTGTGTGAGGTGGAGGTGAAGGCAGAGGTGGATTGGATGGATGTGATATTCCCGCAATATGCTGATTTACCATCTGTGGCACACCTTGAGGTGTCTTCATACTACTACTTTCTTTGTCACTATCAGATGCTCCCAACAAAGGACTATCTTCAGCATTGGAATCTAGGTCTCTTCTGAATGGCTTTCCACTTCACGTATTTCCTATCAAGTCTCGTCTAAACATCAATTCAATGGCATAACTTGTTTCTCACACAATAGTGTTTTATTCCATGTTTTTAGGGACTTTAGATACTTACCTCATGGTCCTTTGAAAAACTAGTGTTCATCTTCACTATAACTGATAAATGTGTCAATCGCGAACTCAGTAATGAATCCACCAAAAATACTATCAATCCAATAATTGACAACCCTCACGATCTTGTTTTCTGAACCTTCCAAGCACCTTAATAACTCTAGAGTCCACAGAATAGGGTTATCCAACTTCCACGTACCTTGACCATCCGCCAATTTAGCCAACCATTCATATAACTCACACAAAAAAGAGAAGAAGAAAAGTTTTTGTTCCTCTGTATATAGGTATCTATTCAACCATTATTCTTTCGACATGCACGGATTCTTTTTTTCCTGGGCTGCAAACTCATGCAGCTTCTAATCTATCCACTTTTCAATCTCCTTCTTAGTCGGTATCCACTTATGCCACATCATACATTCCTCAAATAGGTCTCAGTCCCAGAAACAGAACCATTTGTTGGCTTGATGAGATTTGAACCTAGGTTCAAAGTTAGTTGCACTAACCAACAAAACCCTACACTACCGGCCCTTTCAGCGACAACCCGCATAGCACAGGCTACAGTCTCACCCAAGGAAGTATTGGGGATGCTAGAACCACGTTTCTACATCCAAAGGACTATGTGATGTGTTTTTCTTACTCTTAGGGCTTTATTCTGACCTTCACAAACCCTAACCCTTAAAACCTGGAAATGACAGTAACTAACAACTAATAAATTCAAACCCTTCGCTGATTATTATAAACATTCAGAACATCATGTAAATAAACATGTCTACCCCTTTCATGCACATATTAAGTACTTTTCATGATAAATTTCAGTAAACAGAGCGAACATATAGTAATTTCAGAAGTAAATAATAAGACACAGATACACAGAAAATGATCCAAAACAACCTTTATTATGCTTAGATCTTCAATTACAGACTCTTTCAACCCTACACACATAGCTACAGGGTCCCATGCACTCAGCTGTAGACTCACCAAGGTCTCCACCTAGACAGTTGTAGGAGCCTTCCCCTTCGCCTAAGTACAGAACATGAAAAACATACCCAAAAATTGCCTTTCTATGCTCTTCTCTATATTGACTTACTTTTTTATGACCCTCCATGACTCCTTTTATATCTTTCTCTATTACAATACCATGGCTCGCGAACCATGGGCGAGTCATAAAACAACTTAACTCCTAACAAACTAAGGGACTTTGACCTTCCTAAAGCCCCTTTGACTCCTATCGACGTGTGTGCTCTACTCCTCAAAATGCGGAGACTTTACAATATTAACAAAATTGTTACAAAACTTAACCCTAAGGGATCACGTCCCTACACCCATGTAGGCTCTTCAAGAGTAAAATGCTTCCATTATATTTCAACCCGAACGACGGTTCGATTTTGGAGCCAGATATCTTTCGAGTCTAGGATACAGAGAGGTTCTTCCAAAAAGTAACCTTCGGGTTCCACCTGTAACATTTCCAATCAAGTAAGTGAGAGCTATCATGTACAAGTTTCTTAAGGAACAATACATAAACAACATTATGAACTTTATTATGACTGGCTAATGCTAATTAATAAGATACAGGTTTAATTCTATCTAGAATTTCAAATGCCCCACAAACTCGTGCTGTTAAATTTGGACAAGTTCTCATTCTTAAGGTACCTTTCCTTGGTTTTATTCTCAATAAACTTGATCCCCAATTTAGAACTCCCTATGTTTTAAATTCCATCTAAAAAGAGATGCCTCTTGTATTTCATTCCTACAACCATCACTTCACTACTAAATGTTTCCTCTTCACTTTATTTTGTACGATGGCTCAACTCTAAAGCACACATCCTTTTTCATTTATTTCATGCTCCTTTTCTAAATATGTGCTTCATGCATGCTAGATATGTGCTTCATGCATTTCACCTGCATCCAAATAACTATACAAATGCATCCAAGTAAGATCAGTATCCTCGATATAGTATCACAAAAATACCATAGATCCTTTTTGTACATTTATTCATAGTTATACCAAGTGGTATGGTGGTTATTGAATGCAACATTCGAAATATGGAATTGCCACTTTTCCTTTCATATTTCTTTCAAAGAGGAAAATAATAATTAATGGACTACTTGCATCATTTTATCTTATATTTTTATTTTAATAGTATTGTATCAAATATACATCTATCATGCATTACTTATGTGTAAGACAACCTACTGTCTCAACCACTTCCATGGCTATATTTTTCCCAGTTACATTTTAAGGTGGACCTAGTCAAGTACATTCTTATGGTTCTGCTCCTCACTTTCGTATCTTTCCATAACTGATAAAAGTATGAGGACATAAATGAGGAATTCACAACACCAACATAGATAATTAAAGATTATTTTGATACACTTAAGTTTCATGGTTTAAGAGACAAAGGTAATTTCTAGAACTTATAACACTCGTTTTCTTTTAACGCACTCCCTTGAGTTGTATAATTTGGCCTGCATCATTTGACAATTTTCATTTTAAGCTTTGTTAGGCTATTCCAATAGTTCTTATCAGGATTCTTAATTTTCCTAGTGATATCATTACAATCCACCAATTTATAGTCATTTTTCGTTCAATAGACATCTAATTTATGAAGTTTCTAACGAAACCACAATACTAATCTCTAATTCCACAAAGTTTTTATAGTTAATATTGATGCCAAATCAAGGATTTCTTCACTCCTTTTATAGTCTATTCATTTTTTCTTGAGAAACTTCATGTTTTTAGTCCTAATTTTAGTTTTGGTCCCTTTCACCTTATTCATTTCTATGTAAGTTTGATGCTTTATTCATCATCTCAGCACTCTCTACTAGTGCCATCATGTTTTTCTAGCTTCTTCAGCTTTAAAAATACCAATATTACAACTATTCTGAACTTTACAGTTTATAATTGGTCTATATACTTTCTTATTTGTGTGATTATTTTATCCATTAACCACAATTTTCGGTGATATTCTATCTTTTCCCACATATATACAACTTATGTATCATATCCTTCCCGTAAGTGTTTTGTTCACACTAAATCTTTTCCTACCTCGTGAAGAGTGCACCTTTGATACTAGGCTTCCCCATTTCTTAGGATCGACTAACCCATGTCCCCAAGGTTTCTTCTTGTCAACCCATTTTCTTGGTTATAAATTATTTATATTATTTTCCATGTTTATATTTTGAAGAAAAACTCACAATAATTCTTTATCAAATAAGTTTAAATCCTAGGCTTCTATTCAAGTTTTTTTTTTGTTTTTTTTTGTTGCTGGTTGCATGAACTTAAATATTGGTCAATAAATCTTCCAAAATATGTTGATGCACTTAATTTTGGAGGAAATTCATACATATGTTGATTTCCATTCTATATTTAATTCATGTTCTCTTATATGTATTTTGGGGTATGCTCATCGATATATTCTTTACAGAGTTCCTCATAAGGCCTTTATTTTTTTTATTACTTTCATGGTATTACGAGCCATGGTGTCATTAATATCATTATAACTACTCCATCATGCATGTTAAGGTGCAAAAATTTCTCCCATAACCAACCTATTTTGGTTTCCCAACTGAAAGTGAGTATCTTTGTTTTTTAGAACTATTTTATTAAGGAAAGATCAAATTTCTTATCCATTATGTGCACTTCCCCATGTGTGTGTATCTGTTACTAATTTAAGGGTATGAGTTAATCGCCACTTTCAGCACTCACCAATGAAAAACATTATAGACAACCTTTAACTTAATCAAACAAGATTCTTTACACTACATTCTCTAAGCTATGTAATTCAACTTTGTTGTAAGAAAAGTTGTCGTAGAATAAATTCAAACCTTGACTACTATGTTTAAATAGAGGAGAAACTTTTAGTATTTTACCCATCTATGTCAAAGTCTTCTTACAGTTCCACGTGTATCCTATTTTTTCAGATTTAAGTTGTAACTCAATGTTTTATTTGAAGAAGTAGGTTACTATGTTAGATTCCTCTTCATTGCTTGTCCTGACTCATAAGGCTGAAGTATCTACATTTCATAGGCAGAGAATAACATTTGAGTAACATCAATGATGTGCAATTTTTTTGACTTCCAATATTATCTTCCCAACTCCTATTCACATGAAAATTAAGTAGTCTATTTTTGTAGCCAATCATTCCATTAACCTATATTATTAGTCTTATAATGGATCACAGTCAAACCTAAGCTTTCTGCACAAACAATAGTTTCACTCATTCCTTCTATTAATTTTATATAGTACTAAGTGTCTCATTCCTAAGGATGTAAGGATCACTTTGTGAACAATTCAATTTAAGAATAAATGTGGCTAGATTGGTAATTGGTACCTAATTTTTTTTCTAGGGAATTTCGAGATCTTAGCTAGTTATAACTTTGACATTTTCCAAAGAGCAGTTGATTGCAAGGCATCTTTCATAAGAACTTTAGAATTCTAAAACTTAGTTGACACAGTAGAAGATTGTAACTAACTTGTTTCTCTAGTGGATAAATAGTCGGAATCTCCACTCAAGTATACCCACATTACAAACTATGAAAATGGTAATTGAAAACCCAGATTTTACCATAGAGCGGAACCATAAACTTAAAGAAAAATGAAGCAGAAATTCTTAGGCACGTTGCCCAAGAACGAACACGATATTTACTGATTGGTGCATATCCTCCTTCACAACATTCTACCCAATAGAGGAATGACAATTCAGTCAAAACAGATTGACATCACCCAGATTAACTTTGTCAGACATGACCAGAGTAGGTACGAAAAAATGACAGGATTTGTACCCCTTCAACTTTGTTGTTTCACGGTCCTTCATAATTGAGTAGAATCATGGACTATTGAATAGTAACTATGGATCATTCCTCTACTCTTTGTTGTAGCTTTTCCAGTCAAGAGGAGATTTTACCTTACATTTGTAGGTTGGTACTAGAATACTTCTCTAGCCTCGGAAGAAAGACATAATACATAGAACAACTGAGAAACTTATTCTTCAACAGTGATAAAATTTCAAAACCAAACAAATTTTATCAACAACTATATCTCTTCGGTTACTACTATAAATATATGCAGATCCAACAATTTGTTCACCTTCTTAAGCACTATTATACTATCATACAAAACCATGTAGATGAGGCTACGATAGCATAACACTAATGATACACAATCATACTCAAGTTTACAATAGAGCGCATTAGGTTCAAGAGTTGAACTTTGGCTCTAATACCATCTATGACAACTCCTCTCAGATCATAAAAAAAATAATAATAAAAATCTTGTACTTTCATATTGCTAGTTACCATTAACTTACCTTTTGTCATGTAGTTAATTCATTTTGTTTGCTATATACATGCAGGTACCTACATCATACTCGTAGTTATGTAAACCAACTTCCTTTTTTATTTGAAATACTATGGACAGGGTATCCATTTGTTTTTTTCTCTATCTATTCCACCCATATAACTCTACATTTCCAAGGTTGATACGCGCCAGGGGATTCACTTGGGGAGAAATACCATACCACGTGGGTTCATATTGGGGGATATTTATTGAGGAGAAACTGACATAATATATTGGGGGATATATAGGGGGTAGAGGGTTTTTATATTGGTAGGTATAAAAAATGGAGCCCAAAGTTAATGGAAAAATATAAAGGGGTATAAAAAATGCTAATGAAAAAATGGATACCTACAATATCTAGTGAAAGTAAGGGTTTTTAAATTGGGAAGGTGTATTAGGTTTGTATTGGTAGGGGGTTAAATAATGTGATTTTTAGAGGTATTTTCCAATATGTAGTCAAATTAAGGGTATTGTTTAATATGCCACGAACGCACGTGATATGTTAGAGGTTCATTGAGTGAAGCCCCCATGGATACATGGTCCATATGGTTACCCAGTTAGTTCACATTTCTTCTCAGGGTTCAAATTTGTTTCAGCATGTCAGAGGAATTCCCTAAGTGGTGTTAAGGTGTGCCTCTATTATGAGCAGTATGAATGTTAAGGGTTTAATGGTTTATCGTAATTCTCTTATTTTTTTCTCTTGGCTCTTAACTAGCGAATTAGTATTAGTTCTACAATATTTGTATTTTTTGTTCTCTAGGTTCATTATGATGGAATCCCTTTACGATGTGGGTGTAGACCCTGTCTTGTCGTGATGTCCAACACATTTTTTCATTGCAAGAATAAATTCTTGTGTAGCCTTGTAATAGGGACAACTGATTTTGCATAGTATTTCACTTAATAACTATAATGTATTATGGATTTCTCCATGCTTATGTTAATAATTGTATTTCATTATGGCCTACTCAAGCAGTCTTCCTATTCACATTTTTGAATACCATTCTCTGTGTCATTTGAATGGTATTGTTTTCTCTATATCTTAATCTATGTGAGTTATGAGGATTAAATCACTTCTCCATTTTCTACAAAATTGTATCTTAAGTTTATTGAGCTGTTAGTTTAGCATCTATGATATTTTTATATACCTGCATGTGCCTCTATCGCTAATAAATGGCAGTTGTTACTCCTTTAATCATATTCTGACATTTTCGAACTTAATTAGAGATTGTGTCTATACTGGTTAGAGGTCGACAACCACTTGGCCTCGATATTTTTTCTTCTATATCTATGTAATATTTGTTTCGACTTCCACAAAAATATTTTCTTTCCCCTAACAATTTAATTTTAGTGTTGACAGTCTATGATGGTTTACTATTCGAGTGACATATTGTGGTTGTTTCTCTAACTGTACTCATACTACTATCATTCTATAGTATATTAATTCAATTACTCTTATTTCCTCTTAGGAAAGGTATGGAAAATGTGCCCTTAATTTACTTGATGTCTTTTCAGGACCTGTATTCCTTCGCTTATGTGGTCAACACTTTTATTTAAAATTAACTCTCTATTTCTGACTAAGGAAAAGCATTTCATTTTTCAATTGGGATTTTTTACCTTTCGCTTCTACCAGTACTAACAATGTTTAGTCTTAACATTGTACAGAAACATAATATGTTTTGATAACCTTCAGAAATAGTATATCATATCAAACATATAACTTAACTTTTCAAATCACAATTCTTGTATTGGTCATATGGCTTAGTTATTATTATCCTGGAATGATTTTTATTAGTCTAGTGTGTGTGTCTATATAGATATCAATATATCACCTTTTCGTATGAGGTTGGATACTTAAAAATTAGCATCCATGCATTTAACTAGTTGAACTTGTATAAATTATCATCGAATGTAAGTTAGTCCCTTATTTTTATAGTTAAGAGCGACAAGTTTCTTGATGCTAGATTGGCAGTGAATTCCTTGTTCAACCTCAAGTATCGACTAAATCTATTCAAAGAAAATGATTCCTAATTTGATATTCTCCAAGGTACTGTCATACCAATCAACTCTATGCATACTTACCTACTATACATGCCCACTACTATGTTTCATTTTAATAATAGGGTGTCACTGTTATTTAAAATTTCTAGTGCTCTGGTAAACAATATTGCACGAGACTTGATATCACCGATTCCAATATTTATTGTATAATCCATCCTCTCATTCCCCCTTAAATAATTTCCATTGTATTCACTTTTGACCCGTGCAGATATAAATTAATTACCTGCTACGCATATCTTGTACATAATCTTATATCCTATAGATGTTGACTATTATACTCAACACTTATGCTCTAACTTTACTTTTTCTCCTTTTCTAGGTTACTGCATAAGATCTGTCCATTTTAACATCCACACCTTTCCCGTGAATTACAAGTGATACCACAATAATAGTTACATCCAATGGATTTTTATATTTTACAGCTAAAATTTTAAACAATCACCATACATACATTTTAGTAAAACAATAGGGTCAGTCCCCTAGTTGATTTGCATTTCATTTCGAATTACAGAATCACCACGCAAATCATTAAGTATTCCTTTTACACAATAGATTCAGATCCATTTTCCTTTATTTTGTAAAACTAAGTTCATGTTATTAATAACTCTAAAATGAATCATTTACACATAACTATTTCTGATGAGCAGATAAAATAACAATTATTCCAAATAGAACCACTACCAAGGATACTTGTGAATTTCACACCCTTCTCCACCCAACCTAGAATTGTGTTCGTCCTGTTCACCCTCGTGCTGAGAAGTTCTTGCCAGGGAATCAACAACCTCTATTGATCCCTTCAATAGGTTTTTAATACCTTTCTTTCATGATTAACTTCCTTTAGCGATGTCCCGCTTTTGTGGTCCTCTTTATCCACTTGCCTAGAATTTTCCATAAAATCTTGCCTCTCTCCCATGGCGCTTTATGCTTATCCAATCTTAGCATATTTCCTCAGCTAAGTGATTTAGTGGACTTTCTCTCCTATCCATTAAAAATTATCTAGGAAGTACAATATTGACATTTTAAGGGCTTGTTTAATCCTATTGAATAATTTATGATTTGAAGATTACATTGGAGAAATTAAATACATTGATATTTATCTAAGACATGGAGAAGAAGACCAATTGTGTTAAAACACCATCAAATAAAATCTTGAAACAACCATCTTGAAGACAGACCTTGAAGAAGTTGTTGAATTTCTTGTTAGAGAAGCTTGGGTTGGTTGAATTTTGGACACATTCTTGGAGACATTGGTTAACTTAGTGATGCATAACTAAAGCTCTCATGGAGTAGTCTTGGAGAAAAATTGTTTAAGGAACATGAATAATCTTGGAGACACCTGCCTTGTTCAATAAAGTTATCATTGATGGAAGAAGGATTCTTGAATATTAATTGAGAGAAGTATTGAAGATTGTCAAGGCTTATTGTAGAAGATATTAAGGAAGCCTTGGAGAACCATTGTACTTATCAAGATGAGTTGAAGTAAAGGGTTGGAGCCCTAGAGGATAGGAGTCCTCAAGAAGATTGTGTTAGAGACTGTGCCAGTGGAGAGGGTTGGAGCCCTAGAGGTTGGAGCCTAATAAAAACAAGTTTGGAATCTTGTGGAAGATAGGGTTGGATCCCTAGATATTGTAGCCTCATAAATTCCAAGTTGGAGCTTGGCACCACATAGGTCAGAGCCTAGTTGTTTGAATATTGGTGTCTTCATGTAGGGTTGGGAGACCTAAACATTATTGTACTTGATATATTGTAAAGAATAGGATTGGAGTCCTCATTATTTATGATTAATAAAATTATTTGTTATATATTATTCATTTTTTTTGTTCTATTCATAAGTGGTCTAAACTGGTAAAATAACAAATGTAAAAGAAATATTGATTCACCCTCCCCCCCTCAGTATTTCCAACAATTGGTATAAGAGCCAACATCTTCAGTCTTAGCCTTACAATTGGAAGGTAGATCCTTAGAATGCAAAATGGAAAGGTCAAGGAAGAAAGGCTCTAAACCTTTTGAAGATGTGTCTTCCTCAATCAAAAATTCAAATTAAAATCAAGTAGTCAAAGCCCCCATGTTGAATAGAAAAAATTTTGAAGTATGGAAGGTTAGAATGAAATTCTTTTTGATGACTCAAAGTTTTGAAGTCTAGGATTCAGTGATTTCTAGAAGCACAATAGAAGAATAATAATCCAAAGTGAATAATGAAATAGAAATTAAGGAAATTTTTAGTGGGCTACCAAATCCTATAAAGGACAGAATGGAAAATTATTCATCAGTAAAAGCATTTTGGGAAATGCTTCAAGATATTCACTCTAAAGGATAATTTATCATAACCTTTGATCCAAAAGATGATGACAAAGACTATCAAGATGAACCAAAGAATACAAATGAAGGAAAAAATGAAGGGACCAATTGTATAGAGTAAGATGATGATGAAGAAATCCTTGAAGTAGAAGTTGAAATGGATCTTAAGATAAAGCTTGTAGCTTTCCTAGAAGAAATAAGCAACCTGAAGAAAACATATGAGGAACTCAAAAGGCAAGCACAATATGGTGACCATGACCAAGAAAGATATAAGGAGCTCAACAAGGTTAAGGACAAATTGCTTCAAAACAAAAAAATTCATCATTAAGAAGTCATATCCATGAAAAAATAGTTGGATAAAGTGAAGAAAAGGGAATACATTTTATCAAACCATCTTGAACAAAGACATAAGGACTTGAATGAATTTTAAGCAAAAGTTGGTCAATAGAAGGAAGAGGTCTCCTCCCTTAAATCTTAGCTAGAAGAAGCAAAGGAACAAGTACAAGGCGCTGAAAAGGTTATGGAAGTTTTGGCCCTCGTGGAAGGACAAGTAGGTGAAGCAAAAAAGGATCGAAATTCCATAGCATTCCAACTAGAAGAAAAAGATGAATAAATCTTAAGATTTCTCAAGGCCAAAACATGTAAAGTAATAAGGATGAAAGAAGAAATGGAGAAACATCTAGCAAAGAAGGATGAAGAATGCAAGATGATGAAATAAAAAATTGATCTCAAGGGAAATAAGTTGATCAGTTGAACAAGAGTCTAAAGATATCTCAAACCCGAGATGAAATCCTAAGTCATGAAAGATCTCCCCTTGATAAATTACGTCTTGGTTATGTAGGCGAACCCTCAATAAAAAATGATTCAAACTCTAATGCATCAAGCAAAAAGGATGTGGAGAAGCTTGAAAGAGATGTTGATGCCCTCAGTTCTAGCAAAAGAAAAAATATTAATCAAGATAACCTTAAAGGAAGCCCTACACCAAGAAGGTATGCAGAAGGTGTTAAGGATGCAAGAGGCAAAGGATATCATCAAATGATATCAAGGCATAAAGACTTTAAAATTTCATCAGGGAAATCTCCATCCTCCATGTACCAAAGTATTTTTTTTTGGTTATTGTTATTCTTGTACAAATTTTGGGAATATGACAAACAGTTGTAGGGAATACCACAAGGACAAATATAATGGTCCCTATCAGCTTCCTAGAAGAAACTTTGTAATAAGAATTTGAGCTTCCTCATTGATGAACATGATGGAATGCTTTGAATGCCATACAATTGGACATATTCCTCATGATTGTAAATTGACTTGGGTTCCTAAACAAGTTAAAACCATGACTACCAAGCAAGAAAAGAAAGTTGCACAAGTTTGGAGAAGGAAGCAAGCTAAATCAGAAAGTGCCTTGGACACTCAAGGAATCAACTCATGTTGTTGATCTGATGAGTACATATTTGGAAGATATGATATTCCATGTTTTGATGATGAGATTATTCCTACTCAGAAAAATATCATGCATACTATTATGGGGAACTTATGGCATTACCAACATGATGACAAAGAAAGCAACATATTGTTAGGGAGAGTAGGCTACTAACAAAAATAGAAGCATGATGATAGGGTGAGAAAATTGATGTCTAGAGGAAGCATCACGATGAAAGGGAAAGTACTTTCTAGGATGATTTTTCATGAAAAGCACCCAAATTTTCATTGATGTCAAAGGGGGAGAGAATTTTTAAAGAGAAAAAGTAGTTCAATCAATGACAAAGGGGGATATGGTTAGATAAAGTTGTCATTAATGTTAATAAGATGAAACCCTTGGTGTTGATTGCAAACAATAGGTGCCAAAGAAAAAACCCTAGCATCATTAATGATGACACGCTTTCCCTAAACCCTAGCAATTTCATGAACTAAAGTTTCCTAGAATACGTAACATGAAACCCTAAGCATGATTGGATGGAAAACCCTAGTTGGAGCATGCCTTGGATAACCCTATACCCTAAGTGCATGAAAGTGTTCTTGTTGGCACCTGCTCTATGTGTCAATATGATGGAAACCCTAGATGTCCTAAGTCAATGCATGAATGGAAACTTATGTGTATGGAAGCCTATGCCTATGAAGAAGACCTTCACATAGATATTGATGAAACCCTAGCTTTATTGAAGCTAACGCTAAATACATTGACGAAACCCTAATTATAATATATGATGAAGCTCTAACTTGAAAGAAACCCTAGCCTGATTAAAAATGAGCAAAGCCTAGCCATATAATGATGAAACCCTAGAAACCCTAATTATTGAGGAAACCTTAGCATTATATGTTCAATCTCTAAGTCCTAAATGAAATTCCAAATATAAATATAACTCTTAACAACAAATACATATAACTAACATATAAAATAATTACCTAATGTATATATGTAACCACGACCATACATAGCTAAATTGTGTTGCCAAAACATTGTATACAATAATGTGTACGAGAATCACTTTTTAACGTTGGACATGTATATAATTAAATTAAGTTGGAAAATGATTTTATAACGTTAATTGGTCAGCTCCAAATACCACCTGGTTGGCTCTCCCATAGTCACAATTGTTTGATGTAAGAGAAAGGTATAAAAATAAGGTTGCGTATATCTTAGCATAATATCTCTCAAGGGAGGTAATAAGAAACGTAGGGAAGAATAGAAAAAGTTCACATATTGTGGAATTGCAAGGAAAAAAGGAAAAGAATAAGGAAACACACACTTGAGTTCTTGCAGAAATGTGAGTTTTGGGATGATGTGGATTTTGAGAAAAATCCTTACTCGCTACATAATATTTGTGGACAAACTCACACCTGTAGCATCATTTTTTTTTCATCCTGTGGCTGCCATCAGAACATTTTTTTGTAGGACCTGTGGTGAAAAAACTCGCATTATGAAGAATTCACACTCCAGACCTATGACTTCTTAAGAATTTGTATTACAGTTTTTTGATAGACCTTTTGTGAACCTATGGTAACTTATAGACAAAAGGAGCTTGGATCTATATAAATAACTAGGCCTCTGACTTGTGATGACATTTCTTCGATCTATGGTGGCACACTTGAAGAATAAATTTGGTGACACCTTCTTACAGACACAACATTAGAATAGTTTCTGATCTTGATTGGAGGCTAGGTGATTGGAATCTTTTGAATACACAACACAAATCTTGATTGAAGACTCATATTCGTCAATAGTGGCCCAAAATTTGAATCTTTGCCTCAAAGCAAGAGCTTGTCATTAAATATCAGGACCCATTGTAGTCATTTCAAATATTTATGATTACTTTTGGAACAACACAATGATCGTAATACTCCTTTGAAGAAGTACCATATTGTGTTTATTTTACAGAAACACAATATTATTTTTATTGAAATACAAGAAGTACAATATTGAAATTTTAAGGGCTTGTTAACTCCTCTTGAAGCATTTATGATTTGAATATTACATTGGATAAGTTAAAGGCATTGATATTTGTCCAAGACATGGAGAAGAATACCAGCGGTGTTAAAACACAATCAAAGGAAATCTTGAAACAACCATCTTGAAGACAAGCCTTGAAGCAGTTGTTCAATTTCTTGTTAGAGCAACTTGGGCTGGTTGAATCTTGGAGGCATTCTTGGAGACATTGGTTGACCTAGTGATGCATGACTGAAGCTCTCATGGATTAATCTTGGAGAAAAATTGTTTAAGGAACATGAAGAATCTTGGATACACCTTCCTTGGTTGATAAAGTTGTATGATTGATGAAAGAAGTATTCTTGAAGATTAATTGAGAGCGGTATTGAATATTGTCAGGGCTTGTTGTAGAAGGTATTGAGGAAGCCTTGAAGAACCATTGTACTTGTCTTGAAGAGTTTAAGTAGAGGGTAGGAGTCCTCAAGAAGATTAGGTTGGATCTCATGCTAGTGGAGAAGGTTGGAGCCCTAGAGGTTGAAGCCTCATAAAAAAATGTTGGAGCCTTGTGGAAGATAGGGTTGGAGCCCTAAAGATTGCACCCTCATAAAGTCCAAGTTGGAGCTTCACACCATACAGGTCAGAGTCTAGTTGACTAAATATTGGTCCCTTTATCTAGGGATGGGATCCCTAAACATTATTGTAATTGATTTATTGTAAAGAAGAGGATTGGAGTACTTGTTATTTCTGATTAATAAAATTATTTATTCTATATTGTTCATTTTCTTTTATGTTCATAAGTGATCTAAACTGGTAAAATAACAATTGTAAAAGAAATATTGATTCACTCCCCACCCCCTCTCAGTATTTCCAATAGCAAATCGCTTTCACAAAGCTATTAGAAACTAGTTTAGAGCCAACAAGCCTACATATAATACATCAAAGGCGATAAGTCATATAAATCATGAATTAGCATCAATGTTTTGAAAGGACATTTAATTACTATTGATTTTAATGGTATTCATTAATGAGTGATCATCATCAATTTGGCTAGTATTGGTTTTCCTTATCTATAATCAGAAAAGGCTGTTATGAAATCAATTACTTCAAATCACATCCATTTTTCTTAAATTCTAACTTGAGATAAACCAATCTATATGATTTTGTTTTGTGATTGATCCATTTGGCATGCTTTAGAAATTGATATCAACGTACTATTTTATTAATATCCTAAATCTCATTCTGTTATGATTTACTAAATCTCTCCTACCAATAAATATAATAATTTTTGGCACTTACTTAGTGAACCAACATGTATGCAAGACATTTACTCTGTTAGCTTGTATTACTATAGAGTGAGCAAACCTTGGTATTGATGTTTATCAAATACTAAGCACATTATTGATTTCACATTTGTCAATTGAACTTGTATTATGCAATATTAAATGAACTTTGTTTTCAATTTGTGTGAGGAAGAATTTTTACATGGAAAAATGGATATATGGAACACACTACGGATAAATCAATTAAGTATCCCTTTGTGACATCAAAATTTGTGTTTATGTGTGCATCAAATCTGGAATAAGTATAGATGATCAACTGTATTTGCAAGGAAATTTGGTATATTAACTCAATATAGTTTCTATTGTTTTAGGTTAATCTAAAAACTACAATTTCAAAACTATTATTGTTACAATAGGAGTTTTACTTCTCTTCAATATACGCTGATCATTATACATTATGAAAAAACATAAATTTGAAAATCAAATTGTGAAATTTTACTATTCTGAATGGATTAGACATTAGCAGTTTCTGAAATTGAACATTGCAACTATAATTTACATTGTAATTGACGTGTGTTTACCAAAGTATGAAAAGGTAGCGTGTGCAGAGCTATTTGTGTTCCTTGCTTCACATATGCACTCTTTGTGCACACTTTTTGGTGCACTCTCACACACGATTGATGTGACAATCTTCTCACAGATTTTGTCTATATATCAAAATAGTTGTGTGGAAAAATGGCTATGTGGAGAAAGGAACAAACCCTCTACCCCACAATGTCTTGTATGTCCATATAAATTTTTGCATGTGTCATATTTGGTGCTAATATTCAAACTCGATTCTTAATACAAAGCAAGTGTGAAGATGCGAGAGTTCACACAACTAGAAAATCTCCACATAAAATATATTAGGCCACTCAGCTCCACACAACAAATAAAACATTGCAAAAAATAGAATAAAAATATTCAAAATCAAATTCCTCCTCCATACATTTCTTTTTGAGAACTACAAATTGTCAACTTTTACATTATTTGATATACATATTTTCTCATTCGACAATAATCATTTTATTGGTAAAACAAAACAAGAAATTACTTTATCATCACAAATTTCTTTCATAGATATGCTTATATTTTTTTAATAATGAAATGGTTATACTTGATATTGTAATTTGCACAATGTGGATGTGCAAGAATGTGAATGAAGAAAAATAAAGTCTTCATCTACACTCTACATATATTGTTGAGATATTTTGTGTTTTTCCAAAATTTAATAATACAATTCATCAAAAAAAATATTTCTTTAATTGAATAAATTGATCTAATATGGCCAAATAAACATGTTTTTAAAACTATTTATCTATTTGTTTGTGCATTTCAACATTTCTTTCAATTGACCAAAGACAACTATTTTTCGCTCAAACCTAGTAGCTCTACATAAGGAAAGCTCTGCACATTGAAACATTGACTATGGCCAAATAAAATTTAAATTTAAGTTAATCAAATTTATTTAATAATAAATTTTATCAATTTCTAAAAATAACACGGACTTATGAAACAGTAAATTATTTTTCTGAAGTTGAAAGCATGATCTCATAATACGTTAAACTATGGATTTTATTTTTCAAAGCGTTGTGAAAAAATCCATATTTCATTTTGCAATAGTCAATGCTGAATTACTCTTTGTAATTAATTTGGAGAGAAAGGAGAAAGGTTTTTGGGGAAGTAAGGTAGAAAAGTTGTGTAGAGAAATTGGGTGCGAAGGACTTTGTTAAGGAGCAGGGACTATATCAATTCATGCTTTCTTCCTTCGTAGTGCACATAATGATAAGCTAGTTATTTCATTAGTGAGTGCTCTGAAATTGTTATAACTAAGATTGCTACTAATGCCTAAGAATATTTCATTTTAATTTTTTTTCTATCTTAAACATGTGATCCCAGTGTTGTGCAATATGCTAAATAGAAAATCTATTTAATGCATCAAAGCAATTTCTAAATATCAATAAAGTGTGAAGCATAAGATATTAAAGACTAAAAATGAATTCAAGCATACAAGGATTGGATACGACGTCCCAATGAAAAAAATGATCACAAATAAGGAAAAAATAATATGTGGATTCCATAGTAGGAAAAGGGAAAGCTTGAATGATAAAAAATGTTAGAAGTGTGTGTGTAAATGAAACTAAATATTAGTTTATGCAAAAAAAGGATTATAGTGTTGATAACAACTTAACAAAAATTTGCTTCACTATTAAAAAAGGAAAATAATTATAGATCAAGAAAAATTTTAGGATTAGTACATATCCAAAAGCTATTAATTACGAGAGGTATTTATGGAATAGAATTCTCTATTCTAGAACCCACTGACGGTAGAGGCTGAAACTCACAGTTTACATGTTTATCCATATGAGCTAATATTCCTTCAAAGGGATTTAGTTTTTCCCATAAATGCACCTGAACCCTATACAAATTGTTAATTTTTTTTGCATCCTCCATTGGCTGCGTCACAAATAATTCATGAATCAGATGATAATATTCTGAGCATCATGTTTGTTTCTTATGAGTTGTTTCATAATCATTTTCAGATATGAAAGCTCATTATCAAATTTGTGTTGATCAAATTCCAAGTCGTTAAAGTCAGATCTATTGACAGGGATAAGATATATAACCTATCATTAACCAATTCTCTCCAGGTGATGTCGACTTGAGTCTGCTCATTCACCAACTCCACACCTCACTCTGCCTCATTCACGTGGCATCTTGTATTTTACCCAAAAACAAAAAATACTTGAATACAATAATGTTATGGACAGACTAAACTAATGAAATGTTTTACATTAAACATAATAACGACTCACTTAATAACTACAACAACTCACTTACACTTGAATTGCAATGAACCAAGACCTAGTCCCAAAAGAAATTGTTTAAATGAATAGTCATAGACTGCAAAAGAAAAGCTATAGAATGATAACTAATAGTAACACAAATTTACTGAAACTAGAGTATAGAAGCATTCCACCATAGATCTTTATCGAATTCAAAAATAATAGAATAACATATAATCAAATTTTCCGAATAAGCAACGTTTAATTTCCATGTGTGAAATTTATCTATATGCCTCTCTTTAATTCATTGGATATACCCTACATCAATATAAATCGTGATTGTTTTAGTTGTTTCTCTAGTTTGGGTGTAAAATCTTATTTCCCTAATATTTTAGCAAACCAAAAAATATTTCCCCAATTTTAAAATATTTTCGTAACTTAATTTTCATATTTTTTCTATTTCCCTTTCTAGTTAATATAAGAATTTATTCGATAAATTGACATTGCATAATGGTCACTGATTTTTAACAAATTTATCAATATTATCAAATAGTATTTTCAACATTTATTCAACGAATTCATGCATAAGCATTGCACTGCATCCAATTTATGTTCTGGTAGAATGGAAAGATGTGTGAAAGGCAATATGTGTGGCAAAATATTTGTTCATTCTTTTTTACACTTTGATATACATTAGTCATCCACACATACAAATTTTCTAGAGCACGAATTACTGAATATTAAAAAATTGATTCATACTAATACTGAAATGGTTGTCTCACAATGCAATTTGTGGAGTGCGAAGCTGCGACATTAATTGATTAAAGCAATGTGGAATTCACATTTTTTGTTAATAGAAAAATTAGTATGTGGTAACTAGATTACATGCAATCATAACAAAGTCAATAATTCATGCAATTTAGACAAATAACAATTGATGCTTTATTATATTCAATGTAATTTTGTCTAAGTAACTGATATAGCAAATAGATATCTACGCATGGTTACATTGTTTTGCAAAGCACGTTTCATATGTAGATAAGCTAACTAGACATATATGTTACACTTTATTTTTACTCTAAAGAACATAAAAATGTGACAATTCTGTAGCATGAATAAACAAGAATCAAGAAACAAAAACCATTAGAAAAATTCAATAGACTTGAATTTGCATAAGATCTAAATATATAATGATTTTACCATTACTCTGCTACAATTGCTTATGATCTCAATAGTACATGCCATTAATATATGAAAAGATATATGTTAATCATAGAATTAATTCTTAATTAGGTTTTTACAATGTCCTCATTACGTATCGATTATTTTTTATATATTTGATAATCTCCAAAATGTTACCAACAAACAAGGTAATGAGCTCAAGAAGTGTGTGAAGCATATCATTTCAATCTGCTACAACGGATACTTGTTAACAAGTGTGCACATTACATGTCGATTCACCAAATAAATGGCAAAAATACTATTTTATAATATCGATAAATACATTATTCTTGATATGTTTACTACCAATAATAATTATACATGTGTGGAGTACAAAAATGAGGAGGAAGCTTCCATTATGCAAAAGAAATATGCAAATAGAAGTGTACAAAGGAGATCCACATATCGTTTCAATTTTCTATGAGGCATACTGGCTGTGGAGACCTATGCATATTCTTGAATTATTTACAAACAATAAATGCTATTAAGCACTTGAACAATGTGTTGATTACACATTGATTCATTGAATAAATGTTGAAAAGAATATTTTATAATATCGATAGATACGATTTTATTGATATGTTTGCAACTAATAATCAATACACAATGCATTTCAGAGTAAATGTTATTAAACACTTCAGTGATGACGTGATTGCACATTGAGTTTTTGAATAAAAATGAATAGTACTACTAAGCATTAATCATTTCTTCAATGATAAGCACAGACTCATTTGCAACATTATCAGTATCTATCACTCCAATTTTCCATATATTCACAAACATTTATGTCTCAACACATTTTTTTCGTATATGGTTTCCCTACACACTTGTTCTTTCTCACATGATCTAGTACTAAATGTTTTCAATAATTTGTATGTTGCATGTCATCATTAGAGTGATTACATAATATAATATGGTATAAACACTAATATTTACTGGTAATCATTGGTTCTATCAGTATATCGTTTGATGTATACAAATGATATGGAAAACATTCTTTTGTTTGGCCACTATAATAGTGACGTGTGTTAATCAAATAAACATCCACACTAATTCTTCGATTAATAAAGAGACATAACCTTAATAACACACTATACAGAAGTATGATATCTAGTGTTTAGTGCATTTGATAATGTGAATAGCCTTATACAAATTTACAGTGCACACGAAGCTTCCTTCACACAATACTAGAGTTCTTTGTCGCAATAATATTTCCTTTTTGAGATGTGCCAATGTGTTTTGAACTAAGATGCAGTTTTAGTTGCTTCAATCATTTAAAAAATAGTATTGTGTAGAAGGAAGGTGTGTGGGAGAACTACGAAAAGGGATAATGAATGCAAAAGCATGGAACATTATGACAAAATAATTCGTAATGCAGAGATATGATTCAAGCTTTCATTATGGAGGAAGGTGGCTTTCCTTGTGTAGGATTGAGGAGCTATGTAAGAGCTAGAGTACCACATCTATTACGAAATCTCCACACTTAGAAAAATGAAATATTCTTCCACTATCATTTTACCTTCCTCTTTGTATGGAAGGAAGGTATGTGAGAGAAATGTACAGAGAAAGAATGCATGCAAAAGTGTGGAACATTACGACACACTTGTGTTTGTTATTGTGCACACTTGTTATGTCACACAAATCACAAATTAAAAATACATTTCATTTAATGTTGGACAATAAGTGTTCAATTCACAAATGCTCAAAGAAATATAAATTTTATGAAGCTTTCATGAACATAAATGCAAACTATGGTGGAGAACCTAAGAAAATTGTAACAAGTAACGTGTTGATAGTTGCATTTGCCAACTAATTTGTTGTCCAAAAAATGGTTATATGGGGAAGTGTGGAAGAAAGGGTGTGCAGAATATCGATTCAATTTTTCTTCCTCCTTACTTCACATAATGATAATTTAGTATACAGATTCGAGGCATAAAAATAAAAATTGTGATATACGGAGGAAGGCGAAAGGGTGTGTGGAGAAATTGAGTGTGGAGGATTTTGTTAAGGAGTAGGGACTATATTTAGTCAAGTATTTTTCCTCCGCAATGACTTAATAACACATTATGCAGGAGTATGGTATCCAGAATTTAGTGCTTTTGATAATGTGAAGATCCTTATACAAATGCAATGTGTGAAGGAAGCTTCCTTTGCATAATACTGGAGTTATTTTTCTAAACAATCTTCACTTTGAGAGATACACTAATGTGTTTTGAACTGAGATGCGATTTTAGTGGATTCAATCATTTAAAAACTATTATTGTGTAGAATGAAGGTGTACGAGAGAACTATGTGGAGAAAGAATATACGCAGAAGTGCAAAACATTACGACAAAACAATTTGGAATGAATAGATATGGGTCAAGCTTTCATTGTGGAGGAAGGTGGCTTTCATCATGTGGGAATGAGGTGATATGTAAGAGGTAGAGTACCACATCTATAAGGAACCCATCTATGTCGAGTTAAGCTTTCTTCTTCTTCATTTTTCATAATAATAATTTAGTATGTGGACTTGAGGCATAAAAAAAAGTCTAATTTTGTGATATGCAGAGGAAAGAGAAAGGGTCTGTGAAGAAATTGAGTGTGGAGGAGTTTGTTGAGAACAAACCATTTAATTCAATCTCTTTTCCTATGGAGTGCACATAAAGCTAATTTATTATGCAGATTCAAGACATCAATAAAAAAAGGCTAATTTTATAACTGTCGATTTTGGAAGTGAATACATTGACACTGTTATGCCTGAGATTTCTACTGATATGTCTTTTTTTCTCTAGAGACTGGATGTATGGGAAGCACAAAATAAAGGGTATGTGTAATATCGATTCATGCTTTCTTCCTCTGCACTTTTCATAACGTTAATTTAGTATGTGGAGTCGAGGCATACAAAAAGAGAAAAAATCTAATTTTGTGATATGATGAGGAAGGAGAAAGGATGTGAGGAGAAATTGAATGTGGAGTACTTTGTTAAGGAGCAGGAACAATATCAAGTCAAGCTTTTTTCCTCCCAAATGTGCATAAAGCTAATTCCAAATTGCGGAAATGTGAGCATTCTCGAATAACGAGAAAATGTGGGCCCCATAGAAAGAAGCACAGACTTAATCAATTAGTTAGTGGTAGAGGTAGGGACTATGATGTGTTGTAGCTATTAACCTTGTTTTATCTAGCTTTCCATATTGTTTAAATTTTTTTCCAACCAAATTTATAAAGATTCTATTTTTATTTATATAATGTTTCTTTTTCCATTTAATTAATATAGTGTAATTATTATTTTGTATAATGTTCAAGACTTGTCAAAACCTTTTTAATATATTTTTTAAACATTTTTATCATATTAAAAATGGTTCATTTATTTTTTTTTATTTAAAATTTATAAAAATATTTATTATTGTGCCGAGAGGCGCATTCTACAGCCCAGTATGATGTGTAAGCATGTCCATCTGTCATCAAAGATGAAATTGTTCTCATGTCGACCAAAATAAAAATTTAAAAAGAAATCTAAAAAGAAAAATAATTAATTTAAATGTTTTATATAATTATTCAAGTTCAATGTATATGATAAAATAATTGTTAAACACATAAGATAATTGTATTGTAATACAATAAAATTATCTTATGCATTTAATGGTTATTTTATCATATACTTTATCATATATGTTAAATTTGAATGGATCATAAAATTACCATCAACAAAAAAATTTACCGCATTAAAATTCCAAAGGTAAAATTTTAAACATCTTTTCTCTTTACTAAAGTCAATACCATTTAGTAAAATAAAGTAAAAAGGTTATTTCAACACAAAGAATTGAAAATCTTGCTCCAAAATATTTTAATATTTATTTTAATTAAATATTTGTAAAATGAATAAAGGAAAACCATATCCTATGGATATATTAAAATCTCTAAAAACATAAATATTTCCACGTGAAAGTTGTAATATTTGAAAATTTTGTTATCATGCTATGTAAAAAATATCATTAAATATAATTATAATATTAATATTAATATTATAAATTTAACAACTTAGGATTAATACAATATTAAATTTAGTATAATATTAAATTTGTTATATTATAATATATATTAATATATCATGATATATATAAACTCTAGATGTATATGATAGGGAAGAACAATGACAAAGTGATATAGGTGGATATATAGAGGGAGTGAGAGGAATGGAGAGAAAGGGAGAGAGAAGAAGGATGAGAGAGGACTTGAGAGACATGATAAGAGAGGGAGCGATAGAGAAATGGAGTTGGAAGGAAAGAGAGGGAGAGAAGAAGAATCACGTAGAGAGATAAAAGTGGATATAGAGAGGGGGGGCTGGAGAGAGAGAGAGAGAGAGTGAGAGAGAGTGACAAGGGAGAGATGGAGAAAGAATGTATAGGTTTGGGGGTGAGATAGAGAGGTAAAGAAGGAGAGATAGAGAAAAGATGGGGAGAGAAGGAGAGATAGTGACAGAGTATGAGGGTGGATAGAGAGAGAGAGACAAAGACTAAGAGATAAGGGGAAGAGATAGAAGGAGGCCAGAGAGAAAGGGAGAGAGAGAAGAAGGAAGTGAGCTTGGATGTCAGAGAGAGAGAATGAGAGAGGAAGGGAGAGAAAGAGGGAGGTAAGAAGAAATACACAAAGAGAGAAAGTTGAGGAAAGAGAGAGGGAGTGATAAGGGAGATGAAGAGAGAGGAGGAGAGGAGAGAAAGAGGGAAGAGAGATATAAGGGGTGGGGGGGGAGAGAGGAAGAGGGAGGGAGAGATATATAAATATGGAGAAATAATGTGTATGATTTTGGGGTGATATAGAGAGACAAAAGATATATATATATATATATATATATATATATATATATATATATATATATATATATATATATATATATATATATATATATATATATATATATATGGAAGGTGAAGAGAGGGAAGAAGAGAGAGATAGAGAGAGGGAGTGAAAAGGAAGAGATGGAGAGACAATGTGTATGTTTTGGGGTGAGATAGAAAGACAAAGGAGGGATGGATATATATATATATATATATATATATATGGAGTGGGGAGAGAAATAAGAATATTTATTGCACTAAATGCATTGAATTCATGGTAGATGGTGATTTCTAATCCTATTTTATTGCTTGCACTAGATGCATTAATTTCAGTGTAGATGTTGATTTATAATGATATTTGATTGCTTGCACTAGATGTATTGATTTCAGTGTAGATTTTGATTTCTAATCCTATTTGATTACTTGCACTAGATGCATTGATTTTAGTGTAGATGTTTTCTAATTCTATTTGATTGCTTGCACTAAATACATTGATTTCAGTGTAGATGTTGATTTCTAATTCTATTTGATTGCTTGCACTATATGCATTGATTTCGGTGTAGATGGTGATTTCTAATTCTATTTCATTGCTTTCACTATATGCATTGATTTCGATGTAGATGGTGATTTCTAATCCTATTTGATTGCTTGCACCATATGCATTGATTTCAGTGTAGATTTACTTTCTAATCCTATTTGATTGCTTTTACCAGATGCATTGATTTCAATGTAGATGGTGATTTATAATCCTATTTGACTGCTTGCACTACATGCATTGATTTTAGTGTAGATGATGATTTATAATTGTATTTGATTTCTTGCACTAGATGCATTTATTTTAGTGTAGATGTTAATTTATAATCTTATTTGATTTCTTGCATCAAACTCATTGATTTAAGTGTAGATTTTTTCTAATCTTATTTTATTGTGTGCATTAGATGCATTGATTTCAGTGTAAGCACAAAAAAAATGATTGACAATTTGCATCTATTTTTGAGTTATGGAAATTCAACCTATTAATATTGGAGAGCAAGAGAGACAAGGTATGATTCTTACTACAATAGTTAGAGTTAAAGAATTGAATGGTTTACAATCTCAACTATCCTTTTCATATAATTGATATGAAAAGATGGAAAAACTAACAAATAATTTAAAGATTTTGTAAATCTGACCATTCATTAAAAAAAATCAACAACATTGTCTCACTTCTTAATCACCAACTAATTACTAAGAGAAAATTAGGTCTCAATCATGTTAAATCTAACATGTATCTATAGGAATATGTTAGATGGATTTAGGTCTAAGGTAATTAAGTCTATATAAGGTAATATATTTAGGTTGGATTTAGATATAGTATTCATTTAATTAACTTGAGATACTTACCAAAATGGTTGCACAGTAGCAAGGAAGGTCCCACGAGGACTCATACAGTAGTCAATTTCCAATCCATATTCCATTTTTCAATTTTTTTTTCTGCCCATTGTTATTTTCTATGTCATGTTATTTGTTATGTTTCCACCCTACAAGGTGAAAATTTTAACAAAAATAAAAATAGCTATTTCGTATGTTTCCATTATACAAGGAAAAAAATCAATAAAATTAAAAATATCTATTTCATAGATATTTCGTTTGATCTTTATTATGATGGAAATAAAGTATATATTCCATGTTGAAGTATTCACCACTACTATGATTAATTCATGTCTCCTTAATGTCATAGGAAATCCTAACTCCATTAATATATGTATAGGATCCATATATCTTAAGTACGGATCATGCGCTAAGAGGGATCCTAAGAATTAGAGTAATGTGGACTCCTGATCATGCAATTCTATTTTTCCTTTTAAATAAAAGGGTATGTTACTGGATTTCTTTTTTAATTGAGTGATACACCATTGGTTATCGATGTGTATTGAAGTTATGACTGATTAATGGCCTTGGGATTTTTTCGAAGGATTCGACATAAAAAATTAAAATTCCATTTAAATACTTAATTTGGTGGGAACACATACAATTTAGAACAGTGTTCAGTGTTTATGGAAATATATGTGCAGTATCAATCCTCTTGCAAACTATCAGACAAGATTGTCTCCCTTCTTCATCACCAACTAATTACTAACAGACAATTACATACACATATAAAAATATAACACAACAATAATAGTAATAATAATCTAAAAATATACCCCCGATCGGGGTGATAATGGCGGCGCTCAGGGCAATTAATACAAATCAGGTAAGGGAGGATGACGAGGCAAAAGGAATTCGGGTAATGATGAAGGTGGACAGAGAGATCAGCAGAGAGGATATCATGCCGAGGAGGAGCGGCGATGAAGTAATGAAGGATGAAGTTGGTGGAGGGAATACGGCAGAGATTGGACGTGGGTACGAAGGCACAGAGGAAGGACGAAGGGAGGTGGGTTGTCATGAAAACGGCAGGTGGCAGGAGAATCGGGAGAAGAGAAGGGAGGAGAATTGGTGGAGGAGATATCATAAAGGAGGAAGGTGAGACAAAGGAAGGAGGATGATAAATGAAACTGCAGAGAATTTGCGAAGAGACAGGGCGGCGAAAACATTAGGTAGGTTCACAGAGAGGTAGAGGAGGTAGAGAGAATAACCAGGCAGCACCGGAAGGAGGAATCGAATGGCAACGAGGAGACCAGAGTTCGGAGAAGCCCGGAAAAGAAAGGGAAAGGAATCGAGGCTGGAGAAACTGCAGAGCAATATCAGACAATTCAGGACGATACTGAGGATGAAGTGGAAATGTTTGATTCTGACCATGACAGATCTGAGCAACCAAGAAAGAGAGTATGGAAGGACGCGGGGTTAACAAAGGACAAACCACAGGAAGACAGGAAGTATGGAGATAGGAGAAGCAAAGGGCGAGAGGAGGGAGGTGACTTCGGGAGCACCTCGGGTATGAAAGGTCGAGGAGGCAGGGGAAATTACAGGAATAGAGGAAGAGCAGGACGGGGATGAGGCCGACGCAGTAGAGGAAGAGGATGGTTGGAAGGGAAATGGGAGGAGCACGAACCATTACCAGCAAGAAAATATAGAAAAACATTGAAGAAGAAGATACAGTTCGCAGAGCAAGCCTACTGTGAAAACACTAATGAGGACATCAGAAGAATAATACAGCAACTGGAGGAAGAAGCGACCCAGGGTCAATCAGGATCAGAAATGGAAGATTGGGAATACTAGAGGACGCATGACTCTGTATAAACAGGCCTTGCATGTATACTAGGTTATGAAAAGGCTGTTGGCTAAGGCTATGGAACAGGTTGCCATGGAGATGGCTAAATTGTCCCAAGGAATTCCAAATTTGAAGAAAGAAATGCAGAACATTCAGGTCACCCTGATAATGCAGGACAAAAAGCTAGAGGAGATATAGCAGCAGATAAAGAAGATCAACCCGGGCATAAAGAAAGAAGATGAACAACAGGAAGCCATGGCGGGTTAATATCTGAAGATATGTATATGCTCTCCGTAGTTTTTTGAATGCCGGTGGATAGTTTTTGTTTCTAGTTTCAGTTTATAATGCAAACAAGAAGCAGTAGTAATCTTTTTGAATGTTTAGTTTACATAGCCTGGACAAGAAGAATTAGTATTTTTTGTTTTTGGATGGCTGTCAAAAACTTAAGGTGGCCAACAGACCCGGTTTCCCTTTGGGGCGGGTTGAGGCCACCATGAAAATGTACTGGTTTCAATTCGAAGTAATGGAAAAAGAATGGTCCCTCCTTAGCTTACAAAAAAAAAAAAAATCTAAAAATATAAATAATAATGATAATTTAAAAATGTGTCATTGTCACCCCCAGTTGGAACTACCCTAGATCCATTTAAATTTGGATATATCATGCACCTAAAGGGATCAAATCCCCCAAGATGCAAACCTTTCCTCAAATTCCACACCCCAAAAATAAGGTTTGCACCTTGAGGGATTTGATCCGTCTCGGCGCATGATAGATCCGAAGTTAGATGGATCTAGGCTGGTATAAATTAAAATACTTTAATTAAAAAATTAAGATAAGTATATATATAGATATATATACATATATATATATATATATATATATATATATATATATATATATATATATATATATATATATATATATATATATATATATATATATATATATATATAATTCAAATAATTTCATAATAAAAACTAAAAATAATTTTGATATACAACCATATTTGTATTTAAAAAAAAAATAGATATAACTTGAAATCTCAGTTTCAAAATAAAATAAATTTGATATAAAATAGTGTAACATCATATTATCAATCTCATAATACAAATAATTCTTATAAACTTTGACCACTAATTTACTATATTACACATCATCAAAACGTGAAAACTAAAATATATTGGAGCCTCATAATAATTTGAAATGTCACTTAACAATTTAAAATATAATTCATTTGAAATTTCCTTGTTTGAGAATGTAGATGGACATAAATTTAAACATGTGTGCACAATCTAACTTTATGCCCTCAAAATTTGTTTTTATAAAACTATACAAGATATTCCTAGTATCCTCAAAAACTAATATATTTGAAACTTTTAATAGCAAATTTGGGAAGTGAACCCAAGCCAACATTGTAGTCACTAACATAGTATTAGGGTCAAATTATAAGAACCATTTGGGTAACAAAAAGTTATTCTCTTCCCCAAAACCAGGGACTGACTCTCCTCAAGCACTCTCTTATAATCTATGTGGTTTATAAACATGACAATAAAAAAAGGTTTAGAGCATAAATATACTTCATAACATTGTGTCCAAGTTGACTGGATCCAATTATATAAATTTGATGTAGGAGGCCAATACCCATTAAATCTATATAATCTGCAAAGGATTCATATAATGAGTGGAGATTTGTAATCTCCTACTCTAATACCTCAAAACTCATCAACTATTATGATTTATCCATGATATATGCACTAGGCACGGGGAGGATCAAAATAGCTAAAGGGGGTGGTTTATTATTTCCCGCACCCTTGAAAGAAATGAGCTTAGATGATGACAATGCACCTCTTTTCCCATCCCTCCTCTATGCAAGTATAACGTTGTAAAGAGATGTGAAACCTTAGATCTCTTTGCATGTGAAATGTTGTCTTCTGGTAACAAGCACTAGTAGTCAATTTGTTTCCTTGCAAATAGAATCCACTACTAACCCACAAGGATCTATTACATGTGCTACATTTTAAGCTTTATATTTGTCATAGAATCCCCTAATCTCACTTATAGTAACAATGTTTTCCCTGTTGAGCTGAGAGGCCCATTCTACAAGCCAATTTAAGAGCAATGTGTAATTTCGTTCATGCCCAACATGGAGTTGACATGTGTCCCTCTTAAAATAAAAATAAAATATTCTCTACATAAAAAAGCAATGTTGATAATAATAATAATAACAAAAAACAAAAGCCAAGAAACAAAAAAAAAAATAAAAAATAAAAAAAATGAATATGCTATGCATGTTTAGTTAGTTGTCCATATGATGTAATATAATTCCATGTATAGTAATTAGAAGTAAAAAAAATGTGTGAGTAAGATATTTAAACCTTATACTTTTCAAAAATATTTCAACACAATATTTAAATAAACTATTTGAAGATCTATATTAACTACTTCATATGTATCTATATATAGAAGAAAAAAAAGCGTTAAAAGAATCTTTTTGGACTTACAAGTTGAAGTTATCTACTTTATATAGCATTGAAAAATACAATTTCCATAATGAAAAATTACACATTGTACTTTTCACTCTAAAAGAAGTTTGCACCTGAAGAAATTTGATCCGTCTCGGCTCATGTTAGATCCGTGCTTCAAATGGATCTATATTGGTGATTAATTTGACCTTACTTTTAAATCTTACTTGATTAGTAGGAATTCCTTAAAATAATTGAAGCTTCATGTCTCACCCACAATAACAAGGTTTTCTATGTGGTCCATGGGGTCTTGGATAGATGTTGATCGAGTGTGCTATTAAGGCACTCCTGGATTTTAAGTCATCGGTTCAATTCCACGCCCTATTTGGGTGTCATTCTTGGACATGACCATGATGTAGCCACACCGTTTCCAAACTTAACAAAAAAAAAATGTTTTCTACGTGAATGACTTAACCTCTTTTTGAAACCTTGCCTAATGAGTAGGCATTTCTTCGAATAACTAACATGTAGACATTTCATTAAAAAAATTACATCCATCATCAAATTGTAGAGACTATGTGCACAATAACCTAATGTTGCCTCATATTGAAATTGTGCCAAATGTTTTCTCTTTCTATTTTCCATGAAATACATATCTTGAAAAAACCATTGGGTATTTCTCATCATTGTGAAGATGGTATCCAAGGTAAACTAGAATCTATATAAGTTTGAGGTTATGTCAATAGGGGCTTAAGTCCATTATAATAATATACTCGTGAAAAGTAATGAGGTGTAGACCAGTTGGTTTGCGCGGTGTTTAATCCCTGCTAGGTCACAAGTTCAAACCTCATGGGGAGAATTTGAGGAATGAAGCCATTATGGGGGAATTAAACTCCCCAAGGGGTATCTACGACTGACCAAATCCTTGTACAATCCTAGTGTTAAGCATCCCATAGTGGGTGGATCGGTCCTCTTCCAACCAATAAGCAGGCTAGCCCCAGCCTAAGCTCAGCCTAGTTAAAAAAAAAAAAAAAAAAAACCTTGTTAAGAGCTCAATATGTCACTTATAATAATTGAATTTGGGTGGGGAACATAATGCTCCTCGTAATCACAAGCTAGAGGCAATTGACAATTGGCTCAGCCTAGTTAAAAAAAAAAAAAAAAAAAAAACCTCGTTAAGAGCTCAATATGTCACTTATAATAATTGAATTTGGGTGGGGAAGATAATGCTCCTCGTAATCACAAGTTAGACGCAATTGACAATCATGTGAAACACTTTGCATGCAAATATTTCTTGATAAACTTAGTGAGCATATTCTACAACCATGATATTTTTTGCTAGTGGAAATTTGAGATTTTTCAAATCCTCCTATCAAATCACATTATCCTCATCAATGAGATTATCCAATACCTCTCCCTGAATATTCCTATGTGCAACTAGGGACAATGGGTGATGCATCATGTAGACGATATTGAAAACATCAAAGAATAAGAGAAATTGTTTTCCCTTGATGTAGATGATGCCCCTGCTCCTAAGAACTTGATGAGAGCCTTATCATGGCCCTCCATGGATAGAAAGTGTTCTTTGGTTCAACCCAAATTATAAACTATATACACATGAAGAGATATCACATCTGGGTCTCCATAGAGGGACAACAATACAACAACTTCTTTCTTGATGAGACCTAGAGATTCACCATCACTTCATATGATGTGATTTGCTACATGCTGTTTGCTAGGTCAAAAGAAAGCCCATTTGAGAGAGAAATGGGAAAACCCTCCCTTTATAATGGTGTTATGCATGTAGATATTTAGAGATCCAAACTCATTGTTTTACCTTCCATCCTGCCTTGATTGTTAATGGACATCAATTCCTTTGATGGCATTTAGTTGTTGATAATGGTTGATTAACCCTATTTCAAACCATCAACATGACACAGGTTGGCTTCAATAACTAGTAGAAAATAGATACAAGCATTTATGAAGCAAGGGATACCGAGAATTTATACATAAGAACGCCCTTGAGGGGAAATTATGTAAGATCATAGCATTCCCATGTGTATTTATATTGTATAGTTGGTCCCTTTGTATAATAATAGGTTACCATAACAATTATGTCACATTTGGATGTTTATTTGAACCAAGTACATAATTGTATCCACAATAATCACCCCATGAATATCTCATGTGATTTCCCTCTCTAGTATTTCACACTTCTCTTCATATCTAAGTCTTCTGTAGACTTCATCCCAAGAACTCTAGCCTTTATTCATGTTTTTCCTCTTGAAGTATTTCAAAATTAAAGCTATCAATACTTCACAATATTAATACATGGTCTGTTAAACGTATAAATCTCAATGAGTTCCCTCAACAACTAATGTTTCCATAATTGTCTCCCTTTGTGCTTAAATCCTAGTGAGGTTATTGATTTGATGTTGGTTGATAGTTGTGCCTTAGTTACTACCATTGGAAGATGCCCTAAGATATTTTTTGTTTCCATTGTATTTTTAGAGAAATAGTTTTTCGTCATCTCATTGTGACATATGTGAGGCTCAAGCAATGCCATCTCACAGATTGTAGGTGATGTTTTGAGGTTTCTCTCCATAAGTCCCTTACTATAGATTTAATTTTTTTCTTTGTTGTTTTTGTGAGTTCATAATGGAATTCCTTTTTTTAGGGTAATCCCATATTTGAAAATAATAGATTTGCCAAATGGTCAAATGTGATTCCCAAGATGGACTTACGTTCTTATGTGACACCTTGCAATATCAATATTTTAAAGAAGATAAGATTAGTAGGTAAATTTACAAGGCTTTGACCTAGTCCCAAAACTATTTTTTAATGGACTACCACGAATTGCGGTGATCTTAATCTTGTTGCAATTTTTTATTGTTGGAAACATTTTCTTACTTTTATTTTTGAAAACGTAGAAGTTAGGGATATGATCTTCAAGCATGGCCCTTACTTCATGAGCTCCAAGGGAATGTTCCTATCACATTGGACCCTTGATTTCAATCCAACCATGGAAATATCTTCAACTAGGTTAGACTTCCATATCCCCCATTTTTCTTATGGGGTAAGGATATCTTTAGAACAACCAGAAACGAACTAGGTCATTATGTAACACATATAGAGCCTAAAAGAAATATTTTCAATTATGTTAGAATATGCATGGAACTAGATTATGATAAGGGATTTCTTGAGGTGATTTAGCTTGATATGGAGGGAGGGAGCCATCTTCAATATCTTTATTACGAGCAAGTCCCTTTTAAATGTAACGCTTTCCATGAGTATGGGCAATTTGCAAAACTTTGTCCAATCATCAAAGATCTTTCATCAGTTTATAAGATCAATACAAGTCCCAAAATTAAGGATGATCAAGGCTTTAAGCATGTTAAAAAAGAATAAAGAATCAGGTTCTAAGGGGGTCTCGATCTACCTTCAAGCCCCAACCTCCCTATAAGTTATAACTCACTCCAATAAAAGATTGGGAGCTCTATGGTCTCAATAAGAAGTTGAATACGCTCATGATCTCAATTCATCATCAATTCTTGTCCAATTATAGAGAACTCTTGAAAAGTTGATACAATTCCCATCCAAGGTTCTTTAGTAGCTTCTTAAGACAAGGCCTTAATAACCAAAAAAGAAGAAACACCTGCAAAAAAGGAGAAAGATAAGGAAGGTGATATTGCACCTACAAAAATGATTGAAGGTGATCGAGCCCCTTCCTCTCCATCCTTTCAATAAGTGTTAATGAAAAATTCACGTCCCTCCCCTCATTTGATAAAAGGTGGGAAAATAAAAAAGAAAGAAATTCCAACTCCCGGAAAAATATAAACTCCTTTGGTTTACTGGGGTTTCCTTTTGACTAATTCTTGATTGTGCTATGTTTTTGTATTAGTTTATGTATAGGGGTCAAAGATGTAATCTCACCTCCTATGAATCAGTATTTGTTATAAGTTTTGTCAAATTTTGCAAGCCTTTTGGCATATTCACACATATATACATAATAGTTTACATATCAAAGAAGCCATACTTTTTTATCCAATGGGATTTCCAAGCATAATCATATGTGTTATTCAGTCAGTTAGAATGCACCTGTTTTGTTTAATTGTTGCATCCACAATGCATATTTTTATGAATATAAAGTTCTTGTTATGGTTCAAAAATAAAAATATAAATAAATCCTAGACTTCTAAATAATTCATCATACAATTTAGATATTATTGTTTATTTACGAGTAGGATATAATCCTTCATACTTCCCCCTTAACTAGTACTAGTGGTCTCAATATGTAACAGCATCCTCGATCACTTCAAATCTATTTTGAATTAGTCCTTCTTCATATTCATTTTCTATGCTTCTTTCCTTTCATGATCTTTGTTTTCGTTTCTATCTTCCATAATCTTCATCCATTAGTCATTTGTTTTCATCATTTTATCTCTTACACATATTTGGTTTTCATCATTCGCCATCTTGAATCTTATTTAATTTTCATCTTGTACTTGTAAAACATAAACATTGTGTTTATTAAAGTACATATAAAAGGGTTGCTTTCCATCAAAATACATGGGTCACTAGCCATTGTATCTACATATTCTCTATGAAGGTTTTTCTAGTACATGTTTCAGAAACAATTATTCAATCACAACATTTTCACCTCCCCCCACATCATCATCAATCACCATCCTAAGTGATGAGCCTCAATATTGCAACAAGAATGTTGCAACTCAAGGTTACCGAATTAAGTTATCGGGTTCGTACAAACTTAAGAGGTGCTAGGACTATATGTGCAGCATGCAATGTGTCCTTTTTTTGTTGATCTTATGCAATGAAGTGAATGCCATGAAATCCAAGCCTAAACTAATTGCAAAAATGGAAATGTTACTCTATTTACAGAAAGGAAACCTAATTACTTTTGTAGAGAGGAAATCCTAGTTACTTTTGTAGAAAGGAAAGGCTATTCTACTTTGCATGAATGTAAATGTTGATCCTATTTGCATAAATGTAAATATTAACTTATTTGCAGAGTGTAAATGGTACATCAAAAGGAAGCCTAACCTCTGCAATATAAATAACAATGTTGGAAAAAAAACTATAACTTAATATGTATGAAACAAAATGAAATCATTCTTCAATCACTGTATTCAAGATAGATTTTGTCAATATATTTCACTAGGCTTTTAATAAAGTAATCATGAAAATCATCATTATTCTCTTCAAGTCATGAATTTGTCCATTAATCCAAACTGCAGAGGTGAATTGACATGGAGAAGAGGCAAGGCTGAAGAGGTATTTTGGCCTTACTCAATCATGAATTTAGAGCCTAAGGGTCATGATTCAAGCCTAAGAGACAAAAACCAATCTTTTGTAGCAAATCTAGTCAAGCTTACATCTGCTACATGAGTGCTATAGGAGTGTTATAAGAGGTGCTACAGGAGGCCTTGTTTTGCTACAAGAGTGAGATAAATTGCAAAATTCCCAAGTAAAACAAATGAAAATCAGATGAGAATCTCTTTTATTAAGTAGGATTTCTTAAGACTCCATTACATGTGGAATCACTCCAAAATACCCCTGTTAACACGTGCTAAAAAATAGCAGAAAATTACTACTCTAAAAACTAGAAATTCAAGAACTAGTGAGCTAGTTAACTTACCAAATGCATAGCCTAATCAAGTGAAAATTATATGCGGTGAATTTTGTTATTAAATTTAATTTTTTTATGACCGAATACAAGTGGAATAAACTCAAATGAATCTCATTAACATGTTCTAAAAAATAGCAGAAAATTACTATTGTTTTGCTACAAGCGATTCTAGAAACTTTAGATTTGTGAACTGGTAGACCAATCCAGGTAGCTCAATGATGAATATGACTTTACAAATTTGTTATAATGGTGCATCATGCTTGTGAATTTGTAAATAACCTAAAAAAAAAATCACTTCAATCATTTAACCAATATGACCTACAACAAAAGAAGCATGAATAGTAAATGCAAAAATAAGAGATGCAAGTGAAAAATACATTTAAAGGAAATAAATAAATTGTACAAGAGGGATCTGAGGCTGTTAGGATGGACAAGCCAAAGGAAACTCAAAGTCTTGTGAAGGAAACCAAGCTTTAGAAGCTAAAAATGGCACCAAACTTCATTATTTGAATCAATCCAAGTACATCCCTACTAGAAATGAAAGTGGAGTTGCTAAATAACAAGTTTTCTCCACAAGAAGACTAAGAAATAAATGACCCTAGAGGAAAATTTGAATTGGTACTTATACAAATAGATGAGGAAGCATTCTCCTTTAACTGGGGCATCTTTCCCCTCCGAAATCCCTCAAAGAGTGGATTTAGTTCCCAACACTAGGAATCTTCGTTAAATGACAGAGAACACATTCCTAGATGTTCTCAATTAGTGGAGCTCAAGAATTTGTCAATAATTTCATGATATTCAGTTCATTTATTATCTAATACTTTTCCATCCTGTAGTAGGAAGAAAGTCCCTATATTATCTCATTTGTAATTTACTCCATATTCTCTCAATATTCTGCAAAAATAATACTGTCTAATATTGTTACAATATTGTCCAAGATTTCTCTAAGATACTCCTATCGAAGCTTGGCTGACCAAAAGCCTATACAATGAGTTATGAGGTACTATTTATAGCAAAGGGTGGGGTGACCCTTGACATTCCCCTTTGAGACCATTCATCTACCCTCATGACTCTTCAACTACTCTATGACTATTACATTCAACTATTGACACTTGAACTTTCACTTGAAAAGACGTTACATTACAATGCACATGTACCCATGTGAGACAAAATGGCTTGAGCAAGCCATGCAAGACATCACTGACACTCGAACCATTGTGGTGAGACCAACTCTTTGACATGCTTGTGATGGTCAAAGGTGATGAGATGATGCCAAGCTTGGTTGTCCGTGATGGTTTCCGTGCGCTCAATGGTGACATCTTGCTGAAAACATAGTTACCGATCAAATGAGAAAGTGAACTGGTGCCCGTTTTTTTGAGGTGGAAAAAATCACTCAATTTTGAAAAGTGGTGATGCCAGAATACACATATTTTTTTTAGCATATTTTTGGCACTTTAAATTTTCTTATCTATCAAGTATGAACATTTCTTTTTCGATATTGGTGATTTTGATGTTGATTTTGAAAAATATTGATGCAGCATCAACACATTTTTTTAAATGTTAGTGACTTTCATGCTAATTTTGAAAAGTGTTGAGCTAGCATCAACACATTGTTTTAGAGGGCTTATTTTTGACACTCTAAATTTTTTTATGTATCAAGTGTGAACATTTTTTTTTGTTAGTGATTTTCATCTTGATTTTCAAAAGTGCTAATGAGCATCAACCCTTTTTGTTTAGAGGGCTTAGTTTTTACATTTTAAATTTTCTAATGAATTAAGTGTGGATAATTTTTTTAAAATGTTGGTGATTTTCATGTTAGTAATAAAATATAAAATAATAATAATAAAAACATGACAAAAAAAACACCAAACACAATATATATATATATATATATATATATATATATATATATATATATATATATATATATATAAAGAAAGGAAAAAACAAAAAACCTATAAAAATGTAAAAAAAAAACATAAAACATAAAGCATGACAAAAATAAAAATAATAAAAACATGTTAATAATAAAACATAAAAATATATATCAGCTTCATTCATGTGCGAAGAAAAGCCAATATGCTAGTTGATCGTTTGGCGAATGAAGGAGTGCTTTGCAAGGAAAGTTATAGTAAGCATGCTTGGGATTCAACACCCTCGGGGAAATTGCGTGATGATTGTCAAAGATAGGCGGCCAAAGACATGGAGCACTTCCAGACCATGAGGAACGAATAGAAGGAAGACTAGTGGAAGTAGGAGAAAGTGGAAGAAGTCAATCATATTCGTTGATCCCACATAGAATGCTTAAAACATAGTTAATTACAAGGGAGGGGTACTTGGTAAATAGCGGGCTTGTTGGAAGGTCGCCGACCACAGATTTTGATGGCCTCCATCATCGAATGGCTATCGGGTTGGAAATTGATCGAAGGTTAAGTCTTCAAGCAGACCCGAAGATTTATAGATCAACGGTTTATAATCCTCATCGGATCCGTAAAGAGGGTAAAGATTGAGCTAGTTTCCGTTCCGATATCTCAGAGGACTGTCAGATCAACAGGGGCTTGATCGTATGGATATCAGGTTTTAAAAGTGTTCGGAGATTAAGTCTTAGAACAGACCCGAATTTTAATTCATTGACAGTTTATTTTCTCCGTCAGCTTTGTAAAGCAGGTAACGTTCACACAAGTCTCCGAAGCGATTTATTTAAGGACCGTTGGATCATTGGGGTCCTATTGAATAGCCATCAGGTTGGATAATGGGCGAAGGTTTTTGTGTAAGATTTATGTTTAAGGTTTCAGGTTAATCATCAACGGGTTTGCCCTTGCTGGTCTTTATACTTGTAAAGACATGTAACATATGTAATCTTTCCCGCGGTTAATTGAATGCTCCACTTTTACTTGACCAAAACATAAAAAAATATAAAAATAAAAATTAGAAAAAATAACAAAAATAAAAATAAAAGACATGACAAAAAAAAAAGCATAAAACATAAAACATGTTAGTAATAAAACACACAAATAAAAATAAAAATAAAAACATGACAAAAAAAAACTATAAAAATGTAAAAAAAAATACCAAAATTAACTCGTTAAAAAAAATAATAAAAAAATAAAAATAAAAAATAAAAAATTAATGAAAAAAAAAAAATGATTTTTTTTCAAAAAAATGTATATACTTTAAAGAAAAACAAATCACAGAAATATCTAAAAACATTTTTTTTAAGTTAAAAAATAATAATAATAATAAAAACCTCATTACAAAAACAAAAACATAAAAAAATAACCAATAAAAATAAAAATAAAAATAAAATAAAATAAAAATTTAAAAATATATTTTTTTTTTTAATTAAAATTATAAAAGTAAAGAAATAACATAAAACAAAATTAAGAAAATAAATAAAACAAATAAAAAGATTTAATTATAAAAATTTGAAAACAAATTTTAAAGAAAAAACATTAAAAAAAAAAATCAAAACAATTAAAAGAAACAGTTTAAAAAAAAACAATATAAAAAAAAACAATTACAAATAAATAAAAAATAAAAAACAATTTTAAAAACACAATTTAAAAAATAAAAACAATTTAAAAAAAAATATTAAAAAAAAAAAACAATTTAAATAAAACAATTAATTTTTTTTTAAATATAAAAAAATATAAAATAAAAAACCATTAAAAAAACATCTTGCCTTTCGCCCTCTTTCACCCCCCTCTGGACCCGTCCCCTCTCTTGTCCCTCACCCTCGTTTCCTTCCCCCCCTTTCCTCACCCCCCTCGCCTCCCCACTCTTGGTCCTCCCCTGCCTCACCCACCCTCGGCTCACCCCCTCCCACCCCTCCCCTCTCACCTCCCCCACCCGGCCCCAACCACACCCTCCTCCCTCACCCCCCTTCGCTCCCCCTCACACCCTTAGCCCCCTCCCCTCCCCACCAGGGCCCCAGCGGGGAGGGGAGGGGGGTAAGGGGGTGAGGGGGAGTAGAGGGGGGTGAGGGAGGGCAGTGGGGTGCGGGCGGAGTGGCGGATGGGAGAGGGGAGGGGAGGAAGGGGGGCGCCAAGGGGAGGAGAGAGAGGGGGAGGGTCGAGGGTGGAGTGGGGACTGGGTGTGGGAGGGGAGAGGGGACGGCGGCAGGGTACGGGGGTGAGGGGGAGCAGAGGGGGGTGAGGGAGTGGGGTGCGATGAGGGACAGATGGGGGAAGAGAGAGGGGAGGGGAAGGGAGGAAGATGGTCGAGGGTGGGGAGGGGAGGGTAAGGGAAGGAGGTGTGCGAGGTCCCAATTTTGAAATTGTTTTGTATTTATTTATTCTTTTAATTTTTATCTTTTTTAATTGTTTTTTATTAATTGTTTTTTTTTTTTAAATTGTTTTTGTTTTTTAAAGTCTTTTTTTATTTTTATTTTTTTAATTATTATTATTATTTTTCTTTAAATTTAATTTTTTTTAATTTTAATTTAAGCTTTTTTTTTCTCTTTTGAATTTTATTTATTTATTTATTTTCTTTAATTTTTAAATTTAAATATTTTTAATTTTAAGTTTTAATTATTATTATTATTATTATTTTAAATATAATTTAAAAAAAATAAAAAATTAATTTAAATATTTTTAATTTTTTTAAATTGTAAATTTAATTTCTTTTTTAATTGTTTTGAATTATTTTATTTTATTTTTAATTTGAATTTTATTTTTTATTTTATTTTATTTTTTGATAATTATTTAACATTTTTTTAAATGATATTTTTATTTTTAAATTTTTTTAACTTAAAAAATGGTCTTTTTTTAATTTTAATTTTTGCTTTCTTATATTATATATATTTTTTTATTTTTCTTTTTTAATTTTCATTTTTACAAGTTAATTTTTATTTTATTTTTTTTTGTTTTTTTTTTTACTTTTTTTAATATATTTTATGAAATTAAATTAAATTTTTTCATGTATCATCCCCTTGCCACCCCTGGCTAGTTGGGCCTCAGGTTTGCCAGGGATTTTTTTTTTCTAAGTTTTTAAATTTTTTTAATGCTGTATTTTATTTTTGTAATTTTTTTTTTTGGTTTTTGTTTTGTTTTACTCTTCTTTTTTTTAATTTTACATGTATGGTTTATTTTTTTTACATTTTTTTTTTTTATGTCATTACTATATATTTTTTATATTTGATTTTTTTGTCATGTTTTTTAATGTTTTATTACTTTTATTTTTTTTTTAATTTTTTTTGCAATATTTGAATTTTTGTTTTCTTATGTATCTTTCATATATATGTTGTAGGGTATGTGTTGAAGCTTGTCTAGCAACTCGATCCCATTATGTGCAATTTGATAGTTGATTTTAATTTTTTTTCACAATGTATCAAGTTGTTTTAGGCTAAGATTTCAAAATTGCTATACATTTAGCATTTAAAAAAAAATTACTCTTGGTATAATAACTCTTTCATTCAGGTGTTCATTTTTTAAGTTTTTTTAGTCATAAATTTTTTCCATAATGTCATGCTTAAAATATTTTGAGAATTTAAGATTGTTTGTAGTCATAATATTTGGTTTTAATTCCATGGTTGAAAAATTGTCAAGATTTTTAATGTTTTCCTAAGTCGTGATATTTTATCTTTAATGTGATGGCTGAAAACAATTATAATTTTTTTTTCTTGGCACCATCCTTGAAAATTGTTGGAATTTTAAGGTTTTTCAAAGAAGTGATATTTTAAATTTAATGTCATGCTTAAAAATCGTTGGAATTTTAAGGGTTTTCAAAGATGTGATATTTTATCGTTAATGTCATGCTTGAAAATCATTTGAAATTCAAAGTTTTTCAGAGTCACGATATTTTTTCTTTTAATGTCATTAATAAAAAGTGTTAAAAATGTACCTTGAAAAAAAATTGTTATTCCGGCATCAACACTTTTCGATTTCAAGGTGTTTTTTGCACCAAACAAAATGGCTTTTATTCTTTTTTTACTATTATTTTTAAAAATCTTGAAAATTTACTCTGAAAAAAAAAAAAAAAAAAGAAGAAGAAGACAAACTTTATTCCCGCATCAACACTTTTCGATTTCAAGCTATTTTTTCATGTTTTTCTTGGGATTTTTGGGCTCGAGTACCCATTTTGAGGTAATTGTTTACGTTTGATCGGTAACTATGTTTGAAGCGAACTCTTGCCTTCGCTGCATCTGGGTGCACTGGTATGGTTCCTCTATCCAACTCGTCTGATATCATGCGCATGGTCATCCAGGTGCGATCGGACTAGGAACATGTTGATGCATAGTGTCTACGCTACTCTCCAAGCATGTGTTGGTGGTCGTGCACATCAACTTGTCGAGGTACATGTTCAACTCCAGTAGGACTTGCTTCTTTCCTTTGCCTTAATGAGTGTGTCGAATGGGTGGGATCGCATGCATGCGCATAATGACATGCATGCCTTTGCATTCCCTTGCATGCGATCAACCACACTTCTCACTTTGTCTGCTCTGTGCCAACTGTAGGGATGGATCTATAACTTGTACATGTAGTTTCGTCCGTGAGTGCATGTTGCACCCCCTAATATACATGTTCCTTCTACAACTCATTCTCTCGTTTATGTAGCTCATGTTCTTCCTTAAGTTGTCACTTTAGCACATGCAACTCCTTCTTTCTTCCATTCTCTGCCTTCGTGTGATCTTCATGCCACATCGTCACCTCATAGCCTGAGTTTCCAAACTTGCTTTCATCATTAGTGGATCCGATTGAGCTTGCAACTTTGTTTTGCCTTTGTGTTGTCAACAAACTTCCTCTTGCATTTGTTGCATATGGTATGCCGCCTTCAGCTGCTGTTGATGGTGCTACTTGCTGTGATGTTATTATCGTCATATCTTGATGTCCTTGTCTATGAACAACTTGATGTCTTTGTGGGTAGTCAAGTTCATAGACACTTGATTAAGTGCATCCCCAAGTGTGCTTTGAACGGTGCCTTCAACTCTGCTCTCCTAGAAACCATTATACCTATGTTGCTAAGAGGAAGATGAACACCTCCAATACCTTGAGACATGGAACATAATCTATCAATCAAAAACCAAAACGAGCTTGAGAACTAACTTGCAACATACCTGTGTGACTGATCATGAAGGTTTCACAATTTCCGTTGAGAAGTTGAGAGACTGACTGCCAAAACTATGCAAGGCATAGTCCGAGTTGTTAGTAGGTTGACTAACTACTAGAACTACACAATGCACATTCCAGCCTAGCCTCCTGAGGACTGAAACTGTGCAATGTGAAATTTTAGTCAGCAGTGACATGCAACCAGCAAACTGCATTGTGCAGTTTCTAGGGCCAACATGATACTGCCTCCAAGGATTTCACAATGTGTGCCTGGAGTTTAGCACCTGGCGAGACTTGCACAATTTCTGGAGGGAAGGCAAAGCCTTTGCTTCCGGAAATGTGCAATGCTAACCGAGCAAAGCACGGTCCAGGCCAAGGCAACCTAGTCCAGCCAACGGGCTACTGAAAACATGAAAAGTGTGAATGCATGATGGGATGAGTGCAAATAAGAGTGAATGATCATTCATGCAAACAAAAAGTGTAGGATTCAGAAAACGAGAAAGCATGCATGTGTGTGAAGCGAGTTGCCACAACAGCGACCATCCATGAAAAATAGTGTCATGCATGTGACAGCAGTGAGATGCGAACAAAAACTGAAACAGTGCTTCTATACTTTAACATGGATCAAAACGATAGCAAGCGCTCACTGAAATTAAGCAGACAATAATCACACAAAGTGAAACACAAAAAGCGACATAAATGCAACACAAGACATGAAAGGCGGGCTTACCTCAAAACAGTTGAGTTGAATGTGCTGATGACTCCTAGATGCAATGTGGGATGTCAGAGCTGCAAGGTCGATGTGAGGAATGAGCTTTGTAGCATCTGATTGATGAGTTTTGATAAAACCGAGGTTGTGATGTGCATGCCACAAATCTAGGAAAAGCGACACTCGGTGGGAGGTTTCTGAAATGATCCTTGCATGTAACCTCCAATTGCTAAAAATAGATCCTTGAATCAAGGGATGCCTTGGGAGAAGTAGCCCATGCATGCAAACCAATTTTTCTCGATCCCGGAGGGAACCGGTCAACTCAACTGTACATGCAACAGTATGCTCAGCTGGGAGGAAAAATGCGCATTTCTGGGAGGGAGCTGGGCTGGTTGTCCAAAGGGATTGCACAATTTCTGGGTAGAGCAGCTGACTACTGCCCAAAATTGCACAATTTATGGGTTGAGCAGTCCTGCTGGGAGGAATTGTGCAATTTTTCCAATGAACAGTGACAAGCAAATTTTCACAATTCTAGAGCCCAGCAAGCTGCTAGACAGGATTGCGCAATTTCTGGAGGGAAGGCTAGTTTCCCTCCAGAATTGTGCAATTTCTTGAGGGAGTTGCTTCGTCTACAGCTAGACCAAGCCTAGAGAAACAACCCGTGAGGGGAATGAACAACCTTTGATGGACAGGATGTCATTCTGCAAGAAAATCACTGAATCTTGTGTACTTGTGTACATGTTGCTATGGAAGGTTGGTAGGGAGGCTCTAAAACGAATCTAAGGAAAAATTTTGGAGGGTGGTTGCAGCCGCTACAACACTTGGTGACACACTGATAGAACTCTAGCTCTCTGAATGGACCTTGTTCGTGAAAAGCAAGTCTAACACCTCCAGAAGTATTGTTCAGTTCTTAGTTCATCTTGGTTTCCACACTATCTTGATTGTAAGATGTAGCATCTGCCAAGCTCTTGGTTGACTGACACACATTTTCGATTGGCGTTGAGGGGTAAACCAGTGAACAAGCAGTACAGTCGTCAAAGTCTTAGTTTCATCTCTGGTGTTGCTCCGCTTCCAGCATGCCTTGACAGTACCTCGAGGGAGTCACGCATGAACACAAGCATCGCTCCACTGCCAGCAAGCCTAGTCAGTACCCCAACGAAGTTACTTGCATCACCTCTTTATGCAAGAAGCCTTTTTCTTCTTTTTCCTAATTCATTTTTCATTTTTAAAATTTTTCACTTTTCATTTTTTTCATTTTTCATTTTCATAACTTTGCATATCACTTATTCATTTCAAAGGCGGAAGAGGGAACTCAACTTATTGAGAGCAGAAGAGGTTGTTCCTTCAGAGAAGTAGTTTATATATATCTCTAACATGCTCATTAAGGTTTTCCCCCTCACCTTACTCTACTTGATTGAGCAGACAAGGATTAACCTAAAAACAATCGACTATAGTGGGTGATACTAGTTAGCGTACAAGTTTTGTGTTTTCACCCAGGTTCACTTAGAATAGTATGTATTTTCCATTGATGTATTATGGACTGAAGACAACAAGTTCTTACATCAGAGACCATACAACAGATAACCAAATGTTGATAGTTGTACAAGTCCTCTTGTACTTTACCTAGCTTGTTTCAAGAGTCGCACACGGTCCATGCGAAACTAACCTACAGACAATAAAAAGAAAACAAACCAAAAAGAAAAGTAAGAAGCAGAAGCAAATGCAAAAGCAAAGTGAGTAAGCAAACAAACAAGAAAACAAACAAACACACAAAGAAGGAAGCAAACATGCATGCAAGCAAACAACTCAAAAGAAAACACTACTCCTACTCCTATGTTAACAGTGCATGGGTTGTCTCACATGAAGTGATATTTCTAGTGCAGCCACCAACGCATTGGTTGAACCATGTCGGTGAAGGCATGGTTTGCAAACAACACAGTTGTGCGAACCAACAGATGTGAAAGACACAACAATGAAGACAAACACACTCCGAGCTTACAAGCGTCCATAGAAAAAATTTGAGTGAAAGAGCATGACATGCAGTCTATGGACATACCATGATGTTGTGTGACACTACATGCATATGTTAAGCACACTGGTACTCTTCACTATGACATGCAAGCACACGTGAGGAAGGTAAACCACTTACATTGTGCAAGTTTGCTTGTTGAGTAAGATTCCTCCAATGCATGAGCGATGGGATCATGTAGTTTGAGTGGAGAAAGTAAAATTCGAGTGTTAGATTGATATTCAATGCATACAGATGAGTGATGAGGAGCCTCAGATGTTTGAACAATTTCCTGATCGGAAGTGAGACCAACCTCAAGACAGCAATGGCCCGACATAACCATTAGCTCAGGCTGAAGTGCCTCGACAGTCTAGGGGGTTTTGACTTCATCGATAAATAGATCATCGTCGACCAGTGGCTTAGACGGTTTAACAACGAGTGAATCAACATCGTGATCAGATGATGAGGTAAAGAGATCACGACAGCTAAGATCAGAAAACTCATGATGTTGGTCGACATCCTCATGACTTGATGAATCGCACAGAGGGGTAGATGAGAAGCAAGAATGTTCATTCTCTGCATTTTTGGAAAAGATAGATGAAAAATCAAGTGGATGTTCAAAGAATGATTGGTCCTCTCCCTTGTCAGATGATGCACTGACATCAGGTGTGTCCTATGAATGATTAATAATGGGTGCTTCCATAGATGGAGATATACATGAAAAATCTAGGATGGCAGCATCGCTAAGGAGGTCAGGAAAAAATGAAGGAGGTATGGATAGACAGGGATGGTCCTCTGTTGCCGGTGGATGTTCAAGCTCCCAGTCATACTCTTTGTGAATGATAGTGCATGTTGGTTGTGCAACACCAACTCCGTCAATAGATCGATCCTCATTCAAAACAGGTGTAGAGTCTAGAACGAAAGAACACAAGATAGTGCAATCCAAAGGATGATCAGAATACAAGGATGAAGGTTGAGGTACGAAATACATGTGATAACCCATGGGATTCCCAACCAATATTTCACGAAAATCGAAAGGAGCTATGTCAGGAGGATGTGACGGTTGAACAGATGTGTGTTCATGCTCTCCCACATCACTCTGTGATGCTGGAGCTGTCTGATGAGGGGACGACGGACAGTCACATGTGATAGCAGCCATGTCCATTTGTGATTGTGCAACTCCATCATTGAAGTATGTTAAGCGGGGTTTGAGCTTGAATTTTTTCTTGGGATTGACAGATTGGATAAGGAAATATTCAATTATGTCCATGAGATACTGAAATTTCATCTGACTTTTGGGGACTTCCAACATGAATAGACGGAAGCGCTCTGAAAACTCCATAGGTGATTCGTGCGGGGCCTTCCGTTGTTTTAACAATTTTTCATCAAGTAATTCAGGATCAAAATGGTGGAAAATATATTCGATTATATTGTTGAACTACTTGAATGAGTGCATGGAGTTATGAGGTAGAGTGTCAGACCATTGTGATGTGTGGTCGTGAACTATGTGTGCGAGCAGTGAATAGACCTCTGTTTCATTAAAATATTCCATGCCCTCCATGAGAGCATGGACGTCATGTAAGTGCTCAGGCCAGGCCACTTCGCCTTCACCATCATACATTATTTGTGACAAGTGATCCCAGAGCTCCCTCTTGATGTGAAAGATATGTCCATTGGACAAACATTTCGGAGGGTGAACTACAACAAACTCCATGATATATGTGCGAAACTTCAAAACAGATGATGAGGGCTCAGCTTGTCATCTGACCCTCCTTCTAGTGCCAAAATGTTGATGGTGCTAGACCTTCCAACATGTCAAGGGATCTCCCCGGTAAGAAGTCCCAAATAGACCTCAAATCATTTGGTGTAGGAGTCCCAGCAGTGGGTCATACGGTAATGCCTTGATCGCGTTTTAGCATAGAGGCAAGTAAGATGTCCCTATTGGTAGCAAGGGTGTGATAGCTGTGGCAAGTCAAGGAAGGTGCATGAGAGGTTCTAACACACTGAGGGTGAGGTGAGTGCACCCCTTGGAAACCTGTAATAGTACTCGGCGTGGAAGGGAACACACGAGCAAGATGCATCACCAGATGGAAAGAAACATAGCGAGTAATCCAAAGTGATGTTTAAACCAACATCACATCTACAACAAGATTCATACAATTGCATATAAAATAGTTCATACACAAATGTGTAAGTTAAATAACATAAATTGCTACAACAACCAGAATAGTCCAACTACAATAACAACATATGCATGAAAATGTGTTGGCTTTGTTATATTAAGAAGTGTAAGTTCCAATCGTACAATACATCCATTTCCATCTACTAGTTCCAATAGTGGAACGTTACAGCCACAACCGCCTTTTCCTCCAAAGAGATATACTAGCTTTGCATAGTGGAGAAGCCAAGGTGCGTTACAATACTATCCAAGCTTTCTCTAAGATACTCCTATCGAAGCTTGGATGACCAAAAGCCTATATAACGACTTATGAGGTACTATTTATAGAGAAGGGTGGGGTGACCCTTGACATTCCCCTTTGAGACCATTCATCTACCCTCATGACTCTTCAACTACTCTATGATTGTTACATTTAGCTATCGACACTTGAACTTCCACTTGACAAGACATTACATTACAATGCACATGTGCCCATGTGAGAAAAAATGGCTTGAGAAATCCATGCAAGACATCGCTGACACTCGGACCGTTGTGGTGAGACGAACTCTTTGACATGCTTGTGATGGTCAAAGGTGATGAGTTGATGCCAAGCTTGATTTTCCATAATGGTGCTCGTGCGCTCAATGGTGACATCTTGCTTAAGCGAACTCTTACCTTTGTTGCATCTGGGTGCACTGATATGGCTCCTCTATCCAACTCGTCTAATAGCATGCGCATGATCATCCTGGTGCGAGCAGACTGACAACATGTTGATGCATAGTGTCTACGCTGCTCTCCAAGCATGTGCTGGTGGTCGTGCGCATCAACTTGTCGAGGTACATGTTCAGCTCCAGTCATACTTGCTTCTTGTCTTTGCCTCGGTGAGTGTGCCGAATGGGTGGGATCACATGCGTGCACTCAATGACATGCATGCTATTGCATTCCCTTACATGTGATCAACCACACTGCTCACTTTGTTTACTCTGTGCTAGCTGCTGGGATGGATCTGTAACTTGTGCAGGCACAGTTTCTTCTGTGAGTGCATGTTGTGCCCCCTATTTTACCTGTTCCTGATGCAACTCATTCTCTCGTCTATGCAACTCTTGTTCTTCCTTGAGTTTTTGCTTCAGCACATGCAACTCCTTCTCTATTATGTTCCCTGCCTTCGTGCAATCTTCATGTCGCACTGTCACCTCATAGCCTGAGTCTCCAAAGTTACTTTCATCATAAGTGGATATGCTTGAGCTTGCAACTTTGTTCTACCTCTGTGTTGTCAACAAACTTCCTCTTTCATTCGTTGCATCTGTTATGCTGCCTTTAGCTATTGTTAATGGTGCTGCTTGCTGTGATGTTGCTGCTGTAATATCTTGATGTCCTTGTCTACGAACAACCTGATGTCTTCATCCCCAAGTGTGCTCTGAACAATGCTCCCCAAGTGTGCTCTAAGTAGTGATTTCAACTCTGATCTCCTGGAAACCATTGTACCTGTGTTGCTGAGAGGTAGATGAACACCTGCGATACCTGGAGACATGGAAACACTCATGGCAAGTAATCTATCAGTCGAAAACCAATACGAACTTGAAAAATGACTTGCAACATACATGTGTGACTAATCATGAAGGTTGCGCAATTTCCGTGAGGAGATCAGGAGACTGAATGCAGAAACTGTGCAAGGCACAGTCTGGGTTATTAGTAGGCTCATTGACTACTGGAACTGCGCAATGCATAGTCCATCCTGGCCTACTGAGGACTGAAACTATGCAATGCGCAATTTCAGTCAGCAATGACATGCAACCAGCAAACTGCAATGCACAGTTTCTGGGGCCAATAGGACACTACCTCCAAGGACTGCACAATGCATTCTTGGAGGTCAATGCCTGGCTAGACTTCCACAATTTCTGGAGGGAAGGCAGAGGCTTCCCTTCCGGAAACGCGCAGTGCTAGCCGGGCAAGGCACGGTCCAGGCCAAGGCAACCATGTCCGGCCGATGGGCAACTAAAAACATGAGAAGTGTTAATGCATGATGAGATGAGTGCAAATAAGAGTGAATGATAATTTATGCAAACAATAAGTGCAATATTCAGAAAACGGGAAAGCATGCATGTGTGTGAAGCGAGTCACCGTAATGACGATCGTCCATGCAAAACAGTGTCATGTATGTGACAATAGTGAGATGCGAATGAAAACTGAAACAATTCTTCTACAAGCTAACATGCATCAAAAAGACAACAAGTGCTCACTAAAATTAAGCAGACAGTAATCACACAAAGCGAAATATAAAAAATGACAAAAGTGCAACACAAGACATGGAAGGTGGGCTTACCTCAAAACAACTGAGTTGAATGTGCTGACGACTCCTAGATGTAATGTGGGATGTCAGAGTTGTAAGGTCGATGTGAGGAATGAGCTCTGCAGCATTCGGTTGATGAGTTTTGATAAAACCGAGGTTGTGACGCGCATACCACAAATCTAGGAAAAGTGACACTTGGCGGGAGGTTTCTAAAATGATCTTTGCATGTAACCTCCAGTTGCTAAAAATAGATCCATGAATCAAGGGATGCCTTTGCATGCTGCCTTGGGAGAAGAAGCCCATGCATGCAAATCAATTTTTCTCGGTCTCGGAGGGAACCGGTCAACTCAATTGCACATGCAACAGTTTGCTCAGCTGGGAGGAAAAAAACAGCATTTCTGGGAGGGAGTTGGGCTGGCTACCCAGAGGGATTGCGCAACTTCTAGGTAGAGCAGTTGACTGCTGCCTAGAATTGCACAATTTTTGGGTTGAGCAGTCCTGATAGGAGGAATTGCGCAATTTCTGGGCTGAGAAGTCCTGCTGGGAGGAATTACGCAATTTCTAGGTTGAGGAGTCCTGTTGGGAGGAATTGCGCAATTTTTCCAGTGAACAGTGACAGGAAAATTTGCGCAATTTTGGAGCCCAGTAGGCTGCTAGACATAAATGTGCAATTTCTGGATGAAAGGCTAGTTTCCCTATAGAATTATGCAATTTCTTGAAGGAGCTACTTAGCTTGTAGTTGGACCAAGTCTAGAGAAAAAGCCCGTGAGAGGAATGTAACAAGCTTTGATGGACAGGTTGTCATTCTGCAAGAAAATTACTAAAGCTTGTGTACTTGATGAAGCAAGACATGATGTTGTGAAAGGTTGGTAGGGAGGCTCCAAAATGAAGCTAAGGAAAAATTTTGGAGGGTGGTTGTAGCCGCTACAACAGAACCATACATTACACTTGTGGTTTCAGTTCACCATGAACCATACATTACATCATTTTTTCTTCTTACCACAAACCATACAACATTCAAACTACAAAGGTATTCTCACCTCATCATGGCTTACATTAATATTTGACTCAAGCAGATATAATTTCAAATTAATCTATCCCTTATATAAATATTGGACAATGACCATTTTCTTTCCATCATCAAAAAACATTATTCAAGAACTATTGAACTTTTTAGGGATGTTGTTTTTCATGGATTCATTTCTTTTACATCTCAATTTTTTAGAACACATGGTATTATTTATTCTTACCTTATTTCTTCTTTCATGCATTTCCACTGTATTTCTTCTTTTGCTTTTGCTTCATTCCTCATCTCACTCTTTTGTTCGATTTGCCCTTCTCTTTTGCTTATTTTGTTCATGTTGATGAATCCATCTTCTTCTCACGTCATCTTTTGTTCATATTGCTTGCGCTTTCTTCTGCCATGAAGTTTGCATCTTATTCTCTCTTCATAGTCCCCTTCTTTTCATTGTCATCTTCTTTCTCTACACCTACACTAACATGTTTGTAAAAAATATGTTTCTTGTTGGATTATGTAATGTCCAACAAGGAAACCTTTGACTTTGGTTTGGAAAAACCTAATTGATGGACCACTGCCATGATTTAACATGTCTTAAACTTTGAATTTCACAATTTGAATGACTTCATTACCAACTAGGACCTTTTAACTCACACCTGGACTTTAAATGTTGACTCATGACTCACAACATTTGACTTGACTTCAACACTTTACATTAATAATTTAAGTTGACTTTTGACTTAAATATAACATTTTACATTAATAAGTTAACTTGGATTTTGACTCATCATATCAATAATTTCTATTTTGACTCATAATCAATTATCCTCAAACACATTTATTGGCTTAAACACTTACATGACTCTTTACATTTGTGACACCCTGGTATGCTTCCCCTTTGATTTTTGTAATGTAATGATACTTGATATTATAAAATATTATATTTTATGTTATGGCCTGAAGTGTGGGAGCACAAATCCATGATCTAAGAAGGAAGAGGAAAGATAAACCTAGGAGGGGTTAGTTGGCACCAATAATTATTTTAATCATGAAAATAGTAAAAAAAATAGAAGAAGACTCCATGAGGAAAATGGAGAGACACTTGAGGAAATGATAAAAATGAAAATGCATGACAATGTCGGGGTTGGGCCCTTCTTGGTGAAGATCGTGAGTAAAGATGGAAAGAGCTATGAGCTGAGAGAATAGGATTCCCTAAAATAGGAAATTGTAACTAGAAGTGCAAGAGGATTTAGAAGAAATGGGAATAAGCACTTACCAGGAACTAGTTGAGAAACCACTTAGGGTGTTATCTAAGGATGATAAACCACATGCAAAAGGGTGCTTGCTGATACAGAGTTGATAAACCACCCAGGGTGCTTGTTTTGGGTTGATAACCCACTCTTAGAGTGCTTAACACAATTGATAAAGCACTCATTGTTGTAAATTTTGTTGTGTTTGACTAGTTGATAGACCACACAATGTTATATGTCTTTCCTATCCTCTATGTACTAGATATGGATTCTTTCTAAATATGTTGAAAAGAAATTCCCATTAGATCGGGGATTTGACTCAAGGGTGATTGTTGTAAGTGATTCTGGATATATTAGGTCTATATTGTAAATAATATGTTCTGAGTTGAGAACTGTGAAATTAAAGAATTTCTCTGTGGAAATTGATATGTAGCTTTGAATGATTTTGCATTGTTGTGTAATGTTGGTGCATGAAATTGTTGAATATAATTCATGAGATTTTACGGTTTTTTTTAAGATTTTTTGTCAGATATCTAAGTGTTAAATGTTTGAAGTTTTCCATTTACTATTTATGGAGTGCATTTTGGGTTTAATGGCTCCAAATCACAACATCAAATGCCCTCTTTCTTGTGTAGAAATGAGAGGTTGATAGTGTGATTATTTTCCTAAGGAATGGCTTTTATTCATGTGTTTAATTTGAGCCTACAAATTTGTTTAAATACCTTTGTGTGGAAAGAAAGAGAAAGAAAACCTTTGATAAAAAAAAATGAATGCCTATGATTAAAACAATTAGGCCATTAGATCTTATTTTATAATATGCAGCGTGATGGAGGAGGGTCCAGCTCAGAAATTTCATTGTATTTTAGTTGACTTAGGGGATCTTGTGCTTTCAAGGAAGTTGGTTTCCTGAGCATTAAATTAATGTAATTTTAATGTTTTTAAGTAATTTTATGAGGCATATTTGTAAATGTTCTCGAATGTTGGAGAACATGAGAGAATTAGGATAGTTGAGAGATTGAGAGATTTGGGAATTAATTGTAAATCTTAGATTAGGAATTGGTTTCATGGTTTGTGGAACTAGAGAGGATCCTTAGGGATTAGTTGAGTCAAAAGTGGACTTAGATGATATTCAGGATTTAGTTCAAAAGATTAAGGATCTGAACCGAAATGGGTTACAGAACCTTTTGTATAAATGTAAGCCTAAAAGGCATAGAGAGAGTTAGTTAGTTAGAGAATTAGTTAGTGAGTTAGAGTGAGAATCAAAGTTTAGAGATTAGATAAGGTTTGATTGTAAGCCTACAGGCAGGAAAGGGAAAAGGCCACTGATTAGAAAATCAGGCCACAGAGAGAGAGAGATTCATTATGTAAATAAATGTTTATAAAGACAGAGAATTCGATTCCTGAGTTGTGTGGTGTGTATTGATTAATGGAATTATAAATTGTGTGTGAATTAGAGTAATTTTGCATAGTATATGTATGCAGGTGGAATTAAAGCAGAACGCAGAGGTGGAGAATGAAGGATAGTGGTCTGATCATTTGAATCCGATTGAAGGATCAAAGTTGAAGTTTAGATGTGATAGCATTTAAATAATAGGCAGAACAAAGCTCAGGAAGGAGTCAAGCGAAAGAACAATCAAAGATCGAAATAAATGAAAGGAATAAGAAATCCTTGCTTCAACCTGGTTCTATGGTTGAAGTCTTTGATGCAATGTATGGATTGGTCAAGCTTGGAGCAAAGTCATTGAACAGTCAAGTCACACACGGAAGATCAACGACGTAGAAAGAATTAAACAACAAAGAACAGGAATTGTCGGATCAGCCAAATTGATGGATGATATTGACAGAAGATGAATGGCGGAGATTAAAACCACGTGTTAGCAGAAGGATGGAGTGGTATTCGCAAGTGGTCAGCAATATCTCACGTGCCCTAAAAGTTGTAAATGGTATTCTACGATCTCACACGATTAACCTGAGGGGTTGACACGTAGCATGAGAAAACCACTTTTCTCACGCACTCTCGATCTAATATTAGTCATGCATGTAATCACGCGATATGGCATGATCACCATTGCATTGAGGTAGGAGAAATAAACGGTGGAGATTGGCTAGGCTAGCTGGTGTGAGTTATTGCGCGATAACCGTCGGATTGACGAAGGAGATCGACGGTGGAGATTTAATGTGCTAAGGAGAGCATCAATATATGTGCAAAGGTTTGTGGAATGGAGGAAACGTAAGGTTTAAGTATGGTTTATGAAATATTTCAATTATATGGGAATTATAATAGAAATAATCAGGATTAATGTATTATGGTTTAAGTTAAGTTTTAACCAAAGTCTAAAATCCATGGTATGGTTAATATGCACGGGTAATAAGAATTAACAAAAGATTATGAAGGGTTTATAAGGTTCCACTCAAAAGTTTATAAGGGTCCAGACTTTGGATAGTTAAATCAAACGTTTATGCATAGAGTTTATTGAAGGAGCATTAAACCTTGACTTGTGAAGGTTTCACTAAGTATGGAATTATAAAATTCCTGGAACATAGTGTGACATGCAATTTTATTTTCATAATGTGGGTAGATGTGGCATTTTCTGCGTCATTTTTTGTTTTAGAGCTGAATAAGGAAACTTTGCGTGTAAGAATTCTTTGAGAAATTTAGAACAAAGTTATGTTTTGAAGGTATCTATACATGCAAGAGTAGATCAGATTTTAAATCTAACAAACAGTAGGCACACAGAGATAAAGTGTAGCAGAATTTGCAGATGCAAAGAAACAGAGAACAATCCATTCAAAGTGAAGATGAATGGGAGAACATGATCATGTAGAGATATTAAAGGTGAGATGATATGTTTTTGTTTTAATTTGGTTTGAAGATTGTGGCTGCGGAATTCAGGTTGTAGAAAAAAGAAAGTATCTCAGCAAAAGAAAAGAAGCAGTAATGAAGAAAGATGGTAAGAATTTCTGAGTGAAAGAAGAGGTGGCCAGAACCTAGTATTTCATTTGTGATTGAAATACAAGAGGACAATTGTGTTCTTAAAAGGTGCAGATGAGTTGAAGCCTAGAAGGATCAGAGAGAAGTTCTTAAAGAGGTTCAAGAGAATAGAGAACCAAGTGCTTGCCAAAAGACCAAGCACAGAGGAGAGCTTGGTGAGGTAAGTGACAGCAGGGAGGACTTGCTGTTACAGAGGCTTTAGTACAGCTCATAGTAAGTGAGTGAGGAACTCATGAAGATAGAGAAGTGAATGACTACTGATAGTCATAACAGAGATAACAGAGGTTTTGAGAAAGACCACAGCAAAATAAAAGTGAAGAAAGAGGATGCCAAGGCAAATGGCATACATAGAAAATTAAGTGAAGAAGAATATGAGAGGGAGAAGGCTGAGATAAATTTACATCTTGAGATATTGATGGAGATGTTGCAAATGAATAAAGATGACCAGAAGTATGGTTATGTCATAAGGAAGAAAGTAAAGTGGCAGAGGGTACAAGAGAAGAGAACTTAGCATGTGAATATGCAGTTAGCAGAAGAGTAGATGAAGCTTGAACAAGTAATGAATGTTAAATTGAAGTCTGAAGAACTTAGAGAAGCTGAGTTGAGAATGGAAGTTTCCATTTATGAAGCAGAACAAGATGAAGTTCTGGGTGAAAATGAAGACTGGAGGTCTTTGAAAGATCCTATGAACCATTGTGCAAATTCAAGACAACAAGAAGTTTACTTTTCTGAAGAAGGAATTATTGATGATTTTCTGAACTGTTGGACAAATTTAGATCAACAAGAGGATATGAAACCTTGTATTTTTGAATCTAATAATTTTGATGTGTTTACAAGTTTTGCAGTGAATGAGAAATCTTTTGAGACTGTCAAAAGTATGGAAGATATCTTTCAGAAGATAAATACTCTGACGTAAAGAAGGATGGAGAATGTCTCTTGAACTAGAAAAGAAGTGAATTATGGCAGCAGAAATAATTTAGTAATACATTGATATTTGAAGCTGTTACAACACAGGAACAATTTCTTGTGAAAAAGGGAGATGAGATTCAGTCTGAAGAGCTTATATGTGAAGCAACAGTTGAGACTATTGAACCTTGTAATTCTCAAACTGATAAATTGTGTACAAATGCAGGAATTATAATTGATGATGAAATACTTATAAAGTGTCAAAGAGAAATTGAATTGCTGGAAAACTCAGAGAATGACAATGTGATTACAGAAGGAGTTCACTAAAGTGTACAAGAGCATAAAGACATCATTGAAGAAGATGTTGTGGAAGAGAGACTTGCTGACAGTTTCGAGAGTCCTTTGGAGAATTCTTTAAAGAGGTTGAATCAGCATACTGATGTGCTGATAGAGAAGGAAAAATCAGAGCAGCATACTGAGATGTTGCTAGAGAAAGAGAAGGTAATGAGGCCTTATATTTTTAATTCTGATAATTGTTTTATGATTACAGGATTTGATGAAAATGAGACAGACATGTTTCAAGTTGAAGAGTCAGTTTTGGAATTGAAGAAGACTAGAAGTTGCCAAGACAGACATGCTGATGAGGAAAATGAAAAGCATGAAGATACCATGCTTGAAGAAATTAAATTGACTGTCAAAATCAATCAAGGAAGTGAAGGACAATTACTGAGGGTTGTCAAAGAAGAGGAAGAAAAATATGCTGGAATTGATGAACAACACAATGATGTATTTGAGAGGAATCAAGTACAAGGGGAATTGGAGGACCATTTATTTTTTTAAAGTAAATTTACAGATATTGAACAGAGGTTGTTTGGAAAGTCACAAGAGAGTAAGGATGAAAGGGTGGTAGTAAGAATCTAATAACTTCAAAGAGAAGATAATGAACAGCAGTTTGAAGATGGTTGGACAGAGTACAACAACAAATGACAGAGTATGTACCAGCCCAAGGATGTGCTAGAGATAGAGATTGAATAATTATGGAAATTAATGATGAAGCAGTCTAGATGGAGGAGATTGACACCAACAAGAAGAATGATCAATCAGAATTTGAAACTGATTGACAAGGTGAGGAAGATGAAATAAAAGACAACAAACATACAATAGAAACGAAGGAACAGAGCATTCAGACAACTACCAACTAAAGTTTGGGACCCTAGAGGTTTTCTATCAACATATGAGAACACATGATCTGGAGATCATGAGTGTTTTCAACCTTGGGAGTCTGATGCAGGAGCATCCAGCTCAAAAATTTCATTGTATTTTAGTTGACTTAGGAGGTTTTGTGTTTTCAAGGAAGTTGGTTTCCTGAGAATTAAATTAATGTAATTTTAATGTTTTTAAGTAATTTTATGAGATATATAAAGAATAGAATTTAATTAAGTATTGTGAGGCATATTTGTAAATGTTCTCGAATGTTAGAGAACATGAGAGAATTAGGATAGTTGAGAAATTGAGAGATTTGGGAAGTAATTATAAATCTTAGATTAGGAATTAGTTTCATAGTTTGTGGAACTAGAGAGGATCCTTAGGGATTAGTTGAGTCAAAAGTGGACTTAGATGATATTCAGGATTTAGTTCAAAAGATTAAGGATATGAACCGAAATGGGCTACAAAACCTTTTGTATAAATGTAAGCCTAAAAGGCATAGAGAGAGTTAGTTAGTGAGTGAGTTAGAGTGAGAATCAAAGTTCATAGATTAGATAAGGTTTGACTGTAAGCCTACGGGCGGGAAAGGGAAAAGGCCATTGATTAGAAAATCAGGCCAGAGAGAGAGATTCATTATGTAAATAATTGTTTATAAAAAAAGAGAATTCGATTTCTGAGTTCTGTGGTGTGTATTGATTAATGGAATTATAAATTGTGTGTGAATTAAAGTAATTCTGCATAGTATATGTATGCAAGTGGAATTAAAGTAGAATGCAGAGGTGGGGAATGAAGGATAGTGGTATGATCGTTTGAATCCGATTGAAGGATCAAAGTTGAAGTTTAGATGTGATAGCATTTAAATAATACACAGAACAAAGCTCAGGAAGGAGTCAAGCAGAAGAACAATCAAAGATCGAAATCAGTGAAAGGAATAAGAAATCCTTGCTTCAACCTGGTTTTGTGGTTGAAGTCTTCGATGCAATGTATGGATTGGTCGAGCCCGAAGCAAAGTCATTGAACATTCAAGTCACACACAGAAGATCAAAAACATAGAAAGAATTAAACAGCAAAGAACAGGAATTGTCAGATCGGCCAGATCAACAGATGATATTAACGGAAGATGAATGGTGGAGATTAAAACCACGTGTTAGCAAAAGGATGGAGCGGTCTTCGCAAGTGGTCAGCGGTATCTCGCGCGCCCTAAAAGCTGTAAATGGTATTCTACGATTTCACGCGATTAACCTGAGGGGTTGACATGTAGCATGAGAAAACCACTTTTCTCATGCGCTCTTGATCTAATATCAGTCATGCATGTAATCACGCAATATGGCATGATCGTCATTGGATTGAAGTAGGAGAAATAAACGATGGAGATTGGCCAGGCTAGTTGGAGCGAGTTATTGCGTGATAATTTTCGGATTGAGGAATGAGATAGACGGTGGATATTTAATGTGCTAGGGAGAGCATCGATATATGTGCAAAGGTTTGTGTAATGGAGGAAAGGTAAGGTTTAAGTGTGCTTTATGAAATATTTCTATTATATGGGAATTATAATAGAAATAAGCAGGATTAATGTATTATGGTTTAAGTTGAGTTTTAACCAAAGTCTAAAATCCATGGTATGGTTAATATGCACAGTTAATAAAAATTAACCAAAGATTATGAAGGATTTATAAGGTTCCGCTCAAAGGTTTATAAAGGTGCAGACTTTGGATTGTTAAATCAAATGTTTCCGCATAGAATTTATTGAAGGAGCATTAAACCTTGACTTGTGAAGGTTTCACTAAGTATGAAATTATAAAATTCCTGGCACATACTGTGACATGGAATTTTATTTTCATAATGTGGGTAGATGCAGCTTTTGCTGCATCATAGCGTCACGAGGAATAACCCTATTTCCATATATAAATAAGTAATATTTATATTTTGTCAGTCGCAAGTTGATATGGGTCGAGACTACTAAAATCCTAGGAGGGATAAATTTTCTTTCCATACATGGATATGTAATATATTTATATTTTGTAGGTCACAGGATGAGATGGGACGAGACTAGTAAAAGCTTAGGAGGGATGGCGTTGTTTCCATTTATAAATATGTAATATATTTATATTTTGTCAGGTGTAGAATGATATGCGTTGATACCACTAAAATCTCAAGGGGGATAGCTAGTCAGGCCAGCAACAAGCTCACATATTCTATGGCTCGGAGGTTGTAGCAAGGGCTCTAAATACATACATATATAAGTTTTTATTTTGATAGTGTGCGGGAGTTGGAAACCTAAGTGCCAGAGGAAATATGGGTTGTTGGATGTCTTGAGGAGTCTCCGTTGTTTGATGAAGCCCATAAGTATTACCCTTGAGGTTTTGAAGGGAGGCTCTGCTTGGAACTTCTAGTATTTAATTCTCGGGATGATGTAGCTTGTGGGTTCGTTCAATTTGTGAACTCTTGCAATGACGTAAAGTCCCAAAAACATTGTGCAATGTGAATGATGCAATGGTAAAGGGTTGGAGATTTAGTGGGACCAGACCACGTCAACTAGATGATTAGAGATTGTGATCTCACCCCAACGTATAGAATTTGTGACGTCACCCTGATGCCCCTATCCTGACGATTTCCTATAGTTCTTAGTGTAGTCTCGCCCAAATTTTATCCTCGGGAGTATGTGGAACTTGTGAGTCCTATGGAATGGATCAGATACCAACACAAGTCATGTAATAACCAACAAGGAAAAGCTTACTACTTTTTATGTTAATTGATTCACTCTATTTGAGATAAATTGAGTTTCTTCCAATAAATTATTTATTCAAGAATCATTTTCTTTTAAGTTCTCTCAATTTCTCTTTTAATAAGTTTTCTCTCCATATTGATTTGAAAGTGATTTTTTTTTAACTTTTTGATTATCATGAGTTTTTTCTCTTCCTCTTTGTCATAGTTAACATCATTCTTTTCATTTAAACTTTTCTTTTTATAGATATCATTTTCATCTTTTTCTCCATTTTTTAAAGAGATGACTCTCCCCTCTATTTTTATTCTCTAATTATTAGATTAAATCCATATTAAATTTGATTTTTTTTCCATTCCTTTCATTATAGTTGCCATCATCTCTTATATTAAGATTGTCTCGTCTCATTTTGCTTCTCTATTATTGGTATGGGATGATTCTCCTTTGGATTTTTATTTTCTAATGAGATTCATTCTATATAACATAAGATCTCATAATATTGGGCTAATTTTTTATTATATATATATAATCTCATAATATTGGGCTAATTTTTTATTTTATATATATATATATATATATATATATATATATATATATTATTTTCTATTTTTATAAGGAGGGTTTTAAACTTTTTAAAAAGAAAAGAATAAAAATTTATTTTATTATTTTCATAAAATGTGTATAATTACATTAATAGGTATGTCTATTTTGAAATAAGATTTTCAGAATTTTAATTTAATTATCAGTCATTTATTAAATGGATAATAGGGATTTAACCACTCAACGTGCATTTTTTTTTTATACTAGTGACAAAATAAAAGTTTATATTTATCTTGAAAATAATTATGCATTTTGTACCATTTTAATTAAATTGATTAATTAAAAAAATGTCATATGAACATAAGTTATGGTTTTTTGAGCATGTGGTATTAATAAGCCATAGTATTGCAACAAAGCTTATTTACAAATTAAAAATATGAGTAAAATAAAGTGAATTTCCATGATTAATAATCATTGTTACATATTTTTCCAAAATGTATATTTAAAAAATAATCATGTCATTTTGCTATTTAATTAAATAAAAAAAAATAAAAATAAAAATATCATAAAAATATGAATTATAATCTTTTAAACACATAAAATCACTAAAACTATAATATTATAACAAAACTTAATTCAAATATGAATTATAATATTTTTAAACCTATAAAATCACTAAAACTATAATATTGTAACAAAACTTAACTACAAATCCATATGGAAATAAAGTAAATTTTTAATATTAATAATCTAGTTATTCTTTTTAAACTTTAAAAATGTACGATGATAGGTTTTGATGAAGATGAAATTAATTTATGTTAACGAAACAAAGTGACAGACGATAATTATTAGGAGACCATTGTAGTACGGCGTTATTTCTTTCTTACGCGCCATCTTTTTACATTACTGATGATTTGTTATTAATTTTACGTGCAGCGTGTTTAGCACAGATAAATTATGATAAATAATTGTGGGTGAATTACTTGATTATGGATTTTCAAGATGTTTACTGTTTTTATGTGAAAATACAGACAATATTTTTCATAGAGTTATCAAAATCTGCGGGAGAGTGCGCCGCAGCGGCGGAGCGGGGTGCTGTGGTAATTACATCCAATTGGAGATCGATTTTATGGTAAGAGCCTTTGAGCATAGAGCAGGTGCGTAATTTCAGCCAATGCATGTAGACCTTCAGTGCAAGCCTTTTAAGAGTCATCCTTGCCATAATTAAAACTTCACTCTCTCTCTTTCCGGGACATCTGTCGAAATAGATTTCTGCATGCATATTGCCTAGCCAAGCTGTCCTTCCGGAGGCACCTCGGAGTTTTTGTCTCATCCTGAGAGGGAGGTTATCAGCGCAACCTTGTCCTGTGCGCCTATCTATAAGATCTCTGCAGACTCATTCTTTAATACCATTTTCATCTGGTCGAGTTGATTTTGTTTTGCTGAAGAGTGTCACCCATGTCTGAGCATTCGTTTTCTTTTCTGCTCATGAATTATATTATTGTTTAGCACTCCGCCTTGGCTTGCCTACGGATCTCCAGGTTAGTTACTCTCTTCCGTCATGATAGAATGTTGTTTGTTGGTTTTTTCTGTTATTATTGTTGATTAAAAAGAGAAAAATAGAAGCATTTTATCAGCATGGTAGTTCCGAAATCATGGAAAATCTTTCTATATGAATTCTCTTCTGAAGTGAAAGTTTAAATGTTGAAGCAATGAAAAAGGCTGGCCGGGTAGTATATTGTTAAGACATTTTTTGGGTAGGACTCGTTTTTGTTTCCTAGTTTCTGGCGGAGCCTAGTAAGTCACATGTCTGAGAATCCTTTCCTAGTTCGGTCATGGAAGTCGGTCTTTAAGATTCAGAAGTACTTTATTATCTCCAAGCCTTGTTCTGATTTTCATTTTAAGCTGGGGCCATGGTGGTGTGTTTGCGAGGTGTTCTGTTGTTGCTTTGTCTGTCCTGAGGAGGCCTCGTAAAACCTCTGTCATAGTAGGCTTCCCGAGCTGCTCCAAATCCAGGAACCTCTGGTCGAATCCTACCGGACTCTTTCTGTTTTTTCTGGGCCGGATAACTCTATCGGTACCGGAATTTGACCAAAGACAACCTCTACCTTTCCACCATCAGTCCTCGTCATTCTCAGGAACGGTCCAGTTGGTACTCCATATCTGGAAATTTATTTCTCCTTGGGACGAGACATGATATTTTGAATTAAGACAAGCCGCCATATTTCAAAATTTCTCCCTGCCGGACATAATTCTGACCATGATGCGGTCATCATTCTTAATATAGAGGGACAGATGGCCTTTTAATACCCTCCTTCTGGTGGTTTCCGAAATCCCGAGGCACCCTTTGAAGTACCAAGGTCTGTCGTGTTTTTTCTCCAATCTTCCTTCTCTGGGGATTATATTCAGAAATCTGTTGTACCTCTTGATGGTATAGTCTGACTCATATCCTTTTTGGATATTCATGGTACACTGAAGGTAAGAATTAGGTGGCTCATTTAGTATGGATTCATTATCTGATACAACTGCTATGGAGGAAATGATTCAAGCGGCCATCAAAGCAGAGTCCACCCATGATAATGCCAGGCTGTCAAACAACTGGCAGTCCACTCTGGAGGACATGTTTGTCCGTCCCTCGGCCCCACAGGAGGGAGTGAATAGTCTTGAAAGACAAACGGGTAGGCCTGAGCGTATAGTAAGTCAAAGTGAAAGAGACCACATAGGAAAGGCATGGAATGATGGTTTTTCTCAGAAAAACCAGAAACCTGTTAAGACGGCTCCACCTCCAACAGCTATCAAAATAGATAATATCCACCTGGTTGAACGCATTGAAAGCCTACAGGGAAACGCTTTGGTCAGGCGGTGGCATTTTCCGGAAATGGACGACCAAAAGATGCGAAGATGGCTTGAATTACAGTGGAAACCGATAATAGGATATGTTCCCATTATCGCCAGATTACTAAAGGAGTGGTATTGTTTTCATTTTCTAAACTCCAGTGATCTAGAAGTCATTTTCAAGCATCAGTGGGTGTATAAGAGAAGCTTTTTGGCATTGCACAGATGGTATTTGGGATATAACCCGCTAAGAAACACCCCATCTAACAATCTGATTTGGGTCAAACTTCCAGGCTTGCCATTAGAATTATGGTCAAAAGAATCCTTGGCTGAGATTGGAAATGCTATAGGCAAATGTGTATATGTTGATCCATGGTGCCTAGGAGAGAAAGACAAACGAGTGGCGTGGGTATTAATAGATAAACCATACAGAGGAGGTTTTCCGGAATATATTGACATTCAATGGAAGGAGTTTAAAATCAAGCAAAGATTAGATTTTTGGGGGGTTCCTTTTAGATGTGTTGCATGTCATCACACGGGCCATTTAATTAAGAACTGTTCTCGGCGCATTCCCAATAATCGGAAGCACCATAATCAGTTTACAGCAAAGTGGCGGAGGGTAAAATCTCCTTATCCTGACCAGACAAGGTCTCCTTCCTCAAAAAGTCAAGCCTCATCTGAGTCGGCGGACCAGCAAAAAACACTTACTGAAGATATCCTAAGCTCTCTGTCTCCACTTAAAATCCCCATCCCGGTGGAGCCCATCTCACCGTCGATGCCCCCGCTGGAACCCGCCTCTGATTATGAAGCCCCTATCAAACAATTATCTCTTCCTTTACCCCCTCTGGAGCCGGCATCTGATCACGAGATCCCCAACCCTCCCTCGATTCCTCACCCTTACGAAAAAATCAGAAAAGAGATCCATATCATTAAATCATCATCTCCATCCCCTAATAAGAATTTTTCCTCGCCTGGGAAAGGGAAGGAAATTATGATTTCGGCCACCCCTGCAAATTCTCCATCTTCCTCGCCCACAAACTCTATAGGCAGCAACTTGGACTTTCTACTGAGCAAGAAATCGCTGGAACTCAGGGCTCTCACCATTCATAAACCAGGAACTCAAAAATCTCCTCAAATAAGTCCTAAATCTGCCTGTAACATCACAGTCAAAAGAAAAAACAACAGGGGCAGTCGGCACTTTAGGGGAAGAGGTGATGGGGTGGGAAGGGGAGTTCACAATTTATCCCTTATAGATGTTCCGATCATAGATATGACAGAAGATAGGCCTCTTAGAGCAAGCATGGCCGAGAAACTTCCAAAATGAATTTTATCTTATCAATGAACATAAGGGGTCTGGGAGCAGACCAAAAAATTTTGGCGTTAAAAAATCTCTTTATCTCAGCAAACCCCAAGATTATCCTAATTCAGGAAACAATGCACGCTTCCTCTGTGGCAATCGCCTATTTCAGGAAGATGTTCCCTTCCTAGTACATATCTGTTGTTGAAGCAAAAGGTCTCTCGGGTGGTTTAGCGGTCCTTTGGGACCCGGCATGGATCAAAGCAAAAACTTATAGTTGTCTGGCTGGAATTCTAATCTCGGCTCATATGAGAGGACAAAAAGCGCCTATAAACATTTTGAATATATATGCTCCCTACAGGAATAGATTGCCTTTTTGGGACAAACTATTTGCCTCTGAGATTTTTGATGTTGAATATTTACTGATTGCAGGGGACTTAAATGTCACTCTAAACATGGATGAGATCTGGGGCATCAACAGGAAAAGGGATCCTCTGGCTGTGAGAATTAAAAACGAGCTGCTGAAAAGAAATTTTGTGGATATCCTCCCTCCCCAAATGCATCCGACGTGGGAAAATGGAAGAATTGAAAAGGCCTATATAGCAAAGAGACTTGATAGGTTTATTCTTCATGCCAGCTTAATTGATGAGATGGGTATGCCTTTCTCAACGATTGAGAAGGTTTTCATTTCAGACCATAGACCGATTGTGCTTGGATGGAAGGCCAGTGGTTACAGGAAAGGATATTCCTTCAAATTTAACAGAACTTATCTGGAGGATCCTGAGTTCAATGAACTCATTAAAAATGCCTGGAGTGAGATTTTATCGTCCAATCCCTACTCGTTCTTAATTATGTTTAGAGATAAAATGGAACATATCCGAAGAGTGGTAAAAGAGTGGCAATACAACAAAAGACAATCTAACAAAAGCAAACTTCGGAAAATCCAGTCGGAATTGGATCAAGCAGCGGAAGCTATGGCTGCTCATCAACTATCTTTTCGGATGAGGATTCACATAAAGAAATTACAAAAGAAGAAAACAAAGTTATTAGAGCAGGAGGAACTGTTCTGGAGGCTGAAGAGCAGAGCGCTGTGGCTAAGAGAAGGTGACAGAAATACAATTTTTTTTCATAAATTCGCAAACTCTAGGCGGGAAAAGAACTCTATTTGGAAAATAAGTGATGGAAAAGGTGGTTTTCTCCATTCTCAACAGGAAATTTCAAAGGAGGCAGTGAGATTTTTTGAGAGGCAGTATAAGAGATCTGAAGACAGCAGTATCCAGGATATTCTTTGGGGTATTGAAGTGTTTCCACAGATGTTTGATGAGGCCACAAATGATCAGATTTTTCAGCCGGTATCCGAGGAGGAATTGCTAAAATCAATGAAATCTTTTAAAAGGGACAAGTGCCCCGGCCCGGATGGTTGGTCAATAGAGTTCTTCATTCACTTTTTTGATCTAATCAAAATTGACTTGTTAAACATGGTAGAAGCAACGAGGATGTCGGGGAGCATCAACGAAAAGACATCCTCCACTAATATTTCTCTCATTCCAAAAAAAGGTAATGCAGAGTCTTTCATGGACTTCCGTCCGATCTCACTGTGTAATATATCTTACAAAATCATATTAAAAATAATTGCTGAAAGAATCAAAGGAATCCTATCGTCATCCATAACAATGGACCAGCATTCTTTTCTACAGGGAAGAAATATACTAGATACGGTGGCAACAACTCAAGAAGGTCTTTTTGCTATCCATGCAAAAAAGAGTGATGCAGTCATTCTCAAGATCGACCTTCGTAAAGCGTATGATTGTTTGGAATGGGGATTCATTAGATGCCTGCTTGCGAAGATTGGGTTGAGGGTCGGCATGATAAACTGGATCATGGCATGTGTGGAAAAGGTGAATTATGTGGTTATCATAAATGGGCTTCCATCGTCTTTCTTCCTTGCATCCAGAGGCCTTCGCCAGGGCTGCCCTTTATCCCCGCTTCTATTTATATTAGCTATGAATTCTCTCAGTTTACATATAAATAAGGCTATTCAGGAAAATAGGTGCCGGCCATTGAAAATTTGCAGAAATATTGCAATCTCTCATAATCTGTTTGTGGATGACATCATTTTGTTTGGGATTTTATGCAGAATCACATGGCTTTCATACTATGAAATTCTCAAAAATTTCCAGAGGGCAACGGGGATGCAGATTAACTGTTCAAAGTCTATTATTTATCATAATCATATAAATTAGGAAGATATCGACTGGTTAGTTTATCTTTTCAGTATTGAGACTCTATCCATTAGTGGGGGAATTAAATATCTGGGATTTTTACTGAAAGCAAATGCTTACTCAATAGCGGACTGGCAATGGATTCCAGAGAGATACTACAAGAAAATATCAGCATGGGAGTACAGAACTCTCTCCTTGGCAGGTAGAGTAATCTTGGCACAGTCAGTTTTAAACCAGCTGGCTGTCTACTGGGCTCATTTGTACTTCCTCCCCTCAAGCATAATTAAAACAATGAATAAGCTCACTGCTAATTTTATCTGGGGGGGACAGGCTGGAAAAAGTAAATATCACCTCACGAAACTGTCACATATTACTTTGCCGAAGGATATGGGGGGATGGGGTCTTTTGGATATGTGATCTTTTGGAAAGGCCCTCTTATGCAAAACGTTGTGGAGGGGTGTTTTCGACGAAGGGCCCTGGAGCAAAGCTATTCAGATGAATTATTTAGGAAGAAAGGATTTATCTTTCTGGTTCAGAAAAGATAGGATTGGTTCATCCTATGGATCGTCAATTTGGTTAAGTCTCCGTAAAATTGAAAACTGCTTTCTGAAGAATTTGACATGGCGATTTCAGTCGGGAAAAAAGATCCTTATCGAAAAAGATTCATTTCTAAGTGGCATGGAGGAGATCATTGTTCTGAAATATTTCCTAGCTTTCCTCCACAGAAGAGGTATTTTTTTCTGGGACGCTTTAATCTCTGGATGGCAGGGTCCTATTCCACTGTGGTGCGAAGCGTATAGTCTGAAAATGCTGGCTGACATTACAGCTCAATGGGACCTTATCAGGATAAAGCTCAAGAACTGTGGCATTTTCCGCTCATCGGAGCATGATTATTTAACTTGGAAAAATGCAAAAGGGATGAATTCCATTCGAGTAAAGGATGTTTATCAGAGCTTGATTAGGTGAAAACAGTGTTCTTGCAATTCTATATTCCCTCCCGTTCTCTGGAAAGTTGGATGCCCATCCAAAATGGTTTTTCTCTCATGGCTGCTATTTCACAATAAAAAACTGTCACGGGTGAACTTAAGAAAGCGGGGATGGCAGGGGCCAGGTTTTTACCCCATCTGCAGGTCTGCAGAGGAAGATAACTATCACTTATTTTTTAACTGCATTGGTACTCAGCAACTGTGGCTATCTCTGGAGAATTACTTCGGCATTCAACATCTGTCTCACGCTACTATAAAGGAAGCTTTTATTTGGTGCAGTCAGCAAAAAGAGTCATGGAGGATAATTTTCATCACCTCTGTATGGAGCATCTGGAAATGGCGCAATAATTTCATTTTCAAAGGAAGAAGCTCCCCTTTTCTGGAAATCCTTTTTAACATTATTTCTCTCTATGAAGCAGTCCCTTTTTTCTCCCCCAAGCAAAAGAAACAGGTTGGCATTGACCCTTCACAGGTACACTCGTCTATGCCAAGAGCGTTTTTTGATGGTGCTGAGCAAAATGGATCATGTGGCTGTGGTTTTCATATTTTAGTAGATATGGACACTCAATTTCTAATTTTTTGGAATGGGGGAAGAGGCACCAACAATATAGCCGAGGCAATGGCCCTCGCTAGCCTTTTAAACTTCTGCCTCTTTCTTAACCTTTAGGGTGTTTCTATTTACGGAGATTCAAAAATCATGGTGGAATATGTCACAGGAAAAAATACCGTCTCCAGTCCTCACCTCGTTGGATGGTTAGACAGGATAAAGTTCTACTGGAATCTTCTGAAGGAGGAATCAATACATCATATCCACAGGGATAAAAATCAGCAGGCAGATGCTTTATCGAAGAAGGGTCTTCTTGAGGCTCCTGGTCTTTGGCATCTACAGGTCTTTTTTGAAGGGAAAATATGCTCCATACATGATTTTTATCCTTATGACTTTTAGTTTCTCTCTTGCAGATCATCAGATCCTTTTAGTTTTTCTTTCTGCTTTATATGTTTTCAGGTTTGTGGTATCATGATGTGGTTTCTTGTTTTTTTGTCTCCACAGGAACATATCTCAAAGTTTTTCTCCTATGTTTTTCTTTGGATATCTTTTTGTAGCATAGTGCTATCGCTGATCCTATTTTGGTTCTTATTTCCAGTTTTCTTCAGATTGTGGGAGAACAGTCTTGTATATTTGACTCTGTCTCCCCATTTTTTATCATGGCCTTTTTATGTTGATCCAGATCCAGATCCTTTTGAGACATATGCTATGTATTCAATGAATGTACATGTGGCCTTTTTATATATCTTATATAAATATAATCGTGCTTTTTCGCCCTGAAAAAAAAGAGTTATCAAAATCTGCATAATTTTTTGTTCAATGAGGTGAGTCTCACCATTACTAATTTGAAGAACGTAGCTCAAAAAGGATCAGTTTTCATTTCAGACCTCTGCCTTTATAAATTTCCAAAATTTTAGGATTATCATTTCAGAATTCCCAAATTCTTAAGACTACTTTCTTGAATGAACCATTCATGGGATCAATGTTTCAAAACTACATTGCAAGAAATAAATTGTAATTGTTTGTGGAGAGACAAAAAAATTAAATTTCCATCATATTCCATTAAATAGCGGAAACATCAAGAATCAATCTTGAATCCTAGAGTACTGAAATTCGGTGTTGCAGCTGCAGTGTCATTCGCTGTAATGTAGTCGAGTGCAGGAATCGATGCCAACACCTCAGTTGCCTGCCTCTTGACGCGAGACTTGTTCAAATTGTTGTAAGCGCCCTGCTCACGGTTCGAACCTCGTAGCATATGCAAATCCTCCACCAGCGGCCAAGAAGAAACCACCAGGGCTCCATGTGGCCTCATGGCATGGTGACGATGGCACGCACAGGCCATTACCTTTCTTGCTGATTTCTTATGCCGTTTCTTTCCCTTCTTGGCCTTACGTGTCACAAGATTTAAAAGAACCCCATATTTTCTGTCATCAAGAACGTGATCGATTCCGGTGAAACAATCTTGGTGTGACCATTGAGCATGATGTACTTGCCGGATCCGTGGTTCGTCAGAGTTCCCATGATGACGATGATGGACCGGCCCAGGGCAAGGGAGAGGATTCGATCGTTGGACGTCTTGTTCACCAGGTTTCCATACGAAAGCTTCTGTGGTACAACATGGCAAAGCAGGTGGCGGGGAAGCGCCGAGAACCGACGACAGCAAATAGTTCGTGGTCTGGCACGACGAAGATTGTTATGTTCTGCAGGTTGCCATGTCGGACCCTGCGGCGTTCGCGTGGCGAAGGATGGCGGCCATCTCTACGTATCCTGCGATGAGGAGGGATTCGAACACCTGATCTGTGGATGGGGATTCCACGTGGTGCACTGGTTGTCCTCGTCCATTGCCATGGTGAGAATAAAGATGATGGCGAGAATAAAGATGAGGATTAGGAAGTAGTAGCAGGGCACCAAGTGCGCTCCTATCGCTGGCCATCTTTCATAATTTTGATTTCTACTTTTTTTTCCATAGTGGGTGCCTAAAATTCAAATTTTCTGTGAACTTAAAAATGGAGTTGACTTTAGTGTGACTTTTTCAACTTTCCGATACTGGAATCCGGTGGAAAAATTTGAGGTGAAATCTTGATTTGCGTTATTTAAATTAGTTTTTTTTACTGTATATCTGGATTCAACACCCTCCTATCGCTCGCCATCTTCCACAATTTTGATTTCCACTTCTTTCCATCATGGGTACAGGCCATTCCCTTTCTTGCTGATTGCTTGTGTCATTTATTTCCCTTCTTGGCCTTACATGTCACAAGATTTGAAAGAACCTCATCTTTTCTGTCATCAAGATTGCGATCGATTCCATGAATTACTAGGGTCACGTCGCTGTAAAGATCCAGTGAAACGACTCTAGCACGGCAATTGAGCACGACGTGCTTGCCAGATCCCTAGTTTGTTAGAGGTCTCGTGGTGATGACGATGGAGCGGCCCAGGGCCAGGGAGGGGATTCGATCGCTGGACATCTTGTTCACCAAGTTTCCGTACGAAAGCTTCTGTGCACAACGTGGAAAAGCACGTGGTGGGGAAGCGTCGGGGAACCGACGACAGGAAATAGTTCGTGGTCTGGCACGGTGAAGATTGTTACGTTCTTGCAGGTCGCGGTGTCGAACCCTACGGCGTCTGCATGGTGAAGGATGGCGGTCATCTCTACGTATCTTGTGGTGAGGAGGGATTCAAACACCAGATCTGTGGATAGGGATTCCACATGGTGCATGGGTTGTCCTCGTCTATTGCCATGGCGAGAATAAAGATGAGGATTAGGAAATAGTAGCAGGCACCAGGGGCGCTCCTATCCCTCTCCATCTTCCACAATTTTGTTTTCCACTTCTTTCCATCGTGGGCGCCTAACATTCAAATTCTTTGTGAACTTAAAAATGGAGTTGTCTTTAGTCTGACTTTTTGGACTTTCAGGTGCCGAAATCCGGTGGAAAATTTTGAGGTGAAATCTTGATTTGTGTCATTTAAACTAGTTTTTTTATTGTATATATGGATTCAACACCCTCCTATCACTCGCCATCTTCCACAATTTTGATTTCCACTTCTTTCCATCATGGGTGTCTAAAATTCAAATTCTCTGTGAACTTAAAAATGGAGTTGTCTTTAGCGCGACTTTTTGGACTTTCCAGTGCCGGAATTCGATGGAAAAATTTGAGGTGAAATCTTGATTTGTGTTATTTAAATTAGGTTTTTTATTGTATATATGGATTCAACACCCTCAAAAACCCCTAAGGCACTTCGATTGCACAAGATTACCCATCAAACTTGTGATTTCAATAAATTCCTGCCAGATTTTAGAGATTTTTGACCGAAAAAACCCACTGTAAATGCTTCCAAAAAGTCACACTAAAGAAAACTCCCTTAAAAATGGAGTTGTCTTTAGTACGACTTTTTGGACTTTCCAGTGCCGGAATCCGATGGAAAAAATTGAGGTGAAATCTTGATTTGTGCTATTTAAACTAGTTTTTTGACTGTATATATGGATTCAACACCCTCCTATCGTTCGCCATCTTCCACAATTTTGATTTCCACTTCTTTCCATTATGGGCACAGGCCATTCCCTTTCTTGCTAATTTCTTGTGCGGTTTCTTGCCCTTCTTGGCCTTAATTTTCACAAGATTTGAAAGAATCTCATCTTTTCCATCATCAAGAACGCGGTCGATTCCATGAATTACCAGGGTCGCGTCGCCGTAAAGATCCGGTGAAACGACTCTGGCGCGGTCGTTGAGCACGACGTACTTGCTAGATCCCTGGTTCATCAGAGGTCCCATGGTGACGACGATGGAGCGACCTAGGGCCAAGGAGGGGATTCGATCGCTGGACGTCTTGTTCACCAAGTTTCCGTACGAAAGCTTATGTGCTGCAACGTGGCAAAGCACGTGGCAGGGAAGTGTTGGGGAACCGATGATAGGAAATAGTTCGTGGTCTTGCACGGCGAATATTTTTACATTCTTGCAGGTCACGATGTCAAACCCTATGGCGTCCGCATGGCAAAGGATGGTGGCCATCTCTGTGTATCCTGCAGTGAGGAGGGATTCGAACACCTGATCTGTGGATGGGGATTCCACGTGGTGCACGAGTTGTCCTCATCCATTGCCATGGCGAGAATAAAGACAATGGCGAGAATAAAGATGAGGATTAGGAAATAGTAGTAGGGCACCAGGTGCACTCGTATCGCTCACCATCTTCCACAACTTTTATTTCCACTTCTTTCCATCGTGGGCGCCTAAAATTCAAATTCTCTATGAACTTAAAAATGGATTTGTCTTTAGTGCGACTTTTTGGACTTTCCGGTGCCGAAATCCGATGGAAAAAATTGAGGTGAAATCTTGATTTGTGTTATTTAAACTAATTTTTTGACTGTATATATGGATTTATCACCCTCCTATCACTCACCATCTTCCCCAATTTTGATTTCCACTTCTTTCCATCCTGGGCGCCTAAAATTCAAATTCTCTATGAACTTAAAAATGGAGTTATCTTTAGTGCGACTTTTTGGACTCTCTGATGCCGGAATCTAGTGGAAAACTTTGAGGTGAAATCCTGATTTGTGTTATTTAAATTCGAACTTTGTATGATTCAAGAAAATGTTAAATATTAAATGGGATTCAAGAAAAGTAAAAACTTAGTAATTGGATTGAATGCATAACATATGAAGTTTTTTTAAAAACCATTGATCCTCACCATCACTCCATTTGATTAATAAATCTACATTACAGCGAGCTACAAGCAAGAGGTAAAATTGTTGAGAATGCAACAAGATGATGGAGCTTAGTGGAAAGGAGTCGCCTTCACTAAGTGGGCCTGTAGGCTATTTTTGGCGCAAAGTCTATTTTTAGACATATGGATCATGGTCTATGAGTTGCAGGATGCTATTTGTGGATGATTGGTCATGTTGGTAAAAATAGATGGACTTCTATTTTTAGACATATGGGCGGTTTCTATTTTTAGACTGCCAGGCTAAAAATAGAACAGTTGAATATTATTAGCTCATAATAATATTTGGACTATAAACATTATCTTATCCTCTTGGAGCACTTCAGTTTGAGCTACAGATGTGGCACATGCAGGTGTCAGAAGGAAATACACTTTTCTTATGAGTCAGTTGAGCTATTGCATGGTGGACTTCAGTTAGAACTCAAGTGGTTGAGTTTGGTGGAGTTGATTGAGGAGTTGATGGAGTTGTGTTCAGTTTGACTTGGTTGAACTAGTTGTATTTAGTCTAACTAAAGAATACACTAGTGATGAGTTGTGTGAATTAATTATTCATTAATTCACTAATTATTAACTCATAAAGCAACTAAAGAATACATCAGTTAACTCAGTGCATGGATAGTTAAGTGGAGGCAGGTGTTAGAGGTTGAGATTGCTATCAGTTGTGACTATAGTTGTGCATGAGATTTTCACATGCATGGATTGAGTATTGCCAATGAGGCTTGCATAGTATACCAAGGGAATTTGAATTCACATAGTGATTTATTCTCATGCAGGATTGCGCAATGGAGGCAGGCAAACAGTGGAGGAGATTTGAGGCATCAGATCTGATCTAGTTTGTGTGTAACAGGTGGAGATAGTACTGAGTACTTGTGAGGAGTATTGTACTATGTATTATTACATGTTCTCAATCATTATAATATACATATAGTGTGGGGTTTTCAGCTGTATGCTTTCCCCGGGTTACATACTGTGTTAATGTGTGCATGCGATTGATGTTTCATTGTTTTTAATTCCGCAAAATTGATGATCAACGTAGAGGAGGTTATGTATTATGCATGTATTCCACAATAGTGTATAATCAGGATAACCTCTGTGAATAAGTGTCATATTATTCAAAATTTCTACAAAAATGGGAAAAGATTCATGTGGAAGGTTATACATGCAAAACAAGGATTTATTTATTTGTTTTTCTCATGGAAAGTTGAGTAAAAAGAAAATATTTTGTTTGCATACACATTGTTTATCTAGCTAATGCATGTGACTTGAAAATTCATGAAGCACATCCTAACTAGGAAGAAAAACGAATTGGCCAAGCAAACAATTTTGGTTTTCATGAGTGTGATTAAGGTCCAAGTTTGTGATGCTTCACTTGCAATTTGTAGAATAAGGGGATTTGTTTCATGTATAGATATAATTTAACATAGGATATTGCATGGCAGCTAGTTCTTACTTTGAACTTTATGGTAGTTATCTTAGGCTCAAGTATGTCTTTTACAAGGCTCTACAGTGTTGAAATAGAGTTAGACATAGTAAATACATTTAAAAGTAATGTAATTAATGTGACTCTTGAAGAAATTCCCAAAAGTTGATCAATAGGGAAACTTATTCCAACATATTGAGTAGAAGTCATATCTACTAGACTTGGTTGTGCAACAGGTGCCATATCCAGAGCACCTTGACAGTCATTTTTTGTATTATTTTTGGAGAAGCTAGATCTACTAGAGACTTGGTTGTGCAACAACTGCCTTAGCCAGAGCACCTTGACAGTCATTAGTCTCCAGAATCCATAGCACATTGATAATCATTAGTCTCATTGGCAGAAGAGAGACCCTCAACTGGCATTTAGATTTACATTCAAATCTCAGTGGCAGAATTTGCATTCAGATTTCATTGTAAGAATAGGGAATCTCATATGGCATTCAGATTTGCATTTGAATCTCAATGGAAGAATTTGCTTTCACTAAGAATATCCAAGATATGGACCATTTGAGAACAACATTGAATCAATCCATGATGAACATATAACAATTAGCTAATGTTAAAGTCAATAAATACTTCATCCTTGTATAGTTACGACACCTGTACGAGCAGACATCTCACAACTTTTAATGGCATTGAATTCCAAGGAATGCTTTGCTGGACTTTGTTAATGCTCCTGTGGCCACTGTGCTCACAGATAAGACACATGTTTCCTTAACATCTCAAAGTGAAACCTGTTACTCATGAAAGGCATTTGGTTGTCACTATAATTCTTTCTAGTTGCATTAACCTATTCCTCGGTCATTTGTCGACATTGATGAAATATTATTTGGTTTAGTTTGTCATTGTTGTATGTTAGTTTGCAGAAATTAGGAGTTGTAATTTTATAGGTTTATATTCTTTATTCTTTTATGCAGATTCCCTAACAAATTAAGCGTTGAGCATTGGGTTCATATGCTCATTAACACAAACCGCTTTTGGTCTACACATGTGGATTTGATGTCCTCATATCTAAGATCTGACCCCCAATACATTGTGCGTGCAATGTCATTGAAATGTCTCTACAAACTCTCTGTTAAAGCAGGTAGATATTTTCCTTTTCAAGGAAAATTGTTTACAACCTTTCTCATTATAAAATCTGAGAGAGGAACTAGTGCAAGACAATACTTTGCCTAGAGGAAATGATATAAAAATAGTTTGGCTTTGAATTAAATATTCTTGGCATTGTAATCAGAAAACATCACTTGCAACATAGCCATAAAATGGTTAAGTTAAGGAATTTCAAAGGATTTTGACAATGAACTAATGTTGATACAACTATTATAGGAGGGAAACAATTGTTTCCACGTACAATGTTGCTTCAAAGTGTTATTACAAGAAAATCATTTTTGCAAACTGTATAGCATGTAAACAGAGATATATGATGCATTGGCATAGCAGAAATGTAACAACAAACACAATTTCATTAAATAAAGTGTTGTCCAAGTCTCTTTAAAATTCAATTTTTTTTTATCAACTGTACTAATAATAGATTGCCTGGACAAGTCTTAGGCACCATAGTATAGATAAATGTTTGTCAGGATGTGGTCTATGATAATGCAGTTGACCATTGTTTCAAGTTGTGGGTCATGTCAATGGAGCAACACTGGTTACTGTGATAATGGAGGAGTGTTGTTAAGGTGGGCCCCTATGCTAATGTGGTTTTCTTTATGGATGAAACTAGCTGCAATTCCTAGGAAAATTTAACAGAATAGATACCCCCCAGTTGCAGCTTTGTAGCCAAAGACTTTCTGGTTGTAATGACAATATCCCGTAGGGAATTACACCTGCTCTAGCCAAAGTGATTTATTGACCAAGTAAATCTAATAGAGAATTGTAACCTTCATTATTTACCATGCTCTCTATTATGTTACTTCCAGCATTGCAAAACTCAACATTGGAAAAAAAAAAAGAAACAGAGGTCATCAACTCGGCAAATCAGAAAAATTGGAGAAAAATCAGCAAAACTTGGCAACCTGTAAAAATTGGAAAATTTGGGAGAAATCATAGGTTTCTGCAACACCGGTAGGATGGCCCCTGGAATCATTATTTTTCTTCTGCATTGTTTAAGATATGGTCAATGATGGTGATAAAGAGTCATCTAAATTGTGAATACAAGGTTACCCAGTCTCATGTAATAATGTTGGACTCTAATAACAGATCGTTGACAAAGTCAAAATAGGTTAAGTATTTCCAGATATGGAAAAGAAGACATAAAACACCATTGTCATCATAATTGAACATTTTTAGGTTGGCTCGTAAAAGTTATAGAGAATACCTGGAAATATTAAGTATACTCATAAGAGGAAGTGAAAGAAATCTTGATGGAGCATATGATGGTAAAGCTAAATCCGAGTTATGTGCTAACAGTGGCTCAAGCCAATGACACCCCCATATTCTAGCTACCTCAACTGGTATCCACCTGCAAGAGAAGACAATCAAATCTATGTTGGTGGAACATAAACAATCATGGTACTAAATGACCATTTCCACTTATGAAAGCTATATAGAATAGTTGATCAATTTATAAGTAGAACATTTGGGTTTTGAATTCAACATACCCATTACAGTTCAAAGTGGCTCTACTAGTGCTAAGAGCCAATAGGATCTAAAAAAGGGCAAAAAAGAATCATGGTTCTATCAGTTGTGTCTTTCTAATTCTAGAGCCCATAACTGCTAGTTTCTTTGTTGTTGCGGGTTATACCTTAGCCGAAGGTTTCTCCTTTTCTTGAACGTAGCAAGGATTATAATAGACTAACCAGCTAGAGTCTTACGATGTTTCTTGATCAAGGGTGTTGGTTATATTTATAACCAATGGAGATACCTCGAAGATCTGAATACCTTAGGATCAATTCACTACCCCTTTTCCAAAGATGTGGATTAAATATTTGGATGCATTCTATAGTTATGTCTTAAAGAAAATTAATGCCTGATTAGAAAATGTGCTTGGATCTTGCAATATTGTGAGCATAAATAGGTGTAGAGAACCACTATTGCATCGATGTATATTGTTGTTGAAGAATTTCATGCTCTTGAAGGTCTCCCTGTTCTATTAATACCATTCTACTATCCTTTTGCACTTTCAATTTTTTAGGACCCAAGATTCATTCATGTATGGAGAAATTTCAGTTCGTGGGATTTTGATTCATGGATTCAGCAATGATTTCCTGGTCTCTGTAAAATTGAATTGATTATGGATTATGGGTTATTTTTGTGATCCCCAATTTGCATGTTTTCTTTTTATGACCCTTAATGTATCGAAAGCATTTATATCAATCATTCAAAATATATTGCATGGTAGTAGTCAGTAATCACCAATACATAGCTAGCCTTTGAATTCCTACCTTTGTAGTTCTACTGTTGATCTTTGTGATCGGTGTTGGTGGGCAGTGGCCCTGTCTTGGAAGAGTTATTTAATTTTCTCTTCATCATTCTTGTAGATGATAATGTGATCACATATTCAGTTCTGTAAATTTTAAGCTCCATGTTAGATGATTAGACTTCTACTGGACTGATGTTATACTTTTCAAATACTCAAATGGTAAGGCAAATTGCATTGAGGAATGAACCACCTGCAACTCCAAGCCATGGTGAGGAGTGCTTCCAACTCCTAAAAAAACAAGTGAATCCATTAGTATGAATCACATTAGAAGGCTATGATTATAATTAGGGTTTCATCGACTTTGAAATGAACAGATCAGCAGACTTAAGAACTATCATCTCATTATAAAAATTTGATAGGCAACACACCTATTAGGTCCATTGATGTGCCATAATGAAATGTAACAACTGACACATTTGCATTCAGATCAAGTAGAAATTGTACACAGTCAAAATGTCCATTCAGGGCGGCCATGTGAAGAGTTGTAATCTCACCATCTGCTGCTCTGTTCACAAATTTGGAGAGTGCACTGCATCAAGTCCAAATGACATAAGTAAATCCACATATTTCATGCAACAAACATTGGATGCTCCAAATCTAAAAAAAATCTAGAGACCAACAAAGGTAGCAAGTTCTTAATGCTTACTTCAGCTCAAATAGACATCTCATAGGTGAGGAGTGATCCTTGTTTCCAGAAGATGGAGGTATATGTTACCATGTCTCCGTACGTTCAAACCAACACTCGGAAAACCTCACCAGGTCGAATATTGGTCGACTCATTTTTCAAGCCGAAAACTCCATCGACTACGTGGATGTTAGAGGGATACCTGAATCATCAACAAAGAAAATATTTCAGTATCTTCAGTTGGACAAAAAGTCAGGCACACACATAAATCATTCCCAACATTTCCTAACAATAGTTTTCACACCTCTGGAACTCTGTAAAATAGGCTAAGAAAACGTATGAGCCAAAAATATTAAATAAATTAATAGAATATTAAATATATTAATAAAAATATTAGTATGTAATTCAAAAAAAAATTAAGAAGTATAATTAAAAAACACTCGTGGCGCTCGTTTCACCTGGTTGCATTGTGCGTTCTATTGCATAATCAACATGCTCTCGCATAATCTTCAGATAGTTTGAAGAGGTCTCCAAGAGCCCTGATAAAAATGGCAATGTTTGTATTGAGAAATAAAACCCACTGGTTAGCTCTACAAAAGAGAGTCTGAACCAGGTGTTATAGACATATTTGGGCACTGCAACCCCAAACTCATATGTCCATAAACTAAGGGCTCTTTAGTCCCTAAAAGTGTTGTTTCATACCCTAAAGGATCATGGTCAATTGATTACATCATTTCCCAGAAGTTCCACCTGAAAAACTACTCAGAACTGGCCAAAACTGGACCACACTGACTGCTCCATGGTCAAGGTGCGATGCATACTGGCTACCACACTAGCCAGGTGCAATGCATACTGAAATGGCCTTCTGTGGGGTGCGATGAGCGAGAATGGACAAATGTCAAAGACAGTTTCCTAAGTGGATGATCATGGAATCTTCCACAAACTTCTCCTGTGACACTTGCCTCTCTGAATTCACCCAGGGATGAGTAAGAGATCAATGAAATCTCCAAGTGGAACCAAAAACTATCAGTGGAATGACACTAATCAAAAATCCAAAGCTAACTAAAACCCTTGCAAGACATCTATAAATGGATCCCTCCTCTGAGAGATCTAGAGGCTGGAATTTTGTATTTTGTAAGGAAGTACTGTTGGTTTATCTATGAGAAGAGACATTGCATTGTTGGGTGATTTGCTTATTCATGAGGTGAAGAGGGCTTCTACACTGGGAGGATGATGTTAGATTAGATAGCTGGGTTGTAATCCTCTCTTTCACTATTAATAAATTTCTTTGAGTTTTCCTCCATATAATCGTGTGTTTATGAATCTTATTGTTTATGAATGCAATTGTATGGTCAACGTGTTTCTGATTCGGCATTGTTTATGATGTTTTAGATGGAGATGCTTTGATGGATTTCTATTACTTTGACTTTACAGGCACTCTTTGAAGCGGGACAATTAGGAGAGGAGTGGAAAATTCTATCAAGGGAGAGAGAAATAAAGCAAGGATCCAAGTGGGAGATCCTGGTTGGTCCTCTTTTCTTTCCTCTAACCTATCACACTTAAAGGAATTCTCAAAAGGCTTTGATTATTTGTTTCTAAGATAGCTACCCATCTTAGTGGGACTAGAAGTTTGAATTGACACTAGTTTTCCCTGAAACAAAATGGCGACTCCACTGGGGAGCGAATAGTTTGTTTTGTTTGTTTATTGTTTGATTTATAAAGTACAGACGGAGCCTGAAGTTAGCCAGCTAGCCTTCAAAATGCCTTTGCTATGCAATTGCGAAGTAGATGAATGCTACTTCAGTCAATCTCCAGGTTGGTTTATGAATTGAACATATGAGTTACAAAGCATTCTAAGTTCCCTTGTGGTAGCTCATAACCTCATAAGATCTTACCCCTATACTTTGTTTTTACTGTCCATCATTATTCAGCCTAAATCACTAAACTTAGCTGAAAATTTTGAGCAAAAACCAAGCTCAGTTTTGCTCCTTGGTCCATCGCACTGTCTGTAACTGTGCAATCTGTATGCATCACACCTCTCATGTGTTGCAGGTGAGATGCATCCCTATTTCCCTGTGTTGTAGGTGTGAATCATGATTGAGAAATATTGCTTTCTCTCTCTAAAAGTTGGTTGTTTCTCCTTGTTTTCAGCTCTATTTAGTAGTTTTATTGTTCATGATCAATGTCTTCTTGTTGAAGCCTTCTTCCTTCACATATTTCAGCCTCCATCAGTTAGGAATTGTAAATGTTTTTGTGTATTTGTGAATCATTTACAGTCTTCGTTTGTCAAAAGTAGCTTAATCAAGCTGTCATTTTTTGATGCAAGTGTCGTAATTGTCATTTTGAATCAAAAGAAGAGTGTCGTAAAGTCTTCCTCTTCTATATAGTTGATTGTACTTTTTCCATTGTACTTGATTTGAGTTATTAGTATTTGAAGTGTCAAAAATAGTTTTTATTTCAAAATCGAAAAGTGTCGTCTTAGTCTTCCTTTCGTTTTGAAAAGAAATTGTCAAAATGTCGCTTTAAAAGAAAATAGTTCAGATCTGTACTTAGCTTTCCTTTTTGGCATTCACACATTAAGGAAGTGGAAAACAAATACATGCATGTGCATTTGCATTTTGACTACATGCGAAATTTGATTAAGGAAAGGGCATTTAGTGTGTGCTCTATGCTCTCTGCTCAAAGAAAAAAAATCATAATCGTCTTTCCTTTGTAGCTAGGATTTTCATTGCTAAAAGAAAATAAACGACTGTTTATGATTTTAGATTGCATATTTAGGAATTTTACATCTACATCATGTGGTGAACCTTGAAAGACAAACTTCTAAGAAAGTTCAACTCTAAAATAAATCTCAATGAACATAAAAACGCTTTGGAACCTAATGCAACACGTCTAGAAGTCTAGGCTAGAGATGTGTTCTAGCGTCGTACAACCTGGTAACTATTGTTTTCATTGAAGGTTGGGTGATTCCTCCTCTTTGATTCGACAAGTGCCAGTACGGACTTGTGCTCCCCGTACCGTCGAGTATAGACCACAATAGGCTAATATCCTTTATCCTTAGGAAGTTGTGTCTGCCGCCCTATCGATCGCAATGCACTAAACACAACATTCGGGAAGAGTGACTGCCGTACATAAGTCTTTGGTAATTTCTCTATCATTTATCACCAAGGTGTATTTTGCAGTTTTACGATTGGTTTGGTAATCCCTCTATCTAGATTTCCAGAGTAGTCACTTTCATTCCTTTTCGACTCCTTAAAAGAAAAGGTCCATCTAAGCACTTGTCACTTCAGGCTCATTAAAAATCGAAGGCGACTAGAGTCACCTTTAGCTTTTTCTTGACTCTTAAAAATTGAAAAATCAAGTTGCGTCAAAGTGTCTTAAAATTTATTTAAATCGGAATAACATCCCTGTTCCTTCATTGATCTGAGGTTGAGATAATGGAGTCCACCAATCAAGGAATCCCTCTTGGAGGGAATCCTAGTCCTTTCTCCTCTTGGGGAGATATTGGTTCTCCATATATGGCTACATCGTCCCTTCCAGGAATCACAATCAGCCTGCCAGTATGGCTGTTCTCGACCTCTGTCGTTCACAACACCGTAATTCCTCAACAATCTAATCAGCAAATAGACGATACTAAAGTTACCCCTTCACCTTCTACTTCTTTTGTTTCTCCTTCCCCTTCTTCCTTTACACACTTGGTGAAACTAGTGACACTAAAAACCAAGTAACTGAGAAGAAAAAGAAAGGGAAGGAGAAGAATAAGAAGCTAGCTAAACAAGGAGGCAACCTTGCATCATCTGGCGAAAATCCACACACTAAACTTTCCAAACCAAAATCTCCATGCACAATTTGCAAGGGAAACCATTACCATTGAGATTGCCCTTGCATTCCGCGGATCTTGAGAGAATGGTCTCCCTGTTTGCACCATTCGGTGTCATCAACCTCTGATAGTCAGGTTGACAGCGCACCATCAACTAGTGAAAACGAAGTCAATAGACAGAAAGGAAAAGTCAGATTTCCATGTAGGTTATGTGAAGGTGATCATACTCTTCACCGTTGTCCTTTTCTGGATGAAGCCAAAAGCATTTTGGATAACCGTCCTGCTTCACCGTAGCAACTTCCACCTGGATACAGGAAACTCTTGCCAAGTCCTTTGCTAGTTGAAAACCTGATTGACATAACTCAATTGTCGATTGAATCGCCTATCATTGAAAGTGAACCTTCTGAGTCCATACCAGACCAAAGTCAGCTGGTCGAGATGGCAGTCGACCCAGTCTTACCTTCAGAAGGACCACCTTCGGATGATACTATCACCAAAGAGAATGAGAACGACACTGTTCAAATTCTTTTTGTCGAAACAGAGTCTAATGAACTTGGGGGCAATCCACCCATTCCTTTACAACAAGAAGAGACCCCCCCAGTTCATGAGATTTATCCGGCCATCTATCCAGTACCTCCTCCGAGCAGTCTAGTCATTTTCTTTGATTGGAATCAACTAGCAAAACCCCGCCTTCCATCTAATGTACCATTTCGAATCATAGTACAAGTTTACAAAATGATCGTGTTTGGCACTATCATAGATGAAGGGGCTTCAGTGAGTATCCTTTCCTCAACTGCTTGGAAAGTGCTTGGTTCGCCATCACTTTTGCCTGAAAAACAAAATTTGTTGGGCTTCAACAAAGGAACCAGTCGATCGTTAGGGATCCTTCCAAAGTTACCGATAACTTTGAGAAAGAAAACTGTTCATTTGAATGTGATGGTAGTCCAAGGGTCACTAGATTACAATCTACTCCTCGAACGTGACTATATATATAGCATGGAAGCTATTGTTTCCACATTCTTTCGAGTGACGTGTTTTCCACATGAAGGAAAACTGGTACAGCTTGTCGACCAAATTTCATTTCTTGGTTCAAACACAGCTATGAATCAACCATCATCCCTAAATGGTCTCTTCGTGTCAACAATGTCTCTTCAACCTTCATTCCATCCACCTAATTACCACGGGGAGTTTTCTGAATGTTCTGAAGTTTATGGGGCATGCACCCTAGTCTGCTTTGGCAGGTGAACCCAGAGGAAAAGAGAGATTTTCTTGAAGGTCGTAATGATTGGACTGAACAAACATTCCCGTGTAGGTTATGTGATCAGTCTGAAACAAATATTTCCTTGCACGATTGTGATTGGAAGCTCACACCATTCACCTTCGTATGTTATGTGATTGGAAGCTCACACCATTCACCTTCGTTTATCTTGATGGACGAAGCAAAGGAAGAGTTTTTGTTTGCCGACAGAAATAATCCTACCTAACTGCAGGGACTTCCATTTGGTAACCTAGAAACTCTCCTTTTACTGAAACACCTGGGGGCATGCAAACCTTTATATGCAAGTGAAAAACGACCTTTGATTTCTTTGTTTTGTAGGTTCTCAACCCTTTAACCTCGTATCTCAGTCATTTCTAGCCTGCATAAAAAGGAAATGAGCACATGTTATAGTAGTGTTCAAGCTCATTAAAAAATAAATTCACCAAGAGACATCTTCAAACGACTAGTAAGAGCAATGTTCCCGCAAGGTTCAAGCTCATTAAAAAATAAACCTGCACTGAGCATAGTTTCTCCTAGTTCAAGCTCATTCAAAAATGAAACCACCTTTGGTAAACAACCTTTCTGATCACCTTTCCATTAGCCCTTTTGGACCTTGGTTGTGTTCCTACCATCACCTCCATTCATTTGGCCGACCATACGCTTCCACTTGATTGTTTACCTTTTTGAGGAACAACTGTGACGAGTGATTTTGATTGCCACCCTCTTCACACTGCCATGTTTTGAGAAGTTCCAAACTTACCTGGAACTGGTTGCTACCTGAAAACATCACTCATTCCTAAAAAAATGAGTCCCTTTTAAACTCTTTTTAGACTCATTAAATATAAAAATATTGTCGAGCTGTTCGCCTTTCCAACTCGTTAAAGTAAGGGGAAGCGCCATCTCTCTTATACATTTTAATCTTTTTGGACCTGAGGGATTATTAAACAAAAAGATTGAGCGCTTGTCTTTTTCAGGTCATTAAAACGATCGAAAAGTCATCCCTTTCATATTATTTTATACTTTTTCAGACTTAAGGGATTATGCCACGAAAAAGGACTGTTGGAGTTTCCTTTTCGTTCCTTTTCAAACTCTCTAAACATGAAAAGGACCGAGTTATCTTTGTTGTTAAACTCGTTAAAACAATAGCGACAAACTTGTCCACCTAGACAAGAACGAGTCTCACTGACACTAGGCTCGCTAAAAATAGAGCGACAGGTTTGCCCGAAGGGAAAATTATAGACCAAGCATATGTTATCCTCCTCAAGCTTGACAAAAATAAAGAGGTACTGGTCAGCAATGACTGGGGAAAAAGGGAAGAAAACTTGAAGAATTTTATTGGTAGCGGGTCGCTCTTGAACATGACACTTTCACTCCATCACCATGATTGATTTGGGTTGGGTTTTTCCATTCACTATCACCATTGGTCCTCCGTACCATGCATGGGGTTAACGCTACCAGTCCATATCAATGTCGCTGACATGTTCAATAGAAGTCATTCAGAGAATTCACCATCCAGTGAACGTCTCATCCACTGCAATACCTCCACTCTTCATTTTTCATGACTGCCATTCCTGAACCTTATATCATCAGATTGTTTTCACCTCCAGAAAAATCATTTCCTCCGTTTCGCATCGTAGATGTGGGATACATCAAGGCCCTCCTACGACAAGTCACTTCTTGTCGACATCAGCTCATTATCCAAGAAGTTGACTTAGAAACAACCCTTTAATTACTTTGAAGCTTGTATGCCTTAATGGCAAGTTTCTCACTTCCGATGATAGGTTTAGATCAATGACCTTCGACCAGAAGATTTTGTGTGGTGTTCGACATCGGCTCATATATTCACACCACGTGAATTGTACTGTAGTACCTTGAGGGTCATCATCATTATCGGTGACTCCTCTCGCATCTGTTAACAACTTACATTATTGGCTGGTAATCAGGCGATGTCTTTCCATGTTCAACTTTAGAACATCTTTTCACATGGATCGACTTGTACATCGGGCGAAGATTGAACGAGTTTTGAAGACCCCGGATCTAGTTTCATCCATCCGGGCTGCGATATATTCAGGAACATAAAGACATCAAATGTGCACAGAATCTACACAGATAGTCATCTAAGCAAAAGAAGATGACTCTTCATGCAAAGAATCACTAGTCTGCAACAGCAGACGATTATATGTCATATGTACATGAAAATGAATTTATAAAGTTGGGCATGGGAATTCCCACCTCAGCTAGATCATGAAAATAATATGATGATGATGTATTGTATTGTATCTTATACAGGTCATCTTCCAGTTCGAATACCTCAGATCCTCATGATAAAGCATTTCACCCAACATCAGAAGATTTACGACCTCATGCTTTAGGGGGCAGTTGTTATAGGCATATTTGGGCACTGCAACCCAAAACTCATATGTCCATAAACTAAGGGATCTTTAGTCCCTAAAAGTGTTGTTTCATACCCTAAAGGATCATGGTCAATTGATTACATCATTTCCCAAAAGTTCCACCTGAAAAACTACTTAGAACTGGCCAAAACTGGACCATACTGATTGCTCCATGGTCAAGGTGCGATGTATACTGGCTACCACACTAGCCAGGTGTGATGCATATTGAAATGGACTTCTATGGGTTATGATGAGTGAGAATGGACAAATGGCAGAGACAGTTTTCTAAGTGGATGATCATGGAATCTTCCACAAACTTCTCCTGTGACACTTGCCTCTCTGAATTCGCCCAGGGATGAGTAAGTGATCAATGAAATCTCCAAGTGGAACCAAAAACTATCAGTGGAATGACACTAATCAAAAACCCAGAGCTGACTCACACCCTTGCAAGACATCTATAAATGGATCCCTCATCTGAGAGATCTAGAGGCTGGAATTTTGTATTTTGTAAGGAAGTGCTGTTGGTTTATTTGTGAGAAGAGACATTGCATTGTTGTGTGATTTGCTTATTCATGATGCGAAGAGGGCTTCTACACTGGGAGGATGATGCTGGATGAGACAGCTGGGTTGTAATCCTCTCTTTCACTATTAATAAAGTTCTTTGAGTTTTCCTCCATATAATTGTGTGTTTATGAATCTTATTGTTTATGAATGCAATTGTATGGTCAATGTGTTTCTGATTCCGCATTGTTTATGATGTTTTAGATGGAGATGCTTTGATGGTTTTCTGTTAATTTGACTCTACAGGTACTCTTTGAAGCGGGACAAGTAGGAGAGGAGTGGCAAATTCTATCAAGGGAGAGAGAAATCAAACAAGGATCCAAGTTGGTCCTCTTTTCTTTCCTCTAATCTATCACACTTAAAGGAATTCTCGAAGGGCTTTGACTGTTTGTTTCTAGGATATCTACCCGTCTTAGTGGGACTAGCAGTTTGAATTGACACTAGTTTTCCTTGAAACATCAGGAGAGTCTGGCTCTGCAAAATGCTCTACATTGTTCATCAACATTACACGTTAAATAGAATACATGTTTTTAGGGAAGTTAGAACAACGTCCTAAGAAATAGAAACTAATTCCTATCCTGAGGCTACATGAACCAACTCTACCTATTCTAGGATATTCTCCATTATCTTCAACACTCCCCCTTAATGGAGAATGGGTTCACATGTATGCCTAACATCTCCCTAAACATTTGAAATTTTACTTTTCTAAGGGGCTTAGTGAAAATTTCCACAACATTATCACATGTATTATAATATTTCAGATGAATTTCTTTAGATTGCACTTTCTCCCCTACAAAATGGAATTGAGTATCAATATGTTTCGTGTTTTTGTGAAACACCGGATTGTTTCCAGCTTGATTGAACTTTGATTGTCACATCTTATTGTTGTTGCGACTATCTGTTCTTCCCCAACATCCTGGAGAAGTCTCCACAACCAAACCACCTCGCACATTGCTGCACACATAGCTTGATACTCTGCTTCTTCTGAGGAAAAGGAGATTGTGTTCTAATTCTTGCTGCTCCAAGTGATCGCCCCGGATCTAAGACTGAATGCATAACCTGTTATAGTTCTATGATCATCTACATTTCCTGCCCATTCTGAATCTGCAAATCCTACCAGTCTAACATCAGAAGAGTCAGTGTAAATAATTCCATAATCTACAGTACCTTGTAGATACCTCAAAACATTCTTTGCTGCATTCCAATGGCTTTCAAGTAGCTTAGACATAGATTGGCTTAACACGCTAACTGCATAAGCCAAATCAGGTCTACTGGTGGTTAGGTAGATCAAACTCCCAACTAGTTGTCTGCACAGTGTTGCATCCGCCACTTTTGAGCCATCCTCACACTGCAATTTGATGTTCTGCTGCAATGGTACCGCTGCAGACTTGCACTGATCCATTCTAAACTTCTCTAACAGACCTTTGACATACTTTGCTTGAGATAGAAATGTTTGACCTAAATCTCTCCAGATCTCGAGACCTAAACAGTATCTGAGTTCACCGAGATGCTTCATCTCAAACATCTGTGACATTTGCTACTTGATTTCATCAATTAGATATATAGCATCACCTGTAATTATCAAATCATCTACATATAATGAAATCAACACTACGCACCCTTGTTCATCTTTCATGGTGTAAAGATTAGGGTCATTCTTGCTTCTATTATAGCCAGCTTGCAGAAAAAATGAATCGATTTTCTCATACCATGACCTGGGAGCTTGTTTTAGTCCATAGAGTGCTTTCTTCAACCTACAAACTAAATGTTCTTTTCCCTTCTAGACAAACCCTTCCGATTGCTCTAAATAAACCTCTTATTTCAGTTCTCCATTTAGAAATGCAGACTTTACATCTAGTTGGTGCATCATCCAATGTTCCTTAGTAGCTAAAGCAATTAACATTCTGATGGTGTTCAATTTAGCTACAGGGATGAAGGTTTCTTCATAATCGATCCCTTCTTTTTGTGTATACCCCTTTGCAACCAACCTAGCTTTAAGTTTTTCTATAGTTCCATCTACATTAATTTTCGGTTTATATAACCATTTGCAACCTATGACCTGTTTTCCTTTAGAAAGTTTTACCAATTCCCAAGTGTTGTTTCTGATTATTGAATCGTATTCCTGTTCCATGGCTATTTTCCATTCATTACTTTCATTTGCTTCTTTATAACTAGACGGTTCAACAACATTTATCATACTAGTTATAAATGCATTTTCCCTGTATCTTGCAGGCATTTGAGCTTTCCTACCTGATCTCCTGAGTGGTGGGTTGGTGGTTTCAAACCTTATTTCTTCCTACTGCTGTTGCTGTTGTTGTTGCTGTTGTTGCTACTGTTGTTGTTGTTGTTGTTGTTGCTATTGTTGTTGTAGTTGTTGCTGCTGTTGCTGTTCATCCTCTGCCTTTGTTTGCTGCTGACCTTGATTGTTCTTTGCTTCTTCTTCTTCAAAGTACGGAATGTCCCATCCATCATCATGCTCATCAGTTTCTTCATTATCCTGCTCATGGAATTTAACATCTCTACTAACAAAGATCTTGTGAGTAGAGGGATTAAATAATCTGTATGCTTTATATGACGAACAATACCCTATAAAAGTGCATATGATGGCTTTTAAGTCTAATTTCTTTCTATCTTCCTTGGGTATGTGGGCAAATTATTTACATCCAAATATTCTTAAGTGTTTTACTGTAGGCTTATATCCATATAAAGCTTCAAAAGGAGTTTTAAACTCAAGACTTCTTGTAGGACTCCTATTTTTTAAATAAACCGCAGTACTCACTGCTTCAGCCCAAAAACCATTTGAAAGATTCTTACCTTTCAACATACTTCTCGCACATTCCACCAGAATTCTGTTTTTCCTTTCTGTTAATTCATTCTGCTGTGGAGTATGGGGTACTGTAAACTGCTGTAAAATTCCATGATCTTTACAATATCTGATCAACTCATCTTTCCTATATTCTCCCCCTTGATCAGAATGGAGAATTTTTATCTGTTTCCCTATTTGTCTTTCAATCATATTTTTAAATTGCTTAAAGTATTTGAATGTATGACTCTTCTTACTTAAGAAATACACCCAAGAAAACTTCGTACAATCATCAATAAACAGTAGGAAATACACTGCACCTCCTAATGATTTTGTCTGCATGGGACCACAAAGGTCTGTGTGTACTAACTCCAATATATCCCTCTATTTCTTTTCTACTCTAACAGGGAATTCTTCTCTATGCATTTTTCCTAAAGTACAAGCCTCGCAATCATTATGTACTTGCTTTAGCATAGGAAGATCTCTTACCATTTCTTTCCTCTGTAGTAATAGCAAATCATTGTAATTGATGTGGCCAAATCTCTGATGCCAAAGCTCTTCTGTAGTCAGGCTCACTGCTGTCAATGCTCAAACCGGTGCAGGTCTCACATCCAACTTGTACAGTCCTCCTGTTTGAATTCCTGTAGCAATTGTCTTCATTCCATCTAGCATATCCTTAATGTAGCAGTTAGATTTTAAAAATTCAACTTTCAAATCTTGATCTGTAATCATTGATACAGAAATCAAGTTCTTTGTTATGCCAGGCACATACATTACATTATAAATTTGTTTGATATTACCATCAGGTAGAATGAAAAATACTTTCCCACATCCTTTGATTTGATGGCTTCTGTCATCTCCTAGGTAAATCTGCATGCCTTCATTGATATCTTTAATATCCTCCAGCCAGTGCTTGTTCCCTGTCATGTGTGCTGATGCTCCTGAATCTACATACCAAATGTCTGCATCAACATTTTCATCACGATATGCCATGAACAATCTCAAATTTTGCACTTGATCACCATTCACGAGATGACCTGCATGTCTCTTTGGCTTCTATTGTTCTTCATGATACTTCTTTTTCCTACATTCCCTGGCAATATGACCCAATTTTCCACAATAAAAACATTTAGTTTCAGAGTAGTTTTTATTCGGATGCATATCTTGGGTCAGATTTGGCCGTTTATGTGAACTTGCTCCATTTTGTTGTTGTGGACCTCCTTTCCCTTTGTAGAAGTTCTTCCTCGCCACCAATGCAAGATCGACACTCTGGGGCTTCAGAGTCGATCTCCTCTCTTCTTCCTGCATTAGTATACCTGTCAGCTCTTCAAAATGAAGGAACTTTTCTCTGGAATTGACCTTAGTGATGAACATTTGATAATCATCAGTGACACCATTCATTGTAATGGTCACAAGATCTATATCGCCCATTGTATGACTAATATCTGATAATTTGGTTTTCAGATCCTTGATCCTTCCTACGAATGAAGTAATCGTTTCATTCTCCTCCATTTTCATGGACATGATCTTACTCTTGAGGAACAAAAGACGATTTGAATTTCTGATCTCGTACAATTCCTTCAGAATTCCCCAGATCTCATTAGCTGACTTACCTTCTCTGATATGCGGTATAATACAGTCTTTCACTGACATCTTTAACATTGTCCTTGCTCTGCTTTCTCATTTCTCCCAATCTAGGACCGATGATGATCCAGCCGTGGGACTCGGATCATCCCCATTCACAATCTGCCAAGCACACTGAACTTCTAGCAGAGTCTGCATCTTAAACTTCCAATTTGCATAATTGGAACCATCAAGCTTGTTATGCTCGTTCATGCATGCTTCAAATATATTGTTATTCATCTTGGCGATTTAGAAAAAAAGAAAGTTTCGACAGGTAAAAGATGTTAAATTTACCCCAGATCTGTGACAGAGACAGATCACTGTTGTTCGATCTCACAACACTCGCACAGATCACCATGGCTTCCTTCTCAGCCTCCAAACAACCTCCTGTTGTCAACTTCAGCCTTGTTCTTGGCTTCCCCACTCAGCGTCTCTAACAGCTACATCCTTGTTCTTGGCTCCCTTCGCAATTTCCTTGATTGACATGATCGTCGCTGATATTTGCCCAATATCCGCGACTAGTCGCAACCGTTGCAACTGTACACCAGAAATCCGCGACGATTGAGAAAATGAAAATTCAGGAAGTGTTATTGTATTGTCGCAGCTATCCACTCAAAACCTGCGATGATTTCGGTTCAAAGAACCACCCACTAGCGAGCGTACAAGTTCCTTAGCCCTGATGCTCTGATACCATGATAAAAATGGCAATGTTTGTATTAAGAAATAAAACCCACTGGTCAGCTCTACGAAAGACAGCTGAACTAGGAGAGCCTGGCTCTGCAGAACGCTCTACATTGTTCATCAACATTATATATTAAATAGAATACATGGTTTTAGGGAAGTTAGAAAAACATCCTAAGAAATAGAAACTAATTCCTATCCTGAGGCTACGTGAACCAACTCTACCTATTCTAGGATATTCTCCATTATCTTCAACAAGACCCACAAGCCATCCATAGTCATCTTGCTAGGCATTGGTATCTCAGCTATAGGCCTCTCAGATACACATTTTATGCCAATGGCTTTTATCTTACTTGTGACTTTTTTAGGGAGGCTTATGCCAATGGGTAAACTGGGGAAGCCACTGCTTTTTCCAAAATTTTGCACATACCTAACCATCCCTTCATAGATTTTTCCTCTCATTTGTACCCCCAATAGACCCTAGAATCCATAGGTCATTGAGACAAATCGAGATCCAAATAGCATATATATAACCACGACTGGCACAAGTAGTAGAGGAACGAGTAACAGTTCTTTACCCTGTAGTAGTAGATTTTGTATATGAACTTGTTGATTAAGTGGCTTAAATAAATTCAATAGTTCTAGTTCTAGCTTATGATTCTCAACAACAATAGGAAAAGCAATAATAAAGGGGGATGACTTTGCTACCTAGCATTCTTTCCATTTTTAGAGTCAACATGTTTAAGCTCTATCCATATTTCCACATTCAAGTTATGATGCCAATAAGCGCATTGATTAAGTAGCTAACATAACAAATCTTATTGGAATGCTATCAACATATCTATCTCTATATACAGCATGAGCAACTCCATGACGAGATTGATATTATTCCTTTCCATATTGAGACACAGTAAGAGAGACATAGGTAGCGTAGGCACAACCAAGGGCAGTAGGAGCATAGGGAACAATCGCAGAAGCGACATCCGTACTATAGCAAGAGGATTTGTAAATAATTCTAAATATACTATGGATCTTTGGTGAGACAAAAGAAAGTCACTCCATACCTCGTGAGGAACTCCTTGCATCACACATAAATCCCTAATGCCCCTTAGTTTAGTTCTATGGTGGCAGAGCGAGCAGACTCCCCTTAGTTCTATGGTGACAAAGCAATCACACTTCGATTAAGGAAGCATTGCAACAGTCGGCTTCTACAACATAAAAAAAGGTAAGAGAGTTGGTTGCCTCGTCATTTTCTTCGCAATGTTCATCTAACTCAAGCAAGGCATCAAGTTCTTTAGAATATTCATTAAAATAAGATATATCAGTATAAAATTCCCCAACATCTTTGTCAATATAAGAATTAGAGCCAACAAGCCACGACGAGTAAAGGTCTTATGTCGGTGCTCTTACCTTAGAATGATTTCTCGACAGACATAGACTTCGTGGAACTTCATGGAAAGGGAGGGTTCTCAAAGAGTCGTGTGTTGCCATACAAGCTTATTGTAACAAAGTGGTGGATGTGGGCTACCGTTTCCATGGAGTCAGTGTGGCTACATCCTTGTCACAAAGAAGAAATCCAATGCCTCTTGAACAAAGGAAGGTTGAGGAAGGTTGCCTTGCGTGGTTGTTGTACAAGGCCACGGAAAGTATTCGAAAAAAAGACAAGGATTTCACACAAATATTTAATATTTAAAACTAATAATAAAATTAGTTTTACTAGAAAAAAATAACAATGAAACATATCCAACTTAATATATAGTTATAGCCTCTTCGCCTCAGGGAGAGGCCAAATTGTATATAATACAATCAAACTAAAAACCATGCTCAGCGCACTATAGAGCTAAAAACTATAGCTTAATTTCCAGACTAACTAATGTTTAACAATCAATTCCGATGGAAGAGGGAAGAACATTCACAACAAAATAGGACGCAGAGGACATAACTTTATTCACAACAATGATATCCAGTTTCAGCAATGTACTAAATAATAAGATAAAATTACATGTATGACAGTTATCTAACTGAAATGTGTTCACAATAATATTACCAAGAAACATGTATTTAATATATATTATTAAATATCATTATATGATGCGATTTATGTTTACGTGTTTACCTATATCAAATCGCCCTAACCAATGTCACATCTGTTCATATGAACCCCATTATACCCTTTTATGTGTTTCAATTAGCTGAACATATGTATGTGTTTCAATCATCTGCTCAATTGCCATGTCTCTAGACACGACCGTGCCTTATTGCGCTGCTCTTTTCTGTGCTAACCTCTTGGCTCTCTATGAAATATGAATTTGTCCACTACATTTGCAGAAAAAACTTTGTCACCTCGTTGGCACAAAAAAACTCTACCGCCTCGTTGTTCTGTGAATAATTGATAACCACACAGAAACTTAGAATGGACATCTTTATGAGGTGCCATTGTTCAGTCAATTACCTGAATGGCTATTGACTAAGGCACTTTCTCGCTCCACCTGAGGAACAAGGTCAGGGGATGGCAGAAGCTTCGTTATGGGCCATCAGACAGAGGAAGCCTGGAAGAATAAATGAGATCCATTAGTCCAAATGAATCAATGGTTGTTGCTTCAATGGTAATTACTAGCTCAGGTATAAGGTTTATTGTTCGATTCCCCATGATCCAGAGGCGAAGCTGTGAGGTCCGATCCTTAGGGCACAGAGGTGAAGAGTGTTTAGAGATCGATTCCCATAGGGCACAGAGGCAAATAAGGTTTAGGGATCAGTTTGATTCTTCTGGGAACAAAGGTGAAGAAGGTTTAGAGTTCGATTCCCATAGGGAATAGAGGTAAAGATGGTTTAGAGTTCGATTTCCATAGGGAACATAAGCAAAGAAGTTTTAGAGTTCAATTCCCATAGGATCCAGACGTAAAGAATATCATCATTTAATGCAGGAAGGCTAAACCAATGGCGTGCAGCCAGTCTAAAATCGAGAATGAGGAGTTGCTGGCAAGGTGCAAGGAGAATAAAGTGTTCATGAAAGATGTTGGCAACGCGTAATGCCTTTGTCGCCGTTCATTTGGGGTGCATAATGTCACTAAAGAACACGTGTCTCTCAACGACTATGGCCAGGGCGAGGCGATTGAAGCCTCACACCAGGGTTTTCCCGCGGCCACCCTGATATTCAACGATTCAACGTTTATGGTAGTGAATTTCCTTGCGTTTATGGTAGTGAATTTCCTTGCTTTGGATTTGTATCTAGAATGAGACCTTCCACTCAAACTCAATATGGAAATGACTATCAAAGATACAACTTGAATATCAATACAACTTGAATAAGTAGTAAGACCTTTCGAGTCACGTTCCAAACGTATATGTTATGTATGATCATGTTAGTTGGTTCGAGAAGGTTGTGCAGACAAGGTGGAAAAGAACATATGTAACCCTTACTCTTCCACGGGTTTGGACTATTCTATGGGGTGCCCTCTGGACCAACTCGTGGGAAGGAAGGCCAAGAAGGAATTCTATTTTGGAAAAGAGTAGGGGGGTTTTCAAACGAATTAGTAAAGCCAAAGGTGGCGATAAGATAGAGTTCTCTCCCTTCCTATGCTTTCTTTCTCGTTTGGGGTTCTTCCTTATCCACCCCACTCTACCACTTCCGGCTTGGCAACTTCCAGTGAATGTATTAATCCCGGTGGTAAGCCAAAAGTGGAAGCCCATGTGCCTAATGAGACCTTAAGGAAGGCCAAAGGACTGAGCTTTCATATCCAGTTCCAGTTCCACCAAGTAAATATGCAAAGTAATACCTTAGTGATCGTGATCATGTTTCTGCTAGCGAACCACAGCTTTGTCCTCCTCTGTGGGAATCTTATGTTGGCGATATCCTAGATTCTGTATTTTCCTGTTCCGGGCCTGCTATTCAAGAATGTCCTTTCGGTGTTTCCTGGCTTCGATTACTTCTACTCTACGATGTCAAGTGTACAAATCTTGGTCAATGGCCAAAACTAGGAACTTGTCTGCATATCAAGCATGTCCTGCTCCCACTACTATTCAAGAATATCCTTTCGGTGTTTCCTGACTTCGATTCTTTCGACGTGGTCAAGTGTACAAATCTTGGTCAATGGCCAAAACCAGGAACTTATCTGCATATCGAGCCTATCCTGCGCCCGTTGTGCCCTTCCATGACGATTATACGCACAAGCAAACTAAAGCAATATTGTAAGGGCACACCCATTCCAAAACGCCATAGTAGACACAACATGCATTCACCACCTGGAGTTGACCTGGAAACTCCAACTGCCTTAAATGAAGTTTCTCATAATAACATAGCCCATAGCATAACTTGAGGTTTCTTGTAATAACATAGCATTTAATAACTTTTAGCATTAGTTAAACTTCCAAAAGCTAGTTGAACTTCCAAAATCCTTATCAGGAGGAATGGAATTGTCCATTATGAAAATTTGTTATGTTTAGAAAAAATTTGGCAAGGATTTTTGTAAATTTAAGTTAAATTTGTTAAACTTCAAAATATTAAGTGTTCTAGACGTTTTTGATGTTGCTGAATCTATTTCCACCATAAAAAACACGACTCAAACACTGCCTCTACAGGGTTTTTTGAAATTTTTTTGCCGGGATTCCGGCCACTTTGACTGTCCAAACAATTCCTCTGCCTGAATAAACGACTCCCTTCCAAAATATGAAGAAATATTAAGTACACAAATCCAATATAATATATGGTTATAGCTTCTCCCCTCACTAAAAGGCCAAATAAAACTATAAAATCAATTGCAAAAAAGTTAACACACAACAATGAAATCATTTGCAAAATACACAGCTAAAAACTCACATAATCCCAACACCAACTAATGCCAAAAACATCATTCCAATCACTATAGCCCCACTCCAGACGGCCAGGAAAAAATATTTGATATAAAATAATATCAACACATTATTGGCAATCCCATAAATATAAATCATTCTTACAAACTTTGACCACTAAATCATTCCTATAAGCTTTGACCAACGCTTTATTGTATGGCATATTATCAAATTTTGAGAACTACACTCAAACAAATCGTCGCCTAATTTTCTGAAGCTTCTTCTTACATGAAAAATAAGTCAAAATCATTATTTATAAATATGCAATGTGTTCTCTACCATACATTGTCAAAGCACACATGATAACACCATAATCACAAATAAAATATAAACGTAACGCTCCTTTGAATATGATAACACCATAATCACAAATAAAACATCAACGTAACGTTCGTTTGAAATCATTCAACGATTGAAATTATTTTCCATTCAATCATCGAATTAACAAACATTCTTTGACTCAAATTTATTAATCTAAAAATTAACAATATACATCTTTTAACTTTTGGTTTTCCTTCATAATATTTTGCTTGAAATTTGTAGTATATTTGATCATTAAATGGTTTTGATAAATATTTTTAAGTAAAAATAAATTTACAATGTTTGTAAAGTATAAAAAGTGTAGGATAACATTCTAATTACTAAAAAAATGTAAGCAATTTTTAAAAAGAAGGCTATTTATTATTTTATATCAAAATATTAATAAATATTTTTTAATTAAATGTATAAACATAAAAATTAATAAAATATATGTTATTTAAAGTTATATGAAAAATTGTATTATATTAAATAAACTTTAAACTTAATAACTATAGTTGACTTATTACTAGAAAAATTAGATCAGCAATAGAAGTATAAGTATTTTGTCTAAATGAATATGGATTTGACAATAAAAGAATAATATAGTAAAAGGAGTCTATCGCTATTTGAGGACTTATTAGATAGCCTAGGATTATGACTATGATAGAGAGTAGTGTTGCATCTCAGAAATAGAGAACAAAAAACATGAACATGTGCATGCTAAGTGGAGGGAGAGTCAACTAGAATGGCTTCAAGGTTTCCATCATCCTCCTCTGAAGCTACAAATTCCAAATCAGCAGTGTTCTTTTCCAAAATGGAAACTATCATCACCTCATGGGACTCCCATGAACAAGAGCACTCAGTCAGTGTTTTGGGCGTGTGGCACAAATGCCTTTCCACTTGATGGTGTGACCAACCCAACTATACTTGGCTTGAACTATGCCTACGCCACTTCTTTACTTCATTAAGTTATGTCTTCTTTACAATGGTTTATACTTAACCAATAAACCAATCCAATGCAAAGTGTGCAACACAACCCAATAAATTGTTACAAAGAGTTACAATAAGTTGGGTATAATATCCCAAAGCAATAGATTGCACCAATACAATAGTCCCCCAACACAATTGTTCCACACATAAAGTTATACCAAGCCCCGATGCACACACAAACCTGGTCGCCCAACCTGGGTGATGCGCACCATAACCAATAGTTGTAAAAGAATCTGATTATTCCAACCAAAATGTGTGTTCAATCAGTGTCACTAAATGGCCAAGATCTGTGCTTCCTCTCTATTTCAGTTTTTCCAACCCATGAAAATTGCAGTTATGTCTTGTGATCTTGCTTGTCACTTTGCATTTCTTGTCTTGCTAATTCTTACTTTTTGCTCCCTTTTCACTCGTTTTTATGGTCTATGTATAGGTTCACTCGTCCTCTTGATTAGTTATGTCCCTCCATTTCACTCAGGCTGATGTGTGCCGTTTTGTGCTAAGTTTAGGAAACCTTGTATTCTATATGGGCTTTCCAAGACAATCTCTTGTCAATTTCTGCATGTGCCTATGCCTTGTGATATATGTTGAGAAAACAAACCACCTTGTGATCTTTCCCATTAAGCCAACCTTTGATATGTTATGTATCCCCCATGCATTGTGTTCTTGCCCGTTAATCTAACCCAACAACTTTGCAATGAATCAATGTCATATGACTCATGTCTCATGTCTAACCAACATGCAATGGATGTGTTCTTGATTTCATGCACACCAACCCAAAAATCATCGCATCTCATATATAAACCATGTACATGTCTGAATTCCTTCACACTCAATTGAAACCATTTTTCCCATTGAAGCATGCTCAATCTTCCCCATGCATTATCCATGTGGTCCATGCTTGAGAAAGCCCCTTGGCAAGCTTGCACTACCAAAACAACATATCATGCTTGCTATAATTGCGGAATACCATAAACCATTTATTTGTCTCCCTTGAGGGTGTCCTGGAATCCCCAACTTCCATCTCATCATGGAGATGCCTATGACCATAAAGTTGAGGTCCTTACATCCTCCACCACCCCAATCTATTTCAATCCTTGAAAATCCTCCAACTAGCAAACTCAAACTACTGAGTCCACCACCTAAAATGTCATCATCTTGATGTTCAAAGTGTTTCCGCATGATTCATTGTTGTGCCTCTACCCTAAAGTAGCCTTGCATTCTTCTGTGTGTTGGATCTCTATGCCTCTAGCTAGTTGGGTAGATTATCCAATCATCGCATTGTACCTCACAAGAACTCACTTGCTTACAGAAGTCCATCCATTGCAAAACTCAACAAATTGTACCCTTAATTCTACCCACTCATCCTTGGAAAAGCATACCTTAGTTCCACCCACTCATCCTTGGAAAATAATTTCCATGGACTTTGTGGTAGGTTTACCAACAACCAAAAAGTGACATGACTACTTGTTCATGGTATTTGAGAGGTTCGATAATATGTGCATTCTAATACCCTGCAGAAAGACCTTCACAGGGAAAGAAGAAAGAAATTTGTTCCTCAAACAAGTTTAGGGGTAGTTTGGGATATCAAAGAGCATGATTTCAGACAGCGGAACCATGTTTCTTAGTGAATTATGCACTACATTGTGAGAGAAGATGGACATGAAGTTGAAGAGATCTACAAAATTCAATCCACAAATAAATTGGAAAAAAAAGTATCCAATAGGAGTTAGGTGTACCTTTTAAGGGGTTACAAGAAAAAAAATCCAAGTATCTAGGATGAAAATCTGGTATATATACACCACTCTTACAAAAGAGTAATCCACACATTCACTGGTAAGTCCCAGTTTGAAACTTGTTTTGGATATTTGCTACCTTCATCTTTGGATATTATATACAAGAAAAGGAAAGACTGTGGAAGGATCTCATAAGGGATGCTTTAAGAGGAAATAACATTGTTGAGAAAATCAGGCAAATCCATTTGCAATTATAGGAGGTGCTAAATAAATCACAAAAAAAGTACAAATTCAAACATGATCAACATGAAATAGATAAGTCATATAAAGTAGGATATAGAGTATGGTTGTAATTGAACAAGGATAGGCTATAAGGTTTTGGTAAGAAAATCATGGCTCCACGATATTGTATTTTCAAGACTTATAGACTCACTCTACCCCATGCATGCACATTTACGTAGTGTTGAATGTGGAAATTCTCAAACTCTATGAGCCTTCCATGTTGGATTGGGAAGAGGAGCAAGTCCTATCTTCCATAGAGTATTTAGCTCCAAATGATGAGGAAAAGTTAATAAAGAATATACTTTTACAAAAGAGGTCTATAACTATAAGACATTGGCAACATTGACCTTTGGTAGTTTGAGTTGAAAAAATATCTCCCATTCAAGGTTAAATGGTACTCCAAAGAGAATGTAGAAGAAAAATTTCCTCAGTTCATTTAGTAAAATCTTTTGTGAACAAAAATCCTCCCAAAATGGGGAGGTGTGATCGAATTTGGATCACTATATAATTTTCCATCTATATTGATGCTTTTAGAGTTGAAAATTTGAAGGATAATCTTATAGGAGTAGTTTTATTGACGATACTTAGTTTGGAGAATTGGGGTTTGAAACCTTTTGGGATACATTGAGGCCTTAAATGACATTTTCCGGGGGTAAAAATTTTCCACTTGCATTCTTAGTAAGGGACTCTACAACACTATTTTACACTTGAAGACCTTTTCAACGATGACATAATCATGTCAATTCGAGTTCATATGAAAAAGTTAAGCCAACTAGAATTTGACCTATTATGTTTGACCACCATGGCACAATTGGGTGCCATGTTAGCTCCTATTACTCATGCACATGGAGTTAGTCATATGCGTACTTTGAGAAACAATCTAGAAGAGTCAAATTTGTAACTCTAGTTGAGAGTTGAAGGAGTCAAACTTGACCCCTAGTTGGCTATCGAAATATGTTAAAATTGGGACACGAGGAGAAAAATGGGTTCCATTTATTTCAGTTGTATCTTATTACATGGTAAAGAAGAGGAACAAGGAGTGGGAGTGAGAGAGAATAATACATAGGTTCTAGTGTTCTTCAGTATCCTATTAGGCCACAAGTCTTAGGTAACTACATCGATAGTGTCTTCCCCTATGTACTTGCATTATTTTCATTCCAGAGAAAAGAGAGCAAAGCAACCTCATGTTCCAGTTGTCTTTTTTCTAGTAACAATTTCCCAAAACATATATTTGTTTTCATTATGGTCGATGTGTGATTGTATTTTATTGTTATCTATTTCCATATTTTATTCTTACATGCATAAATAGTAAATTAATAATAAACAAATCTTTAATCTAAAGGAATTTGACCTTTATAGTATGAATTTCAATTTATTTTAGCAAATATGTTGTCATTATCATGACAAATTTGTCAAGTGAAATATCTATAATAATTTACAATTATGGGTACAAGTCCATATCCTATTCCATTTTTTGATATATGGGTAAATAAACCACATTATTAGTGGATGAAGCATATCCAAAAACAATTTGAGATAAAGTTCTTGCTACTAATGTTACTTTACTGAAAAATGTTCCCATGTGTATAGTAAATGCACATCCAATTCAAATTGCAGATGCAAATATGGAGTCATAAGAAGATCTATAGGTCCTAAAGATGGAAACAAAGGCAAGGGCGAAGGATTATTCCCTATCAATGGAAGAAAATGCTTCGCCCATGGATTACAATTCTAAATATCCTTATGCGCAAAATCAGAAAGCTTCTGGACAACATTCCAAAAAAACAATTCTTTAATGTACTCAGATAACACAATGCAAAACAGAAAAATATGCCAACCATGCTTGCCACCTCCAAGCATGACAATTGGAGGTTAATGGATAATTAGGTTGGGTACTTTTCCCTAACTTTATCAAACAAGGGAGGTTGATTGTCTACACCGACATCATATATCTATTCAATTTAAACTCAATTGATATCAATTCTAAGGATCACAGTACTGGATGTAGGAATGAAGGAATACCATTAAAAAGTATGGTCAGAGCCTGATGAATATCATGGAAAGCCAGCAAAAATTTCATCATGCAAATACAAGAAGCATACAAACTCTACACAAGAAGCATACAAACTCCACACGAGATTGCACCAATATGTAGGATTAGTACAAGGGCATCACAGGCCAGTTTACCATAACAATGATGGCTCACATGTCAAGGGAAGTAGTGATGAACTGTAATTTTGTAATTATGTTGGAAGATTGTGGGATCATTATGAGAAGAAGTGATTTCAAGTGGCCGCAATATCATCAAACTCTTGAGACTTTCATTCATAATTGCTTGCTCAGGATTTATAGCTGACAAGAGGAGTGTAGGATATCACATGTTCTTTGTGATCTCTCTGATAGATAGCTTGGTGCACACAAACTTATTGGATAGAAAATTTTTCTCTGCCCTAACGTTAAGCTCAGGGTATTCAAGTGGTTTGTATGTGATAATGCCATTGTATGATCCTCCTTGCTACAACAGGGATAATTCATTGTTCCTCTGCAGGAATCACCTTAGGAGCCACCCCCACCTGTTTATGGAGGTTTTGTGGTCGACTTCCTCCAGCCAACATGATGAGCACCAATATTGTAGAAAGAATGCTGCAACTCCTAGGGCTACCAACTTACTTTATCAATCTGGGGTTTGTACAAACTTGGAGGTGACAGTGTTGTATACACAAGTAGATGCAACAGGTCCAATCTTTTTCACTGCTGAGTTGGTGATAGACCACTAGGATTTCTCAAACCAACCTTGTATTGATTTAGAAGAAGTTTGATTACCAATGGAGAAAGGGGAATTCTACCCTAAATGAGAGAATTGAAAAATTGTCTACTGCAGTAATGAAAGACTGAAATAAATTCTTTAAACACATCACTCATCTGACTATTTGTTAAGAGATCTTGCTTCAGAAGAATTCTAAGCTAACATGTGTGTAATCCTAACTATCCTAGGCATGCAATCTGAGATAATCAAACACTTTACTATTGTGCATATGAATGAATATAATAACCTTTTTTTCTTTTTGTAATTTTTGTGAAAATATGAATGCTAAATCTTCTTGGTGGTATGGCAAGTGGGTTAGAGATGGTTGGGAAAGGTCAGATGGCTTGGGAGGCAAGTAGCTATCTTATCCTAACTTTCTGGATGCATTTTCCATAAATCGGCCTCAAAACAGGCCACTATGGGCCGTCCTACAGGATGGCATAATGTACCTACATGATGTCCTAATGCTCCTACACGATCCCCTATATTCCTATAGGATCCGGCCAAAAGCATAAGAAGTGGTTTGGAAGATGGTATAGGGCTTAGGGAAGGTGAATTATGGAAGAAAAAAGGAAAGGGAGTGGCTAGGACCTCCTCAGTACTCAAAACCAAAGTTTGTGAGATGGTTGGATTTTCTCAACAAACATGGAAAGTTGTTCTTATGGAATGATAAATTGGTTGATGGACTTAGTGGCTTTGTTGAAAAGTGTGCAACAAGAAATGCTAAAAATAGCACTGCTATAAATAGCCCGTCTATAAATAGCAATTCAACCATTGGTGATCTTAGCAACAATGGGTGAAAAGTGAAAGTTCTAAAAATAGCTTTTCTAAAAATAGCATTTTGGGATCCCTTCTTATTTTAGTCAGTCCCTGGACTAAACATAGGAAGTAAAATTCGAATCTGATATTAATAGCAGTTTGAAAATTAATTAATTAATTCATCTTGATTTAATTAGTTAAGGAAAATCAAACTTGAAGTCTATGTGAGGACATGCAACAATTTCTCCTTTTATTGAGGGATTTATCCATCAGTTAAAGAGATAAGGATTAGTTGTAATATTGAGTTGTAATTAGTTGGCTCAGTTAACTGAGTCAAGTACAGTTAGATTAATTTAACAGTTTGTTAAATTAATGAGAGTTTAGTTAGTTAATTCTTGCATGCATGTAACTACTGTATTTCAGATAACTGAGTATTCACTCATGGATAACTCATGCATGCCAGTTCAGTCAGAGACCCAGTTGAGATCAGATGGAGGGACAGTGTACTATCAGTTGCTAGGATATTCCTTGGTGAATATTCCTTGCATGTAGAAGGAATATTATTCCTTGAGGATTGCGTAGTTGGACCTCAGGTTACAGTGAGTGTGATGAGGCCAATTCACACATGTGATATCATTGGACCCCAATCAAAATTGCGTAAGGAAATAGGAGGCTTGGAGGGCTTGAGGAAGATATATTCTATGTCTATTGAGTCTGTGAATGTATTGTTTGATTACAGAGAGAGCAGGATAGCTTGAGAGCTGATTCTTTTTATAACTTGAACAAGATTTCCACTTGTATGATAATACAGAGTTGGGGTTTTAGGCTGGTGCTTTCCCCAGTGATATATCTTCTATGTTATGGTTGATTAATTCTCATTCTCAGTTATATCTGTTCATGCTTGATGTTGCTCATGTTCGATTAAGCTTTTGCTAAATTGTTTGTAGAACTGGCTCAAGTGTTTTGATTTAGTACATTGCATTACTAGGTGATCTACAGTGGGAATTTCTACATGGTATCAGAGCAAAGGTGATCAAGGAAGAATAGTATACAAGTAGGAGAAGTTTGAAGTTTGGTTTCTGAATATTGAATTGAGTTCTTATCACATCTATTTCACTGATGGCGTTCAGTGGTTTAAGACTCGAATATGCCCTTGATGGCAGTTCGAATTATATAGCCTGGAAGGATTGCATGGAGGCAGTATTAGAAGATAATGGCCTAAAGGACTTCATTGATCAAGAAGTCCAGAAGCCAACTGATGCTACTCAACTGGCGGAATGGAAAAAGTGTGTGGCTAGAGCAAGGAGAATCCTCCTGGAGGGAGTTCGAGATCACATTGTCTCGAGCCTCCATGGGAAGGAGACTCCGTTTTCGATGTGGAAAACATTGAAAGATCTTTATCAAAATAGCAGTGATTAGAGGAAGCTGGTGCTAAAAGATAAACTTCGAAAGATCAAGTGCAAAAAGGGTGACACAATCTCTACATTCCTGAACAAGCTCACCACTTGCAGGGATGAGCTTGCAAGTGTAGGGGTCATGACTGCTGATGACGACATGGTGAGTCTAGCACTCCTCGGTCTTCCTAAGAGCTAGCATAGCTACCAGGACTCGGTTAATGGAAGAGAGAAACTGCCAGATTGGGAATGACTTTGGTCAGACCTAATGCAGGAGGAGATAAGGCAAAGCACCAGGGATCGATCTTCATCAAAACGAGATGATGAAGAAAATCTAGCTTTAGCGAGTGAAGCTAAGAAAGGGAAAGGGAAGTTATCCCAATCCAAATATTCTCATGGTGGGAAGAAGTTTGACAAGTTGAAGGTGCGATGCTTTCACTGTCATGAAGGGGCCATTATGCTATGAATTGTCCACAGAAGAAATCCAAGAAGGGTTCCTCAAAGGGATTTGATGGTGATGCATTAGCTTCACAGTTTGACCTGGATTTCTTACTTATCACATGCACGGTTTCATCCATTGTGGGATGTGTTTGGTACCTGGACAGTGGAGCTTCTTTCCACATGTCAGGTGACAAGAATATTTTCAATACATTGGAGGAGAAGGATCTCCAGATGTGGATCGAAATGGACGATGATGGAAAGTACTGTGTCTCAGGTGAAGGTAGAGTTGTGTTTCAGAGGGAGCATGGTGCTCCTCTCACACTATCTGTTGTTAAGTATGTATGAGGTTTGAAAAAGAATCTTGTGTCTATTGCCATGCTAGAAGATAAAGGCTATGATGCAGTCTTTAGTAAAGGAAACGTTTTCCTGAGGCATATCAGCACCGGACAGACCAAGCGAATTGGGATTCGAGTAAAGAATCTCTACAAGCTAGAGGTAGAAGACTGTGTTGCACTAAGTTCCAAAGCAGAGGTGGTGCAAAGGCAAGATGTTGGCAAGCTGTGGCATAGAAAACTGGGCCACTTGCATCATGAGGCCTTGAAGATCATGCAGCAAATTTCTATTGGCTTACCCAAGGGAAAACTGGAGCAAACAGATACATGCAAAGGATGCACCCTGGATAAGTATTCAAAATCTTCCTTTCAGGATCGAGATAGTAGAGCTGGAGCAATCCTGGAGCGAGTTCACTCAGATGTATGTGGACCATTCTCTACAGCCTCCACTGCTAAGAAAACGTACTATGTTATTTTTATTGATGATTTTTCTTGTAGATGCTGGATCTACTTTATGCAAAAGAAGGATCAGACCTTCTTGAGGTTTTGTGAGTTTAAAGCCTTGGCAAAGAAAGAATCAAGAAAGAAAGTAAAAGCCTTGCGTAGCAACAATGGTGGAGAGTATGTTTCCCAGCATTTTAAAGGGTTCTGTGCTGCAGAAGGAATTAAACGGGAACTGAAGGCACCTCATAACCCACAAGAGAATGGGGTGGCCGAAAGGAAGAACAGATCTATTGTGGGAGCAGCTCGAGCAATGTTGCATGACCAAGGCCTACCACTTTATCTGTGGGCTGAGGCATGCAATATAACAGTGTACCTTCAGAACAAAAGTCCTCATCGTATCTTGGGGATGAAGACACCTATGGAGGAATTTTCGGGGAAGCGACCAGATGTGAGTCACTTCCACATCTTTGGATCATCATTTTAGTGTCATGTGACCAAAGATGCTCGGAAGAATCTAGACCCAACAGGGTAGTTGAGGATACTTGTGGGGTACACAGATACACCCCACAACTATCGTGTGTTTCTGCCTGCCAGTCAGAGGACCGTAGTGCACAAGGATCTGAAGTTCGACGAGCAGAGAGACATGTGAGTGTCACTTGAGAGGGAACTCAAGTTGCATGGTGATGAGGAACTTTTACTTCTAAAGGAGGAGGAGCCTCCTGATGATGTGGATTAGCCACATGTAGACGATCCAGTAGTGGAGACCACCACTCCTGGAGAGTCTTCCAGAGATGGGCGAAAACACTCGCGGGAAGATGACAGATTGATGCTAGATGCGAGAGAGAATGTGGGGCAGCCATCCTCTTAGTGTAGACAGAGGAGATCTCCCGAGAGATACACTAGCTACATGGCCCTAGTTGGGGAGTGTGTAGCGACAGAACCTTCTTCTTTTCAGGAGGCAGTGCCGCAACCAGTCTGGGTTAATGCAATGGTAGAAGAGTACGATTCTATCATATGGAACATTGTGTTGGATGTTGTCCCTAGACCTGGGGACAAGTCAGTGGTTAGTTCCCGATGGCTTTACAAGGTAAAGCAGGTAGCTGATGGCAGTGTTGAGAAACAAAAGGCAAGGTTTATTGCCTGAGGTTTCTCACAGGTTAAGGGGATTGACTACGATGAGACCTTTGCTCCCATAGCAAGGTACTCATTTACCAGATTGATAGCTCTATCATCTCATATGGGTTGGAAGATCCATCAAATGGATGTGAAGACGGCGTTCCTCAATGGAAATATTGAGGAAGAGGTATAAATTGAGCAGCCTGAAGGATTTGAGACCTTCGATCACAAGTCACATGTTTTCCGACTCAAGCGAGCACTGTATGAGCTGAAGCAAGCACCCCATGCTTGGTATACCAAGATCAACAGCTATCTCACCGGGTTGGGCTTCACCAAGAGTGAAGCAAATGGGAACCTTTACCACATCATGGTAGAAGGTAAGCCATTGATTATTGTACTTTATGTCAATGATCTGATTTTGATAGGTGATGACCAACTAGTCTTGCAATGAGGACCTTACAAGAGAGTTCGAGGTGAAGGACATAGGCCTCATGCACTACTTTCTAGGCATGGAAGTGTGGCAAAAATATGAGGAAGTATTTGTGTCTCAAGGCAAGTATGCCAATGAGATACTCAGGCGCTTTCACATGGAGAAGTGCAAGTCCATGTAGAATCCTCTAGCTGGGAACTGGAGCAAGGAGGATGCTACTTTAGGTGAGGTAGTAGCTTCTACTATTTATCGGTAGTTGGTGGGTTCACTTATGTATTTGGTGAACACACGACCCGACTTATGCTTTGTGGTGAACCAACTGAGTCAAGCTATGGTTCAGCCTACCAAGCTATTTTTGAAGGCAATGAAGCATGTGCTGAGGTATCTCAGAGGGACTACACAGTATGGATTATGGTATAGGCGGACGGAGGGAGTGAAGCTGCAAGGCTTCATGGATGCGGATTGGGTTGGTAGTCCATCAGACCGGAGGAGAACTTTTGGAGGAATTTTCAACCTTGGTTCAGCTGCAGTTTCTTGGTATAGCAAGAAATAGAGATCAGTTGCACTTAGCTCAGGAGAGGCTAAATACATGGCTGCCAGTCAGGCAGCATGCGAGGCCATTTCGATGCGGAAGATTCTAGTTCGATTGTTTGGTCAGATGATGGATCCTACAGTGATATACTGTGATAATCAGAGTTGCATAAAACTCTCTGAGAATCCAGTGTTTCATGACAGGTCCAAGCATATCGATATCTGTTACCATCATCTATGGGATTGTCTGGTCAAGAGGATCATGATGTTGCAGTATGTTTCAACCGAGGAGCAGGATGCAGATATTTTGACTAAGGCATTGTCAAAATGCAAGTTCGAGTTCCACGGAGATAGGATCAGGGTTATTTATAATCCCTTTCTTGTTGGGAGGGAGTGTTGAAAAGTGTGCAACAAGAAATGCTAAAAATGGAAAATGCTAAAAATAGCACTACTATAAATAGCCCTGCTATAAATAGCAGTTCAACCATTGGTGATCTTAACAACAATGGGTGAAAAGTGAAACTGCTAAAAATAGCTTTTCTAAAAATAGCATTTTGGGATCCCTTCTTATTTTACCGAGTCCCTGGAAAAAAGATAGGAAGTAAAATTCAAATTTGATATTAACAACAATTTGAAAATTAATTAATTAATTCATCTTGAGTTAATTAGTTAAGTAAAATCAAACTTGAAGTCTATGTGAGGAGATGCAACAATTTCTCCTTTGATTGAGGGATTTATCCATCAGTTAAAGAGATAAGGATGAGTTCTAATATTGAGTTGTAATTAGTTGGCTCAGTTAACTAAGTCAAGTACAGTTAGATTAATTTAACATTTTGTTAAATTAATGAGAGTTCAGTTAGTTAATGCTTGCATGCATGTAACTACTGTATTTCAGGTAACTGAGTATTCACTCATGGATAACTCATGCATGTCAGTTCAGTCAGAGACCCAATTGAGATCAGATGGAGGGACAATGTACTATCAGTTGCTAGGATATTCCTTGGTGAATATTCCTTGCATGGAGAAGGAATATTATTCCCTGAGGATTGCGTAGTTGGACCTGAGGTTACAATGAGTGTGATGAGGCCAATTCACACATGTGATATCATTGGACCCCAATCAGAACTGCGCAAGGAAATAGGAGGCTTGGAGGGCTTGAGGAAGATATATTCTATGTCTATTGAGTCTGTGAGCTGTATTGTTTGATTACAGAGAGAGTAGGATAGCTTAAGCATTGATTCTTTTTGTAACTTGAACAAGATTTCCGCTTGTATGATAATACAAAGTTGGGGTTTTAGGCTGGTGCTTTCCCCGGTGATATATCTTCTATGTTATGGTTTGATTACTTCTCATTCTCAATTATATCTGTTCATGCTTGATGTTGCTAATGTTCGATTAAGCTTTCGCTAAATTGTTTGTAGAAGTAGATCAAGTGTTTTTCTTTAGTACATTGCATTACCAGGTGATCCACAGTGGGAGTTTCTACAGGATTTTGGTGATCATGGATGGATGTGGTTAGGCTAGGGCTACTGACATGAGATCTTCCTGCACCATTTAAACTCCTGCAATACACACATCACTGGCATTTACCCATGAATTATGTCAAACAAGAAAGATTTCCAATTAACATAAGAAAACATAATTCCATTATTTAATTGCCTATTTGATGTATGGAAATACTTGCAGAATTTTGGGAAAGACCATGAGATCTAATACAAATATCGATATATTAGAGATATCAACTGAAACCTATTCTTGAAAACAGAAAAGATGTTGGCCTAATTAGCAGAAAACCCTAAATTCCATAAGAAATCAGAATTCTGCCTTTTTGGGGCTGAATAGGAGTTTTTCCTCAAACCATGGTCCCTAAAGGGAGGAGTGAGGCTAGATCCACCTTCTATCAGCATTTTTGGTATTCCTTTATCTCTCTAAAGCCACTTCTAAAGCTATGCACAAATGGAATAAAACTAATCAAATTCACCACTACTTGCAATGAAATAATGCCAAAATCAATTCAACAATTAATTTATCAAATAACCTAAGCATAAAAGTACAATAAGAGGAACATCTGCTGCTAGGGTTGGGCCCTAACCCAGGAAATTCAGCCCTCTCAGTCAACCCAATGCTGGATCAAGGAAATTCTCATTCTCATTATCATATCAAAAAATTACATAACAATGTTTTGCCACAATCCTTCAACTCGAAAATGCTTAGTGCTATTACATAAAAAATATGAATCCTAATGAGGCTCTAGGCCTCCTTATTTATACAACTGAAGTCTCCAAAAACTTCCTTAAATCTAGGGAGGCTTGGCTCCCAAACTCAAGATGAACTGGTTCTTAACTATCACTGGCTCAGCTGCCAATGATCTCCATGACTCGACTACTTGCAACTCCGAGCTAGTGTGATTTGATTGAGGGATATTTGAATGAGTGAGGATTTAATGAGGAAGATACATCTCCTATAATCTTTCCTTCTTGTCTCATTCGAGTTCCTGCACCTTAATTAGCCAATATTTTCATGATTTGCACCCAAAAACCTGAAATCAATTCACATTAGACCACTAGACATAACATCTTACTTTTACTCATCTCATTAAGCAAAATATAATTAAAACATGTAAGGAATTATTAGAAGAGTTGATTTTAGTAAGCTTGGAGGTGTATTAAGGTCCATATAGTTACCCAATGATGAGGCTCATCATCACCCCCTACTGAAAGTGTTGCTCATCCTTTGAGCAACTTAATCTATATCCATGTCCTTCATTGCTCTAGTGGCCTCCCTGACATCCCATGCTTCTGTTGTAGTTTCCTCTTCTTGTGAATAAAGCCCTACCTTCCTCTCTATCTCTTCCCACTAATTTCTCTCTTCTTCTTCTTTCCTTCCTTCTAACATTCCTAAAAGCAGTGGTGGACTGAGTCTCAAGGCAATCCAATTGACTTTGAGTCTTTGTAGAGCCTGCTTATAGATGGGTGTTCTATTTAGTGCCTCTCTCATTCTATGAGGAGAATGGTATTCTCTGATTTTTAGGCTGTAAGGCAAGGTGTTCCACTTCTTTTGGAAAGATTGCATGCTATCATCTCCTAGCAATCTGAGCATGTCCTCAAAGTGTGCGACTGCTTGTTCTTATGCAGCAAGGTACCTAGGTGCAAGCTTAGGATCATTTGCAATGACGTTGTGGGTGCTGATGACAGCCATTGGATTAGATTGTTTAGCTCTCATCATAAGGGGTTTTGTCTCTTCTCTTCCCATTACCTTTTTCATCTCTGTAGCTCTTGCCTCCTCATGATTCATCCATGATGCTGAGGCCATCAATTGCAAGTATCCTAGTTTTGAATTTGGGTCCCACACATTCAAATCTGTCAAGGCCAAGTTGTGTAGGTAAAACTCAGACATTTTTCCACTATTTTCCAAGGTGCTTTGATCTAGAGATCAATGAATTGTCTATAGTCTTGGAAGAACATAGTGCCTCTCTGTGCTAAATTCTTGATTTGGAATTTTAGCCATTGTTCCTTGAGATATGGGACATAAGACTTTGTTGGCATCCTGCACTAGATTGCCTCTAAGGATAAACTAGCCATAGTTTCCAACTAGATTTCCCTTTCTTGTAGTTGTCCCCTTAGCCATGCATTCTCTGCTTCTAGCTGAGCTTTCATCATTGCCTCTCTATCCCTTATGTTGCTCATTTCTCTACCCATCTCCTTCAATCAAAAGTATGAGATGGAGGGATTGAAATATGGATCTTGTATGTCCTTCTGTTTCTCTCAAGTTGTGCTTATCCTCCTCTTGCTGACCTACGAAACAAAATTTCCAATTTTTTTTTTACCTTTTCTCCTTTTTTCCCCTTTTCTTTTTTCTTAGAAAACAACTAGTCTGCCTCCAAGGAGGTTTTCATCCTAGTTGCCTGCCCTGGGTGCCTCAAAAGAGGTTTTCACCCAGAGATATTTTTATTTTCTTCCTTTTTCAACACCATTGGGTTGCCTCAAGAGGTTTTCAACCCAACAATGGGACTCAGGTGCCTCATGGAGGTTTTCACCCGAGTCTCTTTATTTTTTTCTTTTTTCTTTCTTTTTCAGGGACTTGGTGGGGTGGAAGCTAAGACTTGCTCCACCACCATCACTGTCTTGCTGATGCCATTGATGAATTCTTGCTTTGACAAGGGCTTCTTGTAGACCTTCAATCTATACCCATTGACAAGTAAAGGGATAGCCTCTGCATCAATGGTTCTTATCTATATTGAACCATTATCATGACATTTTTCTATGACATAAGGCCCTAACCATCTAGTCCTTAACTTACCTTTAAAATCCTTGTACCTGGAATCATACAACAAAGCTCAATCACCTTCTTGAAACTGTTTGTCCTTTATATTCTTGTCATGCCAAATTTTCCTTTGAACTTGAGTCACCTCTGTGTGCAAGAGAGCCTGCATCCTAAATTCATCTAACCCATTCATTTGGAGCAATCTTTCTTGTTGTTCCCTGGTGAGATTTAGATCCAGTTGTGCTGCCATTACTAAGGTGTTGTATTCAAATTCAATGGACAATAGGGATTTCTTCCCATAGATCAACTCATAAGAAGTAAACCCAGTGGTGGTCTTCCAAGTGATATTGTAGGCCCAAGTGGCCTCAACTAATCTATATGTCCAATCCTTTCTGCTGCTACTAATCACTTTGGTCAGAATTTCTTCCAATGCTCTTTTGGTTACCTCCACTTGCCTATTAGCTTGTGGGTGGTAAGGAGTGGATTTTCTGTGCTTGATCTTGTGTTGGCTTAACAAATTCTCAATTGTGTGAGATGTAAATTGACTACCTTGATTAGTGACCAATTCTCTAGGTTATGCAAACTTATAAAATACATTTTCCCTTAATAATTCAATCACTTTTTCTTTTGTTTATGCTTTTATGGCCTTGGCTTCAGTCCACTTGGTTAAATAGTTAGTGCACACAATGACGTATTGCTTTTTCCTCGATGGAGGGTCAATGAGTCCAATGAAATGCATGCCCCACTTGTCTAATGTTTTGAAATTCACCTGAGGTTGCAGAGGCATTTCATCCCTTGGAGTAGGTTTCCCCATCCTTTGGCACTGATCACACTCACTAGTATATCTCCTCACATCCTGGTGAAGAGTGAGCTAGTAATAACCAGCTTGTAGTACCTTGAATGTTGTTATTTTTCCTGCAAAGTGACCTACATAAGGCCCAGCATGATAGGTCAGAACGATGTCAAAGACTTCCTCCTCCCTGACACATCTTCTCAGAATTTGATCCGGGCCTATTTTGAAGAGGTTGACCCCAATCCAAGTTAATGGGGCACTCTTCCTTACAAGCTTACTCTTTTCCTTGGAGGACAAATTTGGTGGAAACTATGCATACACCAAGTAATTTGCTATGTCAGCAAACCATGGAGAGAGAATTGAAATGGCAAATAAGTGTTCATCTGGTATCTGATCATCAACCATTCCTTCTTCCCCTGTAGGCAAAGTCAATCTAGATAAAAAATCTGCAACAACATTCTCCTTGCCAGGGTTATCGATAATAGTTAAATCAAATTGTTGCAATAAAAGTAACCATCTAATAATCTAGCCATTTACATTAGGTTTATTCATCATGTATTTAATTGCAGCATGTTCAATATGCAAAAATGTTTGGTAACCAGTAATGTACTGCCTAAATTTATTCAATGAATGCACAACATTTAGGAGCTCTTTTTTAGCCACTGTGTAGTTCAGTTCGTCTTTTGATAGATTCTTATTGATGAAGTAAATGGCATAAGGTAGCTTGTCATCTATCTGACATAGAGATGCTCCTATGGCTTTGTGAGAGGCATCTGCATGTATATGGAAAGGAAGAGCCCAATTTGGGCCTCTGAGAATAGGTGCAGTGGCCAACTTGTTCTTTAGGGTGTCCAACTCTTCTTGACAACTTTGTGACCATAAAAATTCGGAGTCCTTGGCCAATAACCCAAATAAAGGAGAATCTAACTTGCTAAAGTCTTTTATAAATCTCCTATAGTATTTGGCTAAACCTAGAAAACCTCTGACATCCCTATGTTTTTTGTGGAGCTAGGACCCTTTGGATGATGGATATCTTATTTGGGTCAACCTGCAATCCGTTCTGGGATATTGAGTGACCTAGAACAATCCCTGCAGTCATCAGGAAATCACATTTTTCAAGACTAAGGGATAAGTTCACCTTACCTAAGTTGGAGAGAGCCTCCTGGAAATCACACCTATAGGGTGTAAAGTCATCCATATAAATTTCCACTGCATCATGGACTATCTTGAAAACGATACTCAGGACTACCCTCTGGAAAGTGGCAGGGGCGTTGCATAGACCAAAAGGAAGGACCCTATAAGCACAAGTACCCCATGGATAGGTGAAGTTGGTTTTATCCTGGTCCTCTGGGCTAATCTGGATTTGATTGTACCCACTGAACCCATCAGGAAAGAGAAAAAAAATTTCCCTACCAGGCCTTCTAACACTTGGTCAATGAAAGGTAAAGGGAAATGGTCCTTATTTGTTGCTTTATTTAACTCTCTGTAATCAAGACAAATCCTCCACTTCCCATTTTTCTTTGGAACCAACACCAAAGGAGACACCCACTCACTATCTGAGATAGGGTAAATGAATCCTGCATCCAACAGCTTTTGTAGTTCTTCTTTGACTATATCCTTGAGAGATGGATTCATTCTCCTTTGGGGTTGTCAGACTGGTTTGCAACCTTCTTTGATATAAATGTGGTGAGTACACACCGAGGGGTGCACTCCCTTCATTTCTTTGTAACTCCAAGAAAAGGCATCCAAATGTTCCCTTAGCATGTTACATAACTCTTCTTCTTGGTGTACAGAAAGAGAGGGGTTGATTTTCAAAGTTCTTTCAGGGACGAATTCTATTGTCTTGACACGAGTAGGGTTTGAATCAGCTAAGCATAGATCAATTCGATGGTTTCTCTTGGTTTCGTTCACTAATTCTTCTAAGAACAAGGTGTTGGGAGTTGGATTTTGGAGTATGTGTTCAATCAAATCATCTTCATCTGGTTGTCCTCCTCCCATGGCAATTTCTAGGGTATAGAGTTGAGCTGAGTAGACTTCATCTTCTTCCTCCTCTTCTAGCCATAAAGGTAAATCATGTTCTAAATATGGCGGAGCAGGAGGGTACAAGACCAACTGCTTGGATAAATGCCCATTTTTTATAGTCATGTTTCCAGCCTTGCAACTGATGTAGGCATCGGCAATGGCTAACCAAGGACTCCCAAGTATGAGAGGACAACCATTAAGCTTGGCCTTAGGCTAGAGAACTAGGAAGGCTGAAGGGTACTCCCAGGAGTCAATGGAGACCATCACATCCTCAACAATCCCCTCAGGGATTATTGTGGATCGTTTTACAAGCTACAAGACTGTTGTGGTCTTTCTTAATGAACCCTGGAGATTCAGCTTGAGCATGGTGTCCTTTGTCATTACATTAATGGAAGCCCTAAGATCAATCAAGGTGTGTGGGACAATGGTGCCATTGATGTGCACATATACTACATGGATTCCAAGGTCTAAATACTTTGGGAAAATTACCTGCCCCAACATTAAGTCGGACAGTTGTCCAATGACATTAATGGTAGGGATGTCTCTTTTTTGCCTCCCTGGATCTTTGAAACACTTCTCTTTAATCAGTTTGTTGTAAATAGCTACATCCTTAACGGCTTGGAGAAGTGGAATTTTGACACAGATTTTTCAATTCACCCAGAAGCTCATTCTCTTTTGGGGTAGGCTGGACTGGATGAGTTAATCTTTCAGGAAAGGGTGGTGGATTCAATCTAGGTATACTTTCCTCTCTTTCCTCCCCACTCTTCCTCGATGGAGATGGAGGTTGGTTTTCCACGATTACTCTCCCAGACCTCAGGTTGATTTCCTAAATCTCCACAACATAAGCAGGGTAGGATGTCTCTCCACTATAGACCTGTTGTGCCTGTCTGTTGTTCGGGTTTGGATTTGGTTGGGCAGGAATATGAGGTTGTTTAGGTAGAGCAGGGTGTAAAATATGTGGTTGAGTAGGAGGTGAAGGTAATAAAGCTGGAGAATTTTTTTATGGGGGCCTACACCCTTGGGCTGGTGCATTCCACTGAGGCTGTGGAGGAGTATATGGTTGAAATGGTTAGTTGGTTGGCTGGGAATGGTACTGAGGTGCAAAAGACCAAGGAGAAGGTGTAGACAAGGAGGGATGAGTAGGGAGCCCCCAAGGGGGAATGGATATGTTTTGGTTAGGGTTTTAATATGCATAGGATGCCCTTGCATTCCCTACTGGTACGGATAAGGCCCATGAGGCCTCCTCTGATTTATGTAGTAGAGTTGTTCAGTCACCCCTTCAGTTCCCTAATACACAACTTTCAGTCCAGGTAGAGAAGTGATCTGGATTTAAACATGAACGCAACAAATTATAGATATAACCATAAATACAGAGATGCAACAGAAATAACACTTCCTTTGATTAATATCAAATAATGACATATGCTTACAAATAGTATGGAAATGAGACTAGCTCAGTGATGGTATCTTATCTCTGAGAAGAGATGTGGTGGTTGCATGCCTCTAAATTGCATTACAATGAGGCTCAAGGGCCTTTTTATTATTAAAAAATAACAGAAAACCATTAACAACCAAAACCCTAACCCGAGGAGATGTAACACCAAGAGTTTATGGGCCCCGTTGGGGTTAGTTGGGCAGCCAAGTTCCCAGGGTCGTGACTTGGTCATATTATCTTTCTTTGACGTGTGTGATATCCTGTTGGAAAGATATCTCCAAGGATTACGACCAAAAAAACAAAATAGCAAAAGTGTTGGCGATAAATTGCCAAAAAATGTCGTTTAGGGCCTCAAAACGACTCTGGAAGTTTAAGACTCGAAAAACTACTAAAAATAGTAAATTGTGCTACAATTAAGGAAATTGAAAAATTGAAATAAACAATGGTGGGAATCAAGTGGAATTGGCGGGTGGCCACCACGATCCACTTGGATCATTCCTCCCCCCTTAGGAAGCAATGGTCTCAATTGCATTGAGTGCCTCCATGAGATGGTGAAACTTCTACTGAACTTGGTCCCTAGTGAGCTGTTATGAAATATTTGATGTGTCTAGGAATTGTGGGAAGCATGGTCGACGGTGATCCACATTGAACACTTGGTGAAAGCCAAGGAATGGGGGAATGTTTTTCTCCAAAGCATTGTTTCCCACATCTTTGTTAATGGTGTAAGGACAATATTGAAGTGGTCTGAGCTTCCTATGGGCTCTGGCAAGGGATTCTTTCTGCAAATGCAACCAAAATTTGTCACCCACCTGAAACTTGTGTGACACCTGATGTTGATCATGTCACTGCTTGTACTTGGAATTTTCCAGAATGGAGCGATGATATATCGGCCCGTTGGGTAGAGGTGCTCCAGGAGTTATATTGAACGAATGCTTGACCTAATAGTGTAATGATACCCCTGTTGGTGAGGAGAAGATGTTCCTATATCCTTTCATGATTGTAACCACCTGCTTCTGCTACGTGGAGGAACGCATTTTGGGTGCCATGGATGTGGCTACAATCTTCCCCTTACTTTGAGAGCGAAAAAGAAAAAAAAAGAAAATAAAAAAAAGAAAATAAAATAAAATAAAATAAAAAAAATAAAAATTCCTAGTCTGGGAGATGATCTTACTACCTTTCTTAGCAGAAATAAAAGAAGGGGCGGTAGGTGGGGCTACCTCCAGTATCCTGTATAATGTATTACATAAAGAAATATTAACAACGTGAGGCCTTGATTCATACACAACATGTCGCTTCCACAAGTATGGTTGGCCTAATAATACATCACAAACATCAAGAGGTGCAACATCACACAATACCTCATCTATGAAGGGCTTGATGCTGTAGGGAAGGTAGCAGTACTGACAGACTCAGAGATCTCATCCTTGATGATGCCACCCAATGTTGTACAGTTGTGGGTGTGGTATGGTCGGTAGTTCTAGCCACTTCATGACCTCTACTGAAATGAGGTTCTTTTGGCTCCCACTGTCAATAATTAATTGCAACGGTGAACCATTCACCCACATTCGTGAGTGGAAAAAACGCTCCCCCTCCTCTGGATCTTCGGGGTCATTCTTATGGATCTTGGCGGTGACAACAGTGGCGCTGGGCTCTGCATCAATGATCTACTTCCCTTTTCCATTCCTCTTGTCGGGTTCTGACTCAGGGTCAGAACATGCATTTGATTCTGAAGCCTTCAACTTGGCCACTAGCAACTACTTGGCCTGACACTCACTTGTGCTGTGAGTGGGGCTCTTGTGGAACTCACCACTTTCCTGTGTCATTCTTTGACTTCGTGGTGGTGTTATTTTCTTGCAGCTTCGACAAGTTGCCTTGGGTCACACTGTCTTGGATTTGTCCTTGGTTTCGCGGTTTGGGGAATCCTTTCCCTTGCTTCAGATTCACGGATCCAAAGTCTCACTTCTTCTGTTTAAACTTATGCTCGATCTTGATAGCGTATCGGTATGTCGGGTTGAGCGAGGAGATGTCCAAGAACTCCATCTCATCCTAGATGTATCTATGTAGGTAGCTGCGGTACTTGAGTACCAAATGTTTCTTAGAATCCTTGATACCCAACTTTGTGCAAAGGGTATGAAAAACATTGGTAAACTCCAGCACATCTTGGTCCTATCCTTACAACAGCGTGGTCCATTTTATGCATTTGTCCTCATATCTCCCAATAGGGTACTACTTCTCCTTGATGGAATTTCAGAATGAATTCCAAGTGGGAGTGGCTGAAAACAATGAATTCATACTTTCCTCCTTCTATTCAAAACAGGTTTCCCACCAGTCCTTCACATGGGGGGCGGCTTTGAGAAGAGAAAATGTAATATTTTATCGGCTGGAAAAATCATGAACATAAAATATCCTTCTAGCAGATTCAACCATTATATATGGTGTCTGCATCTATTTGACCCTTGAATATGGGGATTTCAAAGTTAACTTGTACCTTAAAGGGTGTGGCATTTCCAAAGTAGCTGTTGGAAGCAGATGTGTCATCCCTGGGTAGCCGTTGAAGGATCTTGGCAAAGTTGTCCATCATTGTGTTCCTTTGTCACTCGAGGGCTTCTTTGAGCATGATTTTGATAGAATCTCCTGCCCCCTTGTCTTTCTTTTCATCCGCCATGGGAGGCCATCAATATTTGCGAGGCTAGTCTTGCAAATGTTCGACCAGTTCAAGCCCTAACTCCTTATATCTCTACCTCGTTGGGGACATGCAAAGAAAAACAGAGAAAGAGAAGACCACTCTGATACCACTAATCTGGATTTAAACAAGAACACAACAAATTACATATATAACCATAAATACAGAGATGCAGTAGAAATAACACTTCCTTTGATTAATATCAAATAATGAAATATGCTTACAAATAGTATGGAAATGAGACTAGCTCAGCGATGGTAGCTTATCTCTGAGAAGATATGTGGTGGCTACATGCCTTTAAAATGCATTACAATGAGGCTCAAGGGCCTTTTTATTATTGAACAAAAAGAGAAAACCCTAAACAACCAAAACCCTAACCCGAGGAGATGTAACACCAATAGTTTATGGGCCATTGAGGTTAGTTGGGCAGCCAACTTCTTTGGGTCGTGACTTGGTCATATTATCTCCGTTTGACATGCATGATATCCCGTTGGAAAGATCTCTATGATCACTATGATGAAATAAAAAATAACTTATCAAAATTTGTTGGTGGTAGATTTCCAAAAAAACGTCGTTTAGGGCCTCAAAATGGCTACGAAAGCTTAGGACTTGAAAAACTGCTAAAAATAGTAAAGTGTGCTAAATAAGGAAACTGAAAAAATGAAAGAAACAATTGTGGGAGTCCAAGTGGAATTTACGGTTTGCCACTGTTATCTCCACAAGAAACTCTCCTAGGTTGTAGCTCGGAGATGCTTAGGAACATTACGAATTCAACTTATTGCTGCAAATGGATGAATGGGAGGAATGATGCTTGTTCAAGCTAGATAACCACTTCTACTATGCTTAACTCTAGACATGTGTGAACACCCCCAGACTACAAGGCTTTATACCATCAATTACTCACGGTTCAGAGATTGGGTGAATATGAAGAATACTGACCACACCAGTAGATGCACAAGACCTTGTGATGGCCAACGACAACTAGTAAAGAGGTCTGCGAATCTAATTCCCTAATGTACAGACAGGATGACAGCTCTCTGTCACTGAGTGAAAAGAAACCTGAATAACACATTCATTGATACATGCAAGATTTTAACACAGAGGTAGGATGACAGCTCCTCTAATGCTAAACATCAAGAGTTCAGGAAAAATGCATATTAGGCACAACCTAGAACAGAATAGAAATGGAAAGTGAGCAATTAACAACAAAAGAAGCTTGTATTAGCTAAAAATGAAGACGAGACGCTGCAAGTATCAAAGTAGTTATAGTCTCCAGAAGTTGAACCTTGCATCAAAACAACAACCATCAACCTTGATTACATCTTGTTTCTAGGTATATATAGAGTTTCATTACAAAGGCACTCGGCCATTCTAAGTATGGAGGGGTCATAATTAACCACCAACCGCTTTAACTGCCTGATGGAGTCTGAGTGCGATTGCTTGTTGTAGTGGATGAATTTGATCTTCTCGGGTGCTCTGCTGTCCTCTCAGGTGGCTGGAGTGTCATATGGGATGAAGTCCCATAACTTTTAAATGCATTTTCCTGTTCATGCTCTGTCCTTTTCCTTCTTGGCCATATTGCTTGTTGAATGTGGTTGTTGAGGAGGAAATGCACCTGGTACTGGTAGACTAGTCACCTTCGTCCTTCGGGAGCATAGAACAGTTAAGAGACACGGACTGCACAGCAGGTGGATGAGTAGGAGGAAGGAGAAGGGTCGGTCGTTGGATCAGGAGGATAGACGGTGGAGATGGCTTGGCGAGGGATATCAGAAGAAGTGGGAGCGGAATGAGTGTGGGCCATTGGATCTTGGCGGAGCTGATCAGATGGCGGAGGGATGATTGGGTGAGTCGCTTTATCGGGTGCGACGGGAGTCGTCGAATCGGGTTTTTAGATCTTGGGCCTTTACGTATGGCGATGTGCGATTGCGATCAGATCGCATCGCAATATCGCATCGACGGAAGTAAATGGGCGCGGCTTTATACATACTCGGATTCGATTTGCGATTAGATCACATCACAATATTGCATTGGCAGAAGTTGAGGGGCACGACCTTGATACACACATGGATGCGATTTGCGATAGCGATTAAACCGGGATCCGATAAAGGAATTAATTGATTTTTAGGACCAATGAAAGGAAAATGAGCGGTGCAAGGGAATGAGAAAGTGACTATTATGAGTCTCTTTGGGTGTGACCATGGACCAAGCTCACTTCTGGCCTTTAGAAATCAAAGATATGTAGCAGAGCTAACACTGGCTCCTTCTGGGGATGAGATCCTCCCTGTGAGGTCTCAAGAACTGCAGACCCCTGCCTTCTACATCAGAACAAGATTAAATATAGTGCCTAGTATTCCATTGGGCATGGAGTCGAATTAAGTCTACACTAAAACCTATAAAAGAACACATTTACAACATTAAGGCTTGAAAACCTTAAACAACCTAAATTTTCAAAAACTACCCATTTACTGGGCCACCAAAATTGTTTCTCCTTCTCTTGGTCAATATGCATGTCAGCGGATTCATTAAAGACTTGCAAAATTGGGTTGATTTGATCATCCACCTCAAAAATTTTAGGGCATTTGACCTTATTAGGTAGAGATGGTTTATATTTAACCCCCTCTCTGTGAGCTCTCATCCTTGGATGTTCTTCGTGGAAGCTTTTGTACACCCGCTGAATAACAATGGTTGTTGTGTACTTGACTGTGTCATTTGTGGCCTACACATTAATATAAATGGTGAACCGATGTATTCTTGTGTGGGGGACACAAAGACCTCAACTGCTCCTAGCTTTCTTAGAACAAACCCCATCCAAGGAGGTGTCCTAAATCTGTGCACCTTCTTCCTCTGTGATCTGGAAAACTGCCCTTTCAAGCTGTGTGGAGGCCAACTGGGCAGGCTTAGGAATATCAAGACTGAGATCATCCATGTCAGCCTTGGGCATTGAATTATAGCTGGCTCCAGTGCCTAATGGGAAATTACGAGGGATTGTCTCTTGAACAGATAGATAAGCATAAGATGATGGGGAGCTGACTTCACCTTTTTAAATCACTGGGCTGAGGATAACAGCAAGTTGGTCAATTTGCAGATTTTCATAGTCATGGGAAGCTGGGCCAGCTTTTAGCTCAGGGTCTTCGAGGATGGGTTTCTTGAAGGACTCATTCTTCACTGGTTCAATCAGAGGCATGGGTATTCTTGGCTTCTGAATTTCTGATTGAAAACTTAAAGAAGAAGGGGAACCTTCAAGGCCTCTCACCTCTATGGTTGGGACTTTGAGGATGACGGGATCTGTTGCTGGTTGCTTCTGCTTATAAGCTTGTTGTTCTGCAGAGGCAACAAAATTATGAGCAAGGCCTTTGGATAATGACTTCTCATAGGCAGCTTTGGTTAAGAAAGGGGCACTGCCCTTGTCTTCCAAACCATGGACGTCATCCTCTTCTTAAAATTGCTCTTCTTCCATTACTATGTTCTGAAGAAGGGTCTTCACCCTTTGGTATTTGTTTGCATCTTTTTTTCTTTGTGAAATCTGCAACTGCTCCTTTTCTCCTCGATGGGGATTTGGATTTGGAAGAGCGAATGCATAAGGAGCTTGTCCCTTTCCTGAATGCTGCTCAAATCTTAATTTGGAAACTTCAAAGGCCAATGACTCAATCATCCTGGCCATTTTGTCGATCTTGGGATGTAAGGATGATGAGAGCTCACCCCTCTGTCTTCTTCTATCATCATTACCTTCGAGCTTATCTGCAGCCATGATGTTTGATTCTACTTCCAGGGCTGCATCTTGCATATCAACCAAAGAAGCACATCTTCTCTCCCTTAGTAGTAAACAAAAACGAGAATCGAAGGCATTGGCATAAGTAAGCTTAGCAGAAGTAGGGGTGGGTTTCACTTCAACTGGTATTCTGCTGTACATGCGGTTAAATCTCTTGTTGAAATCAGACAACAACTCACCATTTTCCCTCTACAAGTTCCCAAATTCAGTATGATAATAGAGCAGGTCTTTCTTATCCCCCCAATGCTTTAGGAACACATCATCTAAGGCCTCAATGTCTGCTATAGACCTAGGGGTTAATTCTCTGAACCATTTTCTAGCCTCTCCATCTAGGCTTTGGACAAATACCCTCATCCACACATCATCTTCACTGATATCTAGATTATCAGCATAACTATAAAAAGACTCAAGGTGTTCTTCAGCCGTTACTCCCTCTGTACCAGTGAACTTAGGCATATATTTCTAATACTCTCTTGCAGGCATGGCATTCAAAGGAACAGGCAAGACCAGGGGTCCATACCTAGTAGCTATGATTCTTTCCATCTTCGTGGGTGCCTGTTGGCCTGCCATGACTGGGATGGGTGGGAGGATACTGGCAGTTTGAACAGTAGGGGGTAGTGAAATGGATGACAGAGAGAAAGGAATATGATGGACTGTATGGGATACTTTCTTTGGACTGAGATCCAAATGGGAACTGACTGAACAAGGATCTTTATGAATCTCTGAAGGTATTTCTTCACTAACAATGCTAGGCTCTAAATCTTGAAACTGTTTATCCTCAACTATAATCTTCTCTTTCAGAGATACATAAGATTTCTTAGACTTACCTGATCCTGATGCTCCTTTATGTGATGTTTTTCTCTGTTTAACAATCTTCTCAGGGTCCAGCACTGGGTCAGCTGGTGATTTCTAAGGATTTCTCCGGGTATGCCTCACACACTGAGCTAGAACTGAAATGTGGAGTCGCCACTAGGTTGGTTCTCCAGTAGAATCACCAGATAGATGATTACAACCTGAAATGTGTCCACACCTTGTCTATCATCAAAGCGTGGAACTATGTCGTTTTCCCAGGGAAGTTGAGCTTCAATCTCCTCTCCCCAGCAATGGTGCCAATTAATGTTATCTCCCCAAGAAACTCTCCTAGGTTGTAGCTCAGAGATGCTCGCGAACATTACAAATTCAACTTATTGTTGCAAATGGATGAATGGAAGGAATGATGCTTGTTCAAGCCAAATAACCACTTCTACTATGCTTAACTCCAGACATGCATGAACACCCCTAGACTACAAGGCTTTAGACCACCAATTACTCACGGTTCAGAGATTGGGTGAATATGAAGAATACTGACCACACCAGCAGATGCACAAGACCTTGTGATGGCCGGATGCAACCAGTAAATAGGTCTGCAAATCTAATTCCCTAATGTACAGACAGGATGATAGCTCTTTGTCACTAAGTGAAAAGAAACCTGAATAGCACATTTACTGATACATGCAAGATTTTAACAGAGAGGTAGGATGACAGCTCCTCTAATGCTAAACATCAAGAGTTCAGGAAAACTGCATATCAGGCACATCGTAGAAAAAAATAGAAATGGAAAGTGAGCAATTAACAACAAAAGAAGCTTGTATTGGCTAAAAATGAAGACGAGACGTTGCAAGTATCAAAGTAGTTACAGTTTCCAGAAGTTGAACCTTGCATCAAAACAACAACCATCAACCTTGATTACATATTGTTTCTGGGTATATATAGAGTTTCATTACAAAGGCACTCGGCCATTCTAAGTATGGAGGGGTCATAATTAACCACCAACCGCTTTAACTGCCTGATGGAGTCTAAGTGCGATTACTTGCTGTAGTGGATGAATTTGATCTTCTCGGGTGCTCTGCTATCCTCTCAGGTGGCTGGAGTGTCGTATGGGATGAAGTCCCATAACTGTTAAATGCATTTGCCTGTTCATGCTCTGTCCTTTTCCTTCTTGGCCATACTGTCTGTTGAATGTGGTTGTTGAGGAGGAAATGCACCTAGTACTCGTAGACTCGTCACCTTCGTCCTTCAGGAGCATAGAACAATTAAGAGACGCAGACTGCACAGCAGGTGGACGAGTAGGAGGAAGGAGAAGGGTCGGTCGTTGGATCAAGAGGATAGATGGTGGAGATGGCTTGGCGAGGGATATTAGAAGAAGTGGGAGTGGAATGAGTGTGGGCCATTAGATCTTGGCGGAGCTGATCGAACAACGGAGGGATGATCGGGCGATTCACTTTATCAGACACGACAGGAGTCGTCAAATCGGGTTTTTGGATCTTGGGCCTTTACGTATGGCGACGTGCGATTGCGATTAGATCGCATCACAATATCGCATCGGTGGAAGCAGAGGGGCGTGGCTTTATACATACCCGGATGCGATTTGCAATCAGATTGCATCGCAATATCGTATTGGCAGAGGCCAAGGGGCGTGGCCTTGATACACACATGGATGCGATTTGCGATAGCGATTAAAGCGGGATCCGATATAACAATTAATTGTTTTTTTAGGACCGATGAAAGGAAAATGAGCGGTGCAAGGGAAGGAGAAAGTGACCATTATGAGTCTCTTTGGATGTGACCATGGACCAAGCTCACTTCCAGCCTTTAGAAATCAAAGATATGTAGTAGAGCTAACAACCACCACTATCCACCTGGATGAAGAAGGGCACTTGTCTGTGGAGTGGTTTTCCTCAGAGACCAAGGAGATTTCTATAAGGTTTAATGGACATTCATTCCTAGGGTGCCTCCTTGTGCATCTAGGGTAGAAGATGGCTAATTCTCTCTCTGCTTCCTCCTGATTTCTCTTGATGTGCATAGTGTCCATCTATAGGGAAAGGGTTTGTAGCATTTCACTCTTGAAATCTTCCAACATATTTCCAATTTCACCTTTTATAGATGTGTTGGAAGAGGATGAGTTGGCCAATAGTTGACTACCCCTACCCTTTTTCCTAGCTGTCCTAGCATTGTTCTTAAAGATAATCTTGATATCTTCATAGGGTAGTTGGTAGATGTCCCCTCCTGCTAGTAGTTTTAGGGTATCCAAAATATCTTCCCTGACCCCCCTGAGTAGGACTAGTTTCAGTGACTCAGGATCAAGTGTGCACCTGGCCCTTTTGTAGCTAAGCTATAATCTTTCCTCATAAACCTCTAAGGACTCATCATTCCCTAAGGTCATTCTAAAAAAAAAAATCTTTAGTATATTTAGACCTACAGTAGTGCCGATACTTGTTATTGAAGGCTTACTGCATCTGAGCCTAGGTGGTGATGCTATCCCTAGGTAAACCCATGAACTAGCACAAAGTTGCATCCTTGAGAGTGGATGGGAATAATTTCAACTTTTGATCATCAATGGTGTAATCATAAGTTCTGAATATGACAGCGAAATCAAGCAAGAAAGTATCTGGATCTTCTGAGGTCAGGCTATGGAAATGAGGAAGAGTATAGGGGCTTATGTTCTTCATCTTGGCATCCCCATTGGTTTCTCTGATGGGAAAATCACCCTCAACTCTTTCTCTATCTCCTCTGTCATTTCTATTTTCAGCCATTAGTTCAGTTGGAATGGGTTCTCCTTCTTCTTCTCCCCCTGTAGGTTCTTCAAAAATCTCTAGTTGCTCGCCTAAGTGGTCCTCCAATTCATAGCCAGCGAAGAAGAGGGAAGGATTTCTCTTTGAAGTGGTGGGGGTATTTGGTAGAAATTTTCCTAAGTTATCCCTATTCCTACGAGGCATGAAAGAAGTGTTTTTTTGTTTTGTTTTGTTTTTCAAGATTTAAGACTAATAGTAGAATTGAAATAACAAATTGAATGGAAACTAACTACTGAATGAAAATTTTCATTTGTAGAATCGAAAGGAAAGCAAACCAACTTACAATTACTTTTGAAAAAAAAAATGAAGCTAATAGCAGAACGAAAGAGATAAGAAATGGAAGAAAGAAAGAAGAAATCACATCTACTCAGACACCTCCCTGACAATGGCGCCAAAAAGTGATGAGCACCAGTATTGCGGCAAGAATGTTGCAACTCTTGGGGCTACCAACTTTACTTTATCAATCGGGGTTCGAACAAACTTGGAGGTGACAGTGTTGTATACACAAGTAGATGAAATGGGTCCACTCTTTGTCACTGTTGAGCTAATGATAGACCACCAAGGTTTCTCCAACCAACCTTCTATTAATTTAGAAAAAGTTTGATTACAAATGGAGAAAGGGGAATTCTACCCTAATTGAGAGAATTGAAAGATTGTCTACTGCAGTAATGAAAGACTGAAATAAATGCTTTAAACACATCACTCATCTGATTATTTGTTATGAGATATTGCTTCAGAAGAATTCTAAGATAACATGTGTGTAATCCTAGCTATCTTAGGCATGAAATCTGAGATAATCAAACACTTTACTGTTGTGCACATGAATGAATACAATAACCTTTTTTCCTTTTTGTCCTTTTTGTGAAAATATGAACGCTAAATCTTCATGGTGGTATGGCAGGCAGGTTAGAGATGGTTGTGAAAGGTTAGATGGATTGGGAGGCAAGTAGGGGTCTTCTCCTAACTTTTTGGATGATTTTCCACAAATCGGCCTCAAAACAGGCCACTACAGGTCGTCCTACAGGATGTCCTAATGCACCTACAAGATGTCCTAATGCTCCTACAAGATCCCCTATATTCCTACAAGATCCAACCGAAAGAATAAGGAGTGGTTTGGAAGGTGGTATAGGGCTTAGGGAAGGTGAATGATGGAAGAACTAAGGCAAGGGAGTGGCTAGGACCTCTTCAGAACTCAAACCAAATTTTGTGAGATGGTTGGATTTGCTCAACAAACACAGAAAGTTGTTCTTATGGAATGATAAATTGGTCGATGGACTTAGTGGATTTCTCTAATCATGGATGGATGAGGTTATGCTAGGGTTGTTGACATGAGATCTTATTGCACTATTGAAACTCCTACAGTACACACATCACTGGCATTTACCCATGAATTATGTCAAACAAAAAATATTTCCAATTAACATAAGAAAACACAATTCCATTATTTAATTGCCTAGTTCATGCATCGAAATAATTGCATAATTTTGTGAAATACCACGAGATCTAATACAAATATGGAGATATCAGAGATAGCAACTGAAACCTATTCTTGAAAACTAAAAAGATGCTGGCCTAATTAGCAGAAAACCCTAAATTCCATAAGAAATCAGAATTCTGTCTTTTTGGGGCTGAATAGGATTTTTTCCTCAAACCATGGTCCCTGAAGGAAGGAGTGAGTCCAAATCCACCTGCTATCAACCTTTTTGGTATTCCTTTATATCTCTAAATCCACTTCTAAATCTATGTGCAAATGAAAGCAAACTAATCAAATTCACCACTACTTGCAATGAAACAATGCCAAAATCAATTCAACAATTAATCTATGAAATAACCTAAGCATACAAGTACAATAAGAGGAACCTTTTCTGCTAGGTTTGGGCCCTAACCCAAGAGCTTCAACCCTCTGAGTCAACTCAGTGCTGGATCAAGGAAATGCTCATTCTCATTATCATATCAAAAAATTACATAG